>CM077157.1:129282020-129882020 GCA_039583875.1 Platanthera guangdongensis
TTAGGAGCTCAGAGGCAAGTTGCTGGCTGGTTTTATCGTAATAGAGCAGTCAGTTGGCAACATTTTTTAGCATCAGTGGATATTAACCTATCTGCGGCTAATGGATCGTCAAATGTAGCTTGCATGACATCAAGTCAAATTGAGTCTAGATGGTTTGGTGAACTTCTCGATGGACACCCTCATAGATTTTTCAGTTCCTTTAGAATGTCGAAGCTCACATTTGTAGATGTGTTAACACTTCTCACAATAATATGGACTGCAAGGATCCAGGAGAACTCTACCACGAGAATTACTTGCAATTACATTGCAACTTTTAGATCATAATGTACACATGCAAATTGCAGGCGAACGATTCCAACACTCCACAGAAACTATAAGTAGATTTTTTGCAAAGGGGATCACTGATATCAAGAGATTATCTTCTCATGTCATTATGCATGTAGATAATCTTTTCAATGATACCCCCCCCCCCCACAACAATACATGTCATTCTTTAAATACTGTATTGGAGCTATTGATGTAAACATGTAGATACTCGAGTTCCTGCTGATCAACAAGTTTTGTACTTGATCGTCATGGCACAACATCACAGAATGTTACGACAATATGTGATTTCAATGTGTTTCACATTTGTACTAGCGGGTTGGGAGGGTTCTACTCATGACAGTCGTATTTTTCAACGTGCCCTTATGGATCCGAGTTATAATTTCTCGTATCCTCCACTAAGTGAGATTTTTATTTCTTGAGATTTCAATAGTTTTTATTACTGTGATTAACATAAATAAAATTTAAATTTTGTAGGCAAATATTATTTTGTTGATGCGGGACATCCTCTCCAACGTGATTTTTTGAAACCATATTCAGGTACACGATATCATTTACCAGGTTTTAGAAGGGCAACAGGCCTATACAAGGATGTCGAGAAATATTCAATCTAGCTCACTCTTCCTTACGTAGTGTAATAGAACGGTCATTAGGAGTTTGGAAAAAGAAATGGAGGATACTTAGGGATATGTCGTCATATAATTTGACAAAACAACGAGACATTGTGATTGCAACAATGAATTTGCATAATTATATTCAGACACTCATCCCGCACATCCGATCATTTTCAAGTTTGTGATCAAGACGAGCATTTCAATTACCCAACAGGCCGTCAAAGAAGATCAGGACAAAACATTGAAAGCTCGGGTGGAGATCATGTTAGAGGAATTCGAATTGTTGATGAGATGTCGGTACTGCATAACTCAATTGCCAAACTACATAGTGTTTGAACGTACTTGGGGTATCTGCATAGTCAACATATGTATTTCAAATTTTGGATATTTTGATATTTGCATTTGAATGTTTGTATGTTATCCTACTACATACGTTGACGTACATATATTTCCTGCAATTTAATATACAGATAAGAACAAAAAAAATAGAAAATATTTTATAAAATTTTTTTAATAAAATGTCACCGCTGTATTGTCAACCGATTCTCTGTTCTGAACAGCTCTGCAAACACAAACACAGACTATACAAACAACTCAATTTCCAGCAACTAGTTTCCAACAGCTCAATTTACAAATCTCTATTTACAACAACTCCTTTTATAACTGCAACCGCCATACCAAATGAATCCTAAATTTATAACACCCCAACTTAAAAGTCTAGAAGAATTTCCACACATCCTACTCACACGGGCGTGCTCTTTGGGAAATTCAAAGCTAATTTTTGAGCTCTAAAAATGAATGTGAATCCTCCCTGCACGCCTGTGCGCTTTATCGGGAGACCATGCACGGTCAAGTTGCTGAAGTGAGCATGCCCGTGCATTTTCAGCATTCCTGTACGCTATCAAGAGCTCCAGGTCAAACTTCATCACGTTGGAAATGCGTGTGAATCCTTCTCGCACACAAGTGCATTTTCCTGGTTGTTTTTGCAGGCGCCACATACTCTCAGAATAATATCTGATTGAATAGATAGGTAGTGAACAACACTTAACATCAAATCCGAATGGCAGATATCCATATAAATTTTGCAAATTTGATAAATTCTTGCTTGCTATTAGTTTTTTAAAAAATGAGTTACCTGATTATAGTACTCACAACATTACATATATTAAGGAGGGGTTTTAGTGGTAAATAGGGTTTAGGGTAAATGAGGGAACAATTAAAAGATAAAAACAACGCTGTCATGAACTCTTGATTTCTGATTCTGGGCAACGCATTCTGATATCCACATCAAGTTTCGGACCTCTTGTTCCCGCAGTCTAATATATGCGAAGAAAACTGCATAGTGAAACTGCATCAAAGAGGAAAATAATTAGCATCATGGTCATTTTGAATATATTGTAAAATTAATAAAACACTTCTATTTGCAACAACCAGTCAGTCCTTCTAAGGGTAAAAATGGATCAATGAAAATAAAATGAATAGCATAAAAGAACAGAACTATGCAGTTGGACTCTTTCAGAGTTCCAGATAGTCAGTCCAAGAACTACCGAATGTGACAAAAATGAAAGTACAACAAAATTAATGAAATAAAAAATGTCCAAAAATAATTAAAATAGATAAAATGTGAATAAATAAATAGAAATAGTATGTGATTGTGGGTCAACATCAATCCCCAGGTAGGAACATATCTTCTCCTAATGAAAAGTGAAAACACCCCGGTAAGGAAAAATACCCTTTGTAATGCTTCTGCATTGAAAAATATGACATTTTTCATTTGAAATATAGATGGAAAGTGAATAAAATATGCCAAATGTTTTGTGATATTTTAATTTTACACTTTGTAATAATGGTGTGCTACATTTTACCCCTTATAATGAACATAGAATCATTGTAAAGGGATATAACTGAAATAACAGAAACAAATTTTCCGATTTTATCATTTTTCATCCATATTTCTAATGAAGGAACTTTTTTATAAACTCAGGGGAAGTCCCGGTAATTAACCCTATATATAGACACACACACATGACACACACACATATATATATGTACATATATATATACATATATATAGGGTAGGCTCCGCTCCTCGCTCCAACTATCATAGATTTCATTCCTGTTGAGTAATCCGAGCCCTTGAGAGCATAGATGTCAGAGGCAAAAAACTTTGAAAGAATTTCAGTGGAGGGGCGTACGACTATGAACGAGGTACAAACTTCGGGAGAGTCACATCTCACCTCAATTGGATAAGGAGAAGCAATAAATTGAATGCATGTCATGAGCTAAGGAAACAAAGTTCTCAGAAAACCTACATGGGGGTCCCCCTGGTGTACGAAAGTTAGATTTTGTTGTCTTCTATTTGTGAAAACAAAAATGGAAAGAATAATAAGGAACTTATCTAGTACTATTCACATATTTTGATCCAAACACAAAATCAATTTGTCCAACAATAAACAAATGATTGCTAGTGAGATAACAAGGCAAACAAATTAAAATCAATATGTATTAAATTCATGAACTTCTTGATCGGAAAGAAAGTGCTAGTGATCGAGTGCATGTGGTTCAGGGGAATCCAAAATAACTGTTGGATGATATAGGGATAAATGATGTAAAAGCCCATTTCTCTTTTCTCTTTTAATCTCACATTCTTTGTATAAGATTCTTTCTCCTTCTCTTCTCCTATATATTTGTATTCTCTCTTGTATTTTATAACTGAAGAAGTATATACAAGGTTGATCCATTGTTCTATCAAAGCAAACTGGTCCGGGCTATTTCTAACCGATCGGCTCTCTTCTTCCCTAACCGCTCGGTCTATCCCTTTGATCGGGCGGCTTGGTCTTTCGGCTTACCGCTCGTTTTTGTGGTTTCTCTCTTCTCTAACCGTCTCTTTCTTCTCTCCCGTGGATCCACCTCCTCTGCTCTTCTCCGCCACCTTTTATAGCCTTCCTCTCTCTGGCTCATGGACCTCACCTCCGTCTGGTTAGTTTTCTTCTAACTGCTTTTGCGTTCGCTATCCGTTGTGGCATCTCCTTTTTCTACCTGGTGCGGACTGCTACTAACCGCCTGGGTCTTGCTCTTGTTGCGGTTTTCTCTTTACCGCTACGGCCTGCTATTACCGCTCCGCCCCTGCTCTTGCTACGGTCTTCTACTAACCGCTCAGTCTGCTGCTTCATGCGACCTGTTTTAACTGCACGGTCTGTTCTTACCGGTTTGGTGGCCGGTCTGACCGTCTCAGTTTGTCACCTTCTCTCTGCTTCGGCTTCTCTCCGTTGCGACTAGCTTTCACCAATCCTCTAGTCGTTGCCTCCGGCGACCTCTTCTAGTCGCTGCATGCTTCCTCTACCCGCGGCGGCTACTTCAACTCGCTGCGGCTTCTTCTTCTCTCTGAGGCTTCTTCTCTCCGCGGAGGCTACTCCGTTGCGACTAGCTTTCGCCATCATCTAGTCGTTGCCTCAGGCGACCTCTTCTAGTCGTTGCCTGCTTCCTCTACCCGCGGCGGCTACTTCAACTCGTTGTGGCTTCTTCTTCCCTCCGAGGCTTCTTCTCTACGCGGCTACATCTCCTCACCGCTCTCAGCACCACTAGCCGTTGGTTCTGTCCGGCTAGTCGAGTGCTTCTAACAACCCGATTATTGTGCCTAGCCGCCCAGAAATATGGCTTCAGATTCCACCACTGTTGCTGATTCTACTCCTCTCTCCGGCTGTCCTCGTGCTACTCTTCCTGAGCTTCGGGATGAGCTGTGCATTACCACTATTTCTCTTTGTAGCAAACAAAACTTTGTGAAATGGGTACACTCCGTTCGGCGTGTGCTACAAACTAAAGGTCTCCATCATCTCACCAAGACTCCTCCCACTGAACCAACTGATGAGTGGATCTGTGACGACGGACGGGTTGAACCTTGGCTTCTCAATTCTCTGGACACCGAGCCTTATCGTATGGCTATGTACCATGAGTTCACGCTATGTGGACTGATCTTCAGTCTCTATACTCTGGAAAGGACAGTCTTCATCACTTATTTGACATTATTACTGATCTTCAGTTCCTTGACATTGGAGTTACTGGAGACATTACCTCCTTTGTTGTGCGTGCTAAAACCCATGTTAAGGCTTGGATCCAGCATCAGCCTCCCACCACGGACATAGTAACTCAACGACAACAGAAGGAGGCAGTGGGGATTGCTATGATGATGGTCTGTGTTCCCTCACATCTTCATAGTGTCTGCGCATATGTTCTATCATCTGTTGTTACTCCCTCCCTCTCGGATGTGTGCTCGATGCTCCTAAAGGTTACTCCACCTCCGGATATTCCGCCTTCCTCTCCCGCTCTCCTTCCGCAGCCCGTGGCCACTCTCGCTCCATCTAATCGTGGTCTACCGGCTCGTGGTAGTCGCCAGTCTCGGGGACACGGTCGAGGTAGTCGTACTCACTTTAAGCGCTCTTACTGCGGCAAGGATGGTCATCTGGAGGCCACCTGCTACCGCAAACATGGTCTACCCCCTCATCTTACTGCAACAGTCGTTCCCTCACCTCCCTCCACAACCAGTGATGATATTGTTGTGTTACGTTCTCAACTCCAACAGCTTCAAGGAGTGGTTAGTCGTACATCTGGCTTTGTGGCCTCAATCTCCAATGAAGGTATATCATGTCTCTCACACAGCTCTTGCTGGATTGTGTACTCGTGTGCTACCCATCATCTCTCCACAGCGGCCGCCTCAATATTTAGATACTACTTACCCCAAGAACATCACTGTGGCTAATGGTGACACGATCCTGGTTTCTGGCGCTGCTCATCTGCCTCTTACTCATCTCTCCTTATCCTCAGTTCTTCATGTTTCAGACTCTTCTTTCAATCTTCTTTCTGTTAGCCGTCTTACACAAGAAATTGATTGTTGCGTTACTTTCTCACGCACTTCATTTGTTGTGCAACATCGACTAATGCGGACTATACTTAGTAGAGGGCGACTGTCTAACGGGATGTATCTTCTCGATGTTTCTCCCGCTGCTCTCACCACTGTCTCCACCACTGATTGGCATCATCGTCTCGGGCATGCTCCTCTTCCAATTCTCAAGAAAGCTCTTCCTACTGTTTCTCTTCAAAAGTTTTTTTGTGAATCTTGTATTTTTGAGAAACACCGTGTATCTTTTCCTTCTTCATGTACTCGAAGCGATGCTCATTTGTCCTTAGTTCATTCGGATATCCGGGGTCCCTATAAGGACCATAGTGTTTTTGGGTACTGATATTTTGTTACATTTATAGATGATTACGCGCGAGTTACCTGATTGTATTTACTTCGTGACCGAACCGAACTCACAACTATATACCGTAAGTTTCTTACGAAAACTCGCACTCAGTTTTCTACAGGTGTAAAAACAATTCGGGCAGACAATGCTCGAGAGTACATCAGACTTCGTGTGTCTATACCCCTCAATAGAATGACATAGCGGAACGGAAAAATCGTCACCTCCTTGATGTGGTTAGATCTCTCATGATTCAAATGCAGGTTCCTGCTCGTTATTGGAACTTTGCGGTTTCTACAGCTTGTCACATCATCAATCGCATGTCGTCATCCGTCCTCAACTTTGTGGCACTCATCACTCTCCTTTATCCATCCACGACTCTTTTCTCTCTCTCACCTCGTGTGTTTGAGTGTATCTGTTATGTCCACCACCTTGGTCCTTCCACTAACAAGCTAGCACCCCAGGCCACCAAGGCTATGTTTGTTGGGTACTCCCGCACTCAGAATGGGTATTTCTGCTTTGATCCTACCACTGGTAAGATGATTATGTCTGCTGATGTCTCCTTCCATGAAGACCAACCATATCACACCAGTTCTTCTGATCCCCTTCTTCCTCCTCTACCTCGGCCCACCGTACCCGTAACATCTCCACTTCCAACACTTCTCCCTACCCCTCTGCACCACCAGTCCAAATCTCATATCATTCTGATTCCCCCAACACCATCAGTCCCCTCCAAACCTCCTGTCATTCAAGTGTACACTCGTCGTCCTCCCCGTCCAGAAGCCCTGCAGCAGCTTCCCTCTACCGGTGTGATTTAGCGGCAGCAGCTTCCCTCTACCGGTGTGATTTCGCGGCTTGTTGATCCGGCATCCTCTTCGACAGCACATCCCATAGACAACTATGTCTCTTTACATCGGATCACTCCGCCTCTTCGTACCTTTGCTCTCTCACTCTCCTCTATTTTTATACCTAACTCTGTGCAGGACGCCTCCGACATCCGCGGTGGCGTACCGCCATGGATGAAGAAATGATGGCTTTGTGGGGTAATCATACTTGGGATCTTGTGCCTCTTCCTCCTGGTCACAGTTGTGTTAGCTGGAAGTGGATCTTTACTATCAAACATGTCGCGGATGGGACAGTTGATCGCTTAAAGGCTCGGCTTGTGGCACGGGGTTTTACCCAACAGTACGACCTTGATTATGAGGAAACTTCCTCCCAGTCGCAAAATTGAATTCGGTTCGGGTCCTCTCCTCCATCAGCTGGATGTCAAAAATGCCTTCTTGAGTGATCTTCTTGAAACAATATACATGCATCAACCGCCCGGGTTTGAGACCACGGGGGAGTCTCGGGTAAGCTTACTTCGCAAGTCTATTTATGGTCTCAAACAGTCTTCACGGGCGTGGTTTGGAAAATTCAGCAAGGTCGTTCGTGAGGTTGGCTTCAAACAAAGCTCGGCAGATTCCTCTCTCTTCACTCTCCACCAATCAACTGGGACTATAATACTTTTGGTTTATGTGGACGACATTCTAATCGCTGGTGATGACTCAGCTGGGATACACCATGTGAAGCAACATTTAAACTTTATCTTTCAAATCAAAGATCTGAAAAATCTTCGCTATTTTTTTGGACTTGAAGTAGCACGACGACCTGATGGCCTCGTCTTATCCCAGCATAAGTATTGCATTGACCTTCTGCAAGATGCTGGCCTCTTGGGTTGCAAACCTGCGGAAACCCCGATGAAAGTCGACCACACGTTGTGTGCTCAGGGATCTGAGAATGATTCTCTACTTCTGAATCTGGAATACTATCGTCGTCTTGTGAGAAAACTGATATACCCAACAGTTACAAGACCTGACATATCATTTGTGGTTGGTGTGGTATCCGGTTTATGCATATACCAAAGGTCTCTCACCTCCAGGCAGTGGAACACATCCTCAGGTATCTGAAGACTTCTCCTGGGCAAGGAATTGTGTATAAACCATCTTCCTCCATTTTCATTATTGCATACTCGGATGCGGATTATGTGGGCCCGTTGGATGATTGACATTCCACTATTGGGTTCTATACTTACTTTGGAGGAAATCTTATCACATGACGGAGTAAGAAGCAGACGGTGGTTGCTCGCTCGTCTGCTGAAGCTGAGTACCGTGCGATGGCGGCTGTTACATCCAAAATAACCTGACTTGAAAGTCTTCTAATGGACTTGGGAGTCAAATTATCCTCACCTTCAACGTTGTTCTGTGACAGTCAAGCTGCAATACACATTGTAAAGAATCTTGTGTTTCATGAGAGGACTAAACATATTGAGGTTGATTGTCACTTCATTCGAGAAAAGGTTCAATCAAAGGAGCTAAAGCTTGAACATGTTCCTGCCTCTAGGCAAGTTGTTGATGTCCTTACCAAGACATTGTCTCGCAAGTTGTATTACCAGTTCTTGTCCAAGCTTGGCGCCTACGACTTGTACGCTCCAGCTTGCGGGGGAGTGTTGGATGATATAGGGAAAAATGATGTAAAGGCCCATTTATAAGGCCATTTCTCTTTTCTCCTTTAGCCTCACATCCTTTGTACAGGATTCCTTCTCCTTCTCTTCTCCTATATATTTGTATTCTCTTGTATTTTATAACTAAAGAAGTATATACAAGGTTGGTCCATTGTTCTCTACAATAACAACTAATAATTCATGATCTGTTCTTTAAATAAAGGACTAATTGACGTGTAAGATCATTTTTTCTATAAAAAAAACAATCCTTTAGGTAATCTACACGTAAATGCTCATGGGATTATATATTAGATCCACTAATAATATCATCATAACCGGGAATGTGGACAAATTTATAATTATCTTCCAAATTATCACTTTGTGCATGATACCCCTTATTATAGTAAAATCATCACTATATTTTAAATAGGAATGTGAAAAGTTGTAAAACTATTTTCTTGAATTTTACTCGAAGTCACGGGTTGAAGTCCTGGAAGCAGCCTCCTGCAAAAATGCAAGGTAAGGTTTGCCTACATTTCACCCTTGCGGTAGTGAGCAGTAGTGGCAAGGAGGTCGAAGGAACGATGCCCAACAGCACGAGCGGATCCGTCGGGGTCGGCAGAGCATGGGCCGGCAGAAGAGTCGGCGATGTGGCAGGTAGAAGGGGCAAGGCACGGACGGCAGAGCAAGAGCTGGGAGATGAGAAGGCAAGGCAAGGGCCAGCAGAGCAAAAACTGGCAGAGGACGAGGCAAGATGGCCGGAGTAAGCAGCAGAGGTAATATCAGCGGGGCAGGGGCCGACTGTGAGGTGGTCGAGATAATTGGAGTTGGGGCTGGCGGAGGAGGTGCCTACATCAATGGTGGAAGCGATAAAAGTGCAACCTCAGGTGGTGGCGGTGGAGCGTCATGAACGACAGAGTGGCAGCGGAACCACCATTGGAGGGGGCGTCAACGACTCTGACGATGGTGTTAGTGGAGACAAAATAACAACCATCAAGGCGCAGGTATAAATGATGTAAGAGTTTGTGCGGCCTATCAGTTAAAACGACATGGCTTGTCGTGGTCGTCGATAATGCGTGGTAAGAGGCGGGGATACGATACTTGTTTCGAAAGGGGAGAGGAGGAAGAAGTTCCCCGGGGTCATGGAGGGGAGTTCGGGCCGGGTGCCATGAAGTATGTGGACGCATAGCATGTCGATGAAACAGCCTGGAGGAGAAAAATCCAGAGGCAATGGGACTAGCATTGGGGAATAAGCGTGCGGGTCTAGAAGGGCAGAGCAATGGTGAGACCGTAGGGGACGCATCATACACTGTGAACAGGGAATGTGTGGTGGCTATCAGCGTCGCGTGCGGGGGAAGCTCTACTGGATACGCCTGAGGTGCAGTGGCGTGGGGACGTGTGACCAGGGGTAAGGGAAGGAAAGTCCATCTGATACAAAGTTGTTGTGTTATGAATCCTCATAACGGTCGGTTCACGGGGCAACAATACCAAAGACGGAAAAAGGATGCGGCATCAAGGGGCTGAACCAACCGGTTCAGCCCTCCCTAATTAAAGCAAATGTCGGGTAGTGGGCTGAACCGACGGGTTCAGCCCCTGGGCTCGAGGGGTATATTAACCCATAGGGTTGCATGTCGGTGGACAAGTAAAAACTTCAAAGGTATTTCCTCCTCACTCCCCCAAACCCTAGATTTTTCTCTTCTCTCCCAATTCTCTCTTCTGGTTCCTAATATTTGGTATCAGAGGTCTCAATTCTCTACCATGGTGACTCGCTCCCAGGAAGAATCCAATAGGTCGGCAACCCTGTAGGAGAACTACAAAGGATTGTCAAACACGGTGGCCACCATTGAGGAAAAACTAATGGCTTCGGAGACACGATTGGAAGAACGGTTGGATGCTCGCATGGAGGAGATAAAAAGCATGTTATCACAACATATCAAGGGCAAAGCGGTAGCAACCGAAGAAGCCAATGCCAACCCCGCACTGATCCAATTGCCATCGGGTAACGAAGACCCGATCAACCTCATCGACAGGGCCGGTAGCGTCAATCGGGGGCTCAATGGAGACAACGGAAGAACAGGAGGTTCACGATGCCACCCTACATGGATCAACGCAACCCCACATGGATCGGCGCAAACCATGAAGGAGGAAACGATGCGTCGGGCCGGAATTTCCTTCCTTACGAAAGGGATGGCCGCATTCAAGGCTCCGACTGGACACGCGAGGAACGCCAGGAGGGCCGACAACCAAGGGAGATATGCATCACGCAGCAGGATGGACTCCTTCCCATTCCTGGGTGGACGGGACAGCCCGTCAGCAACAAGGGAGGAGCGGTTGGAAAAACAGACCCCTGCTGACAGATGAAAGACCTGGAAACCAATACGGGGAGGATTGGGGATACCCAAACGTGAGTCGTTGAACAACGACGACAGCCAGGACTCGGGTAAGAGTATGGAGGAGGACCCGAACATCAGTATTCGAGAGCTTACATGCCACCTAAGGTGGCACACATGAATTACCCCAAATTCAAAGGAAGAGATGTATTGGAATGGGTCCAAAAGACAGTTATTCTACAACTATCAGGAGATTCCAGAAGAACAGTGTGTAGATTCCAGAAGAACAGTATGTGTAGTTAGCTTCTCTTTGCCTTGAAGATGATGTGTTTTAGGGGACTCAATGGTTCCTCCGGGGACAGGAACACAAGCCTTGACACGAATTCGTTGACGGATTTACAGCCCGTTTTGGATTGCTGAGTACAAAGATTTTGAGGCACTTCTTCGAAAACTGAGACATAAAGGGGCGGTGATGGAATATCGCACACACTTCGAGAAGTTAACAAACAAGGTACAGTGGAAGAGAAAACACTACTGAGTTGCTTTATTTCAGGACTGAAGGAGCACATCAAGGATGAGGTCCAAGCAAAGAAGCCACGCAGTTTGACTCACACCATCAGCTTGGCCAGGATTCAAGAGGAATGATTCAACTGACAAAAGTCACATTGGGGGTGTTAGATGATATAGAGAAAAATAATGTAAAGGCTCATTTATAGGCCCATTTCTCTTTCCTCCTTTAGTCCCACATCTCTTGTATAGGATTCTTTCTCCTTGTCTTCACATATATATTTGTATTATCTCTTGTATTTTACACACGAAGAAGTATATACAAGGTTGGCCCTTTGTTTTCTACAAGGTATCAGAGGAAACAGGTCCGACCTGTTTCCTAACCGCTCGGCTTCCCTATCCGCTCGGCTTCTCTCTTTGACTGGGTGGCTTGGTCTTCCGCCTTACCGCCTGTTGTTGCGGCTTCTCTCCTCTCTACCCGCCTCCTTCTCATCTCTCGTGGATCCACCTCTCTTCCCTTCTCCGCCCCCCATTTTATAACATTCCTCTCTCGGACTCGTGGACCCCACCTTCGTTCGGTTAGTTTTCTAACCGCCTCTGTGCTACCTTACCGTTGCGGTCTGGTCCTAACCGCTCCGCCTCTGCCTTTGCTGCGGTCTATTGCTAAACCGCACGGTCCGCTGCTGCTTCCCCCTGTTGTAACCGCGCGGTCTGCTCTTTCGGTTTGTTGGTTGGTCTGACCGTCTAGGTTTATCTTCTGTTTCTCCCCGCGGCGACTTCTTTTACCTGTGGCAGCCTCCACTTCTCTTCACGGATTTCTCTGCCCGCGGCGTCTTCTACTCGCGATGACCTCTTCTACTCGAGGCGATTTTTGTACCCGCGGCGACTTCTTCTACTCGGGGCAACCTCTTCTACTCGCGGCGATTTCTTCTACTCGCGGCGACCCCTTCGACTCGCGACGGCTATCTCTTCTCTCCGCGGCTTCCTCTACCCGCAGCGGCTTGTTCTACTCGCTGCGACTTCCCCTCTCCGCGGCTTCTTCTCTCCGGCTTCGTCTCCTCCCCTCTCTCTACCCTTCTAAACCGCTGGTGTTGACCGGCTAGCCGCGTGTTTTCTAACCGCCCGGTTATTGTGCTTAGCCTCCCAGGGTTATGGCTTCTGATTCTTCTGGTGCTGATTCTACTCCTCCCTCATGTTATCCTCGTGCTGCTCCTTCTGAGCTTCGGGATGAGCTACGCATTACCACTATTTCTCTTCGTGGAAAACAAAACTTTGTGGAATGGGTGCACTCTATTCGGCGTGTACTACAAACTAAAGGTCTCTTTCATCATCTTACCAAGACTCCACTCACTGCTCCCACTGATGAGTGAATTCGTGACGACGGACGGGTGCAATCTTGGATTCTCAATTCTCTGGACACCAAGCTCTATCGTATGACTATGTACCATGAGACCGCTCATGCTATGTGGACCGATCTTCATTCTTTCTATTCTGTGAAGGACAGTCTTCAGCACTTGTTTGACATTCTTACTGATCTTCAGTCCCTTGATGCTGGAGTTACTGGAGACATCACCTCTTTTGTTGCGCGTGCTAAAACTCTTGTTGAGGCTTGGATCCAGCATCAGCCTCCCACTACGGACTTGGTAACTCAACGGCAGCAGAAGGAGGCAGTGGGGATTACTATGATGATGGCACGTGTCCCCTCACATCTTCATAGTGTTCGCGCTCATGTTCTATCCTCCGTTGTTACTCCATCCCTCTCAGATGTGTGCTCTATGCTCTTGAAGGTTACTCCACATCCGGATGTTCCGACTTCGTCTCCCGCACTCCTTCAGCATCCTGTGGCCACTCTCGCTCCATCTACACGTGGTCCATCGGCTCGTGGTGGTCGTCAGTCTCGGTTACACGGTCGCGATGGTCGAACTCTCTTTAAGTGCTCTTACTGCGGCAGGGATGGCCATCTGGAGGCCAACTGCTACCGCAAACATGGTCTGCCTCCCTATCTTACTTCTACAGTCGCTCCCTCACTTCCCTCCATAACTAGTGATGATATTGTTGCCTTACGGGCTCAACTCTAACAGCTTCAAGGAGCGGTTAATCGCTGCTCTAGCTCCGTCGCCTCGATCTCCAATGAAGGTATATCTTGTCTCTCACACAGCTCTCACTGGATTGTGAACTCAGGTGCTATATATCATCTCCCTCCACAGCGGCCGCCTCAATATTTAGATACTCTTTACCCTAAGAACATCATTGTGGCAAATGGTGGCACGATCCCTGTTTCTGGCACTGCCAATGTGTCTCTTACTCCTTCCCTCTCCTTATCCTCGGTTCTTCATGTTTCGTTCTCTCCATTTAATCTCTTTTCTGTTAGCCGTCTTACACAAGATCTTGATTGTTGCATTACTTTCTCACGCTCTACATTTGTTGTGCAAGATCGACAAACGCGGACTATACTTGGTAGAGGACGACTGTCCAACGGGCTGTATTTTCTCGACGTTTCTCCCACTGCTCTCATCACAGTCTCCACAACTGATTGTCATCGTCGTCTGGAACATGCCCCCCTTCTAATTCTCAAGAAAGCTCTTCTTACTGTTTCTCTTCAAGATTTTTTTTGTGAATCTTGTACTCGGAGCGATGCTCCTTTATCCTTATCGTCGTCTGCGACATGCTCTTCATACACCGTGTATCTTTCCCTTCTTCATGTACTTGGAGCGATGCTCCTTTATCCTTAAGACATTCTGATATCTGTGGGCCCTATAAGGTCCCTAGTGCTTTTGGGTACCGATATTTTGTTACATTTATCGATTATTACTCGCGTGTCACCTGTTTGTATTTATTTCGTGATCGTACCAAACTCATACCTACATTCTGTACGTTTCTTACGAAAACTCGCACTCAATTTCTACTTGTGTCAAAACAATTCGTGCAGACAATGCTCGTGAGTACACTGGTCGCACCTTCTCCAATCTCTGCGTTGAGTTCGGTATTCTACATCAGACTTTGTGTGTCTATACTCCTCAACAGAATGGCATAGCAGAATGGAAAAATCACCACCTCCTTGATGTGGCTAGATCTCTTATGATCCAAATGCAGATTCCTCATCTTTATTGGAACATTGTCGTTTCTACAGCTTGTCACATCATCAATCGCATGTCATCATCCGTCCTCAACTTCGTGGCACCCATCACTCTCCTTTTTCGATCCACACCTCTCTTTTCTCTCACACCTCGTGCGTTTGGCTATACCTGTTATGTCCATCACCTTGGTCCTTTCACTGACAAGCTAGCCCTTGGGGGTACCAAGGCGATGTTTGTGGGCTACTCCCGCACTCGGAAGGGGTATGTATGCTTTGATCCTACCACTGGTAAGAAGGCTGTGTCTGTTGATGTCTCCTTCCATGAATACCAACCATATCACACCAGTCCTTCTGATCCCCTTCTTCTTCCTCCTCTACCGCGACCCTCCGTACCCGTCACATCTCCACTACCACGACTTCTCCCTACCCCTCTACCCTAGTAGTCCAAATCTCCTATCATTCTGAAACTCCCAACACCACCAATCCCCTCCAAACCCCCTGTTATTCAAGTATACACTCATCGTCCTCCACGTCCAGATGCCCTACAGCAGCTTCCCTCTACCGGTGTGATCTCGCAGTCTGTTGATCTGGCATCCTCCTCGACGGCACATCTCATGGCCAATTATGTCTATCTACATCGGCTCTTTCCGCCTTTTCTTACCTTTGCTCTCTCTCTCCTCTGTTTCTATACCTAACTCTGTGCAGGAAGCTCTCTGGCATCCGCGGTGGCGCGCCGCCATAGATGAAGAGTTGACGACTCTGTGTGGTAATCACACTTGAGATCTTGTGTCACTTCCTCCTGGTCACAGTTTTGTTAGCTGGAAGTGGATCTTTACTATCAAACATGCCGTGGATGGGACAGTTGATCGCTTAAAAGCTTGGCTTGTGGCCCGGGGATTTACCCAACAGTACGGTCTTGATTATGAGGAAACTTTCTCCCCAGTCGCAAAATTGAATTCGGTTCGGATCCTTCTCTCCTTAGTTGTTCATCGTCAGTGACCCCTCCGTCAGCTAGATGTCAAGAATGCTTTCTTGAATGGCGATCTTCTTGAAACAGTGTACATGTATCAACCGTCCGGGTTTGAGATCACGGGGGAGTCTCGGGTATGTCTACTTCGCAAGTCTATTTATGGTCTCAAACAATCTCCACGGGCGTGGTTTGGATAGTTCAGCAAGGTCGTTCGTGAGGTTGGCTTCAAAGAAAGCTCGGCGGATTCCTCTCTCTTCACTCATCACCAATCAACTAGGATTGTAATACTTCTGGTCTATGTGGACGGTATGCTTATCACTGGTGATGACTCAGCTGGGATACATGTAAAACAACACTTAAACTCTATCTTTCAAATCAAATATCTGGGCAATCTTCGTTATTTTGTTGAACTAGAAGTAGCACGACGACCTGATGGCCTCGTCTTATCCCAGCGTAAGTACTGTATTGACCTTATGCAAGATGCTGGCCTCTCGGGTTGCAAACCTGCGGAAATCCCGATGGAAGTCAACCACATGTTGTGTACTCAGGGATCTGAGAATGATTCTCTTCTTCTGAACACGGAATATTATCGTCGTCTTGTGGGAAAACTGATATACCTAACAGTTACAAGACCTGGCATATCATTTGCAGTTGATGTGGTCAGCCGGTTTATGCATACCCCACGGGTCTCTCACCTCCAGGCAGTGGAACGCATCCTTAGGTATCTGAAGACTTCCTCTGGGCAAGGACATGTGTACAAGTCATCTTCCTCCCTTTCTCTTATTGCATACTCGGATGTGGATTATGCGGGTTCGTTGGATGATCGACGTTCAACTACTGGGTTCTGTACATACTTTGGAGAAAATCTTATCACATGGCGAAGTAAGAAGCAGACGGTGTTTGTTCGCTCGTCTGCTGAGGCCAAGTACCGTGCGATGGCGGCTGTTACATCTGAAATAACCTGGCTTAAAAGTATTCTAATGGACTTAGGAGTCAAATTGTCCTCACCTTCAACACTGTTCTGTGACAATCAAGCTGCAATACACATTACAAATAATCCTGTGTTTCATGAGAAGACTAAACATATTGAGATTGATTGTCACTTCGTTCGATAAAAGGTTCAAGCAAAGGAACTAAAGCTTGAACATGTTCCTGCCTCTAGGCAAGTTGTTGATGTTCTTACCAAGGCATTGACTCGCAAGTTGTATTACCAGTTCTTGTCCAAGCTTGGTGCATACGACTTATACGCTCCAGCTTGCGGGGGAGTGTTAGATGATATAGGGAAAAATAATGTAAAGGCCCATTTCTCTTTCCTCCTTTAGTCCCACATCTCCTGCATAGGATTCTTTCTTCTTCTCTTCTCCTATATATTTGTATTCTCTCTTATATTTTACACACGAAGAAGTATATACAAGGTTGACCCTTTGTTTTCTACAGGGGGAATGCGAAGAACACTATGAACCCCCTGGACATCACGAAGGATTAAGGAGCTGCTGGGAGGGAGACTGTAAGAAAATTGATGTGGTCAGAGCAACAATCAAGGAAAGAGAAGGGATTGTGTTTCAACTGATGAGAAATATGCCCCGGGCCGCAAATGTCAAATGATCCAGGTGTACATGTTAAGGGAGGAAAACGAGGAAGAGATGTCATAGGAAGGGGGGGAGAAGGCGAACTTCCTGGACATAACCGAGTACGGGGTATCTATCCAAACCATGGAGGTAGGATCTACACCGCTCTTTATGTGTATCGCAGGGCGGATCTGCCAACAAAATGTGACTATCATGGTCGACAGCGAGAGAACTCACAACTTCATCAACCCCTTCGTGGAACGAAAGCTTGGACACGAGATCACCAAGGATGTCGCTATCCAGGTCATGGCGGCGGACGAAAATAAGTTGCAGTGCGAAGAGGTGCGGAAGGGAGTCGAATTCAGTGTGCAAGGATACAACTGCATGATGAATGTTTGCTTGCTACCCATCTAGGAGTCGGATATAATTCTGTGGGTCCAGTGGCTATGAAAGCCGGGTAAAGTAACCCTAAATTAGGACCGCATGACCATGGAATTTGCTCAAGGAGGAAGGGAGTACTGCCTTCACGGGATCAGAACCTCTCTGATGAAGGAGGTCTCTCTTTGATGCTTGGAGAGACTGTGGGAACAAAAGGACAACATGACGGTAATTATGGAGCTCATGCCTCAGGCTACATCCCACAAGAAGTCCCAGAACATATGAAGCCACTACTACTCCAATATCCCGAGGTATTCCAGGAACCCCGATCGTTATCCCCTCGGCGATTCCGGGATCACCAAATCATCCTGAAAGAAGGGATAGAGCCGACCAACATTCGACCATGTCATTACTTGTATATACAAAAGGCTGAGATAGAACTAAGCGTAAAAGAGATGCTAGCCGCAAGGATCATTGGACACAGCACCAGCTCATTTTCCTCGCAAATAATCCGGATGAAGAAAAAGGACGGTTCGTAGAGGTTTTGTGTTGACTACCGCGCGCTGAGCAACTCTACCAACAAAGACAAGTTCCTCATTCTCATGATGGAGGAACTCCTGGACAAGCTACACGGAGCATGCCTGATCACTAAGTTGGATTTGCGTTGTAGGTGCCACCAAATCAGGATGAAGGACGAGGATATCTTCAAAACCTCCTTCCAGACACATGATGGTCACTACGAATTCGTCATGATGTCGTTCAGACTCTCCAACGCATCATTTATATTTCAGGCGGTGATGAACGAGATTTTCCAGCCCCTCCGCAAGTCTGTATTAATATTTTTTGATGACATTCTTATCTACAATGACAACTGGGAAAAGAATCTCCAACATGTAGGACAAGTGCTCGTGATACTCCAGCAGCACCAGCTCTATGTCAAGCGCTCCAAATGCTCATTTGGTCAGGAAAAGGTGGAATATCTCGGTCACATTGTCTCCGCATAAGGAGTCAAAATTGACCCCAAGAAAATTGAGAGCAGGCAAACATGGTCTCGGACGCGCACTGTCAGTGTTCTCCTGGGTTTCCTCCGGTTGACAGGATACTACAGGATGTTTGTGAAAGATTATGAAAAGATAGCCCGACCGTTAACCCAACTGCTGCATAAGGATGCCTTCTGTTGGCAGGAAGCAGAAGCTGCATTCCAAGATCTCAAGACGGCCATTACGACAACACCAGTGCTATCTCTCCCCGATTTCACCAGGGAATTCATTCTGGAGACGGCCATGACGACAACACCTATGCTATCTCAAGACAGACATGACGACAACACCAGTGTCCCCTCAGCCATGTCGACGATAGCTTTTTCAGTAAGACGGCACCACGGACGCCGGGTTTGTCGACCTACGAGAAGGAAATGATGGTCATTATACATGTTGTGATTTTGTAGCGACATTACCTTTTGGGCGGACACTTTAAGGTTCGGATCAATCACAAGAGTTTGAAACATTTTTGGAGCAACGGGTGGCATTTCCTCTACAACAGAAATGGGTGACAAGGTTGTTGGGCTACAACTACGAGATAGTCTATAAGCAAGGAAAGGAGAACGTGGTGGCATACGCACTATCCCGCCTACCTGAGGGGACACTCCAACACATCTCAGGTCTGCCAATCGGTGCATTAGATGAAATACAGAAGAAGTTCCTACAAGACCCTGAGCTTCGTCCTATCTTAGAGTCACTTCGACAGGGACAGGACGCTCCTCCCAGATTTTGGTTGCAGAACGGGAACTTATACTATCAATGATTGGGTGGTCATACCCTCATCGTCGCGCTAAGTATGGATAGGGGGCATGGAATACATATGGTGAGCTACAACAAAGGTTAAAGAACCTAATATAGCTAGGTTCAGAGATAATTGAGCATGCCATGACATTGTTAGGATTTCATAGAGACCCTTATGGCCCTGGCCCGTAAATGGACCTTTATGAGCCTCTAAAATGTCTTTCAGGCCATGACCAATGGCCCAATTAGTCCTATACATATGACCTGCGATCAGGAACAGAATTGCAATAGCTAAATGATGGTGTGCAATATCACTCAACCAAAGACCCCCTGTTATTGGATCTAATCCTCCACGAAAACTAATAAATTCCGCATATTTTGCCCAATTCAAGGTGAAAAAGGGGGTTGCTCCCTCGACAAAACTTGGATAAAGTTGAGCCAAAAGATCCCGATTCAAGATAAATTCATGAGGAAGCGGTATTTCTTTAGGATCAACTCCAGCGTCGATAAATTGGTTAATCGGTAAAGATACATGGATTTGGTGTCCCTCCCAAGAAAGAGATCCAAGTCCTAGTAATCCCGCTAAGTGGTGATTCAACATGAATTCTACATCTTGGAACCAAGCCAATTTTGGGGCGGCTTTGTGATAATGGAACCAACCAGCAAAAAACATTAACGATGCAAAGACCAATGCACCAATTGCGGTACAATGGAGTTGTAATTCACTAGTGATTCCAGATGCTCTCCAAATCTGAAAAAACTCGGAGGTTATTTGTATTACTCGGAAACCACCGCCCACATCCCCATTCAATATTTCTTGACCTACTATTGGCCAAACCACTTGGACACTGGGTGCAATATGAGTAGGATCGCTTAGCCATGCTTCATAATTTGAAAAACGGGTGTCATGGAAGTACATGCCACTCAGCCAAAGAAAGATAATAGAGAGTTGACCGAAATGAGCACTAAATACTTTTTGAGAGATCTCCTCCAAATCACTGGTATGACTATCAAAATCGTGAGCATCAACATATAGGTTCCAGATCCAAGTGGTAGTATCAGGACCATTAGCTATTGTTCTTGAGAAATGGCCGGGTCTGGCCCATTCCTCGAAAGACGTTTTTATAGGATTCCTGTCTACAACAATTTTCACTTCGGGTTCCGGCGAACGAATAATCATTAAGTCCTCTTTCCGGACAACACATACAAAAAGACCCGCCAACAGTCAAGTTTTTAGTGAACCTCTGAAAGATAGATATTTTAAGTCCCTTTCTTTCCTATCTTCCATACATCTATTTGCTTTAGTTATTCACTAGAGCAATTATGATATTGAAGTCGATCTGGGGCAAGTGTTTGGATTTATTATGACATAAATAATAGGTGCCAAAGGGACCTATTCTATTGCCAATCCCTTCCCAAGATAAGAAAAAATAATAATAATAATTTTTTTTTTGTAACCTAGCTTATTTATATTTAGATTCTGCATGCTCAACTGCCCATATAGATTGACTTTAATCAAAAATATAAAAATCTAATAGATAATCTAAAAAGAGAATATAAATATAAAATAGCTAAAAAAATAGATAAATAGAGATTTACTTTCTTTTTTTTTTCTTTTCTTATTAAGAATGAGGAATGATTTTCATTTTAGACTTCATAAGATTCATGGAAATAGCTTTATTAGTTCTATGCTATATTCCAACTGTAGTATTTATCCTTATGAGATACCCTATAAAATGTACAAAATATAATTCTTTAGAAAGAAGGGATATAATAAAATTCTTGATTGGATCTTTTCATAGGAACAATTTATTTCATTTGCTTGTTGGATCCAACAACAAAAAAAGTTGAATGGTCTTATTCAAAACGCCTCGTTATTTTTAACCAATTATGTGCTTCAATATAATTCCCTGGAGTAAGCGTTATAGCTTGTTTCCAATACTCAGCAGCTTGATCAAACCAAGCCTGTCCAATTTCCGAATCACCCTGTAGAATGGCCTGTTCTCCCCGGTCGGAATAGGTTAGTAAATTCCCTCTCTTAGAACCGTACTTGAGAGTTTCCTACCTCATACGGCTCAGCAATCAATTATTTGCGTCCCATCTTCTCTTAATCTATCCTATGCTAGATTCATTAAATTTCTAATCAATCTATTCTATTTTATCTTGGGTTAACCAGAAAATGTTTATTACATAAGTTTCCAATTCTAATTTGGATCAATAATTAGTTTTCTCTTTTCTCCCACCTTCAGAAAAATGAAGCATAGATATCCTCCCCGATATCGTTAGAATTTTCTGAAAGGTAAATATCTCGGTTTCATATTTCATACAAGGTATATTAAATTTTTATTTCTATAGAATCTTTGAAAAAGACCTTCCTCCATTAAGAAAAAATAACTTACTATCTTTAGGATCTGATGCTACACCGCTGCTCAATACTTTACTTTAGTAGATCAACTTTATTACATAAGTTGATTTCTAACTTTTTATCCCATATCATGACATAAGTAAGCAATTATGAACTGTATTGACCAAATAATAGCTTACTAATGGATCTTTACGGTGCTTTCTCTATCAATTCGACTCTTTATCCATAGAGTATAGTATATAGGTCATACCTTTTTCTTCCGATTTTTTTGGTTCTCGCGAAGTATCTTTCCTTGTTACAGCTGATAAAAATCGTTATTTTGGACGTTGCATATGTAGAAAGCCTATTTTTCTAGTATTTACTAGACGATTTTATCTTTTTTCCTTGCCTTCTATAGTGAAGATAGTCGCACGTAATGACCGATCACGGCCATATTATTAAAAGCTTGTGGTAAAAAGGGATTTTGTTCTAGTGCCCAAAAATAATATTCCAAAGCTTTCGTATGTTCTCCGTTGCTTGTATGTATAAGACCTATATTATAGAGTATATAACTTCTATCATAGAGATCAATTTCTGGTCGCGTAGCTTCATAATAATTCTGTAAAGCTTCTGCATAATTTCCTTCGGATTGAGCCGACATCTGTTACGGTCGTTCGTTCTAGTAAAAGAATCTTCGTTCCAGAACCGTACGTGAGATTTTCATCTCATACGGCTCCTCCCTTCTGTGCATAGTACTAAAGGGAATAATCCAAAATTCACTATTAGAATTATGAACTGACAGGAGCTGGTATTTTTACAAGAAATTTCTAGCCAGCCTTCTCATAAGAGATTTTTTCTTAACACCAATTGAATTAGTACTAGATAGAAATGGTCACTCCAAAAATTTCTTTGTACTCAACGCTGACAATTTCCAGGAATTAGTCACTTCAACGGTCTTTGATGGTTATATGGGTACCAAAAGTACGAATGAGATGGATCTTTGTTTTCACAACCATTATCTTTAGTCCCGATACCAATAAGGAAAAGAGTTATTTATAACAAAGTTTTTGTGTTGTTGATTCCTAGGTGCAGTGCTTTTTCCCCGATGCCATCTATTGGTACTAATGAAGTAGGATTGACCTCCAATACAGAACCTATAGATGTAACCTTTTGCTCTATACTAAAATAAATAATTGAAGCATCTAAGGCTGCATAAATCGAGGATACACGATAGAAGGAATTGCTCTATCTCTAAACCTCACCTTCACCAAACGTCGGTTTCTTTCACTCATTTGTTTTTTTTATTTATAACTACGTTCTTTTTCTCGTAAAAATTGAGAGGTGGAAAAAAAACAAGAAAAAAATCAAATCGCACCAACTCTGTAATAGGTAAATGCCTTTTTTTCTCCTGAAGTTGTCGGAATTATTTGTAATAAAATATTGAGGTCTTATCAATAAAATTTCCATTTATTCGAGATCTAGGCATAATTAGTAATTCATTCTATAATTCTTCTCATCCTCCTTCGGGGAAAATGATCCCACAAAAAAAGGAATTGTACAGTACAAAATAACATAAAAACAAACTCATTCGAAAAAATTTAGATCCCAAATTGTACCCCCTTTTGGACAAAGATGAAATGAAATAGTTGAATTAGATTATATTTCATTAAAATTTTGTAGCATACCAATGACCAAAACTCTTACTACTGCATCTAAGTTGAATAACCAAGTTTCTTATGGATTTTGATAACTCGAGAAGTTTTGATTTGGTTATGATCCAAAAAGGAAAAAGAATGTAATACTCATTCCATGATAAAATAAAATTCAAATTAAAGTAACCATCCTTTTTTTGCATAACGTGTATGTGCCACGCCATACAATTGAAAGAGAAAAATTAATTGGACGATTCATGAATTTCGAATAGATCCACAGGGTAGCTGATGAAATAAGTTGTTGTAAATAAATATGAATTTGGAAAAATTTTCTTCTTATGGAACCATCGAACGGTCATACCTGTAGTGCAATTAAGATGAATGACTCACTATTCATTCGGGTTTTGGTCATAAAATAAATAAGAGATTATGTAGGAGAGATGGCTGAGTGGTTCAAGGCGTAGCATTGGAACTGCTATGTAGACTTTAGTTTACCGAGGGTTCGAATACCTCTCTCTCCGTTTCTCTTCATTCATCAACGTTACCAACTATAATGTATGAAATCAAATAAGAATTGATATCATCATCATTATTATAACAATAAGACCCTTAATTTCATAGATATTCTCTATCCCTAATTACATCCCTGTGATACGTAAAATACAAATAGAAATATCGTATTGACATCGAAAAAAGAAAAAGAATCTTATTGCCGATCCATTTGTGATACGTGAATTAGACAGGGCACAAGGTACCTCATTTACTTCAGCAAAAGGAGTCAAAATTGTATGAACCTTGCTTTTTTTATTTTCATTAGAATCATGTCTGACGGGAATAATATTCTACGACCAACAATTCATTTATTTTCAAAACCGTTGGATCCCTAGTTGGATTTGGGCTAGGTTCACTAAGTTAGGATGTTTGACCCAACATGTATAGCTAGGGTCATGTATGAGTCTTAGAGTATAGGCCAAGTCCTTAGAGTCATCGCTGCATGGACCATGTTGAAACCGAAAATCGGTCTCCTGTGGAGTTCGACCCTTGGGGAAGGGGTGACCGCGCACCTACTACCCTCAAGCGAACGATCTAGGCACAAGACTAGGAACTCAAGGGACAGACCCAAGATCTCAGCGTGGAGGACCCGCCGCATACCCGGAAGACTAACAAACTCTTCCCCTCCCAAGCCAAGGGCTGAGCTAAGGCACCTTCGGAGGGCTCTCTTGACCGACCGGAACATATAAGGAGGATCTCAAGATCCACTCCCTAACTAGATGTGCCACTTCGGATCTATGTAAAATGTTCCCCGCACACCTTACTATTGGCGCAAAACCGCCCAGCAGCCCTACTCTACGCAGCCCCAATTGGGCCGCTAACAGCGGAACTCCGCTATGCTGCAAGGATGACAACAGGCCATCAAGGGCTTCCCGGCATCTATACCTCGAGGCCCCCACGGGGGGAGTGGTTCACGAACACACCGCTCGCCCAAGACAGGAGGAGTAAACTACATATTCACAGAGCATCACAGATATTAAAAAATATTACAGGAATATGAATTCCATACTCAGCACGCAGGCCGGCAATATGAACAAAAAAGGCCTTCGAGGGCCGGCACGAGCTCGGGCTTAAGCCCGCTATTCCCCACTTGGTGCTGCCACACCTGTACGTCAACGTCTCGACGAGCGGCGACCAACTAGGCATCGGTCGGCTAACATAAGCGGGCCAAACATATTGTGGACACCCCTTCTTTGGGGGTTGTGGTGCGCATTCCCTACAAGCGGCTATTAAACAACTTGCTCGGAGTCTTCTCCGGGAACCCCAGAACATCACCAATCCGGCTCACACGTCCGGATGGGCTTCACACAGCATGCCTAAACCCGTACTCACGCTTCCGGGTGCTAATGCAGTTAACTGCGGGGACGTACACGTCAACCCGTCGGAAAGCTCTCTTCCCCCCACCCGTTGGTGGAGAGGGGCTTCCATGCAAATATGTAAACTGAGGGCTTCACATGCCCAAGTAGAAACATCGTTACCCTTGTCGCGTGCTTGGCGAAGGGGCCGGGAGAGGAGCTCCGGGTCGATCCTACTGCATGCGGCCGCGTCGGTGGTCGATCTCCACTCTAGGTCGAGCCTTGCTCCAGGCCGAGAGAAAGGGAGGGGGTCGGGGAGTGCTGCTCCAGACCGGGAGGAATAGAATGGGGCCGGGGTGTGCTGCTCCAGACCGGGAGAAAGAGGGTGGGGCCGGGTTGCTCCAGGCGGCCGGAAGAGAGGGAGAGGGGCGGTCGTGCCCTGCTTTGCCGGTGGCCGGAGAGAGAGAGAGGGGGCGGGCGGCCCCTTGCTGTTCCAGTCCGAGAGTGAGAGAGGGAGGCGGGGCTCGGGTTGCCACTACAGGCGGCGGCGGCGAGAGAGAGGAGGTGGGAGGCGGAGTGCTACTGCTCCAGGCCGACGGGAGAGAGAGGGAGAGAGGGCGGGGTGCTGCTCCAGCGAGTGGGAGCCGACCAAAAAAAACTAAGATAAACTGAAATCTGCACTTGGAACATCAATCTCTCCATGACCTTTCTGATCTTTTTGAATCACTCGATACCCTTTGACTCACTGCTATTGAATTGCCCTTATACCATTACTTACAAAAAGTATACAATTTCTCGTGATATCGTGAAACAACAACGCCATATATTTTGTATCTTCTTGCACACGCGGAGCTAATCTTTTCCCCCCAGGTGTGCCTACAGCCCTGCCAGCTAGTGAGAGCCTGACAACGAGTCTACCCGGGGCCGAGCAGCACTCGGGGTCCCTTACCCCCCAGGCGAGCCTACGGACCTGCCAGCTAGTAGGAGCCAAGCAGCGGGTCTACCCGGGGCCGAGCATCACTCGGGGTCCTACAAAAATCTCCAAGAACCAATCCTTTCCCCCCAGGTGTGCCTACAGCCCTGCCAGCTAATGAGAGCCTGACAGCGAGTCTACCCGGGATCCACTACTACCGCCATCGAGTGACTTCCTGCCCTGCCAGCTAGGTGAGAGCCTGACAGCGGGATCTGCTCGAGGTCTAAGAATGACACCGAGTGACTTCCTGCCCTGCCAGATAGGTGAGAGCCTGACAGCGGGATCTGCTCGGGGTCCACTACTACCACCATCGAGTGACTTCCTGCCCTGCCAGCTAGGTGAGAGCCTGACAGCAAGATCTGCTCAAGGTCTAAGGATGACACCAAGTGACTTCCTGCCCTGCCAGCCAAGTGAGAGCCTGACAGCGGGATCTGCTCGGGGTCCACTACGATCACCATCGAGTGACTTCCTGCCCTGCCAGTTAGGTGAGAGCCTGACAGCGGGATCTGCTCGAGGCCCAAGGATGACACCGAGTGACTTCCTGCCCTGCCAGCTAGGTGAGAGCCTGACAGCGGGATCTGCTCGGGGTCCACTACTACCACCATCGAGTGACTTTCTTCCCTGCCAGCTAGGTGAGAGTCTGACAGCGGGATCTGCGCGAGGTCTAAGGATGACACCGAGTGACTTCCTGCCCTGCCAGCTAGGTGAGAGCCTGACAGCGGGATCTGCTCGGGGTCCACTACTACCACCATCGAGTGACTTCCTGCCCTGCCAGCTAGGTGAGAGCCTGACAGCGGGATCTGCTCGAGGCCCAAGGATGACACCGAGTGACTTCCTGCCCTGCCAGCTAGGTGAGAGCCTGACAGCGGGATCTGCTCGGGGTCCACTACTACCGCCATCGAGTGACTTCCTGCCCTGCCAGCTAGGTGAGAGCCTGATAGCGGGATCTGCTCGAGGCCCAAGGATGACATCGAGTGACTTCCAGCCCTGCCAGCTAGGTGAGAGCCTGACAGCGGGATCTGCTCGGGGTCCGCTACTACTCGAGAACTTGACTTTGCTCGAGGTGGAGACATCCTATTTACTTAAGAGTTGTTGGAGAGTTAATTGCACCGATGCTTTTACAAATGGTGGACGCATTCTTTTCATAAGAGAGATGATCTGGAAGTCGTCAAATCGGGAAGCTGGCGTCCGAACCTGTTCCTAATAATTCCTCCAATCGGAAGAGAGATGCAATCGGGGGGACATAGGCCGACATGCAAGGGGGGAGATGATCTCGGCCGTCAGTGCAGAGGCTCGGTCTTACAATAGCGCTTAGAGTCCCGAGGCATCGTCCCAACATTCGAACTGGGCTATTTAGAAGGAACAGGTCGACGGCTCGTATCCTGATCTAATGACAAAGATCGCTTTCCGCCATGTCACTTGCAATTGCTTGGAGAGATCGGCCCTTTATCAAATCTGGGAGGTTAGCGTATAGGCTCGTTCCTGATAATTCTCCTAGTCGGAGGAGAGGTGCGATCGGGAGGACATAGGCCGACGTGCAAGGGGGAGCTGATCTCGGTCGTCAGTGCAGAGGCTCGGTCTTACAATAGCGCTTAAAGTCCCGCGGCACCGTCCCATCGTCCGAACTAGGCTATTTAAAAGGAACAGGTTGGACGTTTGGCTTCCGGAGTCGATCGCGAGGCTAACCCTTGAAGCCCTCAGAAGCTCGAGGCGAAATGGTAATAAAGAGAAAACTTGACCGCTACTGAATTACAAGGAAGAGATAACATATTACCGTTAGGGAGGGAACTCTTTCAGGTCACCCCGGCTCATAATACCTCTCAGCTGCTCTCTTACTTGATCTTGAAGATAATAACCTCCAGGTTTCTCGTTCATGTAATAAGTGAGGATACATGTTTTTTCGCAGGTAGAAGCGCTTCAAATAGGTGCAAATTCTACTCCAAAAGCTATGAGATTCCAACATCTATGGGAGGGGACAACTCTGAGTATGAGAAACTTACATACAAAGTATCAACACATGACCCTGGTCGCCACTTGGTTCCTCTTCTACAGCCATGACGCTTCCTAGAGTTCTTCTGTGTTGGTCACTCTCCACGCTCATCGCACCAAAATGTTGAAACCGAAAATCGGTCTCCTGTGGAGTTTGACCCATGGGGAAGGGGTGACCGCGCACCTACTACCCTCAAGCGAACGATCTAGGCACAAGACTAGGACTCAAGGGACAGACACAAGGTCTCAGCGTGGAGGACCCGCCGCATACCCGGAAGACTAACAAACTCTTCCCCTCACAAGCCAAGCGCTGAGCTAAGGCACCTTCAGAGGGCTCTCTTGGTCGACCGAAACATATAAGGAGGATCTCAAGATCCACTCCTTAACTAGAGGTGCCACCTCGGGTCTATGTAAAATGTTCCCCGCCCTCCTTACTATTGGCGCAAAACCGCCCAGCAGCCCTACTCTATGCAGCCCCAATTGGGCCGCTAACAGCGGAACTCCGCTATGCTGAAAGGATGACAACAGTCCATCAGGGGCTTCCCGGCATCTATACCTCGGGGCCCCCACGGGGGGAGTTGTTCACGAACACACTGCTCGCCCAAGACAGGAGGAATAAACTACATATTTACAGAGCATCACAGATATTGAAAAATATTACATGAATATGAATTCCATACTCAGCACGCAGGCCGGCAATATGAACAAAAAAGGCCTTCGAGGGCCGGCACGAGCTCGGGCTTAAGCCCGTTATTCCCCACTTGGTGCTGCAACACCTGTACGTCAACGTCTCGACGAGCGGCGACCAACTAGGCATCGGTCGGCTAACATAAGCGGGCCAAACATATTGCGCACACCCCTTCTTTGGGGGTTGTGGTGTGCATTCCCTACAAGCGGCTAGTAAACAACTTCCTCGGAGTCTTCTCCGGGAACCCCAGAACATCACCAATCCGGCTCACACGTCCGGATGGGCTTCACACAGCATGCCTAAACCCGTACTCACGCTTCCGGGTGCTAATGCAGTTAACTGCGGGGACGTACACGTCAACCCGTCGGAAAGCTCCCTTCCCCTCACCCGTTGGTGGAGAGGGGCTTACATGCAAATATGTAAACTGAGGGCTTCACATGCCCAAGTAGAAACATCGTTACCCTTGTCGCGTGCTTGGCGGCGGGGCCGGGAGAGGAGCTCCAGGTCGATCCTACTGCATGCGGTCGCGTCGGTGGTCGATCTCCACTCTAGGTCGAGCCTTGCTCCAGGCCGAGCCTTGCTCCAGGCCGAGAGAAAGGGAGGGGGCCGGGGAGTGCTGCTCCAGACCGGGAGGAATAGAATGGGGTCGGGGTGTGCTGCTCCAGACTGGGAGAAAGAGGGTGGGGCCGGGTTGCTCCAGGCGGCCGGGAGAGAGGGAGAGGGGCGGTCGTGCCCTGCTTTGCCCGTGGCCAGAGAGAGAGGGGGCGGGCGGCCCCTTGTTGTTCCAGGCCGAGAGTGAGAGAGGGAGGCGGGGCTCGGGTTGCCACTACAGGCGGCGACGGCGAGAGAGAGGAGGTGGGAGGCGGAGTGCTGCTGCTCCAGGCCGACGGGAGAGAGAGGGAGAGAGGGCGGGTGTTGGGTACATTGGATTAAATGTACCAGATTTGAAAAGCCTCACCCTACTCATTGATATACATCATGGTGTATTTGATGTGTTTTTGAGTTGATGTGTGCAGGTTAAATAATTGCAGGGAAAGCTTAAAAGTTTCTAAGTCCATGTGTCGACACCCAGAAGAAAAGTGTCGACACTTAAGAAGACTTGTGTCGACACCCAGAGAAGCAGTGTCGACACTTGGAGTAATTGTGTCGACACCAGGAATGCAGAGTCGACACCAGAAGGAAAGTGTCGACACATACAGGCTGTGTCGACACTCAATGAACAAATGTCTAAAGAATCAGTGTCGATACTTAGAAGCAGTGTCGACACCCAGAGTAACTTTGTCGACATCAAAAGTGTTGACACTAGGAGGTTGTGTCGACACTCAGCAAAACTTCAACAAAGTTCAAGTACAAGTGTCGACACTAGGAGGCTGTGTCGACACTCAGCAAATTTCAATAAAGTCTAAGTACAAGTGTCGACACAAAGGAGATGTGTCGACACTCAGCAAAAGTATCAACACATGAAGCGTGTGTCGACACAAAGGAGATGTGTCGACACTCAGCAAAAGTCTCAACACAAGAAGATGTGTCGACACAAAGGAGATGTGTCGACACTCAGCAAAAGTATCAACACAGAAGGCATGTGTCGACACTAAGAAAATGTGTCGACACTTAGCAAGTTTCAACACAAGAAGATGTGTCGACACAAAGGAGTTGTGTCGACACTTAGCAGAAATTAACTAAGTATTGAAGAAGAAGGACTTGTGTCGACACCCATAATCAGTGTCGACACATTCTAAAGAAGCAGTGTCGAGAAGCAGTTTCTACAACACAAGGAGTTGTGTCGACACCATGAATGCTAGTGTCGACACTTAGTCTACTTGTGTCGACACTTGGTCTATTTGTGTCGACACTTAAACACTGACTGTCTCGACACTTTCAGACAGTTACAGAAAATTCAAGAAGTGACTGAATGACTTGACAGCTGCCATTCCAGCCGGTCTACTGCAACTGTCAGAGCTGTCAGAATATCGTTAGAAACCGGATCAGTCGGTAACCATGAAGAAGGCTTATATAAATGCTTATTCTGTCAACAGAAGCAATGAGGATTTGCATTAATCAGTTGAAGTGATCAGAAGATCTAAGAAGTTGGAGAGAGAGAGCTTCTTCTAAGAAGACAGCTGTTGAACCAGACTGTGAAGAAAGTTTCAGATTGAGATCTGATTCTTAAGTCAGCAGTGATTGAAGATCATCTGCATAGAGTTTCAACCCTACTGTGTTCTAATTCAAGAAGCTTTGAAGAAAGTCAAGGGAGGTTGATCTCAGCAAAGTTCTTCTAAGAACTCATCAAGAAACCAGTCAACTCTTCTCTCTCATTCTGAGTTGTGGGTATATACTTTGTAATTTTAATTTCTTGTATGATCCTAAGGGATCTGAGTTGTAAGCCTGAAATTATAAAGGCTGAGTGGTAGGGTCTGTGTGCCTGAGTGTAGGAGATTCATTTCTCTGAGTGTAGGCCTTGTTGAGGGCAGAGTGTAGGCCTTGTTGAAGGCTGAGTGTAGGTCTTTGTGAAGACTGAGTGGTAGAGCTGTGTGCCTGAGTTGTAGGAGTGGGATCACTCTGAGTTGTAGGAACCTGTTTGGGGTTCTGAGCTGTAAGATCTGAGGATCTGAGAAGTAGTGGAGAAGTTTGGCCGAATCTAGTACACTACTAGATAGGCGAAAGGGGAAAGTGGATGTACCCAGACCTTGGGGAACCACTATAAAAACTGTGTGTACTCTGTGTGTGACTGATTCTGTGTTTGCTGTTTAAAGTTCTGTGAATTCTGTGATTAATTCTGCCTAAAGTTTAAAAAGATTAAGGTCACTTATTCACCCCCCCCCTATAGGTGATTAGGTACAATTTCTTTCAAGTGGTATCAGAGGGAGGTTGCTCAAAAATCACATAACAGTCTGAGTAAAGATCTTGTTGGCAGATTCAGTATAATCAAGAATCAAGGAAATGGGTTCAACTGAAAATCACAAAGAGCTAGGATCCATGAAGTTGTCAATCTGTAGAAAGGAAATTTTTGGCATTTGGAAAGAAAGTGTTAGACTTTTTATGAAAACCTCTGACCCTAGAATCTATATCACAGTCAAAGAAGCGTCATATGTGCCAATGAAAGTATCTGTCCTGGATGCAAATTAGAGAACTCCTAAGGACTATTCAGAGATGACTAAAGATGAGATTATTCTGGCCACTATGGACAAGAGGGTGCAGAATATTATAGTAAGTGCAATAGATGATGCAACATTTCAGAATTTGATTCACTGTAAAACTTCTAAAGAAATGTGGGATACACTGATAGTCTATATGGAGGGATCAGAAGAGGTAAGACAAGATAGGAAGTATTTATTGAATCAAGAGTATGAAAGCTTCAGACAAGGTAGGTCTGATAGCATAACTGAGTGCTACAAGAAATTCTATAGGATTGTCAATAAGTTGATGTCTTATGGAAGAGAATTCAGCAACTATGAATTGAATGATAAGTTCTTGAGATCCCTGACTAAGGACTGAGATACCAAGATTTGTGTCATAAGGGAAATGGTCAAATTAGCAGACATTCCTCCTCCAACATTGTTTGGAAAACTGTTATCATATGAGATGCAGTTAATGATAAGAAAGGAGGAAGAGAAGACTACCAGAATTGAGCACAAAGAAAGAGCTGTGGCTTTCAAGACAGAAGCCACTAGGAAATATAAAAGTAAGTCTCCATCTCCACCTCCAAAAGTTGCTGAGACTGAGACGGATGAGTCAGAAAGCAAGAATTCTGAAAGCAGTGAGTGATGAAGATTTTGCAGCTTTCACTAGACATTTTCAGAAGTTTCTTAAGAAGAAACAGTGGAGGTCTAAGCCATCCACTTCACAGAAGTCATCAAAGAATGAAAGAAGAAAGTCCAGGCAAAGTAAAACTACATCCTCAAAGATAGTTTGATATTGTTGTAACAGACAGAGACATGTTGTTGCTGACTGTCCAGAGAAGAGGAAAGAGTCAACTGATAAGAAGAAAACTCAAATCAAGCGCAAAAAGGAAAGGTCCTTTGTTGCTAAGAAGGACAAAAGTCTGTCTGATATGTCATCTTCAGAATCAGATTCAGAAGCTGAAGCTTATATTGGACTGTTTGCTGAAGAAGAGGAAGATGAGTTCATACAATTAATGAACTCAATATATGAGCATGAGGACAATCAGTGTCAGGGACTGATGGCCTTATCAGAAGGAGACAAAATCCAGGATCAGCCTGGACCAAGTCAGGTACAAAATTGTTCTGCTAGTTCAATTTCTAGTACTGAGTCAGATTCAGATACATCAGCATCAAGTGATGTTAGTGGATCTGAATCTGAAGGAGACATTCATCAGTTGATTGATGAATATAGAGTGGTGTTGCAGGCTTTGAAGAAAAGCAAACTCTTGGCCAAAACTCAGGCTAAGGAGATTGTCAGTCTTAAAGTTGCTGCAACAGATTTTGACAAGTTGCTTGATCAGAAATTAAATAAAATAGCCAGACTGAAGCACATTACTGTTATTCAGATGAGGACTATAACATTTAAAAATGATCAAATCAGAAATCTGGAGATTAGTCTTCAGAAAGAGAGAGATATACTAGCAAGTTTTTCTAAACCAAAGTCTGTTCTACCTTTGATAGATGAGTTTGCACCTCATAAGGGTAAAACTGGATTGAGATTTACAAAACCTGCTTGGACAGTCAAGTCCAAATCTAAGGGCAAAGCCCCAGTACTCAACAAGAAGTCTGTTGCAGACAAAACAGCCAGGGTTGTACCTAAACAAAGGTACAACAGATTTGAGTGCTGGTGTTGTGGCAAGGTAGGTCACTTTGTCATAGATTGTTGGCACAATTCCAGTGTCAAGGTGAGTAAAAAAACTGCCTGCTAGAAATGCTACAGGTAGTTTTGTTAAGAGTAAGACTAACTTGCACCAAGGACCCAAGAATTATTTGGGTTCTAAGGTAAAGTAATCTGTTTTGCATGTGAGTCCAAGTGGTCATGCCCTAATATGGTACTTGGACAGTGGATGTTCCAGACACATGACTGGAACTAGGGGATTGCTGAAGGACTATACACCAATCAAGGATGGACCTAAAGTCACCTTTGGTGGTTCTGAAAAAGGAATCATCAAATACTTTGGTAACATTTCTAGCAACCTTATTACAATTACTCAAGTGGCTTATGTTAAAGGTTTGAAACACAACCTCATTAGTATAAGTCAGCTGAGTGATTTAGGATATGACATCTCATTTGTCAAAGATACTTGTCATATCAGGAGGTCAAATGATCAAAAGATCATTCTGACAGTTTATAGGAAGAGAAATGTCTATTGTCTAGACATTATGTGTGAGAACAATATTTCTCATGTGTGTCTTGTAGCTGATGAGAAAGTCTCTCATTGTGTCAAATGGCACAAGAGACTAGTCAATCTTAACTATAAGACAATTGGTCAACTCTATAGTAAAGAGTTAGTGAGGAATGCTCCTCAGGTTAAGTGTATTAAGAATGAGATATGCTCAGCTTGTGAAAAGGGCAAGCAGACCAGATCCACCTTTAATAGCATTGAGAACAAAGATGTTGTGAGGTGCTTATACCTCTTGCATATGGATCTCTTTGGTCATATGCCAGTTCACAGCCTAGATAGGAAGGTCTACACATTTGTGGTTGTACATGACTACTCAAGATTTTCCTGGGTGTTCTTCCTTAGACAAAAATCTGAAACTCCAAGTATCTTATACAGCTTTGTTAAACAAATTCAAAATGAATTGGACAGTACAGTGGTCAAAATCAGAAGTGACCATGGTACTGAATTTCAGTCTGACAGTATGACAAAACTGTGTGAAGAATTTAAAATTTTTCAGGAATTTTCTTCACCAAGAACACCTCAGCAAAATGGCATTGCTGAAAGGAAAAATAGAACCTTGATTGAGCCTGGTAGAACCCTATTAAGTGACACATCTCTCCCTGAATATTTCTGTGCTGAGCCAGTAAACACTGCATGCCATATAATTAATAGGGCTACTATCACCAAGAGCCACAATAAGACCCCTTATGAGATTGTGAAAGACAGAAAACCAAATCTATCATATTTCAGGATCTTTGTTTGTAAATGTTATATACTTAACAATGGTAAGTCTTACTTAACCAAGTTTGCTGCCAATTCCCAAGAGGGGATCTTTGTTGGGTACAGCAATAACAGTAAGACTTATAGGGTCTACAACTTGACTACTCAAGTTGTAGAAGAGTCTGTTCATGTAGTTTTTGATGAAGCCAGACTCATTAACAATGAATTGTCTAGAAGTATTTGCAGCTCCACAGGTGTGACTGAGAAGATGGACAAGCTTACTATTGAAGAAGGTTCTACTGCAAGTCAGCAAGTGGATGATAGTGGCTGTTGTCCAGGGGGAGTACTAGATACACCTGATGCAGAAGAAGACCAAGGGGTGCAGCAAGTTGAAGAGAATGAAGGTGTACAACCTGAAGACAGGCTGCCTCCAGCAAATAGACATCTAAAAGATCATCCAGCCAATCAAATTATTGGTGATCTCAGACAAGGGGTACAAACAAGGAGCAGGAATCTAAGTTCAGTTCTCTACTCCAGCTTTCTATACCAAGTAGAGGCAAAGAAATTTGAAGAAGCAATCCTAGACCCTCATTGGATTGAGGCTATGCAAGAGGAGCTGAAACAGTTCAAAAGATGCAATGTCTGGGAGCTAGTTCCTAAACCCAAGGACCACAACATTATAGGAACTAAGTGGATCTTTAGGAACAAGATGGATGAACATGGAGTTATTGTGAAGAACAAAGCTAGACTGGTTGCTAAGGGATATAGACAGGAAGAAGGTATTGACTTTGATCAAACCTTTGCTCCAGTAGCCAGACTGGAGGCCATAAGGATGTTTCTTGCCTATGCAACATATCAAGGGTTTAAAGTATACCAAGTGGATGTTAAGTCAACTTTTCTGAATGGAAATCTGAAAGAAGAAGTTTATGTAAAACAATCATCAGGTTTTGTTGATTCTATCAAACCTAATTATGTTTATAGACTTAGGAAGGCTTTGTATGGGTTAAAACAAGCTCCTAGGGCTTGGTATGAAACCATGTCTAGTTTCCTCATTGAGAACAAATTCTCAAGCGGAAAAATAGACAAGACTCTATTCCTTAGGGAATCCAGAGGCAAGATTATCTTAGTTCAAATATATGTAGATGACATTATATTTGGGTCTACAGAAAGTGGTCTTTGCAGAAAGTTTGCAAAACTTATGCAAGAACAATTTGAACTGAGCAGTATGGGGGAACTTAAGTTTTTTTTGGGTCTCCAAATTAGACAGACTGAGGATGGTTTATCCATATGTCAGTCTAAGTTCACCCTAGAGTTGATAAGGAAGTATGGTATGTAATCATCCAGTACCATGAAAACTCCTATGGGGCCAAACATGTCTCTAAGCAAAGATGATGCAGGGAAACCTGTAAATGAGACTTTGTATAGAGGGATAGTTGGCTCACTATTGTATTTAACTGCTACTAGACCAGATATCATGTATGCTACATGTGTCTGTGCTAGGTACCAAGCTTGTCCTAAAAAATCTCATTTGACAGCAGTCAAAAGAATTTTGAGATATCTAAAGGGCACACCTTATCTAGGCATTTGGTACCCTAGGAATGGAGAGTTTGAACTGACAGGTTATTCAGATGCAGATTTTGCATGCTGCAAGGAAGATAGGAAAAGTACAACAGCTATCTGTCAATTCCTAGGTGGAAGACTGATATCATGGAATAGCAAGAAACAAACAAGTGTGTCTATCTTCACAGCAGAATCAGAGTATGTGGCTGCAGGAAGTTGTTGTGTTCAACTTATATGGATACAACACCAGCTAGAAGATTATGGTATTCAAGTAAGTAGAACACCCTTATTTTGTGATTCTACTATTACTATTTCTATTGCAAACAATCTTGTCTCTCATAGTAGGACTAAGCACATAGAAATAAAATACCATTTTCTAAGAGAACATGTAGAAAAAGGAGATATTTCACTAGAGTATATTAGTACAGAAAATCAGCTAGCTGACATGTATACTAAGCCCTTAGATGAAACCAAATTCAATAAATTTAAAATTGAATTAGGGATGATAAACTTAGAATAAGTTTTCAAAATTGACTAAGTAAAATGGTGTAGACACACAGAGTTGTCTGTGTCGACACATAGAAGTGGTGTCGACATTTCAGAGAAGTGGTGTCGACACATCTAGGAAGTCGGTGTCGACACTTCAGAGAATCAGTGTCGACACATGCAGTGTAGGTGTCGACACATCCAGAATGGTGTCGACACTTAGGATTTACACTAAATTAGACTAGTACAGTCTCGACTAATTGTCGAGCTGAGTGGTGTCGACACATTGTTGTCGAGACATTCGCAGTAAGTGTCGACACTTTTCAACAGTGTCGACACAATTTAAGTATTTTGACGCGCCCTTTCATCTTCGATTCTAGAAAGGTATAAATAGGTTTTCGCCATTGTTTGTCGACACGCTCACCAAAGTTTCGAGACCAAACTTGTGTGTCGACATCTCTCTTCTCTAAATTCAAATTTCTTCAAACCCTAATGGCGCCCAAGCTAGAAGAGAATGTTAATGAAGGTTATGAACTCGTGCGGCATGCCTTTGATGACGCGGAACCTGAAATCAAAGGTGTGGTAACCCTAGTTGCCGAAACTGGACTGGAATACCTTGTTTCAGAACCCATCAAGATCTGGAAGAAGGAGGTCTTAGAGTTTCTGAATGCAGCAACACTAGATGAATCAGGACTCAAGATTAAGTCAAGAGTTCATGGGGCAAAGGTGAAGGTCTCTCCTAAAAGTCTAAGAAAGGTACTTCAACTACCAAGAACTAAGGAAGAACAAGATGTTTCTGCTTCTAAGACTAGAGAAGCATTGACATGGTGTGGTTTGGACTCAAACCTGAAGATAGGATTTGTGTTCAATAGAAAAAGAATGAATATGCAAGGCAAATTCTTGTCTGAAATAGTTGGCAAAGTCATCATGAGCAGCCAGGAGGCCATGACAGAATCTCAGCCTATATGTTCAGTTTGATGACAAGATTAATCTTCAAACTAAACACTGACTGGTCTACAGTTATGTTTGATAAAATTAAAGAAAGTATGAAGAAGCCCAATCTGGGTAGAATACTAAGTCTTTACCTAGCTGGCAGTATACCTGAGGTAATGAACCAAGCTGCAGGTTCAAAGATTAACCACATGAGGAAGATGGATATGAGAATCTTCTCTAGGTGGGATAGAGTACTGACCAAAGAACTGCCATCTCCAGTAAAGGATACACCCCAGACGAAGAAGAAGAAAACAGCCATTGTGACTCAAGAATCCTCCAGTAGCTCTGAAGAGCAAGTAGTGTTCACTCCAGATGATGAAGAAACTGGAAATGCTGGCCAGTCTCCAGCAGAACAAGAAGATGCACCAAGGCAGGGGGAGCTACCACCAGCTAGCCCAATTCACCTGGATCCACTCCAGGGGGAGCCTTTACTTGTGGAAGAGCCAACTCCACTAGAAAGTGAACAAGCTACCCAAACCATACTGGAGGTTGTTGGAAAAGCCCACTTAAACTAGGCCCATTTGTATAGCATTTATTGTTTTTCTCTCCTCTCTTTAGTCCCACATTGTGCATAGGACTTTTCTCCCTCTTTCTCTCATCTATATATATGTACTCATTCTTTGTATTTGTACCAAGTGGACATATATACAAGGTTGGCTTTCTCCTTTTCTACATGGTATCAGAGCCAGGTTCCGGACTCCTGCGGACTCCCTCTTCTGTCCGCCCTGCGGCCTGCGATCTCTGCGGCATGCGTGTGTGTGTCCGCACCTTCTAGTCGCTTCTCTCCTGTGGCCTCCCTTGTCCAGTCCGCTTCCTCTCCTCCCGTGGATCCACTTCTATTCCCTCCTCTTCCTTCCTCCTCTGGCCCCCTCTTTATAGTCATCCTGTGGGGTCCACTGCTTCCCCTTGTCCGCTACGGCCACTTTCTGTCCGGCGCGACCTCGGCGACCTCTATCCATCGTTCTTCTTCTGTCCGCTGCGAACTCAGTATTCGCCTCCTCTTCTTGGTCTCCTTCGTCCGCCGTAAGCGCAGCGTCCGCCAGTCCGCCAGCTCGCCAATCCATTGGTCTTCTTCTGATCCAGCCCGCCAGCTCGCCAGTCCGACGCGGTCTCCTTCAGCTCGCCGGCTCGCCAGTCAGCCACGGCTTGTCCTCTCTTCTCAGCTCGCTCAAGTCAGCCGCGGTCTGATCCAGCCCGCCGCGATCTGATCCAGCCCGCCAGCTCGCCAGTCCGCTGCCGTCTCCTCCAGCCCGCCAGCTCTCCAGTCCGCCACGGTCTCCTCCAGCTCGCCGCGACCTCATCCAGGTCGTCGCGACCTCATCCAGTCCGCAGTCTTCCGCTTCCTCTAGCTGCTGCCTCCAGTCCGCCGCGGTCTCCTCCAGCTCGCCGCGACCTCATCCAGGTCGCCCCCATGTCTACATCTGCAGACTCAGTCGGGACGGCTGTTCCTCCTCCTGAACACCCGGCCTCTATCCAGGAAGTCTGCGACGAGCTTCGGATCACTACCATTTCGCTCACTGGCAAGAAGAACTTTGTGGAATGGGCACACTCGGTTCGCCGTGTCCTTCAGTCAAAAGGATTTCTTCATCACCTGACTCAGACCGTTATTGGTGTCCCTACTGAGGAATGGTTACGCAATGATGGGCGTGTGCAGACTTGGCTTCTCAACTCTCTTGATGGCGAATCTTATCGCCTGGCCATGTATCATGAGACGGCCAAAGGCATGTGGGACGAGCTCCACACCCTCTACTCTGGCAAGGATAGTCTCCACCATCTATATGATATCATCACTGCTCTCCAGGCCCTTGATAGCAGTGGCGCAACCGACCTGACGTCCTTTGTTGCTCAGGCCCGGTCTCTGGTTGAGGCTTGGATCCACCATCAGCCTCCCACTTTGGATCTCGCTGCTCAACGTACCCAAAAGGAAGCTGTGGGTATCACCATGATGATGGCCCGGGTACCTCCTCATCTTCACAGTGTCCGGGCTCACATCCTCTCCTCTACCGTTACACCATCTTTTTCCGATGTGTGCTCCATGCTTCTTAAAGTCTCCCCGCCTCCGGATGTTCCCGGTCTTCCTTCTCCGGCCCTTGTTCAACAGGCACCAGCTCCCTTATTGCCTCTTCCCCCTTCTGCCCGTGGTGGCCGCTCTGACTCTCACGGTCGGGGTCGCGGTGGCCGGTCTAGGCTTAAATGCTCGTTCTGCGGTAAAGATGGCCATCTTGAGACCACCTGCTATCGCAAACATGGCCGACCTCCTCGTCCACAGGCCTTTGCTGCTACTACCGACTCTGCCTCCTCTCGTACTGATCTCGACGAGGTTCGTCTTCAACTCCAGCATCTTCATGGCTTGCTCAGCCGTCCGCCTGCCTCGGTTGCCTCTGTTGTCTCTATCTCCAATGAAGGTATCGCCTGCCTATCCTCTGGCACGCGCTGGATCCCTGATTCTGGTGTCACTCATCACATCACCTCTGTTAGACCACCTCAGTACTTGTCTTCACCTCACCCGAAGTACATTACTGTCGCTAATGGGGCATCGGTTCCAGTCTCTGGATGTGCTGATATTTCTCTCACCTCTTCTCTCCTCCTGCGCTCGGCTCTACATGTTCCGGGCTCTCCTTTCAATTTACTCTCTGTTGGTCGCCTTACTACTGATTCTAATTATTCCGTGACATTTACTTCTTCTTCTTTTCTCATACAGGATCAGCAGACGCGGACTATCATTGGTAGAGGACGGCTGCAGAATGGGCTCTATCTTCTTGACGACTCTCCCACTGTCCTCGCCTCTATCTCCTCTTCGGATTGGCATCGCCGTCTGGGACATGCTCCTCTTCCAGTCCTCCGGAAGGCTCTTCCTGATATTACTCTCCCTGTTTTTCGCTGCGACACATGTATTTTGGGCAAACAGCCCCGTTCATCATTTCCTCCTCATTGTACTCGGAGCTCCGCTCCTTTTATTTTAGTTCACTCTGATATATGGGGTCCATATAAATTTACTAGTATTTCTGGCTATCGGTATTTTGTTACTTTTATTGATGATTACTCTCGCATGACGTGGTTATATCTCCTTCGGGATCGCTCTGAACTTCCCCGCATATTCCGGGACTTCATACTTGAGACTCGCACTCAGTTCTCTGCGCCTATTCGCACTATTCGTACTGACAATGCGCGGGAGTACACCATCAATACCTTTGCCACTCTCTGCTCTGAGTTCGGCATTCTTCACCAAATCTCGTGTCCATACACTCCACAACAGAATGGGGTCGCCGAGCGCAAGAATCGTCACCTTCTTGATGTCGCTCGCTCCCTTATGCTTCAAATGCAGGTTCCCAAACCATACTAGAACTACGCGCTCTCCACGGCTTGCTTCCTCATTAACCGTCTCCCGTCTTCCGTCCTCCAGTATGCTACCCCCTTCAGCCTCCTCTTTCCCTCAACTCCACCTTTTCCCGTTCCTCCCCGGGTGTTTGGGTGTACCTGCTACGTTCACCACCTCGGTCCCTCCACAGACAAATTGGACCCTCGTGCCACCAAGCATATCTTTGTGGGGTACTCGCGCACTCAGAAGGGTTATGTTTGTTATTCGCCTGCTACCCGCAAGGTTACTGCCTCGGCTGACGTGACTTTTCGTGAAGATATTCCCTTCTTCCCTGCTCTCGATGACGCTCTGAGTCCAGCTCCCGTCGTTCGTCCTGTCATTCCTGCTCCTCACTCCTCCTCCACTCTGCCTTCTCTACCTCCTGTCCGTCCACCACCCCCGGTTATCCGGGTCTACACTCGTCGCTCTCCTCATCCCGTAGCCCCTCTGCAGTCGGCTTCGCCCTCTGGTGCTCTGCTCCCTGCTGCTCCGGCTCCCGTCTCTACCGCTCACCCAATGGCGAACTACGTCTCTCTCCATCGCCTCTCTCCATCGCCTCTCTCCCTCTCTTCTTCACTTTGCCACCTCATTATCCTCTGTTTCGGTCCCTCACTCTTTGCAGGAGGCGCTTTACCATCCTGGCTGGCGGGCTGCCATGGACGAAGAGATGACGACCCTCTGGGCCAACCAGACCTGGGACTTGGTTCCCTTACCTCCCGGTCAGCACCCTGTTGGGTGTAAATGGGTGTTCGTCATCAAGCATGCTCCGGATGGCACTATTGCCCGACTGAAGGCCCGTCTTGTGGCCCGTGGCTTCACACAACAGGAGGGCCTCGATTATGAGGAAACCTTCTCTCCGGTGGCCAAGCTCAACACTGTCCGCGTTCTTCTCTCCGTCGCGGTGCACCGCCACTGGCCCCTTCATCAGCACGACATCAAGAACGCCTTTTTAAATGGTGACCTTCAGGAAACCGTCTACATGCGCCAACCGCCCGGGTTTGAGACCACGGGGGAGTCTCGGGTATGTCTTCTCAGAAAGTCAATTTATGGTCTCAAACAGTCCCCTCGGGCGTGGTTTGACAAGTTTAGCAAGGTGGTTCGAGACATGGGATTCACTCGGAGTTCTGCAGATTTCTCCCTTTTTACCCGACACCGGGCCACTGGCACCGTCCTTCTGTTGGTCTATGTTGATGACATCCTTCTCACTGGGGATGACTCAAAAGGGATTCAAGATGTCAAACAACATCTGAGCACTGTTTTTCAAACTAAAGACCTGGGGACACTTCGCTACTTCCTGGGTCTCGAGATTGCCCGGCGGCCGGACGGGTTGGTGCTCTCCCAACGAAAGTACTGTCTCGATCTTCTCAAAGATGTTGGTCAGTCTGGTTGCAAGCCAGCTTGTACCCCGATGGAGGCAAATCACAAACTATGCGCTCATGCTTCAGATGACGATTTGCTGCTTCCGAACCCGGAATACTATCGACGCCTTGTGGGAAAATTGATCTATCTAACAGTCACGAGGCCGGATATATCATTTGCAGTTGGGGTTGTCAGTCGGTTCATGCATGCCCCTCGGGCTTCTCATCTTCAAGCGGTTGAACGGATTCTTCGATACCTTAAGGGAGCTCCGGGTCAAGGGCTGGTTTACAAAACCTCTGACTCTGCTCCCGGATTGGTTGCCTATTCTGATGCCGACTATGCGGGTTCTCTGGACGATCGAAGGTCAACTAGTGGGTTCTGTACTTTATTTTGGTGGTCACCTTATTACGTGGAAGAGTAAAAAACAGGCTGTGGTAGCCCGTTCCTCTGCAGAAGCTGAATACTGATCGATGGCCTCGGTTGTCTCAGAACTCACATGGCTCGAAAGTCTCCTTACTGACCTGGGAGTAAAACTCCCCTCCTCTGCTGTTCTATTTTGTGATAGTCAAGCCGCCATACACATTGCAAAGAATCCGGTGTTTCATGAGCGCACAAAACATATCGAGGTTGACTGTCACTTTGTTCGTGAGAAGGTTCAATTGAAGAAACTTGAATTGAAGCATGTTCCAGGAACTGATCAAGTTGCCGACATCCTCACAAAAGCCTTATCAAGCACCCTGTTCTACCAGTGTTTGTCCAAGCTGGGTGCATATGACCTATACGCTCCAGCTTGCGGGGGAGTGTTGGAAAAGCCCACTTAAACTAGGCCCATTTGTATAGCATTTATTGTTTTTCTCTCCTCTCTTTAGTCCCACATTGTGTATAGGACTTTTCTCCCTCTTTCTCTCATCTATATATATGTACTCATTCTTTGTATTTGTACCAAGTGGACATATATACAAGGTTGGCTTTCTCCTTTTCTACAGAGGTAATAACTGCCATTAATCAATCAGATTTTCCTATTGAGGATGAAGTTTTGTCTGATTCATTACCTAATGTTCATCAGCAAACACAGATACAACCTCAAGCACAAGATGTTGTCATGGAGGACACATCTGTTGCTGATCAAGTGGTTGATGAGATAAGAGATTCTCCAACTCTTCCTCAATAGGAATTTACATTAGAAGAGCTGTTCCCTGATCTTCCACAAACAGATTTTGAGAAATAGAAAGCTGCTGCTGAGGGGGAGGAGATCCATATTGAGGGGGAGCAAGTGGAGATTATAGAAGAAACTGCAAGAAAAGAGACTAAGGAGCCAAGAGATACTGAATGGCTACCAAGGACTGAGAAGGATTCTCATCCTAGTCCTAAAGAAAGAATGGATATTGCTAGCACATCTGCTTCAGAAGATGAAGAGGCTGTTAGAGACAAGAAGACGAAGTTTCAGATCTTCAAAAGAAGAAGCCAAACTTACAAAAAGGCTTTACAAATAATTGCACCACAGCCTGCACCATCTACTGATTTCAGTTCTCTGATGGTAGCATTGCAGATAAAGATGGATGAGCAAAGGCAAGCTATAGAAAAGTATATAGATGAAGGACATAAGTCACTGCAATTTGATCTGGCCCAAGACATCAAGTCAATCAGATTTGAAGTGAATCTGAACAAGAAAGAAATGACTGACTGCTTCCATAAGGGAGGAAATGCAGTAGTCTATCTGGCCACACATCAAGAAAAAATAAAGACAAAACTTGATGAGCTCGAAGTGAAGCAAGGCTATGTCCTGGATAATCAGATAAAGATGAATGATAATTTCACTGCTTCACATAATGCAATAGTAACTGAAATGAAGAATCTAGCTACTGCTCAGACTACAGCAAGTGCTACAGCCAAGACTGAATTTGACAAACAATTGCAAGAGAGCCTAACTGTTGTTAAAACTGCTATTGAAGACTCTCAGAAGGCAATTACTGACAAGCTTCAAAGATTAAAACTCTTCTATAAAGATGGAGTAAACTATCTGAATGCACAGATAAAGTTTCAGAAAGATGATCTGAGAGATCACATTGAGAGAGAAGTCATAAAGAGTGAGAGGGTATTAATCAAGGCAGGCTCTGATCATGTCAAATGGATTTCAAATTCCATCAGAGCCACCCTTGGATATCCACCCTTATGTGATGATGACAATGTTGCAGAGTCTGGGATTAATCCTGCATATCTTGGAGGAGAGCAAACTGAAGTAGCTCAAGTGATCTACCATCCACCAGACTTTGATATGATACATCAAGATATACAGTCAATGTATAGCCCTCCTGAGGGAAATCAGAATGTCATTATAGAGAAAGTAGTTCAGCTTGTGTCAGAGGCAATACTGAAAGAACAAGAGGCCTTATTAAAAGAACAAGAGACTCAATTGTCTAAGAAAAGATTCAGAGAGCAAGCTGAACTAAGTCCTAATTTTGAACAATGGAGCCTCACTTCCAGGAATATCATTTTGACTGCATGTAAGGCTGCTAAGGACAATGTCCTGGATAGAGGCAAATGATATTCTGACCTGGAGTGGAGGAAGCATGAGAATAGGCAAGAAGCTATTGTTCAATATAGAAGAAAGACTAAGATGGAAAAACTACCTCCTACTGCACAGGAGCCTAGCAAGTACTTCCCAAAGCCTTATCATTATTTTGAAAGACAAAAGATAAAGGCTGAAGAATTGAAAAAGAAAGATCTTAAAGGGAAAAAGTCTGCTTCTGCTGAAGATACTGAAGCCCCAGTTCAAGCAAAGATTCAATCTGGAAAGGGCATAGTTATCAAGGACCCTGAGCTGCCTTAGGATAGAAATTTTTCTTAAGTTTACTATGTGTAATCAGTTGCATTCAACTTTCTGTAAACTTTTGAATAATGAAAATGTTGAAGTTGTTAGAACAATGTGATATGTGTTAAATTTATTACATTACTGTTCTGAGATATTTGTGTATACATGTTTTGTTTATGCATGTTTAAGTATTTACCCTGTCATTTAATATTGTTTTACATCATACTGTGAATTTGTTATGTATGGTGTATATCATTGACTAAGGGTTATGACTTCTCCAAATAGGGGGAGATTGTTGGGTACATTGGATTAAATATACCAGATTTGAAGAAGCCTCACCCTACTCATTGATATACATCATGGTGTATTTGATGTGTTTTTGAGTTGATGTGTGCAGGTTAAGTAATTGCAGGGAAATCTTAAAAGTTTCTAAGTCAATGTGTCGACACCCAGAAAAAAGTGTCGACACTTAAGAAAACTTGTGTCGACACCCAGAGAAGCAGTGTCGACACTTGGAGTAATTGTGTCGACACCAGGAATGCAGAGTCGACACCAGAAGGAAAGTGTCGACACATACAGGCTGTGTCGACACTCAATGAACAAATGTCTAAAGAATCAGTGTCGACACTTAGAAGCAGTGTCGACACCCAGAGGAACTTTGTCGACATCAAAAGTGTCGACACTAGGATGCTGTGTCGACACTCAGCAAAACTTCAACAAAGTTCAAGTACAAGTGTCGACACTAGGAGGCTGTGTCGACACTCAGCAAATTTCAATAAAGTCTAAGTACAAGTGTCGACACAAAGGAGATGTGTCGACACTCAGCAAAAGTATCAACACATGAAGCGTGTGTCGACACAAAGGAGATGTGTCGACACTCAGCAAAAGTCTCAACACAAGAAGATGTGTCGACACAAAGGAGATGTGTCGACACTCAGCAAAAGTATCAACACAGAAGGCATGTGTCGACACTAAGAAAATGTGTCGACACTTAGCAAGTTTCAACACAAGAAGATGTGTCGACACAAAGGAGTTGTGTCGACACTTAGCAGAAATCAACTAAGTATTGAAGAAGGACTTGTGTCGACACCCATAATCAGTGTCGACACATTCTAAAGAAGCAGTGTCGAGAAGCAGTTTCTACAACACAAGGAGTTGTGTCGACACCATGAAGTCTAGTGTCGACACTTAGTCTACTTTTGTCGACACTTGTTCTATTTGTGTCGACACTTAAAGACCGACTGTCTCGACACTTTCAAACAGTTACAGAAAATTCAAGAAGTGACTGGATGACTTGCCAGCTGTCATTCCAGCCGGTCTACTACAACTGTCAGAGCTGTCAGAAAATCGTTAGAAACCGGATCAGCCGGTCACCATGAAGAAGGCTTATATAAATGCTTATTCTGTCAACAGAAGCAATGAGGATTTGCATCAATCAGTTGAAGTGATCAGAAGATCTAAGAAGTTGGAGAGAGAGCTCCTTCTAAGAAGACAGCTGTTGAACCAGACTGTGAAGAAAGTTTCAGATTGAGATCTGATTCTTAAGTCAGCAGTGATTGAAGATCATCTGCATAGAGTTTCAACCCTACTGTGTTCTAATTCAAGAAGTGTTCTAATTCAAGAAGCTTTGAAGAAAGTCAAGGGAGGTTGATCTCAGCAAAGTTCTTCCAAGAACTCATCAAGAAACCAGTCAACTCTTCTCTCTCATTCTGAGTTGTGTGTATATACTTTGTAATTTTATTTTCTTGTAGAATTCTAAGGGATCTGAGTTGTAAGCCTGAAATTATAAAGGCTGAGTGGTAGTGCTTGTGTGCCTGAGTGTAGGAGATTCATTTCTCTTAGTGTAGGCCTTATTGAGGGCTGAGTGTAGGCCTTGTTGAAGCCTGAGTGTAGGTCTTTGTGAAAACTGAGTGGTAGGGCTGTGTGTCTGAGTTGTAGGACTGAGATCACTCTGAGTTGTAGGAACTTGTTTGGGGTTCTGAGCTGTAAGATCTGAGGATCTGAGCAGTAGTGGAGAAGTTTGGCCGAATCTAGTACACTACTAGATAGGCGAAGGGGGAAAGTGGATGTACCCAGACCTTGGGGAACCACTATAAAAACTGTGTACTCTGTGTGTGACTGATTCTGTGTTTGCTGTTTAAAGTTCTGTGAATTCTGTGATTAATTTTGCCTAAAGTTTAAAAAGATTAAGGTCACATATTCACCCCCCCCCCCTCTAGGTGATTAGGTACAATTTCTTTCAGCGGGGTGCTGCTCCAGCCGACCAGAGAGAGGGAGGGAACGGGGTTGTCTTGCTCCAGGCCGACGAGAGAGCGGGGAAGGGGGCGGCGGCGGCTGGGCTCCGGATCGGCCGGGCTAGGGTTCTACCCCGCTTTTTCGATTTTTCCCTGCTTCCATTTTTCTTTTCTCTTTTCTCCTCTCCTCTCCCGACCCCCCCACTCAGCCTCTTCTTCTTTTCTCTTTTTCTTTATTCCCTCCTTTGTTGTCCCCCTCTCCCAGCCCCCTATGCACATATATAATATATATTATATTATAAATATAATATAAATTATCATATTATAAATATAATATATATTATCATATTATAAATATAATATATATTACTATATCACAATATCAATCGAACATTTGTAAAAAGCCTACACACATAAAGCCTCCGCACGCACGCACGCACGAGGACCCGCACGTCTTCGAACGGGGCCGCACCAACTCGTCGCCCATAACACGCCCCTATGCTGATATTTGGGGAGGGTCTCACTCGCCCGGCTACGGGGTTGTACAGACCAGCCATCAACAGACTGCAAAAAGACTCAAGACTTAGAGATTTCAAAGACTCGGGAAAATGAGTTCGACGTTCGTCGAACTCAGGTCGACGAAAGTCATGCTCAGCTCGACGAACTCTGAGAAAATTCTCCGAGCTGAGCTCGACGAACTTGGTACTCAGGTCGGCGACTTATGGACACTCTACTTCAATATTTTAAGTCCAAAATTTCTCTGAACTCCAGTCGACGAACTTAGTTCTCAGGTCGACGATCTATGGATATTCTACTTCAACATCTTATTCCAGAAACAACTAAATATTCTAAGTCCAGGATCATACTTTAGTCGACGAATTCACCTTCTTAGCTCGACGAACTTAGACCACATTCCTGGCAAGACTCATCTAGCAGTTAGAAGCTCTCAGCTCGACGAAACTAGTTCTCAGGTCGACGATTTCTGAACATTTTACTTAAAACATTTTTGAGTCCAAGAAACATGGTATTCTGAACTCCAGTCGACGAAGTTTTATTCTCAGCTCGACGAACTTCATGCACAGAATTGGCAAGGTTCTGGAGAAAGCAGTTGTCTGTTCTTAGGTCGACGATCTTGGATCTCAGCTCGACGAACAGCTATTATCAGATCGACGAACATAACTTCTCAGATCGACGAACTGTGGACTTAGCTCGACGAATTTTGTTCTCTGTTCGACGATTCCAGACTTGGTTGTTGGATCTCTAGTTTGATTTGGGCTAGGTTCACTAACTTAGAATGATGTGACCCAACATGTATAGTCAGGGTCAAAGTTGTGTCCTAGAGTTTAGGCCAAGTGCTCAGTAACAACATCACATGGACAAGCCATCATCAGACTGCCAGAGACTCAAGACATAGAGTTTTCCCAAAGATTCAAAAGACAAAGTAAAATGAGTTCGACGTTCGTCGAACTTAGGTCGACGATAGTCGTTCTCAGCTCGACGATCTTAGAGAAATATTCTCAGAGCTGAGCTCGACGAACTTCAGTCTCAGATCGACGATCCTTGGATTCCACCTTCAGCATTCTAAGTCCAGACTGTTCTCTAGACTCAGGTCGACGAACCTCATTCTTTGCTCGACAAATTTTGGATTTTCACTTCAACTATATTGCCAGAAGTTCATCAATTTTTCTCTAAGTCCAGAATCATTTTCAGCTCGACGAATTCAAGGTTCTCCAGACTTAGCTCGACGAACACCATTCTTTGGTCGACGAATCTATGGACTATCACAACATTCTGTTGAGGTCGACGAACTCAGTTCTCTGTCCGACGAATTCTGGAACCAGAAGACTTATGTCGACACTCAGAGTATATGTCGACACCAACTAAGTCGACACTAGAAGAATTTGTATCGACATCCAGATCATCAGTCGACATTGAGGAAAGGTTATGTCGACACCACACAGAAGACTTGTGTCGACACACAGGAGTAATTGTGTCGACACAGAACATTTGACAACTCCAGAATAATTGTTGAACTCCAGTCGACGAACACACTTACCAGCTCGACGAATAGGCAAAGATCAAAAGAGACAGCAGTTCAGTTTTCAGCTCGACGATCATGGAACTCAGCTCGACGAACAGAAGCCGTCTGGTCGACGAATACAACATCTCAGCTCGACGAACTGAGAACTAAGTTGTATATTGAGAAAGAGAAGACAAAATCATCTCTCACCCCCACCTCTGTAAAGGGTTGTCATCTCCCTTCAAAAGTGATTCCTTGGTTGCAAGTCTCATGATCAAAAGACTTGAGTTGGTTTTTGAGCACCTGATCAAAAGCTCATTGGTGTCAGGCACCTGATCAAAAACCTGAGTGGATTCCTACCAAGGGTGGTAGAAGAGTGGATGTACCCAGATTGGGGAACCACTATAAAATTCTTGTGTCGTCTGGTTGCCTCCTTTTCATTTGTTTTTGTTGTGCTTGTGCTTTAGATTTATTGCTTAGTAGTTTATTAAATCTGCACTTTTAATTTACAGCAAAAGTTGTAATAGCTCTTAATAATTTTTAAGCATACTCTATTCACCCCCCCATCTAGAGTATTTCTGATCTAACTCTCACTTTCAATTGGTATCAAGCGGGTTCCTTTGGCTGTACAAGTTAAATCTTGAACCAAAAGATCTTTTGTTAGATCTACACATCACTTTATTCTTATTTAAATTATAAATACAGCATGTCACAGAACAAGCATTATGCAAGCACTAGACCTCCAGTTTGCAACCTTAATAGGTTTGTCATCTGAAAGGCAAGAATTAGGTTATACATGAATTTTATTGATGAAGACATCTACAATTCCATTTTGACAGGTCCCCCACAGGCATCTACAACTACAACATCTTCCAGCAACAATGCAGTCCCACCACCTGAGTGGACTGAAGCTCAGAAGAAAGCAAAAATTGTTGATGCCAAAGCCATGAACATATTGACTCAGACTATGTCAGATGACATTTTTCAGAAGTTGGCTGAGTGCACCTCTGCAAAAGCAATCAGGGATTCACTCAATCAAATGGTTGCTGGCTCAGCAGATGAGAGGAAAGATAGAAGATCAAACCTAATCACACAATATGAAAACTTCAAGAAGGATGAGGCAGAAACAATTGAAGTGATGTACAACAGGCTTAGCTCCATCATCAGTGAGCTAAGGACCTTAGATAAAGAAATCACCTTAACTGAAGTTAATGACAAAATCCTAATGTGCTTCTCAAGCTCATGGGACACCAGGATCTGGCGCATCAAGGAGGCCAGATGCATGAATGAGATTTCAATTGAATCTCTATTATGCAAACTGAAGTCATATGAGCAGCTAATCAAGTCCAGAGAGGCAGTGGAACACGGGACTCCTCCAGCAAGAAAAGAACAATCCATTGCATTCAAAGCTGCTGAAAAAACTGAAGCCCCAATAGTCAATGAAGAGCTAATGAGTCTCTTTGCCAAGAGATTCTTCAAACTGGCAAGGAAAGACTTCAGAAGGAAGTCATTCATAAATGACAGCCAGCCAAGGTATGACAAAACCCTCACTAAAGAGGTAGTGTGTTATGTGTGCACGAAACCAGGACATTTCATGTCTGAATGTCCTGAAAACCAAAAGAAGGAAAGAAGAAAAGAGAAGAAATCAAGAAGCAAGCATTACAGCAAGCCCTCTTCCAGCAAGCACAAAAAGAAGGACAAAGGATTTGTGGCTGAAACATGGAGTGACACAAAAGATGAATCCACATCTTCCAGCTCCAGTGAAGAAGAAGAGGAGGCCAAGACAAAGGAGGTTTGCCTCATGGCAATTGATGCCAGCAGTAGCAGATCAGATACATATGAATCTGATAATGAAGAAAACCTGTCAGCTGAAGATCAGGTAATGACATCTTATGATTTTGAATCTGATGAATTTAAATTTGAATTTAAAAACCTATGCTTAGATTTGATAAGCTCTGAGAAAAAAATCAAACTTCTCAAAGATAAATTGAATGATCTAGATAAAATCACCTCTAAAAATGCAACTCTATCTAGTGAACTGAAATCTGTAAATGAACAAATCATTTTTCTGAAATCAGAACTTAGCAAAGCTAAGATATTAGAAGAATCATTAAATGACAGAAGTTTGAAATTGCAAGATATAACCAGCACAGTTAATGCTAGAACAAATAACTGCAGATTAGGATTAGGAGTCACATCCAGTAAACCAACCCTAATCTAAAGGAATCATCTTTCAAAACCTGTAAATTTTATCTCTGATAAAGAAAAGAAAAACACTGAACAAGTAAATAAGGTTAATAAAATTCTAAAACAAATTGAAGTTATGGACAAAATTAAAAATCAGAAGAATGATAAAAATAACAATGTTCAGCAGTTATCGTCGAACTCAGATCGACGATATAAGAACAGATCGTCGAACTCAGAACGACGATCTCTGAACGCAAACTACAATAATAATCATTCGTCTAACTGCGATCGACGAACTCTGTATGTTTCGTCGAGCAGAAGTCGACAAACGTGGGGCACAGAGAATGAACATGTTCATTCTCTAGGCAGAGATCGACGATCTCAACCCAATTCGTCGAACTCTGGTTGACGAACTTACAGCAATTCGTCGAAACCAGGAAGACTTAATCAAAACTACAATTCTAACAGCAACTTAAATACTTCTAAGAAACCATTTAATCCACTAGCTGAGTGGATTATACCACCTACGAGATATCACCCTCTAGGATATAAGTCTCAACCTGAATTCTCTGTTATTTCCAGCTTTTCTTATCAGACATACAAAGGACCCAAGGTAACTTGGGTCAAAAATCATTAACTGTTTTCTATTGCAGGTGAAGAGTTGTCCAGGGGTAAATCAAACTTGGTACCTGGACAGTGGCTGCTCCAAACACATGACTGGCAGCAAGGACATCTTAACCAACTACAAGTCCATGCTGGGGCCAAAGGTTATCTTTGGTGACTCCAAATGTGGTCAGTCAGAAGGATTTGGAGAAATAAGAATATGAGCTGTCACATTCAAAAAGGTGACATATGTAAGTGGACTCAAGCATAACCTCATCTCCATAAGTCAGTTATGTGATGATGGTTATCAGGTATACTTTAACACATCCACTTGTTCTATTATTGATAAAAACAACCAAACAGTTTTAACTGGAAGTAGACAAGCCAACATATACTTAGTAAATTTTCTTTCTGCCAAAACTGATATCTGCTTACTTAACTTAACTAGTAATCAGAATGACTTATGGCACAAAAGACTAGGTCATGTAAATTTGAAAAACATTGCTAGGCTATCTAAGTACAACCTTGTTAGAGATCTACCTTCTGTTCCCTACAAGAAGGAAGGTCTCTGCAGGGCTTGTCAATTAGGCAAACAAACTAAAACTAGTTTTAAATCAGTTAATAAGAGTGATTCACCTAAGATTTTATACTTGCTACATCTGCATTTCTTTGGACTCATTGCAGTACAAAGCCTAAGAGAGAAATCCTACACTTTGGTTATAGTGAATGACTTCTCCAGGTTCAGTTGGGTATTCTTTCTGAGATCAAAGTCAGATACATTCAAGGTTTTTACAGATTTTCTCAGGACCATACAGATTGAGTTCGCTACTCATGTTGCATTGATCAGAAGTGATCATGGCACAGAGTTTGAGTCTCTTCTTATACATGAGTTCTGTGAGAAGAAAGGTATCAGGCATTGCTTCTCAGCTCCTAAAACTCCCCAACAAAATGGGGTAGCTGAAAGAAAAAATAGGACACTCATTGAAGCTGCAGGTACATTGCTTGCATATACTTACATGCCTCTAACCTTTTGGGCAGATGTTGTAAGCACAGCAAATTATGTCCTGAACAGGAGCTTAATTCACAAACTAAAGTACAAGACTCTCTATGAATTGCTCAAAAGGAAGAAACCTAAAATAAACTATTTTAAAGTATTTGGTTGTACCTGTTACATACACAATAACAACAAGAAATACATTAGAAAGTTTGAGGCTAAGGCTGAAGAGCGAGTCTTTCTAGGATACTCCCAAGTAAGCAAGGCCTATAGGGTTTTTAACAAATCAACATTGAAAATTGAAGAGTCTATTCATGTTTCATTTGATGAGACTAATATGTATTGCAAGAAGAAAGAAGTTTCTACCAATAGCAACTTGTAGGTACCCCACTTGTGTGAGACCTTGGATGGACTAAACCTCACCCAAGAGGTGCCAACTCATCCCTCTCCACAAGCCATTGAAGAAAGTGAAGAAGAAGTTGAAGAAAATGAATCTCTACCAACAACAAATACAATTCCACAGGAGGAATTAATTTCAAATGTTGTTGCACAACCAAATCCAACCACTGATTTTGTCACACTAGGGATCACCCCAGATCTCAAGTGATTAGAGACATATTAGCAGGTGTACAGACAAGGCATTAACTTACCCAAGATTTGATGCATGCCTGTTTTCTCTCTCAGGTTGAACCTTTATCCATTCATGATGCTGAGCAGGATCCCCACTGGATCCTTGCAATGCAGAAGGAATTAAATCAATTTGAGAGATGTAGAGTTTGGGATTTGGTACCAAGACCCCAAAACTACCCAGTTATTGGAACCAAATGGGTTTTCAGAAAAAAGTTGGATGCCCAAGGAGTCATTGTGAGAAACAAGGTTAGGCTTGTTGCTCAAGGATATAGGTAAGAAGAAGGAATTAATTATGATCAAACTTTTGCACTTGTTGCAAGGTTGCAAGTCATAAGAATATTCCTTGTCTATGCAGCATACAAGAGATTCAAGGTCTTCCAAATGGATGTGAAGAGTGTTTTTCTAAATTGAGTGCTACAAGAAGAGGTTTATGTAAAACAACCTCCAGGTTTTGTTTGTTCAACTTATCTCTCTCATGTTTTTAAATTGCATAAGGCTATTTATAGTCTAAAGCAAGCTCCAAGAGCTTGGTATGAGATCTTAGCTAGCTTTCTATTAGAGCATAAATTTACAAGAGCAACTGTAGATAAAACTCTTTTCACTAGACATCATAAGGACCAAATCTTATTAGTACAAATTTATGTGCATGATATTATATTTGGCTCTACAGATTTCAAATTATGCAAGAGGTTTTCTGACCTCATGCATTCCAAATTTGAAATGAGTAGCATGGGTGAGCTTTCCTACTTCCTTGGCCTCCAAGTGAAGCAGCTCCCTGATGGCATCTTCATCTCTCGAACAAAATATGCTAAAGAACTTCTAAAGAATTTTGGGATAGCTGATGACTCAGCAAAGAAAACTCTCATGGCTACCAATGCTGTTGTGGACTCTGATGTACCAGGAAAACATGTGGATTAGAAACTTTATAGGGGCATTGTTGGGTCCCTATTATACCTCACAGCAAGTAGGTCAGACATTATGTTTGACACATGTTTTTGTGCTAGGTTTCAGGTGAACCCTAAAGAATCTCATCTAATTTTGCTAAAAAGGATTTTGAGATATATAAAGAGTTGTCATAATGTAGGCCTATGGTATCCTGCTGAATCAGAATTTGAGTTAACTGGATACTCTGATGCTGATTTTGCTGGATGCAGGGTAGATAGAAAAAGTACTTCAGGGATTTGTCAGTTCCTGGGTATGAGAATAGTATCTTGGTTTTGTAAAAAGCAAACATCAGTGTCAACCTCAACTGCTGAAGCAGAATATATTGCAGCGGGCAGCTGTTGTTCACAGATGCTTTGGATACAAAATCAGCTACTAGATTATGGGTTCAACTTAAATAATTCAACTCTACTCTGTGATAATACAAGTGCTATAGTCATAGCCCAGAATCCAGTTCACCATAATAGGACAAAACATATTGATATAAGACATCATTTCATTAGGAAGTGTGTAGACAAAAATAAAATCAAGCTTGTCTATATCTACACTGATTTACAAATGGCTGATATATTCACCAAACCTCTGGATGAGTGAAATCATATGTTCTTTGTGAATCAACTTGGAATAATCAATGGAGAAGACTTTATTTGATTTCTGTCTGCAGTCGATGAATTTTCCAAAGTTCGTCGAACGGAGTTCGACGAACCGGGGAAAGTTTGAGAGATATTCGTCGAACGGAGATCGACGAACTCTCTGTGAGTGAAGCAAGTTTCGTCGAACGGAGTTCGACGAACTGTCTTCCATTCTTCTGTATAAGATCGACGAATTATTTCAGTCCAAATTATTTCGTCGACCTTAGTTCGAAAAATTATTTTTATTTTCGTGGAACGGAGTTTGTCGATTCATATTCTTGAAAACCCTATATTTAGGTTTTCTTCGATCTCCGTCCCGAGCTTTCTGTTCTCTTGCACTTGATCGTCGTTTCTCTTCTTTGCCGGTAATTCCATGGCGATTCCAGTAGAAGCTCTAGCCGCTATAAGTTTGACACTGGATTTGATGTCGACTTCGACTCGTTCCAGCACTCGGATCCAATCTTTATATATATTCTGGAACTTTTGGAAGAACAAAATCTGAAGAACATAATGACTACAAGGATCAAGTTGGCAGGAACAGAAATCAGAGAATGAGTTTATACTTCATCCACTTCTGAAGACAATACTATGACAGGATCAATCGCGGGTAACACTGTCTCCTTAACTCCCGTGGTTTTAACTGAAATATTTGGTGTGACAAATGGCGAATAGGAATTAGAAATTGATTCTGAAGAGTTTGATATGATGCTAAATCTGATGGGATATGCTGGTGACAACCCAAATAAATTGTTGAAAAAGCATCTGTCTGCAGCATACAAGTTTCTGGCAGACATTGTTGGGAAGGTCTTGTTTGACAATCATACTGCCCATGACTACATCACAAGGTATCAGTTCTTGATCATGTGTGCAGTAATAAATAAGAAGCAAGTGGACTGGGCTCAGGTCCTCTTTGATCTGATAAAGAAGAAAAATAATAAGAAAGTAGTGTGTTTTGGAAGGATTCTAGGGATCTTCCTCAAGGAGAAAGCTGCTGAATCACTGGTCTCCCAGACCATATTGATCAATGCCAGTAAAAGGCTAACCTGTGCCTTATTTAGCAGGTGGGAGAAGACAATAACCAAGCCAAACAAGGTTTCTGCCTCTTCCACCCCAGCTTTTAAAGGCACCAGGGCTGTTAAAGCCACTCCCCCACCTGCTGAAGAGCTTCATCCAACACCACCATCTCTTCCAGCCCCCTTCCAGCAACAAAAATTTCTTCCTCTCTCATTATCTCCTCAACACCACAACAACAACAACATCCTCATGTTCCTTCTCCACCTTCATCTCAACATGCCTCACCAGCTCCATCTCCACCAACTGACATCACTGACATTCCATCTTCCCCTCTTTAAGATAATCAATCACCAACACCTCCTGGTTCTCCTCATGACACTTACATTTCTACACCACCACAATCTCCTCTTCCCCCACATCTCTCTTCAATACCATCTTATCATCTACCAACAGACACCATCATGTAAGATGTCACTCATCCATCCCCATCAGCATCCATCATCCCTCCAGATGTTCCCATACATGATCTCTATCCGTCCCATAGTTCTCACTTCTACACCCTCTGCAACACAATTTACCACTCCATCATTGGACCACTCCACCATCTCTTCCATCATTTCCATAATCACCCCGCTCCTCAAGTCACTTATAGCAGAGGCCATTACACCTCTTGCTACCACCATCTCCTCTCTCTCTGACAAAATCTCTGCTCTTTCTGCTGCCCCATGCTCAGCCAGGGGTCTGGCCTCAGTTCCCACTGAAACCAGGCAGGGGGAGATGTCTGATGATGAAGCAGCAGCTACAGCTACAGAGGCAGCAGCTCCAGCTTCAGCAGCAGATGCTCCAGCTTCAGCAACAGCAGCAGAATGTACATAATACATAGATAAAGATTTGATTGATTTTATTGAAACTGATATGGATTTTGATGAATCAGATTTTGAAGAGCCTAATACTGTTGGTGATTTCATGCTTAATCCCACAGTTAATTTAGAACATTTGTTGAGACTTTTTGATACTGTACACATGCATTACCTTCCAGCTGAGATCACAAAGCCATCTTTGGCTATTATACCATACACTTCTCCCATCTCTTCAGAAGTTGCTAAGCAACTTAGGGACAGTTTTGCTATTACACAGCTAGTAGTCACTCAACTTACAGAAGTAGTGGTTATTCTTTCTTCTTCAATAATGTCTTCAGCACCAACTTTTGCAATGGATGACTCTCATGTCAGATCTAGATGAACTGATCTTGGCTGATATTGTAGATGAAAATAAGGCAGCAGCTGAAAGCTCTGTCCCAGTTAGTTCTGATTTTTGTGTAGCTTCTCCAACTCCTGCTGAAACTCCAACTCTTGTTGCAACTCCTGCTCTAGAAAATCTGCTATTTCTACTAAAATTTTGAAAGCTCTGGATGATCTATATGATAACCCTCAGGGTTCTGACAATGATGATGATGAAGATGAGAATGAGGATTCAGATGAGGAGGATACAAAGAAGAAGAAGCAAGTTTCAAAAAAAAAAGAAAAGCTCCTCCTCCTCCTGCTCCTAAGCTTAATCCAAACAATGACACCCCTTACTACATTCTTCAAAAGATAACTCCATACAAGGGGATGCTAGCATGGATGTGGCTATCTAAGAATCAGCAAAAGGAAAGGAAGAAGAGTAGAAGATACTCCCCTCCACCAGCTCAAAGGTATAGGAAAGATCCACCACCTCCTCCTCCTGCAGCTGGTGCTTCTGGTTCTAGTTCTCAGAGATCTGCCCCTATTCAAACATATCAAAGACATCAAGGGAGACATCATCATGAAAGCAGTCAGCACAGGCAACAACCCTCAGGAAAACAACATCAACAAAAACATAAGCAACAACATCAACAAGCTGAAAGTCCTAAAAGACCACTTTCTCCTCATATTCCTTATGAAGATCCAGAAACAGCCAACACAGCTAAAATGGCCAAGTTCCAGGAACTAGTAGGTCTTTCTATGATCAACAAGGCAAAGACTGAAGGGAAAAATACTTCTGAATACACTACAATATCAAAGTACAGGAGAGAAGAACTGAAAAGGTTTGAAAAAGCTAACAAAATTTTTAATGTTGATGATTATATGAAATTACATCCTGAAGCAGTGGTCCCTAGAGCTGCATCTCTGAAGATTATAGGGGCTGCTGACATGACAATGACTATGGAACAAGCTTTAAATCCAAACAGGGAAATAGTCTTTACCAAGCCAGGAGACAAGGGCAAGGATGCAAAGCATCAGGAGAAGAAGCAGAAGAAGTGAAATATGAATCATTTTATTTCTGTCTTTCTATCTTAAACTGTTTCATTTTGTCTGAACAAAACTTTTGTGTAAATATATTTGTTGCATGTGTCAATTATCTCTGCCAGATATATCTTTTTTTTGCTTTGTTTACTTTAAGTTTTTGTTTTGAGTCTATTAGTGACCTCACCCAAATAGGGGGGATTGTTGGATCCTTAGTTTGATTTGGGCTAGGTTCACTAACTTAGGATGATGTGACCCAACATGTATAGCCAGAGTCAAAGTTGTGTCCTAGAGTCTAGACCAAGTGCTCAGTAACAACATCACATGGACAAGCCATCATCAGACTGCCAGAGATTCAAGACATAGAGTTTTCCTAAATATTCAAGAGACTAAGTAAAATGAGTTCGACGTTCGTCGAACTCAGGTCGACGATAGTCGTTCTCAGCTCGACGATCTTAGAGAAATATTCTCAGAGCTGAGCTCGACGAACTTCAGTCTCATATCGACGATCCTTGGATTCCACCTTCAGCATTCTAAGTCCAGACTGTTCTTTAGACTCAGGTCGACGAACCTAGTTCTCAGGTCGACGAACTTCATTCTTTGCTCGACAAATTCTGGATTTTCACTTCAACTATATTGCCAGAAGTTCATCAATTTTTCTCTAAGTCCAGAATCATTTTCAGCTCGACGAATTCAAGGTTCTCCAGACTTAGCTCGACGAACACCATTCTTTGGTCGACGAATCTATGGACTATCACAGCATTCTGTCGAGAATATGTTCTCTAGTCTCAGGTCGACGAACTCAGTTCTCTGCCCGACGAATTCTGAAACCAGAAGACTTATGTCGACACTCAGAGTATATGTCGACACTCACTAAGTCGACACTAGAAGAATTTGTGTCGACATCTAGATCATCAGTCAACATTGAGGAAAGGTTATGTCGACACCATACAGAAGACTTGTGTCGACACACAGGAGTAATTATGTCGATACAGAACATTTGACAACTCCAGAATAATTGCTGAACTCCAGTCGACGAACACACTTACCAGCTCGACGAATAGGCAAAGATCAAAAGAGACAACAGTTCAGTTTCCAGCTCGACGATCATGGAACTCAGCTCGACGAACAGAAGCCGTCTAGTCGACGAATACAACATCTCAGCTCGACGAACTGTGGACTCAGTTAGACGAATTCTGCCAACTGCTCGATGATTCTAGACTTAGTTATTTCTGGCCTTCTGTCCCCACTCTAATGCAATAATTCCTGAGTAATTAATGCTCTAACATTCTCTGAATGTATCCGTTAGAAGAAGCATTAATTATGATCTTCTCCAGAATTATTGCTTGCTGTTTTTCCACGGGACAGTTGGGGAAATAAATCAATGTCGATTATTCTCAAGACTGTTAGCATTAATTGCAGATGCATTCAAATTTTTGAAACACAGAGAAGAAGAATAACGGATATACACATTGAGATACACACAATGTTGCAGATGTCGGATGTCGGGGACACGTCGGTTTGGGTTTTCATGTCGGTTTTTTATATATCGGGGATATTTCATATATCGGATTTTAATATTTAATTAATTATATATGTAATTAAATGTTATTTTTTAATTTTTATACATATCACAGTACTACCTATTTTACAACTTATTAAATTTTTAAATATTAAAATCTATATGTAGCATTTAACATACAACCCTTTAAAGATGAAAACTCAAACATACCTCATTTTTCATCACCTAAAAACTCATCTATAGTCGGCAGAGTAGATAGAATATGATCTTCATCCGATGAACCCTCTAGATCCCCCGCGTCCACTTCAGATATTTTTCTCTTTCCCCTTCTTTGATAACTAATTGCCACTTTTTTGCTTGTAGCTAATCTTTGAGGTCTCCTTTCATCATGATCAGCGTCGACTATATTGCCAATTTGCGCTCATGTCAGCCCCTCGCCAGGAAATACTTCATGATCGTCATCTTCATCTTCATCTTCCTCAGGATCAACATTCACCATCCACTCTTGTACCATTCCAGAATCAACATTCTTAGCTGTCAATGGATCCCGAGATGTCTCTGAATATTTCGACTTTAGCAAAGCATTGAACTTTACAAATACTAAATCGTTCAATCTCTTGCTATCAAGTTTATTTCTCTTTTTAGAATGTATCTGTACATTTTTAAAAAGAGTTAAATAATGCATACAATCATATAATAAGATATAAATGTTTAACTACATAACTAAATTAATGTATATCATCTCGAAGGTGCTCCAGTTCGTCTCACAGCCAGAAGATGAAGTAGTCAGACTTAAAATTTTCATGGTCATAGCTTTAAGGTACGGTGTATCAACACTGTTAAGCCGCCACCAATGTACTGTGAAAATTAAAATGACAACACAATGTATTAAACTATTAATTATTCATTTATTATATATAAATACATCATTATTGTTAATAAATATATATATTAAAATGTACCTGAATTTAAGTTGGGATTTTGTAGCTGTCTCTTTGTCATCTCTTTACCAAATAACCCTTGTTGGTATTGGTAAACATCAAGCTCAGCGTTGATGTGATCCTGTGTAGAAGGATCTTTACTATATATCCTTGAGAGACACTCAACAAAACCACTCATAAACCTTCTGTCAGCCTCAATCTCCACTCGATGAGAATAATAAAAATATGGGTTTAAGTAATACCCTGCAAAGTGCATAGGACTGTTCAATCTCCACTCAACAAAAATAATAAAAATTTGGGTTTAAGTAATAACTTGCAAGGTGCAGAGGGCTGCTCATCTTCTTCTCTCATCTGCTATCAATCAACTTCCATATAGGAAGATATTTGTTCTCTTGGTGATCGAGAACTACGGCAACCTCTTCCCTAGCTTTTTTGATATCACCATATAACTACCCCATGGATGGTGTATCCCCGTCGACTCTTCTCAAAACTCTCACAAATGGTGTGAATATACCAACAGTCAGCTCGACATTCGCCCAAATTATAGCGTTCATCACTATCATTGCAGTCTACCATATGCAAAATAAAATATTAAGAAAATACTATAAAAGGGCGACTTTCAAAGCATATATTTTAAATGAAATGAATAAATAAACAATAGTTTTACCTGCTTTCCCCCAGCACTACTGGACAACTTTGTTGCAGCCCACTTTGCAGATGTGAATAAACCCCTCAATTGATTCTTCTTCTCTAAGATGCTCTCTAAAGATAGAAATGTTGTAGCGAATCTTGTCACACCTGCTCGAATAAGCTCATGAGAGCCCAAGTCCTTTGTTGACTCTCTAAACATGTCGAGCGAGATGGTGTGACCATAGATGAATATAGAGAGTTGCCGGCCTAAGGAGAGCACTATTTATTGGCTTCAATTTTTCTATATCTTGTAACAGTAGATTAATAGTGTGAGCCGCACAACAAGTCCAAAAAATCGTAGGTTTTTTCAAAGCCATAAGCTTTGCAGCAGCCATATTATTGGACGCGTTATCCGTCACAATCTGCAAGATATCATGCTCTCATGGGCTCTCAGGGCTATCAATCGCCTCATCCAAGAAGTCAAAGATGAACTTTTCATCATGTGTGGAGGAGACATTCTTCGAAAGCCAGAATGTCACTCCAGAACTACAATGTATCATGATATTCATCACGCTCCTACCCTTCCGATCTGTCCACGCATTGGTCATGATACTGCAACCATTCAATTTGCAGGTCTGCGTGAATATGCCAAACATCTCTTTCGTCCTCTCCACCTCCCGTCGCAAAATTTTCTCTCTCAACTCATAAAATGTTGGGATCTTCATCCCAGGTCCGCATAAACCAATGGCATGAGTCATCTGCAGAAAGGATGAATTACATATGGCATTAAACGGGATCCCGTTTTCATATGCCCATCTACCTATGTACACGGCAGCATCATCTCTGGCTTTCTTTTTGTACTTACTCTCTATCGTGCTCTGTTGGGAATCTTTTAACCTTGGTAGACTCGGCAGCTGAATGAACAAACTGGTCCATTGGACCCTTTGAGCCTGTGCTCCTAAGTATGTTAGTGTCCTCTTCTTGATCAACATGCACTCCTCCAACAACCACCTCATTCAGGATTGCTTGAAACTTGGCACTTTTAGCCCTCTTACTCTGTAAATTTGAGTTCAGGGCCGAATCCGCTTTAGCCTTAACGTCGGCGGGAACCTGAGAGCATGGCTTAATATTACCCTTCCACCCAGCCAAGTGATGCTTGAAACGTGTAATTCCTCCATTCACTGTCTGCTTGCAGTAGTTGCATTTGATTCGGTTTGTGTCGTTTGCAACCAACTTTTCACCAATTGCCCAGAACGGATCTCTACCGGTTGGTACCAGTGATACGGGAGCCTCACTAGAACCAGCAGAAGAAGTCATTCTAATAGGACACGAAATGAAAATAATATTAGTTAAATGAAATGAAAAAATATTTTACATGAGTATATCACGAGAAAAATTGCTAGTTGAAAAAAAATCAACATCATAAAAGCTCCATAACTTCATTAGATCGTTAGATCTTCAGATAACTTTTATATTATTCATGCAATACTTTATTTATCCAACAAAATTTTGCATTCTCAGTAGTATACTAGTATACAAAGTTATAACTATCATTCAAACTTTTAAAGTATCCAACAAAATGAACAAAGCATTCAAGTATCATTCAAATTTTCAAAACATCTCACATTTTATTTATTAAAAGACACAAAGCAGCAGGGCAACTAAAAATGTGATTGGATATACATGCATCATTGATTGCAAAATGAAGTTGGATAAATAACTATTAATAGGGGTATTTCAAATCATTTGTTGATTAATAAATGTGTCAAATAAAAATAAAGCAGCAATTAATAAGACAAAAAAAACAACAACGCAGTCACTATGATACAACCAGCAAGGCAGCCACAAATAAAATAGCGGACCGACATGTCCGACAACATGTCTCTAGTTCTTTCTTCTAGCCAGAGAGTTTGCACGGGGCAATCAATGAAAGCTTCCGGCAGCAACTAATAATACAAATAAAGCAACAAGGCAGCCACCAACAACTAAATGGGTCGGCAGCCACCAGTAACAACCCACAAGGCAGCCACCATGTTACAGCCGACAGCTAGCACAACAAGCAACACACAAAAAAAAACAAAATGCAGAGCGAGAGAATGAGGGGGAGGTAGGGAGAAGAATGAACCAGCCGAGAAAGCACCAGCGAGCAGGGAGAAGAAAGAACCACTGAGATAAAGTACTGACAACACGCGAGAGAGGGAGAGCACCAGAGAACCACAGAGCACCAGCGAGCAGGGAGAAGAAAGAACCAGAGAGATAAAGTGCCGACAACACGCGAGAGAGGGAGAGCACCAGCGAGCTAGAGAACACCAGATAACTAGAGAACCAGAGAACCAAAGAGCACCAGCGAGTAGGGAGAAGAATGAACCAGAGAGATAGAGTGCCGACAGCGAGCGAGAGAGGGAGAGCACCAACGAGCTAGAGAGCACCAGAGAACCAGAGAGCACCAACTAGTACGGAGAAGAAAGAACCAGAGAGATAGTGTCGCAGGCGCGCGCGGGAGAGCTAGGGAAGGAGCGACGGGGAGAGCTAGGGCAGAGCGACGGGATGAAATGAAATGAGCGGGGTCGGGGGTGTTAAAACAGTAGCCCGACCCCGCTCATTTCATGAATAAAAATTAAAATATAAAATTAATACTTGACAGAAGTTCTTCACCAGAAGTTCATGAGCACTTGAAGAAGAAAAACAACAATACTTATATCAAGAGTCTTCTTTCTTCAAGTACTCCAGGACACTTCAAAAGGTTATTCAGTTCAATCTGTCAAAGAAGTTCCTGAATACTATTGCTGGTCAAGGATTCAGTTTGAAGACCTATCACCCTGAAGCTTGGCTCTTATTTTTCCCTGATTCATTCTACATCTCAGGGGTAGCCATAAGCTATAATCAATCTACAGTCTTCTCAGTTGTATATTGAGAAAGAGAAGACAAAATCATCTCTCACCCCCACCTCTATAAAGGGTTGTCATCTCCCTTCAAAAGTGATTCCTTGGTTGCAAGTCTCCTGATCAAAAGACTTGAGTTGTATTTTGAGCACCTGATCAAAAGCGCATTGATGTCAGACACCTGATCAAAAACCTGAGTGGATTCCTACCAAGGGTGGTAGAAGAGTGGATGTACCCAGGTTGGGGAACCACTATAAAATTCTTGTGTCGTCTGGTTGCCTCCTTTTCATTTGTTCTTGTTGTGTTTGTGCTTTAGATTTATTGCTTAGTAGTTTATTAAATCTGCATTTTTAATTTACAGCAAAAGCTGTAATAGCTCTTAATAATTTTTAAGCATACTCTATTCACCCCCCCCCCCCCTTCTAGAGTATTTTTGATCTAACTCACTTTCATTGGTTATTTTCATCCTTCTGTCCTTATTTTATTGCAATAATTCCTGAGTAATTAATGCTAAAATATTCTCTGAATATTACCGTTAGACGGAGCATTGATTATGATCTTCTTCAGGATTATTGTTTGTCGTTTTTCAATGGGACAGTTGGGGAAATCAATCAATGCAAAATATTCTCCAGACCGCAGCAATGCATGCAGAGAGGAATTCAAATTTCAAAAGGAAATACATATGGAAAATATAAAAGGAATTTCTTTCTCTTCCTGAATAGAGCTCTCCATCAGTAGTCAGAAATTCACAGTATGAATAAGCATCTTCATCTCTCACGACAGCACACAAAGAATACATAGACTACTGAGCTCACAGGGCAACAACACTGTCAAGAGACAAAAAGCCCTAGCCCTAGACCAGAGAAAACAACAGCAAGTTGAAGAAGAAGAATTATTCAAGATCAAGAGTCTTCTTCTGTCTTCTTCCAGGATTCTTCAGAGGACAACAACTGCAATATCTGTCAAGAAGTTCCTGGAGCTCATCTGTTTAAAGTAACAGTTTGAAGGTCTATCACCCTGCAGCAAAGCTCCAACTTCCTGAACCATTCTACATCTCAGGGGGAGCCTTTGCTAACATCAAGATCCACTTAAGTCTTCTCATAGTGTATTTGAGAAAGAAAAGACAAAATCAATCTATCATCCCCCACTGTAAAAAGGTTCTTAACTCCCTTCAAAAGTTATTCATGGTTGCAAGTCACCTGACCAAAAGACTTGAGTTTTGATTTTTGAGCATCTGATCAAAAGCTCATTGGTGTCAGGCACCTAATCAAAAACCTGAGTAAATTTCTACCAGGGTGGTAGAAGAGTGGATGTACCCAGGTTGGGGAACCATAATAATTTCTTGTGTTGTCTGGTTGTTTTTTTCTTTTGTTCTTGTTGTGTCTGTGATAGTTAAGATTGTTGTGTTTGTGTTTAATTAGTTTATATTCTACAGCACCTGTGATAGTCTATTTTATCTCAGGTCTGATCAACTCTGCAGAAGTTCTATTTACATCAAAAAGGTTTGAAAATTTAAAGATACTCTATTCACCCCTCCCCCCCCCCCCCCTCTAGAGTATTCCTGATTTAACCCCTCACTTTCAATTGGTATCAGAGTCTGTATTCTTTTGGTTGTACAAGCTAATCCTTGAACCAAATATCCTGAGTTAGATCTGCTTTTTTATTTCTACTAGAATTATACACACAGCATGACACAGAACAAAGACTATGCAAGCACCAGAACTCCAGTATGCAATCTAAACAAGTTTGTCATTTGGAAGGCAAGAATTAAATTGTATATGAACTTCATTGATGAAGATATCTACAACTCTATCTTGACAGGTCCCCCTAAGGCATCTACCTCTACAGCAACATCCAGCACTAATGCAGTTCCACCACCTGAGTGGACTGAGGCTCAGAAGAAGGCCAAAGTCGCTGATGCTAAAGCAATGAACATTTTTGCTCAAACAATGTTAGATGACATTTTTCAGAAAGTGGCTGAATGCACATCAGCCAAGGCCATCTGGGATTCTCTAAATCAAATGGTGGTTGTATCTGCTGATGAAAGAAAGGATAGAAGATACAACCTCATATCACAATATGAGAATTTCAAGGAGAAAACTGAATCAGTTGCAGACATGTACAATAGGCTGAGCTTAATCATCAATGAGCTAAAGACCTTGGACAAGTACATCACCCTCACTAAGGTGAATGACAAAATCCTCATGTGCTTCTCAAGCTCATGGGATTCAAGGATCTGCCCCATCAAGGAGGCCAGGAGCCTAAATGAGATTTCCACTGAGTCTCTTTTAGGAAAACTAAAGTCCTGTGAGCAGCTCATCAAATCCAGAGAAGCAGCTGAGCAGAGAACACCTCCACCAGCAAGAAAGGAGCACAGCATTGCATTCAAGGCTGCTGAGGAGACAGAGACTTCAACAATCAATGAAGAGTTGATGAGTCTATTTGCCAGAAGATTCTACAAAATGCCAAAGAAAGATTTCAGAAGAAATTCATCCAGGCAGTATGACAAGCCAAGATATGACAAAACCCCCACTAAAGAAGTGGTTTGCTTTGGCTGCAGGAAACCTACACACTTCCTTTCAGAATGTCCAGAAAATCAGAAGAAGGAGAAGAGAAGAGAGAAGGATTCTAGAAGACAGCATAGCAGCAGGTCTTCCTCCAGCAAATATAAAAAGAAGAAGAAAGGCTTTGCAGCTGAAAGCTGGAGTGAAACAGAAGATGAATCCACATCCTCCAACTCCAGTGAAGAAGAAGATGAGGCAAGGGCCAAAGAAGTGTGCATCATGGCCATTGATGCTTCCAGAAGGCAGTCAGATGAAGATGCATCTGACAGTGAAGAAGCTTCAGAATCTGAAGCTGACAAGGTACTTTCTTCTTTTGATTATAGTTCTGATTCATTCAAATCTGAATTTAAAATCATGTGCATTGATCTAATAAATTCAGAAAAAGAAATTAAGACACTTAGGGAAATACTAGGAAACCAAGAAAATGTTATCTCTGAAAACAATAGGCTAAAAGATAAACTCACATTAGCTAATGAACAAATTATGGCCTTAAAAACTGAGCTATGTGAGGCCAAACAACTTGAGGAATCTCTAAATGTGAGAAGCCTCAAGCTGATGGACATTACAAGCACTGTTAATGTCAAACTAAATGGCAAGCTAGGCTTGGGTGTTTCATCAAGTTTGTCCCTCATTCTTAAGAAGAATATTTTGTCAACCTCCATCAAGTTTGTTTCTGCTAAAGGCAAAGAGATAATAACTAATAAACAAATCACAGAAGTAATGTCCAACCTTAAAAATCAAAATAACAGAAACCAGAAAACAAGTAAAAACAAAGTTCAGCAGATTCCGTCGAACTCAGATCGACGAAATGTGGTCAGTTCGTCGAACTCTAGTCGACAAACTCTGAACGCAGAGTTTAACTATAATTATTCGTCTTACTGCGATCGACGAACTCTGTATGGTTCGTCGAGCAGAGATCAACGAACGTGTGGTACAGAAAATGACTATGTTCATTCTCTGGGCAGAGATCGACGATCTCATCCCAATTCGTCGAACTCTAGTCGACGAACTCACAACATTTCGTCGAACCCAGAAAGACTTAACAAAAATTATAACTATAACAGCGGTTCTATTAAATCTAGAAAACCATTTAATCCATTAGATGATTGGATAATTCCACTCAGAAGATATCATCCATTAGGATACAAATCTCAACCAGAATTCTCTATATTATCTAGTTTCTCATATCAACAATATAAAGGACTCAAGGTAACCTGGGTCAAGAACAACTAACTGTTTTTATTGCAGGAAAAGGGCTGTCCAGTGATTAATCAAACCTGGTACCTGCATAGTGGATGCTCCAAACACATGACTGACAGGAAGGACAATTTAATCAATTACAAGTCTCAGGTGGGACCAAAGATAATCTTTGGTGATTCAAAATGTGGTCAGTTAGAAGGCTATGGAGAAGTGAAAATTGGAGCAGTCACCTTCAAGAAATTAACTTATGTAAGAGGACTCAAGCATAACCTCATCGTCATAAGCCAATTATGTGATGAAAGTTATCAGGTACATTTTAACTAAACATCTTGTATCATTTCTAATAAAAAAACAAAATGTTTTAATTGGGAATAGGCAAAGAAATATATACTTAGTTGATTTTCATTCTGCCAATTCAGATATCTGCTTACTTAACATAATTAATAATCATAATGAATTATGACATAAAAGGCTAGAACATGTAAACATGAAAAACATTACTAGGTTATCTAAAGACAACTTGTGAGAGGTTTATCTTCTGATCCCTACAAGAAGGAAGGCTTTTGCAGGGCTTGTCAACTAGACAAGCAAACTAAATATAGCTTTAAATCAGTAAATAAAAGTGATTCACCTAAGATCTTGTACCTGCTACACATGTATCTCTTTGGACTCATTACTGTACAAAGCTTAGGAGGGAAATCCTACACTTTAGTTATTGTGGATGACTTCTCAAGGTTCATTTTGGTGTTATTTCTGAGATCTAAGTCAGATACATTTAAAGTTCTTACAGATTTTCTCAGGAGCATACAGATTGAGTACTCTACTCATGTTGTATTGATCAGAAGTGATCATGGTACAGAGTTTGAGTCTTTTCTTATGCATGAGTTCTGTGAGAAGAAAGGTATCAGGTACTGCTTCTCAGCTCCTAGAACTCACCAACAAAATGGGGTAGCTGAAAGGAAAAAATAGAATCATAATTGAAGCTGCAGGCACATTACTTACAGATGCTTACATGCTTATATCCTTTTGGGCAGAGGCTGTAAGCACAACAAATTATATACTGAACAGGAGTTTGATACATAAACTAAAGAACAGTACTCCCTATGAATTACTTAAAGGGAAGAAACCTAAAATCACATAATTTAAAGTATTTGGTTGTATTTGTTATATACATAATAATAACAAGAAATACATTATAAAGTTTGAAGCAAAGGCTGAAGAGTGAATTTTTCTAGTATATTCCAAAGTAAGCAAAGCTTATATGATGTTTAATAAATCATCTTTAAAAATTGAAAAGTCTATACATGTTACTTTTGATGAAACTAACATGTTTTGCAAGGAGAAAGAAGTTTCTACCAGTAACTCTTTGCAGGTACCTCACTTGTGTGAGAATTTGGATGGACTAAGCCTCACCAAAGAGGCTCCAACACATCCTTCTCCACAGGTTGATGAATACAGTGGAGAAGAACAGTTGGAAGAAGTTCAACCTCATCCAACAGCAAATTCAATTCCACAAGAGGATTTAATTCAAAATGTTGTTGCTGAACCAACTCCACCAAATGATTTTGTCACACTAAGGGATCACCCTAGATCTCAAGTGATTGGAGACATATCAGCAGGTGTACAGACAAGACATCAACTCAACCAAGACTTGATGCATGTCTGTTTTCTCTCTTAAGTTGAGCCTCAATCCATTCATGATGTTGAGCAGGATCCACAATGGATCATTGTTATGCAAGAGGAACTCAATCGGTTTGAGAAATGTAGAATTTGGGATTTGATTCCAAGACCCAAAGACTATTCAGTCATTGGAACCAAATGGGTATATAGAAATAAACTAGATGCCCAAGGTACAATTGTGAGAAACAAGGCTAGACTTGTTGCTCAAGGATATAGGCAAGAAGAAGGCATAAATTATGATCAAACTTTTGCACCAGTTGCAAGGTTAGAGGTCATCATAATTTTTATGGCTTATGCTGCCTACAAGAAATTCAAGGTATATCAAATGGATGTAAATAGTACTTTTCTGAAAGAAATACTAAAAGAAGAAGTATATGTTGAACAACCTCCAGGTTTCATCTCTCAAACTCATCTTTATCATGTATTTAAATTGTATAAAGCCCTCTACGGTCTAAAGCAAGCTCCAAGAGCTTGGTATGAGACCTTAGCTAGCTTTCTGATAGAGCATGATTTCACTAGAGGCATAGTAGATAAAACACTATTCACTAGACATCATAAGGATAAAATCTTGTTAGTACAAATCTATGTGGATGACATCATATTTGGATCTACTGACTCTAAACTATGCAAAATATTTTCTGACTTCATGCATTCTAAGTTTGAGATGAGTAGCATGTGTGAGCTCTTCTACTTTTTTGGTCTCCAAGTGAAGCAGCTAACTGATGGCATCTTCATCTCCCAAGCTAAGTATGGTAAAGAGCTTCTTAAGAAGTTTGGGAAGACTGATGGCTCAGCTAAGAAAACACCTATGGCTACTAATGCTGTAATAGATTCTGATCCACATGAGAAACATGTTAACCAAAAATTATATAGGGGCATTGTTGGGTCCCTACTATATCTTACAGCTAGCAGATCTGATATCATGTTTGTCACATGTCTTTGTGCTATGTTCCAAGTGAACCCTAAAGAATCTCACCTAATTTTTCTAAAAAGAATTTTGAAATATATAAAGAGTTGTCTCATTCTAGGTCTATGGTATCCTACTGAGTCAGAATTTGAGTTAACTGAATACTCAGATGCTGACTTTGCTGGATGCAGGGTTGACAAAAAAAGTACCTCGGGAACTTGTCAATTCCTTGGTATGAGATTAGTCTTTTTGTTTTGTAAGAAACAGTCATCTGTGTCCACATCAACTGCTGAAGCAGAATATATAGCAGCTGGCAGTTGCTGTTCCCAAATGCTGTGAATACAAAACCAACTCCTAGACTATGGTTTCAACTTAAATAATTCAACTCTCTTATGTGATAACACAAGTGCTATAGCCATAGCACAGAATCCAGTTCATCACAGTAGGACTAAGCATATAGACATTAGACATCATTTCATTAGAGAGTGTGTAGACAAAAACAAAATTAAACTTGTCTATATCTACACTGATTTACAAAAAGCTGATATTTTCACCAAACTTTTGGATGAAAGAAATCACATGTTCTTTATAAATCAGCTCGAAATGATCAATGGAGAAGCCTTAGTTTAATTTCTGTCTACACTCGACGAATTTGTCAAAGTTCGTCGAACGGAGCTCGACGAACTGGGGAAAGTTCTTGAGATATTCGTCGAACGGAGATCGGCGAACTCTCTGTGAGTGAAGTCATTTTCGTCGAACGGAGATCGACGAATCTACTTCAGTAAACTTTCGTCGAACGGAGCTCGACAAATGTCTTCAAATCTTCAGACTGAGCTCGACGAATTATTTAACTGCAAATTACTTCGTCGACCTCAGATCGAAAAATTATTTTATTTTTCGTGGAACGGAGTTTGTCGATTCATATTCTGGAAAATCTTATATCTAGCTTTTCTTCGACTTCCGTCCTGCGCTTTCAATTCCTTTGCACTTGATCTTCGTTTTTCTCTTGCAGGTGCTCTAATGGCAATTCCAGCAGGAACTCTTGCAGCAATGAAATTTGACACCGGGTTTGATGTCGATTTTGATTCCTTCCAGTATTCCGACCCCATCTTCCTGGAAATATTGCAACTGCTTGAAGACCAGCAACTGAAAACTCTGCTGTCCACTAGAATAAAGATATCTGCCATAGAAATCAGAGAGTGAGTGTATACTTCTTCTACAATAGATGACAACACCATGACTGGAACTATAGCGGGTAATACTGTTTCCCTCACCCCCGCCGTTTTAACAGATATTTTTGGATTAAGTAATGGTGAAAAAGAATTGGAAATGGATACTGAAGGGTATGATGAGATGTTAAGTTTGATGGGTTACTCTGGACAAACCCCCAATAAGTTGCTGAAGAAACGTCTTTCTGTTGAATTTAAATTCTTAGCAGATATAGTGAGAAAAGTGCTGCTAGGTAAGCACACAGCACATGACTACATAACCAAGCACCAATTCCTGGTCATGTGTGTTGTGGTATATAAGAAGAAAGTAAACTGGGCTCAGATCATGTTTGATCTGATTAAGAAAAAAATACTAAGAAAGAGGTTTGTTTTGGAAGGATCTTAGGGATCTTCCTGAAAGAAAAGACTGCTGAATCTCTGGTCTCTCAGGCCATATTCATCAATGCCTCTAAGAGGCTAACTTGTGCCCTTTTTGGCAAGTGGGAGAGGACCATCACCAAGCCCTCCAAGGGTTCCTCCTCTTCCATCAGGGCTTCTGAGAGTACTAGGGCTGGTTCAGCCACACCACACCCTACTGATGAGATCCCTCCTCCACCTCCATCCTCCTCCACCATTCCTTCTCAACAACAACAACCACTACAACAAACACAACAACAACAACAACATGTTCATGTTCCTACGCCAGCTACATCTCCTGCAACTTTTCCACCAATAGATCTCACTGACATCTCATTTTCCCCACTTCAGGAATCTCAACAATCTTCTCCCTCTCAATCACCACAACAAACACCACCTCAATCCCCCCATGATACACACATTCCCTCACCACCTTCATCTCCCTTACCCCCTCATTTGGACATCATCTCATTCTTTACTCTACCTACTTCCCCTCCTCATACTTCCTCTCTTCCAGATGTCCACATGCAAGATGCTCTCCCTCCTACTCCACCAACTACTACCATCCCCACTTCTGTCTCTATTCCCACACCCTCTACCACACCCTCTACCCCTCCACTGTTGGATCCATACACCGCTTCTTCTCTTATTGCACTGCTTACTCCTCTCCTCAAGAATCTTATAGTAGAGGCTATCTCACCTCTTGCTGTCTCCATCTCTTCCTTAGCTGCCCAAATCACTGCCCTCTCTGCTGCCCCCTCTTCATTAAGGGGTCTGGCTTCAGTTTCCACTGAAACCAGGCAGGGGGAGATACTTGATGAAGAAGCAGCAGCAGAAGCAACAGCAATAGCATCAGAAGAAGCAGCAGCAGCTACTGATGATGAATTATTTGATTTCATTAATTTCATTAATACTGACATGGATGTTGATGAGACTGCCACAGAAGAAATAACTACTGTTGGTGATTATATTATTAATCACACAGTAGATCTGTTAGATTTATTGAAGGTTTTTGATACAGCTTATTTCAACATACTTCCAGAAGACAGCATTAAGCCATCAATTGCTATAGTACCATACACTTCACCCATAAGCCCCAAAGTTGTCAAGCAACTCAAGGCCATTTTTGCTACTCTAGAGATTCCAGCCATTCCATCTCCACCCAGAGCTATTTCACCCATTATTTCATCTCCTCCAACAGATATTTCTGTTCCAGTTTTTGTAATGGATGACTCACCTATGTCTGATCTTGATGCCTTGATCATGACTGACATTGAAGAAGAAAATAAGACAGTGGCTGAAAGCACTGTTGTTAATATCCCTCCAGCTCCATGCAGTCCTCCTCCTCCAGCTCCCTCTCAGGCTGAGAAACCACCAATATCTACTGAAGCCCTAAAAGCATTAAATGCATTATATGATAATCCTCAGGACTCCACTGATGATGATGAGGATGAAGATGAGGACTCAGATGAGGAACCCAAGAAAAAGAAAGTTTCCAAGAAGAGGAAAGCTCTTCCACCTCCTGCTCCAAAGCCCAACCCAGCAAATGACACACCTTATTATATACTCTAGAAGATCACTCCTTACAAGGGCATGTCAGCATGAATGTGGCTGTCCAAGAATGAACAAAAAGAGAGAAAGAAGAGCAGAAGAGATTCACCTCCTCCTACTCAAAGATATAGAAAGGATCCTCCAGCTGCTGGTGTTTCAGGCACAACATCTCAAAGGTCTACCCAGTTTCAAACATACCAAAGACATCAAGGTAGATCTTCATCTTCAGGAAGCAGCCAGCAGAGACACTATTCATCTGGCAAGCAGCACCAACAACAACAACAGCACCATCAACAACAAAAACAACAACAACTCCCTGAACATCAAAAAGCTGAAAGCCCCAACAGAACTGTTTCCCCTCCTGTACCATTTGAAGATCTTGAGACAGCTACAACAGCAAGGATGGCCAGGTTCCAGGAACTGGTTGACCTTTCCATGATCAACAAAGTTAGAGCTGAAGGGAAGGATCCATCTGAATATACAACAATGTCCAAGTACAGAAGGGAAGAGCTCAACAGGTTTGCTAAGGCTAATAAATTTTTCAATGTTGATGACTATATGAAACTGCATCCAGAAGCAGTAGTACCCAGGGCTACATCTCTAAAAAGCATAGGGGCTGCTGACATGACTATGACAAAGGTGCAAGCTGCAGATCCCAACAGGGAAATCATATTCACTCAGTCTGGAGAGAAAGGCAAAGAGGAGAAGCATAAGGAGAAAAAGCAAAAGAAATGACACTTGAACTATCTTTAGTCTTTCTGAGTTAGTTTAAAACTGTTTATCTAATTCTTGATACAAAGCTTATTGTATATATATCTGCTGCATATGCTAATTTTTCCTGTCAGATATATGTTTTCTTGCTTTGTAAATTTTTTTTTGTGAATCTGTAATTAGTGACCTCACCCAAATAGGGGGAGATTGTTGGATCTCTAGTTGGATTTGGGCTAGGTTCACTAAGTTGGGATGTTTGACCCAACATGTATAGCTAGGGTCATGTATGAGTCTTAGAGTATAGGTCAAGTCCTTAGAGTCATCACTGCATGAATCAGCCATCAACAGACTGCAAAAAGACTCAAGACTTAGAGATTTCAAAGACTCAGGAAAATGAGTTCGACGTTCGTCGAACTCAGGCCGACGAAAGTCATGCTCAGCTCGACGAACTCTGAGACAATTCTCTGAACTGAGCTCGACGAACTTGGTACTCTGGTCGACGACTTATGGACACTCTACTTTAATATTTCAAGTCCAAAATTTCTCTGAACTCCAGTCGACGGACTTAGTTCTCAGGTCGACGATCTATGGATATTCTACTTCAACATCTTATTCCAGAAACAACTAAATATTCTAAGTCCAGGATCATACTCCAGTCGACGAATTCACCTTCTTAGCTCGACGAACTTAGACCACATTCCTGGCAAGACTCATCTAGCAGTTAGAAGCCCTCAGCTCGACGAAACTAGTTCTCAGGTCGACGATTTCTGGACATTTTACTTAAAACATTTTTGAGTCCAAGAAACATGATATTCTGAACTCCAGTCGACGAAGTTTTATTCTCAGCTCGACGAACTTCATGCACAGAATTGGCATGGTTCTGGAGAAAGCAATTGTCTGTTCTTAGGTCGACGATCTTGGATCTCAGCTCGACGAACAGCTATTATCAGATCGACGAACATAACTTCTCAGCTCGACGAACTGTGGACTTAGCTCGACGAATTCTGTTCTTTGTTCGACGATTCCAGACTTGGTTATTTTCATCCTTCTGTCATTATTCTATTGCAATAATTCCTGAGTAATTAATGCTAAAATATTCTCTGAATATTACCATTAGACGGAGGATTGATTATGATCTTCTTCAGGATTATTGTTGGTCGTTTTTCAATGGGACAGTTGGGGAAATCAATCAATGCAAAATATTCTTCAGGCCGTCAGCAATGAATGCAGAGAGGAATTCAAATTTCAAAAGGAAATAAATATGGAAAATATAAAAAAGAATTTCTTTTTCTCTTCCTGAATAGAGCTCTCCATCAGTAGTCAGAAATTTACAGTGTGAATAAGCATCTTCATCTCTCACGACAGCACACAGAGAATACACAGACTACTGAGCTCACAGGGCAACAACACTGTCAAGAGACAACAACTACAATATATGTCAAAGTTCCTGGAGCTCATCTGTTTAAAGCAATAGTTTGAAGGTCTATCACCCTGCAGCAAAGCTCCAACTTCCTGAATCATTCTACATCTCAGGGGGAGCCTTTGCTAACATCAAGATCCACTTAAGTCTTCTCAGAGTGTATTTGAAAAAGAGAAGACAAAATCAATCTCTCATCCCCCACTATAAAAAGGGTTCTTAACTCTTTTCAAAAGTTATTCCCGGTTGCAAGTCACCTGACCAAAAGACTTGAGCTTTGGTTTTTGAGCACCTGATCAAAACTCATTGGTGTCAGGCACCTGATCAAAAACCTGAGTGGATTCCTACCAGCGTGGTAGAAGAGTGGATGTACCCAGGTTGGGGAACCACTATAAATTTCTTGTGTTGTCTGGTTGCTCTTTTCTTTTGTTCTTGTTGTGACTGTGATAGTTAAGATTGTTGTGTTTGTCTTTAATTAGTTTATATTCTGCAGCACCTGTGATAGTCTATTTTATCTCAGGTCTGATCAACTCTGCAGAAGTTCTATTTACACCAAAAAGGTTTGAAAATTTAAAGATACTCTATTCATCCCCCCTCCCACTAGAGTATTCCTGATCTAACCCCTCACTTTCAAAACCGATCAATTTACTATCTATTATTTGATTTACAAATCCTTTATATTGTAAAGAGTCAATAGTCAAATGATTTGGTAATTCCCCGTGGAGGGATGAAACAAGATAATTTTGAATCAGAGATTTTGATCTTTCTTTATCCTTCGTAGTAATAATATCTCGGGGTTTGCAACGATAACTTGGTATATCCACTATACGACCATTAATTAAAATGTGTTTATGGTTAACTAATTGTCTGGCTCCAGGAATGGTTGAAGCCATACCTAATCGAAAAATTATGTTATCCAAACGCATCTCCAGTAGTTGTAGTAAAACCCGGCCTGTTGACCCTTTGGCTTTTCCAGCAATATGCACATATTTTAGTAATTGTCGCTATGTTACAAGAGTTCTACTCTTCACCAGTGGGGGCTTTTTTATACCCTACAGCGGGTTAGAGCTAATGTTTTCTGGAAGGGCCAACACAGGGATGTCCAGCAGTTTGTGCAACAATGCGAGATTTATCAGCGGCAGTAATATGAAACCACATCGCCAGCGGGCTATCACACCCCCATGGAAATTCCGCGCAGATTTGGGACACAGTTTCTTTGGACTTCATCGATGAGCTGTCGAAGTCCCAATGGAAGACAGACATCTTGGTAGTGGTGGATAAATTATCCAAGTACGGGTACTTTTTGGCCCCGATCCATCCCTAAACAGGTGAATCGGTAGCGAACTTGTTCGTGCGGGAGATAGTCAGACTTCACAGAATACCACGAGCCATCATATCTGATCGGGATCCAGTCTTTGTGAGCAACATTTGAAGGAACTATTCAGGCAATAGGGCACTTGCTTATGTATGAGTACCGCCAACCATCCACAAACATACGGACAAACAACGGTCCTCAATCGGGGAGTTGAGATATACTTACGGTGTTGTGATTTGAACAAGCCTCGTGTAACGCCCCAGAGTTTACACAGAAATAGCTCACTGAATGCTACTGCCCGGCGATAGTGCTAGCGCTAGCGGTAGCGTTGCGGATTTAATTGTCGTAGCTCTCTATGAGTTACCTCCCGGCGATAGTGCTATCGTCAGTGGTAGCATGTTGAGATGATTATTAAAATGACTAAAGGGATAGAACCCGACGGTAGTGCGATGCCGTGCGGCGGTAGTGTGTCAGGTACTGGCAGCCACGTGTCGGCGTTCGAGTGGCGTGTTTAAGCGGTGGGCTTGTTGAAGAAGCCACCGACCAAGCTACCGCTCGGCGGTAGGTTGCTACTGCGTGGCGGTAGCGCTCAGAACGGGAAGTTTAATTTAAATTGTAGCCACTCATCGATTTCAAGGAGGATCCGACGGTGGGGAGTTAACCCTACTAGTATAAGGCCAATAGAAGGGTTTTTACCTCATTGCTTCTATGGTTTCTCTTTCTAAGAACTAGAGAGAGTGGAGAGCAAAGGAAGAAGAAGAAGGAGAGATTTGGCCATTGTCGGAGCTTCGGAGCTACGAAATGTGAGCCGAGTCCAGATCCACGGAGAGTGGCCTGGTGCGGTTCTTTCTATCCGATTGAATTTTTGATTCATGACGCCAAAGGGAACTTCTAGGGTAACAATCTTCCTCCTCTCGTTAGGATGTGTGTCCTCTTTTGTTTATATATTCGCAAATGAATGTGCATCTTTCGCTAATTAGCGTACGGCTAGACTTTCTCCGGGTCGATTGAGTTCATCGCCGACATATATTACATATAGACGTCTGTTCCAATTTCGGATATAGGCATGCTGTGTGAATCACATCCGGACAAGTTGGTCTTGATTGATGATGTTTACATTGATATTTGCGCGCCTGAGAAGACTTCGTGTTGTATGTCATTTTTGGGTTGAGTGATGTAGAGTGCGGCAGGGAGTCTTGGAGGCTAACTCCAGGAAATACCCGGAAAAGCGAGAAGAATCGGAGTTATGTTAGGTACCGCCCGGCGGTAGTGTTACCGTAGGCGGTAGCTACATGGGAGCTGTGTGAGGCCTATGTCCATGGGACAAGTTGGCTAATTTGTGAAGTTGTGGAGCCTATTGTGTCCAGCTTGGTACGGTCGTGACTGCCAACCGTGGGACATAATGTGAGTTGTGCCGTTTACGGGAAAGGGGAGGCTGACCCACGTTGTTGTCGTTGATTGGCACGCCGAGTTGAGCAACGGGAAAGAGCTGAACTGTACCTGCACTATGTAGTCCGACTAGAGTGTCTATCGTACTTGGCTCTAGTAGTTGGCATAGGAGAGAGTCCTTGACTTTAGGTCGGACTAGAAGAATGCTCAAGGTGGGATCATCCATGTCTGGGACAAAGGATGGTGGTGGAACTCAAGTAGTACACCAAAAGTGTGTTATGAGTGCACGAAACGTGTAGACGTGCATTCCAACATTTGAGATGATTGTGCGTATAGCATTAGTTCTTGACTTGCTTGTCGTTGCACTTTCTTGCTTAATTATATATACATTATTGTTGTTGACTTATATGCAAGTAATGAATACCACCGTCCCGGGAATGGGGTGGGGTCGTTATACAATGTGTTCGTGGATAGTGGTCAGCAAAAACTGACTCGTTACCTTCTTTTGTTGTCACATCTTTGTGGTTTGTATAGGTACAGGTGTTGGAGAGACAAGCGGGAAATAGCAGACAGAAGCCCAAGTTGTGCAAGCCCTCGAAGTCCCAAGTTTTGTTTTAGTTATTCACCTTTTGCCGGTCTGCGTGCCGATGTATGGAAACCATGTAATAGTTAAACATTTGCTCGTGTGTAAAGCCTTAAGGTCAAAGCAAGACAATGTAATTGTTGTTTAATCATTCCTATAGTGGTGTGGACATTTCGGTTCAAGATTTTTTAAATGCTTCTGTTAACGTATAATTTTGTTATGCATTGTTTAGTGTTATGGATTAATATTCATTGAGTAATTCTTTCGTTTGTCCATTCAATATGGCGTGGGATCCCGGCCAGACCCATTGTTATATTCCTTGAAACGAGCAGAGGTGTTACAATTTGGTATCAGACTCTAGGTGTCGGTCCATTATTCGCTAAATTCATGGGCGAATTATGTTTAAGGGGTGGAGTGCACGTGTGTGCGCCACCTTAAAAACATAAAATTAACTTGTGAATATCCACTTAGGAATTAAAAACACACATGAAACATGAAAAACATTGCCTGTGGAACCTGAGCGTTCATTTGATTGTTGTTTGCTATGTTTTGGAGTCACTAAATTGCGTGTTGCGCAATTATAGGCGACTATTAGTGGTGCAGGGCAGTCTCAACATCAGCACTATGCGAAGAGTAGTACACATAATGATATGCATGCAACCCCTCCTTCTGCTAAAACGATAAGGTTGGTAGTTGAAGCGGTGTTTGTCATGATCAATGCCCAACCAGGAAGGAAAGTGCAGCCTCCTGCCCCTGCAATGAGCCAGATGCTGATTGGCGTTGTTGAGCCCGTGGTGGCAGAGCAAGTGGTTGTATAGCCCTTAGTGGCAAGGCGAGCAACCGAGAAACAACTAAAGCATGTGATGAGTTTCAACCCTCCAGTGTTTGCGGGTACTGGAACCCAACGCAAGCCGAAGATTGTCTCTCTCGGATTAAGAGAACCATGACGGCAACGGAGACGGAGGAGTGGCAGAAAATCACTGTGGCTACTTTCTTATTGGATAGAGAGGCGAGACTATGGTGCGACGAGTTGGAGTTGCACCAATTTGTTGGAAGACAACTTACTGATATCTCGATGGACGAGATCTCGAGGTATTCTTTGGCTAGATATCTCCCTTATGCGCAGAGGATTGCGATGGAGAACCAGTTCCAGAGGTTCACTCGGGGTGAGAGTCTCGTGGACGACTACTTGCATGAGTTCACCCAATTGAGGCAATATGCAGGCTCCGCATTTGCAGATGAGCGGAAGACCAACCGATTTTATGAAGGTTTGCGTGATGATTTACGGTTGCTTCTAGCAGGTCCGATGACCCAAAGTTTTCTTACCATGGTCAATACTGCCAGATCTCTGGAATAAGACATGAAAAGGGTCCAGAGCACGAGGGACCTTGGTGTAAAGAAGCATGAGTTCAAAGTGCCAAGCTCCTTGAAGTCTGGGTTCCGAAGTAAGTGGAAGAAGAACTCTAGGTCGTCGGGGTCAGCTCCTTCTGTTGTTTCTGGAGCTACTACGGAGCAAGGTCTGCTTACGTGCTACAGTTGCGGTAAAGTAGGACACTATGCTCGAGACTGTTGGAGTCTTCTCCGAAGACGGATAAAAAGGCAGGTGCGTCGTATGCCGAGAAAGGGAAAGCAACAGAGTCGTCTGCATCCAACAAAACCCCAGCGCAATCTCGGGTGTACAATCTGGGCTAGTAGGAGGCCATCAAACAAAGTGACGTGGTGACTGGATTTATACTAATCTTTTACTATCCGGCAAGAGCACTATTTGACACGGGAGCGTCTCATTCGTTTCTATCTGAGGACTTCGTTCTGCGTATCGGAGTGCCTTCCTCCATGTCAAGAGATAAATTGGATGTGTTGTTTCCCAATAGGTGCATGATGCGCGAGGATAGGTGTTGTTTTGTGAAGGTGCGGATAGAAAATCAAGAGCTCGACTGGGAAGCGTAAATACTATCGATCTTGGAGTATGATGTGATCTTTGGCATGAATTGGCTCTCAAAACAGCGTGCGTGCATCGATTGCAATCTTAAGGAGGTCAACATGGGGCAGAATACTAATCATGATACTACATTCTCTGGTATGAAGGGATCGAGCAAGATATTGATGTCTGCTCTCCAAGTAGTCAAGGCAGTTAGCAAAGGCGCATAGTTATTCTTCACGCTAGTGAAGGCTTCAAAGCCCAAGCCCGGTTTGAGTAGCATTCCTGTAGTATCGGAGTTTGCTGACGTATTCCCTAAAGATCTCTCTGGAGCTCCACCTCAACGAAAGATCGATTTCACTATTGAGCTAGTGCCAGATGTCAAGCATGTATCACGCTCTTCATACCGATTAGCGTCAAATGAGATGGCAGACTAAAAGTTCAGTTGCAAAAATTGTTAAAGCAAGGTTATATGCGCCTGAGTTTCATCACCTTGGAGTGCACCGGTCCTTTTTGTAAAGAAAAAGGATGGAAGCTTGCGGTTGTGTACCGATTGTCGTGAACCGAATAAGTTGACGGAGAAGAATAGGTATCCGATTCTGAGAATCGATGATCTATTCAACCAGCTAGTTGGGTCTACTGTATATTCTAAGATGGATTTGAAGTCAAGTTATTACCAGTTGAGAATCAGGGAAAGTGATATTCCCAAAACGGCGTTCAGCGCGCGTTACGGGCATTACGAGTTGACGGTTATGTCATTCGGCCTAACGAATGCGTCTTCGGTGTTTATGGATTTGATGAACAGAACGGTCATGGAGTATTTTGACCAGCTCGTAATAGCCTTCATTGACGATATCCTGGTGTACTCTCAGTCGGAAAATCGTGTGGATCACTTACGCACTGTTCTGGAAACTCTGAGTAGAAATCAGTTGTACGCCAAGTTCTCGAGCATTCCTCAGTCATGAGGTTAGTGGAGAGAGAGTTGCGGTGGATCCGACAAAAATAGTTGTGATACGGGAGTGGCTTATGCTGTCTACTGTGGCGAAAGTCTGAAGTTTCCTAGAACTTGCCGGCTACTATATGCGCTTTGTAGAGAACTTCTCATGGATAGCTCTACCTCTGACTACCTTGACGATGAAGGATCAGAAGTTTGTTTGCTCGTCGGCGTGCGCACAAGCTTTTGAGGAATTGAAGAATCGTTTAACCACGACGTCTATTATGTGCTCATCATGTGGTACGAAAGGCTATGTAATCTATAGTGACGCCTCAGGGAGCGATTTAGGCTGCGTTCTTCGTCAGCACGGGAAGGTTATTGTGTATGGATCTCGCCAATTGAAAGTGTATGAGAGGAACTATCCAGTCCACGATTTGGAGTTAGCGGTTGTGGTATTCGCTCTCAAGTTTTGGCGGCACTATCTGTATGGCCAGAAGATCGATATTTTTACGGACCATAAGAGCCTAAAGTATCTGATAGATCAGAAGGATTTGAACATGCGAAAACAGAGGTGGATGGAGTTTTTCGGGGACTACACCTTCAAAATTCATTATATTCCCGACAAGGGAAATGTTGTTGCGGATGCATTGAGTCGAAGGATTTCTATACATGCAAACTGAATTTTGAGGCATGATGAGCGTCTCATCAGTGACTTAGAAGCCTTGAGAATCTCTTGCATCGAGAGGAGTACAACAGCGAATGCATGCTTGAACTGGACGGAGTTGTAGTGTGACCTTGCGGACATAATTTGATAAGCGTTAGAGCTTGAAGAAAGCATGAAGCTCTATGTGGCGGAGACCGTGGATAGGTCTAATGCTGAGTTTTCTTATGAAGACAGACTTTTGCGAAAAGACGACCGTTTGTGCATCCCAAAGTTTGGCACTTTACGGGAGTAGTTGATGGACAAAGCTCATTTTACAAAGTACTCAATCCACCCAAGGAGCACAAAGATGTATAAAGACATGAAGGCACTGTTCTGCTGGACGGGTTTAAAGAAAGACAAGGCTTACGACGTGGCAAAGTGTCATATTTGCGCACTAGTGAAGGCTGAATGTCAGAAGCCTGCTGGATTTCTAAAGTCTTTGTCGGTTCCGGAATGGAAGTTCGACGACATATCGATGGATTTCGTGAATGGATTGTCGAGATCGCAGCATGAGAACGATGTCGTCTGGGTAATCGTAGATCGTTTGACAAATGTGTCACACTTCATTCCGAACCGGAAAGATAATTCAGTAGAAAAGCTAGCAAAGCTCTATGTGGATAACATAGTATGATTGCACGGTGTCCCTCGTAGCATCGTATGTGACTGTGATGGGCGTTTCACTTCAAATGATTGGAGGCTAATCCACCAATTATTGGGAATCAAGTTGAAGTTCAGTACGGTCTTCCATCCTTAAACTGATGGGCAGACCGAAATGACCAATAGGACAATGAAGGATATGCTCTGCATGTGTGCCTTGGATTTCGGAATGAGGTGTGAGGATCATCTCTTTATGAACGAGTTCGCTTACAATAACAGATATCAGACGAGTATACAAATGGCGCCCTTCGAGACCCTTTATGGTAAAAAGTTTCGTACCCCTTGGCTTGGGAGGAGATGGGCGAAACTAAGTTATTTAAGCGAAAGCAAGTTGAAGATGCTACTTCAACCATACAAACAATCCGAGAGCGATTGTTGATCGTTCAGGATAGGCAAGTCAAATACTACAACGCCAAATATCGGAACATCGAGTTTGTTGTAAGAGACTGGGTTTATCTGAAGATCAAACCATTCAAGAGCGTTTCAAGGATTCAACATTTGAAAAAGCTAAGTCCGCGATACCTTTGACCGTTTAAAGTTGTGGAGCGTGTTGTTGAAGCTGCCTATCGGCTCGCTCTTTCGACAGAGTTGAGCGGCTTGCACGATGTGTTCCACATATCAGTGTTGAGGAAGTCATTGAAAGAGCCTACTTAAGTGGTGGATGTTGATTAAGTGTCGGTCGATGGGGGCTAAAGACTAAGATCAACCATATTTGCATCGAGGACATTGAAGTTAAACAGCTGCGGAAAAAATGATCTGAATGGTCAAAGTCCGTTGGGACAATTGCAGACGTAAAGAGATTTCTTGGGAACGGGAGCAGTCTATGCTTGAGTAGTTTCCCGAGCTATTTCGCCAAGATACCATCCAAGTTTTTGCTTATATTCTATTGTTTTCTTTCATTCTGGAAGTTCAGGACGAACTTTTTTTAAGGGGTGTGGAGTTGTAACATCCCAGAGTTTACACAGAAATAGCTCACTGAAAGCTACCGTCCGGCGATAGTGCTAGCATTGGCGGTAGCGTTGCAGATTTAATATTTGTAGCTCTATGTGAGTTACCGCCCGACGATAGTGCTATCGTCGGCGTCGCCGGCGGTAGCATGTTGAGATGATTATTGAAATGACTTAAGGGCTAGCACTCGACGGAAATGTGATACAGCGCGGCGGTAGTGTGTCAAGTATTGGCAGCCACGTGTCGGTGTTTGATTGGCGTTTTTAAGCGGTGGGCTTGCTGAAGAAGCCACCAACCAAGCTACCGCTCGGCAGACGCTTGATACCGCGCAACGGTAGCGCTCAGAACAGGAAGTTTAATTTAAACCGTGGTCACTCGTCGATTTCAAGTAGGATCCAACGGTGGGGAGTTAACCCTGCTGGTATAAGGCCGAGAGATGAGGGGGCTTCTATTTCTAAGAACTAGAGAGAGGGGAAAGCAAAGGAAGAAGAAGGAGAGATCCTGCCATTGTCGGAGCTTCGGAGCTCCGAATCGCGAGCCGAGTCCAGATCCACGGAGAGCGGCACAGTGCAGTTCCTTCTATCCCATTAGATTTTTGATTCATGGAGACAAAGAGAACTTCTAGGGTAACGATCTCCCTCCTCTCGTTAGGACGTGTGTGTCCTATTTTGTTTCTACATTCGCAAATGAAAGTGTCTCTTTCACTAATTAGCGTAGGGCTAGACTTTCTCCGGGTCGATTGAATCCGTCCCTGACATATATTGCATATAGACGTCTGTTTCGACTTCGGATATAAGCATATTGTGTGAAACTCATCCGGACAAGTTGGTCTGAATTGGTGATGTTTACATTGATATTTGAGCGCCGAAAAAGACTCTGTGTTGTATACCATTTTTGGGTTTTGAGTGTTGTAGAATGCGACATGGAGTCTTGGAGGCTAACTCCAGGAAATACCCGGAAAAGAGAGCAGAATCAGAGTTCTGTTAAGTACCGCCCGACGGTAGTGTTACCGCTAGCGGTAGCTCCATGGGAGTTGTGTGAGGCCTATGTCCATGGGACAAGTTGGCTAGATAGTGAAGTTGTGGAGCCTGCTGTCCCAAGCTTGGTGCGGTCATGAGTACCAACCGTGGGACATAATGTGAGTTATGTCGTTTACGGGAAAGGGAAGACTGACACGCGTCGTTGTCGTTGATTAGCACGGTGAGTTGAGCAACGGGAAAGAGCTGAATTGTACTTGCACTATGTCGTCTGACTAAAGTGTCTAACGTACTTTGCTTTCGTCGTTGGCATAGAAGAGAGTCCTTTACTTTAGGTCGGACTAGAAGAATGCTCAAGGTGGGATCATTTATGTCTGGAACAAGGGATGGTAGTAGGACTCAAGGAGTACACCGAAAGTGTGTCATGAGTGCACGAAGCGTGTGGATGTGCGTTCCAACGTTTGTGATGATTGTGCGTATAGCGTTAGTGCTTGGCTTTTTTATTGTTGCACTTTCTTGCTTAATTATTGTTGAAGTATTAGACCGGGCGGCCTGGCGGTCTAGTCTGGCGGGTTGTTGACCGCGCGGTCTAGCGGTTCCTTTCCAGCAGGTTCGTGTTCAGACTGTTGATGTTTGTAGTACGAGCGGTCTGGCGGTCTCTCTCAGAAGCTTGGAGACCGGGAGGTCTAGCGGTCTCCTATTGCGTCGTGTTCTCTTCCTGCTGGAGTTGCCGAGCGGTTAGCCCATTTGTCTAACCGCGCGGCCTGTGCGGTCTCTTTAATTTCTAGCCGCTCAGCCCTGTAATTTTTTAGTCTCACATTGTTTGTTTGTACTCTCTTCTATCTGCTCCATTCTATAAAAGGGAGGTCATACCTTTGTAAATGATATCTTTTTGAATAATAAAACTTTCAATTATTCAAATTTTTGCCTGTTTGTTAGCTGCTTGTTAGCTGCGTGTTTGCTACTTTTACATGGTATCAGAACCAACGATCGATTCGACCTGATTCCGTCTTTGGCTCTTCTGTCCGCGCGGCTTGCCCAAGCGGCTTCTTTGCCTTGTCGCTGCCCTGTTCGCGCGACTTCCTTCGGTCTTTTTTCGACCGGTTCTCACGGGTCCCTTGCTTCCTCTTCTCTCTGTTCGCTCGACCTCTTTCAGTTCGCGTGACCTCTTTCCCTGTGCCTTGGTCTGCTTCATGTCCGCTGGTGTTCTGCCACCGTGCCGTTGCAGCTTCTTCTCTTTAGCCCGCTGCGGTTTCTTCCTTGTTCGCTGCGGTCACTTTCTCGTGTTGCGGCCTCCTCCTTAGCTCGTGCGGCGTTCTCTCTTTTTTCTCTCTCCCCGCGGCTTGTCTTCTATTCGCGCGGTTTCCTGCCTTCTCTATGGACAATTACGGTCTCTCCACCCCCGTTATCTCTACCTCCACCACCCCTGCGGCTCCTCCTCCTCCTACTCCTTCTGTAAACCTTGGCACGCTTTCTAAACTTGTTGGCTCCAACTATCCGGATTGGAGTGTTTCTTTCACCTTTCTTCTACGCTCTCATCGCAAGCGTCATTACCTCACAGATGACCCTCCTCTTAACTCTGCTCAATTTGATGACTGGGATGCGAGTGATGCGCTTGTCCGCACTTGGCTGGCCAACAGCCTTTCTGATGAGTGACTTCCCGTCATTCGTCATGATGAGACGGTCAAGGCTGCTTGGCTTCACCTAGCTGCTCTCTATTCGAAGGGGGGCCAGACGTCCCGCATTTATACTCTCTATACGGACCTCTTCGCCCGCCCTTCCATGTCTCCTGCTGCGGCTTATCAGCAGGTTCAGGCTCTTGGCGCAGAGATCCTCCAGAATCGCTCCTTCTCCGCGGACTTGGTCGAACAGCACAAACACTTCCAGGAACTCTTGGTTGTTTGTTATCTTCTCCGCCTTCCCGAATCCTTTGATATGATCCGCCAGCAGATCTTGGGTGAGGCGGAGTCTCCCACTTTGGATGCCACTGCGGCTCACATTGCCGCTGTTACTTCGCTGCTCCAGCGTCCTCTGTTGTCCTCCCCTCCTTCCCAGGACTCCTATGCTCACCAAGCTCAACGGGGGGCCCTAGTGGCCGCAGCCACTCAGGCGGGCGCGGTTCGTCCAGGTTCCTCTGCTCTCACTGTGGTCGTACCGGCCATTCTGTTGACCGTTGCTGGCAGAAACATCCTCATCTTCGCCCTTCCGGTGATGCATCTTCCTCAACCCCCGCCTCCTCTCGGTCGTCTGCCTCTGTGGCCACGACTTCAGGTAGTGCTCACGTCGTTACCCAAGGTAAATGGCTGATTGACTCTTGTGCTACAAATCACATGACCGGGAACCCTCATTGTTTCTCTCTCCTTGAAACGCATGACCGATTGCCCCCGGTTCGTGTGGCGGATGGTTCACCCTCCCCGGTTCATGAGACGGGCATGGTTCAAGTCACCCCGTTTCTTCGCTTGGAGGACACTCTCTATGTCCCGAAGTTCCCGTGCAATTTATTATTTGTTACTACTTTATGCAGGCAACTTCAGTGCTCTGTCTTATTCACTCCCACTTTTTGTTGTTTCCAGGACCCGAGGACCCAGCGGACGATTGCTACTGGGACTGAGAGTGGCGGCCTCTACTTCCTCGATAACGTTTTCGCTCTGTCCGTCTACTCCTCCTCATCTACAGATCTGCTTCAATGACATCTTCGCCTTGGACATCCTCCTCCTCGGATTCTTCGACAACTTCTGTCCTACTTACCTCCGACCAGTCCTCCGCTCAACTGTGATGCGTGTCAGCTTGGCAAACATCATCGCTCCTCCTTCCCGCCGAAGCAAGGTCGTGGCTCCTCGCGCCCGTTTGATCTCATTCATTCTGATATCTGTGGTCATGCTCCTACCCTCACCGTTGATCGGGGTAGTTCCTACTTTGTAATTTTTATTGATGATTTTTCTATATGTACCTGGGTGTATCTATTAAAAGATCGCTCTGAACTCTTTTTTGTCTGGCAATCTTTTTATTATATGATTAAAACTCAATTTTGCATTTCTATTAAAGTCTTTCGCTCTGATAATGCTAAGTAATATTTTAGTCATGAGTTTTCCTCCTTTCTGCAACATGGTCTTGTTCATCAGACCACCTGTGTTTACACCTCCCAGCAAAATGGGGTGGCGGAGCGTAAAAATCGTCACCTCCTTGATGTCGCTCGCACTCTCATGACGCAGATGCAAGTGTCGCGCTCCTACTGGGACTACGTTGTGCTCTTCGCCTGCTATCTCATCAATCGTCTTCCCTCCACGGTTCTCCACGGCCAGACCCCCTTCTTCATTCTATACCCCGGCAAGGAACCATTTCCTCTCCCTCTCCGTGTCTTTGGGTGTACGGCTTTTGTACACGCTCCGTCCGGTACCCGCGACAAGCTTTCCCCCCGTTCCACCAAGTGTGTCTTTTTGGGGTACTCTACCACTCAAAAGGCTATTGTTGTTTTGACCCCGTTTTGCGCAAACAATTTGTGTCCGCAGATGTGACCTTCGAGAATGCATCCTACTTATCTCTTGAATCCCCTCTTCCTCTTGATGTCTCTGCTTCTCCACCATCTCTCTTCGTTCCTTCCACGCCTATCGACGTCTCCCCTCTTACCTCATCTCCTCCTCCATCTCCTCCTCTGTCTGTCCTACCCCCTCCACCTTCTCCCTCTTCTCCGCAGCCGTCTCTCTAGTCCCGGGCCAGCCTTCTCCGCCACAGACGCTCCGGTCACTAAGGCACGCGTCGACCTGGATCTTCCCATTGCTCTTCGCAAAGGGGTGCGGGCGTGTACTCAACACCCGCTTGCGGCAGTTGTTTCTTATGATCGGCTTTCTCCTTCTCGCATGTGTTTTGCCTTGGCTATCTCCGCTATTGCCACTCCCCGCACCTACCAGGAGGCGCTTGCTATTCCTCATTGGAAATTTGTCATGGATGAAGAGATGGCTACTCTTACTGAAAGGGGTACCTGTACCCGTGTTCATCCACCAGTGGTTACTGATGTGGTTGGCTGTCGCTGGGTGTTTGTTGTGAAATTTCGCCCCGACGGCACTGTGGATCGCTACAAGGCCCGACTGGTGGCCAAAGGCTTCACTCAGACTTATGGCGTTGATTACTTTGATACTTTCTCTCCGATTGTTCGCCTCAGCACCATCCGGGTTCTTCTCTATGTGGCTGTCAACATGGATTTGGCTATTTCTCAGTTTGATGTCAAGAATGTCTTTCTCTATGGGGATCTTCAGGAGGACGTCTACATGGAGCAACCTCCTAGGTATGTTGCTCCGGGGGAGACAAGAGTATTTCGTTTGAAGAAGGTCATTTATGGCCTAAAGCAGAGCCCTCGGGCGTGGTTCGACAAGTTCAGTGGCATTGTGCCTACCATCGGCTTTGCAAGGAGTTCGGCTGATCACACCTTATTTATTCGCAAAACCGTCTCGGGACTGGTGGTTTTGGCAGTGTATGTGGATGATATTCTTCTTACTGGCGATGACCAAGCTGGGGTGGACTTGACGAAGAAACACCTCCGTCAACACCTGGTCACGAAGGATATGGGCTCCCTGAAATACTTTTTGGGGATAGAAATCTCTCGGAAGCTTGACTCGTTGGTTCTCTCCCAACGGAAGTATGCTCTTGATCTTCTACAAGAGGCAGGATTGACAGGTGTCAAACTGGCCCGGTTTCCCATGGCTATTGGAGAAGACAAAACATGGACAGATGACTCGTCTTTTCTATCTGATGTCACGAGGTACAGACGTTTGGTGGGCAAACTCATCTATCTCACGGTGACCAGACCCGACATCTCCTATGTTGTAGGCAAGGTTAGTCAGTTTATGCAAGCTCCCAGGGAGTGTCATCTTCAGTCTGTCTTGAAGATTTTAGAGTATGTCAAAGCAGCACCGGGCAAAGGGCTAATCTTTCAGAGGAATGGTCATCTGAGGGTTGAAGCCTACTCAGATTCAAGCTATGCGGAAGATAAAGGCGATCGTAAATCCACATCAGGTTTTTGTACTTTTGTTGGAGGAAATCTTGTGAGTTGGAATAGTAAGAAACAGTCTGTTGTCTCCAGATCCAGTGCAGAAGCCGAATACCGGAGTATGGGGTCAACCATGTGTGAGTTAAAATGGTTGCGGGCTCTCATGCTTGACCTAGGAGAGGTCTACGACTATCCTCTTCATATGTTCTGTAACAACAAGGCCGCTATATACATATCCAAAAATCTGGTCTTCCATGAGAGAACAAAACATATAAAAGTCGAATGCCACTTCATTCGAGAAGAGGTTTTGAAAAAACAGATTTGTACTCCGTTTGTCACCTCTGACAAAGAATTGGCGGATATCTTCACAAAACCGGTCTCTACTTCCTTCTTCCACATTTGTGACAAGCTGGGCATGATTGATATCTATGCTCCAGCTTGAGGGGGAGTGTTGAAGTATTAGACCGGGCGGCCTGACGGTCTAGTCTGGCGGGTTGTTGACCGCACGGCCTAGCGGTTCCTTTCCAGCAGGTTCGTGTTCAGACTGTTGTTGTTTGTAGTCCGAGCGGTCTGGCGGTCTCTCTCAGAAGCTTGGAGACCGGGCGGTCTAGCGGTCTCCTATTGCGGCGTGTTCTCTTCCTGCTGAAGTTGCCGAGCAGTTAGCCCATTTTTCTAACCGCGCGGCCTGTGCGGTCTCTTTAATTTCTAGCCGCTCAGCCCTGTAATTTTTTAGACTCACGTTGTTTGTTTGTACTCTCTCTTATCTCCTTCATTCTATAAAAGGTAGGTCATAGCTTTGTAAATGATATCTTTTTGGATAATAAAATTTCAATTATTCAAATTTCTGTCTGTTCGGTAGCTGCTTGTTAGCTGCGTGTTTGCTACTTTTACAATTATATATACGTTATTGTTGTTGATTTATATGCAAAGAAGGAATACCACCACCTCGGGATTGAGGTGGGGTCATTATATCCCGTGTTCGTGGATAGTTGTTAGCAAAAGTTGACTCGTTAACTTCTTTTATTGTCACATCTTTATGATTCATACAGGTCCAGGTGCTGGAGAGACAAACAGAAAATAGCAGGCGAGAGTCCAAGTTGTGCAGGCCCTTGAAAGCCCAAGTGTTGTTTTAGCTATTCATGTTTTGTCGGGCTGCGTGCCGATATATGAAAATTATGTAGTAGTTAAACATTTGCTCGTGTGTAAGGCCTTAAGGCCAAAGCAAGACAATGTACTTGTTGTTTAATCATTCCTATAATGGTGTGGACATTCCGATTCAAGATTTTTTAAATGCTTCTGTTAGCGTATAATTTTGTTATGCGTTGTTGTTTAGTATTATGGATTGATATTCATGAAGTAACTATTTCGTTTGTTCATTCAATATGTCGTGGGATCTCGGCCGGACCCGTTGTTATATTTCTTAGAACGAGCAGTGGTGTTACACCTTGCACATACACATGATGGATGCATTGGGCAGAGTACTGATATAATACCTCCTACCACATGGCCAGTAAGTGTACTCTTTTTGAAATTTTTTATGGGCACTTCGCCTCGAGCTTGGGTACATATGAGTCAGGGGGGACGACGCTACCTGCTGTTGATCGTGAGTTGTGCGACAGTGGTCGTATCCTTGTCATATTATGAGAAAACCTCCGAGTCGCCCAAAACAGGATGAAGATACAGGCAGATAAACACAGGTCTGAACGTCAACTTGCAATCGGTGATGAAGTTTTCTTAAGGCTCCAACCCTACAGACAAACCTCAGTGTCCCGAAGGACGAACCAGAAGTTGGCTCCCTACTATTATGGTCCCCTCAGAATCATCCAAAGGGTGGGACAGGTTGCTTACACCTTGGACTTTCCTGCGCGCTCGCGTATTTATCTCACATTCCATGTCCCCTTGCTAAAGAAGAAAATTGGAGAAGCAACACAAGTGTGCCTTGCCTGCCCAGAAGCAACCAATGGCGGGGAATTGCGACCTCACCCCGAGGAGTTGTTGCTCACCAAGTGGAAGAAACCCTGAACGGAATACCGTCAAAAGATTCTTGTCAAATGAAGGAACTTATCAACAGCACACAACACATGGGTCGATTTGCTCGAGTTTCAGGAACTTTATCCAAATTCCCACCTTGGGGACAAGCTGGTTATTGAAGGGGAAGGGAATATTATGAATGCTCATAACGACCGGTTAGCGAGGCAACAATACCAAAGACGAAGGAAGGATACATAATTAAGCGGGGTTGAACCAACAGGTTTAGCCCTCCCTAAATAAAGCAAAGGTCGGGTAGGGGCTGAACCAACGGGTTTAGCCACTACGGGTGGTCGGCCGTCCCACCCACCCACCCCCCACCCGAGGGGTATATTTAGCCCGAGGGTTGCATGGCAGTGGACAAGCAAGAACTTCCAAGGTATTTCCTCCTCTCTCTCTCAAACCCTAAATTTCTCTCTTCTTTCTCAAATCTCTCTTCTCGTTCCTAACAATATGTGCTTGGTGGGGGGTTTTCTAAGATGATAGCGAGGTAGAAGATACAAGGGGTGTTAACCCTATAAAAGATGGAGGAGATGAGAAAAGATAAAACCCGAAGAGGGTGAAGGGGAGAAAAAATCCTAAAGGGGGAGGGCTTAGAAAGAGGGAGAGAGGAATCTTGAGAGAGAAAAAAAACTTTAGATTAACTCGTGCACTATGTTATTAAAGGCGCGCCTAAGGATCCAGGCTCACCAGGCGCAGAGGTTTGCGCCTTATTTGCACCTTTAGAATATAAAAGGAGTGTCTGAGTGAAATTTTTATTGTAAATTTTTTTCTTCAAAAATTAAGAAAAAAATAATGCAATACTTAAATAAATTTTTATTGATTTAGTGTTTGTGAAAGATAATTGTGCGTTGAGACTTAGATATGACATAAGTGATCACATTGATTCTATTTTTTAAGAGATATAAACGATAATAATGAACGACAAATTAGTAGATTAGAGAAAAAATTTGTTTGAGAAACTGAAATGATGTTTGATGATGATTATTTATAATGGATGTGGTTGCGCCTTATCTTCATCAGGCACGCGTCTGCGCCTTGAGCCTTACCCCTAGGCTCCACGACATCTTTGCGCCTTGGTGCGCCTTTAATAACTAAGCTCTTGCATAATCCTACATGACCCCAAAGGCCCTATATATATAGCATCTGATGACAACCGTAAATACCCAATATACAACAAATATTACAAACACTTAAACGCCGCAATTCTAATAATGGCGACTATGACTCTATACAGCATGACTCGATACAGTAACTTGACTTAACATTATATATATATATATATAATAAAATAACTGACGGAAGATCCGTAACAGAAAACTGTCAGATAAACCTCAAAATAGCCATAAGATGATGAATAGGGTTAATACACATAAGATTGACAGATTTTCAAGAGCAATGGAGACACTTCTTAATAAAACATTCAACGCTCATACCTGCTGCTCAAATGCCAAGCAAAGCCTTTTCACTTCCTCCTCGTAAAATGCCTTGTCCAACATTTGACTTTCTCCATAAGATAATTTGGAAAAGATTGATTGGTACGGTGGGTATTTCTCCAATACAGCACGAACCTGAAACAATCAAACCAACAATACTACGTTGCAGCATAAAAGTGAAGATAGAGTAATGACAAAGGAGCCAAGGGTCCTGAAATTACCTAGCTAGGGACATTTAGTTTAAAGTAATAAATTTAATACATCAGGATATGCAAACAAAATGGGTGAGGGATAAAACCTTGCATCCTTTACTAGGTCGGAATGATGAGAATAGGAAGAGTATCAAACAAAGGCTGACATGGCAAAGAATATGCATGTCATCTAAAAGCATCAACTACCAGGTTGCATATTACATAACATATAGTTGCTGGCCAAACCGAGTTAGAAACAATTTTGTGAGAAGCTGTGCTAAATTATTCAAAATCAAAATTGGCATTCACAGGCATAGAAATGTGATATGCATCGAAAAAACTGTAAGGTGGATGGAGGAGGAGATGAAGTGGGGTTGCACCAAGAGAAGGAAAAAATTCACTGGTGAAAGACAACACAAAATTGGAGAAAGGCTCCCAAGGACTGGATCCTTTGTACAGCCGTTTGTCCAAGGGATACAAAAACTATCATGAACCAAAGATACCTACACTCCTACATAGCATTCATTTATAAACACTTATGGGCCTAGTTGATCAAGGAAAGAGTCTTCCTTTAAAGTTAGAATATCCAAATTACTTAAATAGTAAATATTAACTAATAAAATTAATTAATATTAAAATTAACTTAATAACATTATAAATTAATTTAACGACAAGAACATGCACTTTCCCAAAAATGTAACTCCTTGCCTTTTACACAATTGTCGAATGTGAACCAGACTCTCTTCGTGCGGGACCGATGATGACATGTATTGTAACGCCCCCGATTTTTTCTGCGATTATTTAATTCTCGTTTGGCGTTACGTTGACGCGTTTCCGGCATGTGCCGTTTGTTAGAGCGTGGTCTTAGCTCTTTAGGTTCCTTGTGTGGTTGTTGGTAGCCTTTTTGGCAAGATTCCCTAGCAAGTCGGGTCTGTTTTGGTGACCGGTGAGGCCTCTCGGGGGATGCTTGTGTTTTGGCTTCGGGTGGTGATAACCCGAGTTTTGTTCGTCGAAAGTTGATTTCGACTTCGTTGTTGCGTTCGTAGCGTGGGTATTTAGCTACGGTGCAATTTCGTCGAATTCCGAGATTGTTCGATTTTTGCGTCGTTTTGGTGTATTATATAATAATGTAATTATTTAGTGATATAGTAATTAATTATTTATTAGGTTGTCGTGCATATATATAGCCTTAGAATTGAATTAAGCGGGCTATTTACTGTCTTCTTTCGGGTAACCGCCGTCCCTGTGCAAGAGAGAAAAAAAACTGGCGGGCTGCCCTTGCCTTCCACCGCCGATTTCCGGAGTTCTAGCGGTCGGATTTTCGTTTTGAGGGTAGATCTGGACTGCTCTCCCCTAGATCTTCATTTCGACGGTAAGCTTTCTCCATTTCGTGTCCTTCTATGGTGTTGAAGATTTTGGATTTGACCCTTCTTCCTCTTCAAACTCCAAACTTCTCGGCTATGTGCTTTGCTGCCAGATCCGAGAGAGAGGGAAGGTGCTGACCAAGAAAATTCTGGATTTAAGGCAAGTGGTGCTCTTCGCCCTTGCCAAGTAGTGGCTTCTTCATTTTGTTCCTTGTTGTCAAGTATTAATTTCAGATCCTTCAATTGTCTAGTTTTTTTCCTTAATCATGACAAGAAATTGTTAAGCCTACTGAATTTACTTCCTGTCCAGTTATTTGATTTATCATCCAGTGGAGATATTGTCTAAATTTCTACTCTTAGAACCTAGGAATGATGCTTAGCCTTGTCAGATCTCACTATTACTGCAAATTTTTGGGCCTACAGTCAGTTTGCTGTAATGTTATAATGCTGAGTTCTTCATGGGTAGGCTGGGTTTTGGCGTAAATTGGCTTGGCATTTGTGATAGCAGTAGCAGCAATTTCCTTTTTCCTTTCCATAATCTTGAGGATTAGAGTGTTTCTGGGCTAGTAGAAGTGGTCTGGTATGATAGGTGGAACATAGAAGTGTTTGCTGTAGGATTAAAGCGTTGTCCAGCGTTTTGTGCACTCAATGCTGATAGGTCGTCGATCTGAGTTCGACGAACATCGTCGAACTGAGATCGACGATCTCCGGTCGCCTGTGATTAACGAAGGTCGTCGATCTGGGTTCGACGATAATCGTCGAACTGAGCTCGACGATTTTTCCTATGATCTGAGTTCGACGATAATCGTCGAACTGAGTTCGACGATTTCATGTGGCCTGCATTCGACGAAAAATCGTCGAACTGAGTTCGACGAGTTCCGGTGACCTGTGTTCAACGAAAAATCGTCGAACGGAGTTGGACGATTTCCCTTGACCTGTGTTCGACGAAAAATCGTCGAACGGAGTTCGACGATTTCCCGTGACCTGTGTTCGGCGAAAATCGTCGAACGGAGTTCGACGATTTCCCGTGACCTGTGTTCAACAAAAATCGTCGAACGGGGTTCGACGATTTCCTGTGGCTGGAGATCGACGATTTCCAATAAGCTGAGATCGACGTTTATTTCTTTTGCCTTAACCGAATTTTTCGTGCAATTTCTTTCCTTCCCGAGTGATTACCTCCTAGGTGAGGATGTCTTGTCGGTCATTCGTTTTTTCTTTTTTAAGGCCGAATCGTGGGTTATGGCAGGTAGTGGTATTTTGACGCTCTAAAGGAGTAGGATGTTTTGTGTGCGAGTCGTGGCCGCCACCTTTTAGTCCCAGGTACGGGCTGGGCATAACCGTGGCCGCCACCTTTTAATCTCAGGTACGGGCTGGGTATGTGGTGGTCTTGTGCTGATGCAGTGAATTTTTTAGTTGGAACTGTTTGTTTGGGGGACTGTTTTTGTTCACCAACTCAGGTCCATGTTTTTTTACTACTGTCATTACTCACAAGCTAGGATTGTTAGATGTTTTATTCCTTTATAGATTGCAACATGTTGGTATACTTTTGTCTTATAGCCTCTGCAGGATTTGAGCAGGGCTAGTTGTTGTTTCCCTATACTTGGTGTACTTTGGCTTACTTTGGACAGCTTTTATTTTTTCTGTCATGTTTACTTACTCTCCTTGGTTCCATTTTGATATAATGCTCTTATTCAGATTTTCTTGTTTTACTTGTTGAGGTATTTTTTTTCTCTGAATGTCTCAGGTTCTGATTAGTAGCCGAGTAGGCGGCTAGTTTTGTTGTGTTGTTGCTGGTGATCTCTTGTACTGTAGAGATCAGTTTCTTGGTCTTGTAAGGTAGTTTTCTGTTTTTCTTACAGACATACATGCTCGTCAGTGGGTTCGTGTCAGGTTGTTGACGCCCGCTGGTGGTTTTTGCTTATGATACTAGATATGTTTCTTTTACTGCTACCTTTCTGGAGATAGTCTATTTGCTCTTGTGAAGATTTATGCTACATTGCTAGTTACTTTTAAACCTAAAAACATTATTATAAGTATATCTCATGATCAGCATATTTATAAAACTCATACACTACTTTCCAAGCAACGTAAAAAGGATCATTTTCTTACCTATAATATAAAATAAATCTAGAGTCTTGCATAGTATAAGTTGACATCGGGGGTCACTTATGCACTCTTTTAAGATGTCAAATGCAAATAAAGTAATTTCTGCTGCGTATAAGTATAGTTTTTAAATTGTGTACTAGATGATCCACTGAGCCGCGGGATACGGCCTTTAAAATATAACTGATTTTTTAATCATTAAACTTATGAATTTTCATAGTCTAGTTAGATGGTGTTCGTCTGAGCGTCGACAGTTATCCCCTATTCGACGTGGCATCACGAAACGTGTTTTCTCATACTCTAATGCTTCTTAAATTCGGAGAAAATGCGGGTTGTGACATGTATGGAGGAGGAGGGGGGTCCGAATAAGTGCTCCCATGGCATTCCCTGTTGCTAAGAAAACATGTTACGCAGGATGGTCCTATATGACGGGGAAATAATGAGTGATCACTAAATCAAAAAATATGAGACCCGACGACTTTAAAGCCTGCAATAACTTTTCTTAAAAAAATCAATTACGAGTGATAACCACAATAGTTAAAACATTCAAGAAAGGAAACAAGAGAGATAGTACAAGCGCAGGAGTGCGTGAAATCAAATCACTAGTAGAATGAGCAAATACAAAGACCAAAATGACTGAAACAAGACTTATAAACAACTATCCCTTCAAGTAGAGAGCAAACACGAGACCGAACGATAAAAAAATATCAAGCACACCATAAACTTGCGAAATATTAATAGGGGAGGGCTGGCGTTATCTTCGGAGGGCTGCAGAGTATCCACAATCGAGGATCAGGACTGATTTCTGCAAGGAATTGCAGAAGTTGACTTTTCAGGAAGGTTGTACAGCAATATGGAGGGTGGCCGGAAGTAGAGAAGATACTTCTTGGGATGGGGGTTGCAGCTGTTGAGGGAGCCGGGACCTGGACAGTTGCGGTTTGAAGGGTCGAGGATGTAGAACCGCTTCCTGGGAGTTCCTACAGAAGAATGGGGCTGGTAGGGGAAATGGGGGGCTGCTGGGTAATGGCAGGGGGGGAGAAATGAATCCCAGTGGATCCATGTGAGTGAAACAAGGAGGTAAATGGGGAAAAGGGAAGGTCCGACTGTTTGGGGAAAGTGGGGAAAAGTGGGAATTTTTGTTTTGGATGAATTGCCAGCCAAGAAAGGGAGGGGAGATGGGCTTAGGGCTGGTGGCAGTTTAGAAGGTGGAGAGGGGAAGGTTTTGTAGAGTATAACAACCCTAGTTTTTAAAAAATGAAATCAAAGAATATATAAGAGGGGTTTTTAACTGATTTGGAAGCCAATGGCGTATTTGTAATTAGTAAGAAGGATTTCCCTCTATTTCTCAGCCTAGCAGCCCTCCAATTAAACCCATCAGTCTAGGGTTCTCCGGCATCCCGCACGCAAGCCGCAGCCCGCTTGGCTCCCGATCGCGCCTCCTGCGCCGACTCCCGCTCGTCTCCCGCATCCCGCCTCTCGTGCCCCTGCCGCCGTCGCCTACTCCTCTCCTTCTAGCCAGGAGCAGTACTCTTCCTCCTCCAAAGGGCCGGCAGACCCTTCCTCCCTTCTCCTCCAAGCGTCGGCAGCCCCTTTTCTTCTCCTCCAAACGTCGGCAGCCCCTTTTCTTCTCCTCCAAGCGTCGGCAGCCCCTCCATCCTACTTCCTCTTCGTTTCGACCGGTGGTTGCAAGAGATCCATATAGGGTTTGCTCATTTTTCCCCTCTACTCAGGAATTTCTGCCCGGATTTGCCTCTTTGGGCTCGGTCTTGGTTCTTATTGGTAAGATTCTTCTCTTATCCCCCTTTATTTGTATTACCTTGAGTTTTCTTGGAAGATTCGCTCTCCGAATTTCGTATGTTTTCTCCGATTTAGGGTTTCTCCTATCCAAGCGCCGCCAAATCTCCGTTTTTGTGTGATAATCTATTCTCCCATCACTTTTGAGGAAGGTAATTTGCTTACCCTCTCTTGTTTTGGACCTTGTGAAATTTATTGTGTTTGTTAGCGCTGGGGTTTCTGATAATTCAATGTCATCTATGATTGTGCTTCAGCAGGTCTGAAATAAGTTTCCCGATTTCGAATGTGTCGCTCAGCCGCCTCCGTCAGTTTCAGCTTCCTTAAGGCAAGTATAGATCCTATTCTTTTGCAAACATTGAACTTAATTGTTTTTTTTGTACTTGCCCAAAAATAACATAAGGGGAAGGGGAAGATATCTCATCTTTAGAGGTCAATTCCCCCTAGCTTTGGTTTGGGTTGCCAAGGCGGTGATGGAGGAGGTGATCGTCCATGGCTTCTTAGGATTCATGAGGATCTTCAATCAGTTTTTCTAATTATAATTATTTCTTGGGAGATGGGTGAGTAATCTAAGGGGCAAAGGGGGCTTTTATAGCTTGAGGAGGAATTGGAAATGTCACCTTCCTAGGTAGATTCTTTGGTGCTACTAGCTTATTCTTACCCCCATTACGTCAGAGCAAAGTAAACACCTTCCTAAGATGGTATAAATCCATGTGTATCCATAGTTCATCTTGAAGTCTTGTCATAATTGTTCCATGACTTCCTTTCAAAATATTTCCATTTTTGGGTAATTTCCCCTTAAGTGAGTTTTGATTTTGACTCGTTTAATTAGGCTAATCATGGTCCTGATTTTGATCATGTGTTAAGGGTTTAAAAGTGTTTAGGACTTAATTTGGGGGCTTTTGGGTTAGTCTGGTGTTAAGGGTCAACATTTTAGGGGTTTGTCTAGCCATGGTCATGGGTCAAGGTGTGGCTAGTTCACCATGCTCTTTTAAGGGTTCTACCTTATCTTCAAGGTGATGTGGTGCATCAATTAGGTTGTCAATTGGTGGTTAGGTTACCTTGTGTCATGATGAAGGAGGTGGTTAACTGATGTAAACTAGGGTTAGAATTTTCAAAATAAATACTTTTAAGTAAATATTTATTTTATTATAAAATAAAATTGTGATTTTTTTGAAATAAAAGGATATTATTTTTGAAAGGTGAGCCGAGTGGCCCGAGTTGACCAAGTTAAGTGTTGCGTGTGATATCATGTATGTTGTAATGAGCTTTACTTGATTCGTTGAATTTGACAGAGGCGGAACTCTTGCGCTACTAAATTGAATATTTCACGCGACTCACACAACCACAAGCATAATCACAAAACAACTTATGAAATAACGGTAAAAAGAGCAGATTGAACGTTCGTGGCAAGCTTAATGTTATTTAATTGAGCCACACAAAATTAATTTGATATTCCGAAAGCAGCAAAGGAGTGCGTTACACAGGCCAGACAGTGGCTTTCCAAATCCAACTGTGGGGAAGAGCTCTAGGCGCGGTGTGGCCTGTGAACGGGACTGATCGTTCCTCTGCTGGACTGCACAGAAGGGGCCAGGCCACCGGAAAGAACTGTTGTCATCGACGGCGACCTGAGAGGAAGAGACTCGGTTGTCGTCGGGACTGGGATCTGGGGCGCGATGCTTGACAGGGCTGGTCAGCGGAAGCTTGTCCAGGAGGAGAGGCCGGCGGATGGCTCGTCTGGACGGGAAGGACGCTGATGAGGGCGGCAGTGGAGGAGGCCGCGAAGTCGGCTCTGGCGACAGTCGTTGGACGGAGATTAGGGCGGAGGCTGGGAGTCGGGCCGGCAATAGAGGGAAAAACGAAATGACTCGTTTTTCTCTTAATTTTTCGGGTTGCCTGCTTCCCTTTTGCGGCCCCACTTTATAGGGGTTAAAAAAACCGCTCTCAATTTCTTGCCAAATAACTTCATATTCCCTGATTTGTTTTGCTTTCAATTTCTTGCCAAATAACATCATATTCCCTATTTTGTTTTTTATTTCAACATGAAATCCGGCCAAGTTTTATTTGGGCCACGATTTTCAAATATTTTCTCATACTTAATTTTCTATAACTTTTTTCCAAATAATAATTTGTACCTTAATTTGATTTTCTCTTAATTAAATTTATGCGCTCAATTTAAATAAGCTAAGTTTGCCTCTTACGCTCTAACTACTCGAATTACCGGATCTTTTTATTAATGGTCACACCGTTCGGTCACACCGATGAGCCGAGACTAATAACGATTGCATGAAGGGGAAATACATGAAATAAATAACTGCAAAGGAAACGATCAAAAATAAAAAATGCATGAAATAAATAAAGGTGCGTGGTGGCATCACGTGTCCTAGGATGCGGCGAGGGCTGCATCATTAACTCAAATGGCCAAGGGTGGGGTCAATTGAGGTGATTTGGTTCCACTTCTCATGAAAGGAATTAAAATTAAGGATTATTTCATTACCTCCATGTTCCACTTCTCACGTGAACAATTTATTCTTCATTGGTTGTGGGCAGAGAAACCAGCTAAATCTTGGCTATTAACTAAGTTGTGGACGGTAAATGAAAATTTATTTCCCTATTAAAAACCCGAGATGAATGCTTGTATGAAAGAAAAATCACCCCTAAGTCATTCTCCTCTCTATTTTCCTGGAAGGAACCGTGAGTCCATTTCTTCTATGTGATTTTATTTCTCCTTCATCTCTCCACAGATTTTAGAGCCACCACATTTCTTCTACCAACACCGCAAGCCTTGGTTCTGTTTGCATGAGTTTCCCGTCTTCCACCGGACCTTCCACCAACCACCACCACCATACATTCTCACTCACCGTGAGATCTATCATAATCTTTGGGCTCGTCGTGGCCTTGTTTATAGTAATTAATCTAGTTTTTGAGATAAGTTTTTTTTCCTTTTTTTTGTTATTTTCTCTTTTCCTCCAAGTTGGCTTTCCCTACACAAATGCTTTGTTATTTTGGATCATATTGACTAGTGGGGTTGGCATTCACCTGATGTTTTGCGCCTCTAAATAAAATAATGTTGCTAAACTTGTGGAGGTTGCACTCCAAATTTGCTTATTGAATCTAATGTCGTGCTCTTCATTTTAAACATATATCTAACATTATTTTGCATTGCAATCATCCCATTGGGTGTGATTGCGAGTGCAACACTCAAAGTACATTATTGAGACTTCATGGAAGTAGTCTCGAAGGATGTCTCATAGTCATCTAACATCAACAAGGGGCATCTTTGTAACACCAAAGAGGGAGTGGAAGCATAGGGGGCTAGAAAGAACTTGCAAGGAGTTGCAGAATGAATGAAGAGTCACAAGAACGGGCAAGGAGCAAGCACGTGAGGTAAACACAGAGTGCTGGAAGAAGTAGCAAGCCTAGAAAGGAATTCAAAAGAAGCGATCGTAGGAAAGGAGTTGTGAGAGCAAGGAGCTGCAGAAGTAATGAACGAAGAAACTCCAACTGTGGGGCGCTGCGGCAAATACGGGAGTTGCTCCCACTGCGGGAATTATGGAAGCTGCTGAAAGGAAATGCAGAAGTTGCAAGGAGTTGCAAGAAAAGTTGCAGAATCTGTGAGAAGGAACTATGGATGTGATATAAAGTTATTATGATCCTTTTCCTTGAGGCTTGATCAACTTCAGGCTTGATGATCATTTTTTTTTCTAGCCCAAGAGGAAAATGATGAAAAAATATGTTCAAATATGATGTGATATAAAGTAATAATGGCATGTCGTAGAAGTCAAGAAGGAATCTTATCGCTTAAGATAAGATGTGATATAAAGTGTATGATGTGATATAAAGTGTATGATGTGATATAAAGCTATTTTGGCGTGTCGTAGAAGTCAATAAAGGAATAACGTGTAATGTTAGAAAGGAATCTTATCTTATAAGATAAGATAGCGTGTGATGTAAGTTATCCCATCGAGGGACAACTATAAATAAGGGTCCAGTGTAATGGGCTGCGACATCTGAGTCTGAACCAATATTTCTAAGCAATAAAGTTTGAAGTGTTCTTTGAATGTTCTAATGTTTTCTTGTATTCTTATTCTCTTGTTTTATCGTTAATTTTGTATCCCTCCTGTGTGGTTGTACCTCTCTCGATGTGTTGCAAATTTGGTATCAGAGGGGATTGTCATGGAAGCATAAAAAACTTCCACTTATTTATCTTGATGATCTAGAGGTGTTCATGATCTGTTCATGATGGTACTGGTATGATTTGTTCATGTTAGCTTGTCTTTGGTTGATGGAAAGTATGCTCTGTAGTTGCCCTTTTTCAAGGGATTCTCCGCATCAGAAATCTTAAGCGAGAACCTGAGGTAAATTCTTGGTGTAATTGTGAGTTGTGGCCCTAGAGGCTGCTAGGAGTGCGGTTGTGGGTATATACTCAGATTATCACAAGAATTAGCGACGGTTGTATTATTTGGGATGATAATAAGCCACCTAAGCACCAAAGGAGATTCCTGAGAAATAAGGACTTTTCATATATGGCAAATCCACATTCTGTTACCTGTTCCTCTCTTTTTTTACCCTCGAAATTCCTATAGTTCATCTTCTACCTCAACAAATTTTGATTTGCTTTATAAAGTCGACTACCTCACTGAAGATAGTTGAATTCCCGTAACAGACCTCCCCTTGTTGAACTCATATAAAACCTTCACCAAAAAATATCATCCAGTTTCTCGAGTCTTCCGACAGGCTCTCACTTCCAATAAGACACTCGCTACAAAAGAACTTGTCCTAGCCTCGAGGCTTGAACAAGTACTGATTCTTGCTATATAAGTAGAACAAATATTTCTTATACGATTGGATGAGGCACTGCTTTAATAAAAGACCCACGGTTATTCCCACATGCATTTCGGAGTTGTAAGAATGGCTCTCACTTTGCATGCAAGGAAGGGACTCTCAGTGGTAGCTCGATTAGCTCTCCTGGACACAAGGTTTCAACAATACAATCATGTATGCATCGCAACTGTCCAGAATACCTTGAATGCTGACACTTTATTTATAACACTATTTCCAAACTTCAACTTGAGCCTTGATGATCCTCATATCTATAACAGCCTTGACGTCCAGCTTCAGATTGTTGGAGCACCCCGAGTTGTAGGGAAATATGCCACAATGTTGCACAATCAAATGGCTTATCGGGTCCAAAATCATTCCTTCGACTTAAGTCTTCCTCAAGACACTGATGAAGCACTCTACTTGCAAATTGACGCTCGCTCGGTCCCCTCATGCGTCCACATCCCAAAGCAACTTCTGAAAGATGAGCTTATTAAACTTCTCCCTGAATACTGGGTCACGCACTGTGAAAAAATACGAAGCAATAATCAGTCAATCCATTCTGTTAAATCTTCATTTATCAGAAAGAAAGACAGCGCGGCAGAATTTGTGTTCAACGGAGAAGACCCCTCTTCTAACAAGACCCCCATCTTCACCTCAGAGCTAAACATGATTGAAGAAAAAGGATTCAGGCTTAATGCGCACATCCTTTACTTCAGGTCTGATGGATTGTCTGTCTATCAATTTCAAGACGAAGATAGCCATCAATACTTTGACGTATGTTCATGTGCTAAATGAAAAGAAGATGACTTTGATCCAGATGATCTACCCAGAAGGAGAAAGAACAAACAGAAGTCAACATAGTGACTGCTTAAAAAACGTTATGAAAAAGGAGATCCAACGGTTGTATTGCTAGGAGAACAGTCTAGAAAATTTGACTATTATGTCATTTATCCTAGAGGTCCAGAAGTCAACATGCCCCAGCCGACCTCTTTTCAAGATGATTTCCCTCCAATAGAGTTCGATGAAGATAGAACTTCCCATACCTGGAAGACCAAAAACCCAACTACCAAAAATTCTGATGGAACAACAAAACATGTATCTCATGTCGATGCTACGTTAAATTGGCAGTCTGAAAATGTCGTGGCACAAAACAAAGTTTTAAAACAAATAGCAGCAAGCCAACAAACCATAGAGAAAAGGTTTGACCTCGGGCTTTCGACAATCACCAGATTCATGGTGCAACTCCAAGATGAGATAACGGTCATGCATCATGAACTACTAAAATTGGTTAGTACCGTCTCATTCAATTCACCGCTTCTGTCTCAAAAGAAGACGGAGTTAAAAGGTCTAAAAGCCCAACTGCATTCTCTCCAAACCCAAAGACAATACCACTCTTCGGGATATTATGAAACCTCATCTTACTCCTCTTATTTACCCTCACTTCCAACATATTCCCAACTATTACCGACTCTCTCTCTCTCTGTTTGATCACAATCCTTTCAATAGTGCAGTTTTCCTCCCAAAAATGCGCTATGAAACACCCCAGTCTTCAAAACAAAAATCAGAAAAATATACATCCAAAGAATTTTCACCACAAGAGTTGTCTGCAACTCAACCGTCTTCTCAGCTCATGGTTGACAATCATATATCCTCATTATTAAAGCAAATGACTACACAACCACAGATTCCAAAACATCGACCACCCATACAGGAGAAATTCTCTGGGATTCAGATATCGAGGACCTGTCACTCAACATTCTAGTGGCGGATCCACCTACCGAAGACTCTACTGTTGAAGATGAAGAAGCACATGACCCTGGTCAAGCACCCCATCAAGGACAGGAGCAATCTGGCCAATTCTAAAATGACTCATCAAGTGGTTTTTCATTTGGCAACATCCCACCCTCAAAACGGCGAGATAGAATCTACGAAATGCATGCTTGGTGCACTACCGAGTTGCTACAACCTGGAGTAACAATGTCTGCTGTCACAGACAGATTTGTGTCTAAATTACATGGCAGACTAAGGCAATGGTGGATTGCACTTGGAGCATACAGACAACAAATGGTCAAACAAAGCACAAATGTGGATGCTCTGATCATGCATGTCCACAACAAATTCTTGGGAGCATGGGATCACTATACAACTCAAGCTAGATATGAATACTTGAGAATGAGGTGCTGCTCGTATAAAATAAAAGACCTAGAAGACCATTATGAGAATATGTCAAAAAGATTTTATGCGATCAATGGAATTGACAAAGTCAATTTAAAGCAAACTTTCCTAAATTCGCTTCTAGAGCCTCTTGGAAATGAAACATTTCGGCTCCTCCCAGTAAAAAACATCTTTATCGGTCATACATCTATTGGTGAGTTCTACCAGAATGTGTTACTCTCGCTTGAAAAGTTGTGCAACCAAAAGATGTTCTTCAAGCAAATCGAGCACCAAAGTAAAAAACCTTGCCTCGGCTTGTGATCGTCATGACCTCCAGATCAAGTATGGAAAAGACAAATCTTGTATGTGCAACAAGAGAAAAAAGGACAAACCTTTTACACGTAGAAGAGATGGAGGAAAAGATTATTTCTCTCAAAGGAATCAGAAGAAATGGAGATTTCTCAGAAAAAAGAAAGGAAGCACAGAGTCTTCAAGGTTCTATATATGCAGAAAGAAGGGACATTTTGCCAAAAAATGTCCTGACAAAAAGAAGAGTTCACGGCTCATTACGAAACTCTCTCAAGTTGAAAATGCAGACAACGACATTGAGTCACTCTTTTTTATAGACGATGAAGCTGGGCCAGACACAATTCTCGCCCTGGGAGCAGATCTATCACTCATCTGTTGAATATGATGATGATATAGTTCTTTTTGATAATATTTATACCACCACGACCAGCGACAGTTTTCTTTGACAACCAACCCCTTCTGCAAAGATCCATATTTTCACAGGAAAATGGGATTAAACCTATTCCGGTGATAGCATTCACTGATACTGGAGTTGCATCCTCCATCATGAAGTCAAGCATCCTGCTAAAAGAATGTTGGAATTCCTGCTACAGATCATTCCGAGCAGCCAACGGCGACCTCTTCACGATCACTGTGATCAGTAAACTCATCAATATCCAACTGTTCCCAGGATATGTTATTAGACATCAAATTTATGTATCAGAACTCTGCCAAAGATCTACTTATTGGGTTCGACATTCTGCACTTGCTAAATAGAATTACATGGAACAAAGAAGGATTAAGATATAATAATCATCTACTATCATGGACAAAGACTCTACATTTTTACCCAATTGAAATTCCAAGCCCCGTCAGGGATGACATTGTTCGCACCTCCTATGCCGAATCACACATGTAGAATTCCTACAAAAGTGCGACCACCCTCTTTGGAAGAATCATCAATTCTTCGTCTCCCTGACATTTAAGAAGAATGAAGATATTAACCCCACAAAGGCAAGTCACATAGGTATGAATCCAAACCATTATGCACATTGTAAAAGAAGTTGACATACTGCAAAAAGAAGGGTTAATCGAACCCACAAAATCATAATGAGCATGTGAAGCCTTTTACGTGAACAAAAGGACCAAGCAGGCTAGAGGAAAGATGAGACTGGTAATTAACTACCAGCCTCTCAACCATTTTCTTGAAGATGATAAGTTCCCTCTACCAAATAGAGAAGTCATATTTCAAAAACTCCCTCGGGCAAAAATATTTTCCAAGTTCGATCATAAAACAGGTTTCTGGCAGCTAGCAATTCACCTCAATGATAGACAAAAGGCAAGTTTTTGCATCCCCGAAATACACTACCATTTGACTGTCATAACCTTCGGACTAAAACCATCCCCTTCATTATTCCAGAAGGCGATAACAAAAACTTTCCAGCCCATCATGGAAAATGTTTTGGTCTATATTGATGACATTTTACTGTTCTATCCAGATATTGGCTCTCATCATGCCCTACTCTCTCAGTTTCATAACTTGGTCAAATTATATGGCATTATGTTATCCGAAAAAAAATGATTATTGAAAAATCCAACAATGACTTCTTGGGTATGCATATATCAGAGAGTCAATACAAACTCCTGTTGGGTATATTGGAAAATGTGTACCAGATTTGAAGAAGACTCACTTTACTCAATGATATACATCAAGGGGTATTTGATGTTGTTTTGAGTTTATATGTGCAGGTTAAGAAAATGCAGGATTGCAGGAAAACGTTTCTAAGTCCATGTGTCGACACCAGGAGAAGCTGTGTCGACACTTATGAAGGCTTGTGTCGACATTGGAGAAAAGCTGTGTCGACACTTGGAAAGACTGTGTCGACACCAGAAGAAACTGTGTCGACATACAGAGGCAGTGTCGACACACAGAGAAGCATAGTCGACATCAACTGTGTCGACACCAAGAGGTAGTGTCGTCACACAGAAATACTTAATCGACATCAATTGTGTCGACACCAAGAGGCAGTGTTGACACACAAAAGACTTTGTCGACATCAACTGTGTCGACACACAGGACTTGTGTCGACACACAGCAGAATTTCTACAAAGTTAAAGAGAAGGAGTGATTGTGTCGACACACAGAAACAGTGTCGACACATTCTACAGATGCTGTGTCGAGAAGCAGTAACAACAACAAAGGAGCTGTGTCGACACCACCAAGGCTTGTGTCGACACTTAGTCCACTTGTGTCGACACTTAGTCCACTTGTGTCGACACTTAGTCTACTTGTGTCGACACATGATGAAGTTCAGTCTCGACACTTTGCTGACAGAGACAGAGTTTCAAGAAGTGACTGAAAGACTTGACAGCTGTCATTTCTAACCGGTCTACTGCAACTGTCAGAGCTGTCATAAATTTGTTAGAAACCGGATCAGCCGGTTACCATGGAGAAAGTCTATATAAAGGCATTTTTCTTCAACAGATCAAGAGCATAGTTACAATAGAAGACAGAAGAAGATTTTCATCAGAAAATCTAAGAAGAAGTTGTAGAGAGAGAGCTCCGTCTACTCAAGTACAGTCAATGTTTTAAATATCGGATGTCGGACACATATCGGATTGTGTTTTTAAATGTCGGATGTCGGAAGTCGAAGACATGTCGGGGATATTTTAAAATATCGGATTTCCATATATTATAAATAAAATTTTTATTTAATGTGTACTAATTATAATTATATGTTATAAAAATAGAAAAATAACATAACAAATAAATAAAAAATAAGTCATTTATATTATGAAATAAATTTAAATAGTATCTAAGAAAAAATATTATTAACAAATACAAAATGATACATTGTAAAATATATTTAATACTATACACTAATTTTATTTTGATAACAATAAGTTTATTGCAAATTAAAAAGATTTAAAAATTAAAAATACTTGATTTATTTGTAAGTTTTTTCAAACTTATAAATTTATATTAAAAATACGAAACAATCACATAATAAATGTATTAAATATTTTCCTATTTTTTATAATATGAAATTAAAAATATGTGAAACAATTATACAAAATTAATTGTAAAAATAAAACGTTAAAAAATTAAAATAATAAGTTTAATCGATTTAAACATACATAATATAGTATCCTATCCATATGTGATTTAAATATATGATGTTTGTCTGCAAATATAACATAAAATAAAATAGCGGGTGATACATTTAAAAGTCGTGTCGGCTGATATATCGGAAAAAATCGGGCATGTCGGCCTATATTTTACAAAAGGACATAATCTATTATTTTGAGAAAAACATATCGTTTTCCTCTAAAAAATGACATGTCGGGAGACATGTCGGACATGTCGGAGGACATTTAAAACAATGAGTACAGTTGCTGAACCAGGCTGCTAAGAAGGATTCAGATTGAGATCTGAATTTCAAGAAAGAAGCTGATTGAAGATCAACTTCAAAAGAGTTCAACCCTACTGAGTTCAGATTCAAGAAGATTTGAAGAAAGCTAAGAGTGGTTGTTCTCTGCCATCAGATTCTTCCAAGAACTGATCAAGAAGCTATCCATCTTTTCTCTCTCTACCAGGGTGGTGGTAAAACACTTTGTTAAATCTATTTTTTGTAGGATCTATTTTAGATCTGAGCTGTAAGCCTGTTTCATAAAACCTGAGTTGTAGAAGATTTAGATCTCTGAGTGGTAGACCTTGTTGAAGGCTGAGGTATGGCTGTGAGCCTGAGTTGTAGGAGATTAATATCTCTGAGTTGTAGGCCTTGTATAGGCTGAGGTAGGGCAGATTGTCTGAACTGTAGGAGTGTGGACTCACTCTGAGTTGTAGGAGCATTGCTAGGTTCTGAGTTGTAAGATCTGAGAATCTGAGGTGAAAAGCAGAAGTTAGACCGAATCTAGCACACTGCTAGATAGGCGTAGGGGGAAAGTGGATGTACTCAGGCCTTGGGGAACCACTATAAAAACTGTGTGCACTCTGTGATTGAATGTTTCTGTGAATGTTGTGCTGTGATAGCTGTAGAATTAGCAGTTTCTAATTACTTATCTAAACAGACTTGCTACCTTTCAAGAAAAAGGAATTACACCTATTCACCCCCCTATAGGTGGTTAGGCACTAATTCTTTCAAGTGGTATCAGAGCCAGGTTGCTCAAAGTTTGACTTAACAATCTGAGTGAGATCTGTAAGGCAGCATTAAGTTCAAGAACATGGGTTCAGGAGAAAACCATAAAGAACTGGGTGCAATGAAATTGCCAATCTGCAGAAAGGAGATATTTGAAATATGAAAGAAAAGGGTCAGATTATTCATGAAGGCATCTGATCCTAGAATTTACATAACAGTTAAAGAAGGAGCATATGTTCCTATGAAGATTTCTGTTCTTGATGACAACCAAAAAACTCCAAAAGATTTTTCAGAGATGACTAAGGATGAAATCATCTTGGCAACAATGGATAAAAGAGCCCAGAATATTATAGTAAGTGTCATTGATGATGCAACATTCCAGAATCTAATACACTGCAAAACCTCCAAGGAAATGTGGGACACATTGATTGTCTACATGGAGGGGTCTGAAGAGGTTAGGCAAGATAGAAAATCTATGCTTAATCAAGAATATGAGAGCTTCAGACAGGCCATGTCTGAAAGTATTACTGAATGTTATATGAAGTTCTATAGGATTGTCAATGAACTAATGTCCTATGGAAGAGTTTTCAGTACTTATGAGTTAAATGATAAATTCCTTAGGTCTTTTACTAAGGAATGAGATACAAAAATCTGTGTCATAAGGGAAGTGGTCAGACTGGGTGAAATTTCTCCTCCAACACTGTTTGGAAAATTGTTGTCATATGAGATGCAGCTGTTAGCCAGAAAGGAGGAAGAAAAGAATACAAATGGTGACTATAAAGAAAAGTCAGTGGCCTTCAAGGTAGAAGCCACAAGGAAGAATAGGAAAATGTCTCCACCTTTTCCTAAGAGAGATGCAGAAATGATCTCAGAGAATTCAGATAATCCCAGTACAGAAAGCAGTGACTCAGATGAAGACTTTACAGCATTCGCAAGACAGTTCCAGAGATTCTTGAAGAAGAAACAGTGGAAATCTAAGCCTTCCACATCTCAGTTCAATGATGATTATTATCAGAAGAGGAAATCATCCAGGAAAAACAGGAATGGGACAAAGCCTAGCAAGTCAACTACATCCAAGATTATATGTTATTGCTGCAACAAAGCTGGACATGTTGTGGCTGACTGTCCAGATAAGAGGAAAGAGTCTGCTAATAGAAAGAAGTCTCAGCACAAGAGCAAGAAGGAGAAATCCTTGGTTGCTGAGAAAGAAAAAAGTTTGACTGATCAATCAACTTCAGAGTCTGAATTAGAGGCTGAGGCATACATTGGTCTGTTTGCAGAAGAAGAGGATGAGTTCATGCAATTGCTGGACTCTATCTATGAGCAGGAAGACCATCGGTGCAAAGGACTGATGGCAGTGTCTGAAGAAGGCCAGTGTCAGGATCAGCCTGGCCCCAGTAAGGTAAAATGTGGATCTGTTGATTCTGATTATTTTACTGGGTCAGAATCAGATGCATCTTCATCAAGAGATGAAAATGAGTCTGAATCTAAAGGAGATATTTATCAGCTGATAGATGAATATGGAGATTTATTGCAGACACTTAAGAGAAGCAAAAGCCTGACCAAACATCAGGCTAAGGAAATTGCAGCTCTTAAGTTGGTTGCATCTGATTCAGAGAAGCTGTTGTATCAAAAGATGAATGAGATTGTCAAATTGAATAACATAACTGTTATTCAAATGAGAACAATCACTTTCAAAAATGATCAGATTAAAAGTTTGGAAAACAGACTTCAGAAAGAGAAGGAGATTGTAGCTATTTTTTCTAAGCCAAAATCTGTATTACCCTTGATTGATGAGTTTGTATCTCAAAAGGGTAAGGGTGGATTAGGGTTTAAGAGAACTGCATGGACTGCTAAGTCCAATTCTAGAGGCAAAGCCCCAGCACAAAACAATAGACCTGCTGCAAATATTACAGCTAAGATTGCACCTAAAAAGAGGTACAATAAGTTTGAGTGTTGGTGCTGTGGCAAGATAGACCACTATGTCTTACACTGTTGGCACAATACCGGTGTCAAGGAGAGTAGCAGTCTGCCTGTTAGAAGAGCTACAGGCAGATTTGTTAAGTTTCAGACTAAATTGCACCAAGGACCCAAAAGTTATTTGGGTTCTAAGGTTAAGTAATCTGTGTTGCAGGTGAGTCCAAGTTGTCATGCCCCTATATGGTACTTGGACAGTGGATGTTCCAGGCATATGACTGAAACAAGGGGATTGCTGAAGGACTACTCACATATGCTGAATGGGCCTAAAGTAATCTTTGGTGGTTCTGAAAAGGAAGTCATCAAAGGTTTTGGTAACATTTCTAATAACTCAATTACAATCACTCAAGTGGCCTATGTAAAGGGTTTGAAACACAACCTAATAAGCATTAGCCAGCTGAGTGATCTAAGATATGACATTTCATTTGTCAAGAATGGGTGTCATATCAAGAGGTCAATTGATCAAGAGGTCATATTGACTGGATATAGGAAAAGAAATGTATATTGCCTAAACTTTGTGTGTGAGAATAAAAATTCTCTTATCTGTCTTGTGGCTGAGGAGAAAATCTCTCATTGTGTCAAATGGCACAAGAGGCTAGCACATCTTAACTACAAGACAATTGGTCAACTCTTTAGTAAAGAGTTAGTGAGGAATGGTTCTCAAGTTAAGTGTTATAAGGATGGAATTTGTTCTGCTTGTCAAAAAGGCAAGCAAACTAGATCATCCTTTCATAGCCTTGAAACTAAGAATTCAGTGAGGTGCTTGTACCTCTTGCATATGGATTTATTTGGTCCTATGCCAGTTCAGAGCCTAGGTAGGAAGGTCTACACTTTTGTGATTGTAGATGACTATTTTAGATTCTCATGGGTATTCTTTCTGAGACAGAAATCTAAAACCCCAAAAGTCTTCTACACTTTTTTCAAACAAATTCAGAATGAATTAGATATTTCAGTGGTCAAAATCAGAAGTGACCATGGAACTGAATTCCAATCTGAAAGTATGACAAGCATGTGTGAAGAGTTTGGGATTCTTCAGAAATTCTCCTCACCTAGAACACCTCAGCAAAATGGAATTGCTGAGAGAAAGAATAGGACATTGATTGAGGCTGAAAGAACATTATTGAGTAATACTTCTCTCCCAGAATATTTCTGCGCTGAGGCAGTAAACACTGCATGTCATGTGCTCAATAGGGCTTCCATCACCAAAAACCACAAAAAAACACCCTATGAGGTTATGAAGGGCAGAAAACCAAACTTATCATATTTCAGGATCTTTGATTGCAAGTGTTATGTACTTAACAATGGCAAATCTCATCTTTCTAAGTTTGCTTCCAAATCCCAAGATGAGATATTTGTTGGGTACAACAACAATAGTAAGGTCTATAGGGTCTACAACTTGGCTACTCAAGTTGTAGAAGAGTCAGTTCATGTCATCTTTGATGAAACTAGACTTATTAACAGTGAGTTGTCAAGTAATTCTTGTAGCTCCACAGGTATTCAGCAGAAGATGGACCAGCTTACTATCAGAGAAGATCCAACTGCAAAGCTGGATGAGGAAAATGATAGTTGTTGTCCAGGGGGAGTACAAGAAACTCAGGATGCTGATGAAAAACATGAGGTGCAGCATAATGAAGAGACTGAAGAAGACCAAACTGCTGATAGATTACCTCCAGCAGTTAGACAGTTGAAGGATCATCATGCACACCAGATCATTGATGATCCAAGACAAGGAGTACAAACAAGGAGCAGGAACTTGAACACAGTTCTTTGCTCTAGCTTCTTATCTCAAGTGGAACCCAAGAGATTTGAAGAAGCTGTTAAGGACCCACACTGGATTGATGTCATGCAGGAGGAATTAAATCAATTCAGAAGGTACAAGATCTGGGATTTGGTTCCAAAACCAAAGGGCCACAATGTCATAGGGACAAAGTGGATATACAGAAACAAGCTTGATGAGAGTGGGATCATAGTGAAGAACAAGGCAAGACTAGTTGCCAAAGAATACAGACAGGAGGAGAGCATAGACTTTGATCAGACCTTTGCTCCAGTGGCTAGGTTGGAAGCTATCAGACTATTCCTAGTCTATGCAGCATATCAAGGTTTCAAGGTGTTCCAGATGGATGTGAAGTCTGCATTCTTAAATGTAGACTTAAAAGATGAGGTCTATGTAGAGCAACCCTCAGGTTTTGTTGATCCACTCAATCCTACTTATGTCTATAGACTTAGGAAAGTTTTGTATGAGTTAAAACAAGCCCCAAGGGTTTGGTATGAAACTCTGTCTACTTTCCTCATTGAGAACAAATTCTCAAGGGGGAAAATAGACAAGACTCTATTCCTTAGGGAATCCAAAGGAAAGATTATCCTACTCCAAATATATGTTGATGACATAATATTTGGGTCTACTGAAAGTAACCTTTATAGAAAGTTTGCAAAACTTATGCAAGGGAAATTTGAAACGAGCAGTATGTGAGAACTTAAGTTCTTTTTGGGTCTCCAAGTAAGACAGACTGAAGATGGCTTGTCTATATCCCAGTCTAAGTTCACCCTAGAGTTAATTAAGAAGTATGGTATGCAATCATCCACTATCATGAGAACTCCAATGGGGACAAATGTATCTCTAAGCAAAGATGATGCAGGGAAACATGTAGATGAAACTTTGTATAGAGGGATAGTTGGTTCCCTCATATATCTGACTGCTAGTAGACCAGATATCATGTATGCTACATGTGTCTGTGCTAGGTACCAATCATGCACTAAATAATCTCATCTGACTGCTGTCAAAAGGATTTTGAGATATCTTAAGGGCACACTTAATCTAGGCCTTTGGTATCCTAGGAATAGAGATTTTCTACTAATGGGCTATTCAGATGCAGACTTTGCAGGATGCAAAGTGAACAGGAAAAGCACAACAGGCACCTGTCAATTTCTAGGAGGAAGACTGGTGTTTTGGAGCTGTAAGAAGCAGACCAGTGTGACAATTTTCACAGCTGAGTCTGAGTATATTGCTGCAGGAAGTTGTTGTGCACAACTATTGTGGATACAACATCAGTTAGAAGACTATGCTATCCAGGTAAGTAGAACCTCATTATTATGTGATTCTACTTGTGTTATTTCTATTGCACATAATTCAGTTTCTCATAGTAGAACTAAGCATATAGAAATAAGGTATCATTTTCTTAGAGACCATGTAGAGAAAGAAGATATCTCTCTAGAATTTGTAAGTACTGATTTACAATTAGCTGACATGTTTACTAAGCATTTAGATGAAACTAAATTCAACAATTTCAAAATTGAATTAGGAATGTTGAACATAAATTAGTTTAACAAAATTGGCTAAGTAAAATTGTGTCGACACAAGAAGTTGTCTGTGTCGACACATATAAGTTGGTGTCGACATTCCAGAGAAGTGGTGTCGACACATCTAGAAAATTGGTGTCGACACTTCAGAGAAGTAGTGTCGACACATCCAGAAGTGGTGTCGACACATCCAGAAGTGGTGTCGACACTTAGGATCAATACACAGATTTCGTCGAGCACAAATAGAGTAAGTGTCGACATATAGAAGTCAACACTTATGTCGAGACATTAGAAGTCTGTGTCGACACATTTCAACAGTGTTGACACATTAAGAGGAATTTGACGAGCCTTTTGACCTTCCTTATTTAGAAAGGTATAAATAGGTCAACAACATAGTCTGTCGACACACTCTCCATAGTTTCGAGACCAAAACCTTGTGTCGACAAATTCTCTCTTCTTAATCCAAGCTTTCTCTCAACCCTAATGACACCTAAGCTTGAAGAGAACGTCAATGAAGGCTACGAACTGGTACGCAACGCCTTTGATCATGCGGAACCCGAAATTAAAGCAGTAGTAACCCTAATTTCAGAAAATGGGTTAGAATTTCTGTTCTCTGAACCAACAAAGATTTGGAAGAAGGAAATACTAGAATTCTTTGGCGCAGCCACTTTAAACTCAACTGGACTCAAGATCAAATCAATCGTTCAGGGTGCTAAGGTTAAACTATCCTTGAAGAGCTTGAGGAAAACTCTTCAACTACCAAGAATTCAAGAAGAATTAGAAGTTACCTCATCCAAGACAAGGGAAGCACTTCAATGGTGTGGATTGGATCCCACCATGAAGATTGGGTCTGCAATGAATAGAAAAGGGATGAATCAGCAAGGTAAATTCCTCTCAGAAGTGGTTGGTAAAGTCATTCTCTGCAAGTCAGGGGGACATGATAGGATTTCTGCCTATATGTTCAGTCTGATGATCAGGATTATATTTAGACTAAACACTGATTGGTTAGCAGTAGTTTTTGAAAAGATTAAGGAAAGTATTAAGAAGCCAAATCTGGGAAGGATAATGAGTTTATACTTGGCTAGAACAATTCCAAAAATAATGGAGCAGGCTGTTGGATCCAAAATTAATCATATGAGAAGAATGGATATTAGGATAATCTCCAGATGGGATAGAGTCCTCACAAAGGACATGCCTGATGAGGAGAGGCAAGAGATTCATGAAAAATCTCCAGCACAAGACATTCCTGCACAAGATATTGCTGATAGTGCTCAGGTGCAGGGGGAGCCTCAACTTAAGGAAGAGCCAACCCACCTGGAAAGTGAAATGGCTACACAGACTATTCTTGAGGTAATTCAAGAGGTTAATCAATCAATTCTCAATGATAAAGATGAAACACTAACTGAATCTTTGATTGATGTTGACCAGCCAACTCAACTAAACAGTCAAGCTCAAGATGTTATCATGGAGGATACATCTGCTACTGCTAATGCTCCAGAATTAAGTATACCTCAAGTACCTACTCAACAAGAGTTTACCTTAAAAGAGTTATTCCCTGATTTAGTGCAAGCTAATATTGAGGGGGAGCAAGCTGGATTTGAGGGGGAGAAAACTGATTTTGAGGGAGAGCAAGTTAACCTTGAGGGGGAGCAAGTAGGATCTCAGGAGGAGAAAGCAAGAACTGAGGAAAAGCAGGGGACTCAGGGGGAGCTATCAAGGACTGAACAGGAATTGCCTCCTAGTCCTAAGGAAAAAGTTAATATAGACAGTACCTCAGCTTCTGAAAAGGAAGCAGAAATTCAAGCTAAGAAAAGAAAGCTAATGATATTCAAAAGAAGAAGCCAGAGCTATAAGAGGGCTTTACAAACTGCTCCTCAACCCGCCCCAGTAACTGATTACAGTTCCTTGTTGATATCTTTGCAAATAAAATTGGATGAACAAAGGATTGTCATGGAAAAATATATGGATAAAACTCACAAAGATCTACAACTCTCCTTGGCTACAGATATTAAATCTATAAGATTTGAAGTAAATCAGCATAAGAAGGAAATGACTGATTGTTTTCACAAAAGAGACAATGTTGTGGTTTTCCTAGCAACACATCAAGAGAAAATCAAGACTCAAGTTGATGATATAACTCTTAAACAAAGCTATGTCCTAGAGAATCAACTTAGAATGAATGATAATCTGACAGAATCACATAATGTGATTGTTACAGAAATGAAGAATATTGCTACTGCCCAGACTGAAGCAAAGACTAATGCCAAGACAGATTTTGACAAGAAATTACAAGAGGGACTAGCTGATGTAAAAACAGCTATTGAGCAATCTCAAAAGACTACTTCTGCACAGCTACTGAAGTTAAAGTCTTTTTATAAAGATGGTGTAAATTTTCTTGATAAACAAATCAGATTTCAAAAAGATGACTTGAGGGATCATATTGAAAGAGAAGTCATAAAGGGGGAGAGAGTATTAGTCAAAGCTGGCTCCGATCATGCTAAATGGATATCTAATAGCATCAGAGCCACACTTGGATATCCACCCCTTTGTGAAGATGATAATGTGGCTGAGTCAGGTATACACCCTGCCTATTTTGGAGGTGACCAACCTGAAGTTGCTCAAGTTATTTATCCTCCAGCAGATTTTGAAATGATTCACCAAGAAGTACAGTTTATGTACAGCCCTCCAGAAGGTGCTCAAAATATTATCCTTGAGAAAGTAGACATGCCAGTGTCAGAGGAAGTTTTGAACAAAAAGCAAGAAACTCTATTGTCTAAGAAAAGATTCAGAGAAAAGGCAGAGTTGAAGCCTGATTTTGAGCTGTGGAGTCCAACATCCAGGAACATTATACTGACTGCTGGGAAAGCTGTAAAAGATAAGACTCATGAAATGGGCAAATGGTACACAGAACAAGAATGACAAAAGCATGAAGTCAGGCAATAAGACATTGTTCAATATAGAAGAAAGGCTAAGGCTGGGAAGCTACCTCCTAATGCTCAGGAGCCTAGCAAATATTTCTCAAAGCCCTTTCATTACTTTGAAAGGCAAAGGATAAGGGCTGAAGAGCAAAAGAAGAAAGATCTAAAGGGCAAGAAGTCGGCTGATGATATTGATGCTCCAATACAAGTCAAGACCCAATCAGGCAAAGGCATAGTTATCAAGGAGCCAGATCAGCTTTAGATTAGATTTACTTGATTTTACAACTTTGTAATATTTAGTGTTGAAATCTATGTAAACTTTTGATTAGAAACTTTTGAAAGTTGAAACAAAACAATAATTAATGCTCATTCTGGTTGCATTATTATTCTGTGATGAATTGTTATATATGTTTTGTTTTAGAAGTTACCCTGTCATATAATGTTGTTATACATCATAATGTGTATTTGTTATGAATGGTGTATATCATTGACTAAGGGTTATGACTTCTCCAAATATGGGGAGATTGTTGGGTACATTGGAAAATGTGTACCATATTTGAAGAAGCCTCACCTTACTCAATGATATACATCAAGGGGTATTTGATGTTGTTTTGAGTTTATATGTGCAGGTTAAGAAAATGCAGGATTGCAGGAAAAAGTTTCTAAGTTCATGTGTCGACACCAGGAGAAGCTGTGTCGACACTTATGAAGGCTTGTGTCGACACTGGAGAAAAGTTGTGTCGACACTTGGAGTTAATTGTGTCGACACTTGGAAAGGCTGTGTCGACACCAGAAGAAACTGTGTCGACATACAGAGGCAGTGTCGACACACAGAGAAGCATAGTCGACATCAACTGTGTCGACACCAAGAGGCAGTGTCGACACACAGAAATACTTAGTCGACATCAATTGTGTCGACACCAAGAGACAGTGTCGACACACAGAGACAGTGTCGACACACAGAAGACTTTGTCGACATCAACTGTGTCGACACACAGGACTTGTGTCGACACACAGCAGAGTTTCTACAAAGTTAAAGAGAAGAAGTGATTGTGTCGACACACAGAAACAGTGTCGACACATTCTACAGATGCTGTGTCGAGAAGCAGTAACAACAACAAAGGAGTTGTGTCGACACCACCAAGGCTTGTGTCGACACTTAGTCCACTTGTGTCGACACTTAGTCTACTTGTGTCGACACATGATGAAGTTCAGTCTCGACACTTTGCTGACAGAGACAGAGTTTCAAGAAGTGACTGGAAGACTTGACAGCTGTCATTTCTAACCGGTCTACTGCAACTGTCAGAGCTGTCAGAAGTTTGTTAGAAACCGGATCAGCCGGTTACCATGGAGAAAGTCTATATAAAGGCATTTTTCTTCAACAGATCAAGAGCATAGTTACAATAGAAGACAGAAGAAGATTTTCATCAGAAAATCTAAGAAGAAGTTGGAGAGAGAGAGCTCCGTCTACTCAAGTGCAGTTGCTGAACCAGGCTGCTAAGAAGGATTCAGATTGAGATCTAAATTTCAAGAAAGAAGCTGATTGAAAATCAACTTCAAATGAGTTCAACCCTACTGAGTTCAGATTCAAGAAGATTTGAAGAAAACTAAGAGTGGTTGTTCTCTGCCATCAGATTCTTCCAAGAACTGATCAAGAAGTCATCCATCCTTTCTCTCTCTACTAGGGTGGTGGTAAAACACTTTGTTAAATCTATTTTTTGTATGGTCTATTCTAGATCTGAGATGTAAGCCTGTTTTATAAAAGCTGAGTTGTAGGAGATTTAGATCTCTGAGTGGTAGGCCTTGTTGAAGACTGAGGTAGGGCTGTGAGCCTGAGTTGTAGGAGATTGATATCTCTGAGTTGTAGGCCTTGTGTAGGTTGAGGTAGGGCAGATTACCTGAGCTGTAGGAGTGTGGACTCACTCTGAGTTGTAGGAGCCTTGCTGGGTTCTGAGTTGTAAGATCTGAGGATCTGAGGTGAAGAGCAGAAGTTAGGCCGAATCTAGCACATTGTTAGATAGGCGTAGGGGGAAAGTGAATGTACCCAGAACTTGGGGAACCACTATAAAAACTATGTGCACTCTGTGATTGAATGTTTCTGTGAATGTTGTGTTGTGATAACATTTAAGCAGGTCCAACAATTCTTGGGGATTGTGAATTATATGGCAAAATTTATTCATGATCTGGCCAAATTCAGGACTCCTCTCACTAAGCTACTCAGGAAAGAAGCGTTGTCATGGCCGTCATGGAATGAGGCGTGTACTAAAGCAATTAAAAAATTAAAGTCATTAACAAAAGACCTCCCTCACTCCAAATTCCATCATCGGGCAAGCGATAAATTTTAGGGTGTCATACTATTTGAAGAATTAAATGGTAAACGTCAAATCTGCGGATACAAAAATGGGGCTTTCAAGAATGGAGAGATTCACTATCACTCCACCTATAAGGAAATCTTAGCCATCAAAAGATGTTTCATCTTATCGGGCAGCACTTCCTCATCGAAATGGATATGTCGGCATTTCCAAAAATGTTACAATTTAAACAAAAGATGTTGAACCAAGCCCAACTTCTGTGATGGGCAAATTGGTTCTCTTAGTGAAAATTTGAAGCCCAACACATCAAGAGTAAACATAATTTCTTCCTGGATTTCTTATCCCGAACTCAGCGAACAATATCTGTGGTGTTCCCAGTCATCTACTATTTTCAACCGACGGAACTTCCAGTACACATTAGAGCCAAATTACTGCATTTCGTCATCCACAAAAGATCTCTACACTGTCTGCTCATTTTTCAAAAAATATACATCAGGCGATACGGCCTGAGTGAAGGTCCTCGAGCCAGTTTTCCCTTACATCCCAGTTTTCTTTTTCTTACCATACTCGAATGTAGGGAAGATTTTTATAAAGATTTTCTTAAGAAAGTCTATATGGTTCTACGGAACTTTATCGAAACATGTCCATTCGGCATCATATTTGACAAAAGATGGTTACTTCAGTATATAGCCCGAGTTGATATCCATCCATGCCAGCGAAGGCATAAACAACTCCTTAAGTGACTTAACTTATTTGTAAACACCGGCTTTTGGAGCAAAAAACTACGGCTTGAAGGAAATAATCTTAATGAAGTCCGCGAACATAAGCATATCCTTATCCATTTCCAATGCCAACAAACTTTGCATATTCTGGATAATCATCTCCACATTCATAAATAATATTTCGGTGCTTTCTGGCATGATCACGAATACAGAAGCTCAGTTCTAACTCTTGCCCATAAAACACTCCTCTGTACTATCAATGGTGTACCCATCACTAATGTCCCACTAGACCTGCCTCCGGCTTACAGGCGAAATTCCATGACCCTTCCACTTCAGTATATTGAATAAATCCAGCACTGCCACCACTGGTTTGAAGGCTCCAGACCATCGAGATTCCAGGCTCCACCAAAAGCCCGTCCAAAACAATCATCTTGCACCAGCAGCAATAAAGATGATGTGGAGTCACCACCTTTTTTCACCAGGGAGAAAGGATGAAAGAATATTTTCAAATATGATGTGATATAAAGTTATTATGGCATGGCGTAGAAGTCAAGAATAAATCTTATCGTTTAAGATAAGATGTGTTATAAAGTGTATGATGTGATATAAAGTTATTTTGCTGTGTCGTAGAAGTCAATAAAAGAATAATGTGTATTGTAAGAAAGGAATCTTATCTTATAAGATAAGATAGCGTGTGATGTAAGTTATCCATTCGAGGGACAACTATAAATAAGGGTCCAGTGTAATGGGTTGATGCATCTGAGTCTGAACCAATATTTCTAAGCAATAAAGTTTGAAGTATTCTAGTATTTTCTTCTATTCTTATTCTCTTGTCATGCCGTGAATCTTACGTTAATCTTATATCTCTTCTGTGTTGTTGTACCTCTCTCCGTGAGTTGCTGCTGAAAGATATTGCAAAAACTGAAAAATGATCAGGACAGAATTACGAAAGGAACGAGATCAAGTTATGGAAGAAATGGGCACAGGAATGTGATGCAGTTTTGGAGCTTTGTGATGCTGTTTTGGAGCTTTGTGATGCTGAAGACTTCGAAGAATGCGTAAATACTGAACCTTAGCCATTTTAAAGAGATAAAATTCATGTTACTGCTAGCAATGATGGTGGAATAAAACTACCTCCCTGTGCATGTATGAAAAATATTATTTAATTCAATCATCCTCAGTGGGTGTTGTAGAGATCAACAAGATATGTTGCAGTTACACGCCAAATAGTAAACATGTTTTCTTCAACCTCTTACCTCAGCCATAGGCTCTAAGTTACCCTAAGACTCGTTCAGAAAAAAAAACACACATGGGATCTCATCAGTCCTCAACATTTATGATGTAAAAAAACTACCCACGAGGCCACCCAAATATGATGTAAACAAACTATCCACGAGGCCACCCAAATATGATGCAAACAAACAATCCACGAGGCCACCCAAATATGATGCAAACAAACAATCCACGAGGTCACTCAAATAATGTGACACGGTTCAATACATTTAAAACAATAGAAGGTGTCAAAACCAGGTCATGATCATATGATCTCCATGCACGTGGGTGGGGGAATGGCTGGAGTAGTAATACCCATAGAACCTATTGGACGAGGGGATGCCAAGATCCTAGGAGTAGAACTATTATGAGTAGTCATGTCTATTGGTCTATCGGTAGAAGATAGCCAGGAGATCCTTTTCTAAAACTACTCTACACTATGGGCTCTGCTAAAGACCTCTCCTAAATCACAACAGTCATGCAACTTCAATTGGTCTCTAATAGAATATTGTAGCTCGTTCAAATAACAAGATACGGTGAGGTCATCGTCCTCTTGAATATTTGTCATGACTAGGGATGAGAAACACCTTTGAATGCTCATCAACAAATAACTTGTCTTGGTGAAGGTTACGGAACTAAGATATAATTTATGCAAAAAATTTATGGGCATATAACTCATATGCAGTTGTGCCTATAAAGCAAGGTTGTAAATGTCAGATATCGGGGACATGTCGGTTTAAGTTTTTTATGTCTGTTTTAATATGTCGGGAGATATATTGGGGATATTTCATATATCAGGTTTTAATATTTAATTATTTATATGAGTAATCATTTATAAATTTAATCCTTTTTTTAATTTATATATATTAACATATTGATTATTTGATATTTATTGAACTCCTAAATTTATAAAACTAATATAAACATTTTCTGTCGCACTAGTAATAACGGTATAACAAGTGAAATAAAACAAGAGCAAGCAAAATATTGGGAATTTATCGATGATAATAAAGATGAGGAATATTTAGTTCATATTTCAAAAATCATGCATAATTAAACTCGATGACGGACTTGAGCAAGGAATAAAGGCAGAGCAAGGAAAAAATAACTTAAACAATGAAATAATTTTGGTCTATTGTCTATTAGACCATACACACTAATTAAAATAAATTGAAAAAAAACAGTCGATAAAATGTCAGAATATATCGACTGAAATATCGGCAAATATATCGGTTAATAGCTAATGTTGAAACCGAATACCGACTTCTTGTGGAGTCTGAACTCTTGGGGAAGGGGTGATCGCGCACTTACTTCTCCTCACAAGCTCAAATGACCAAAAACTTAGAACCAAAAACGAACCCAAGGCTCCAGCAGGGAGATCCCACCACACACCCGGAATATCTTAAAGCGCTTTCCTTTCTTATCCAAGTGCTGAACTAAGGATACTTCAGAAAGCGCTAGAAGATCAGAGAACAAGTAAGCATGTCTTTTGAGGTACCCCCTTGGGTCTATTTATAGTTTTTGAAGTTGGTCTGTCAATAGCATAACTCTGTTATTCTGAATGGCTATGTGCAGCCCAAAGTGGTCTGCCAACAGCCAAACTTCACTGTTCTAAAAGGCTATTTACAGCCCTGCAAGGGTATCCAGGTAATTTTACCTCTGTACCCCACTGAGCGAGTGGTGTATGAGGCCACCACTCGCCCAAAGGGGAGAGCGCTGGGGAAGCCAAGCACTCGCCTCCGCGGCACTCCACTGGACGAGTGGTCCGTGGGCGCACCACTCGTCTAAGAGGGGCGAGTGCTGGAGGAAGCCAGGCACTCGCCTCCGCGGCACCCCTCTGCGGATGATTCTGGAGGGGTCCCGCACTATACAGTGCCAACTGCGCAAAGAGTTGTTGAGCAGCGGGATACAAAAGGATAGTTCCGAGAAATTAAACAAAAAAAAAAGTTTTCGAGAAAAAGCAACCAATCGTCTTCATCCTCTGGATTGAGTTGAAGCTTTCAAAGAACTTGCTAAAAAGTTAGTATGTGAATCACAGACATAGTTTGTTGTTGAAGGAATTTCTCTCTGAAGATCAAATCAACTCTCAACAGCAAGGTCAGGAAGATTTCTTTCTGAGTCAGAAGAAGCAACCTCTGCAGTTACTTCTCAACACAAGCATAACCAACCTTGAAGATCTTTTCTTGGTGTTGTGAAGAAGATAGGACTGAGTCTTCTCAGTTCAGGAAGAGGTTGACTCAGAGATACCTTCTCTGGAGTCATTCATTACCAACAAACTTATTCTCTGTAAGATCATTCTTGATCTGAGTTGTAAGCCTGAAATATAAAAGCTGGGGTAGAATCCTTCTGTGGATATGAGTGTAGGATCCTTCTGTGGGTCTGAGTGTAGGATCCTTCTGTAGATCTGAGTGTATGATCCTTCTGTGGATCTGAGGTAGGGCTTGTGTGCCTAAGCTGTAGGAGATTCATTCTCTGGGGTAGGATCCTATGGTGGATCTGAGTGTAGGGTTATCCTCCTAGCCTGAGTTGTAGGACTTGAGTAAAGTCTGAGGTAGGTGATCTGTGGATCACTGAGCTGTAGGAGCATCATTTGCTCTGAGTGGTAGGGCCTTGGTCCTGAGGTAGGACTCGGAGGAGTCTGAGAGATCCTGAGGGATCTGTGTTGTAAGCGCTTGGAGTCGAGATTATAGAAGTTGTCCTTGTCTAACACTCTATTAGAAATGTGGGAGGGGCATTGGATGTACCCATATCTTGGGGAACCACTATAAACACTTGTGTGTTGTTGTGTATTCTTAAAAGCTAATTTAAAACTAAGTCACAACACACTAAAGCTAAAAGATAGTCATAAAAGACATAAAAACATATTCATCCCCGCTCTAGGTGTTTAGCTACTCTTGAAAACAAAGACTTTCAAGTGGTAACATATGGATATTGTTCAAAAAGGATTTAAGAGTCTGAACAGATCTCCAAGGGTAGTTAAGGATTGTCCTTAAGGGTTCAGGATAGAACCATAAGGAATTGAGCTCTATGAAACTTCCAATCTACAAAAAGGAGAATTTTGATATTTGGAAAGAGAGGGTCAGGCTATTCATGCAAGTCTCAGACACAAGGATTTTCATCACTGTCCAGGAAGGACCTTTCATCCCCATGAAAGTCTCTGTCTTAAATGCAAATGACCAAACCCCAAAGAAGTACACTGAGATGACCGAGGATGAGGTGATCCTGGCAACCATGTACAAGAGGGCACATAACATCATTGTGAGTGTCATAGATGATTCTACATTCCAGAATTTTGTCCACTACAAGACAGCCAAGGAAATATGGGACACTTTGATTGTTTACATGGAGAGCACTGAAGAAGTTAGGGATGACAGGAAATCCCTACTCAATCAGGAATATGAGGCCTTCAGGCAAAGCAGCAAAGACAACATAGTTGACTGCTATGAAAAGTTTTTCGGAGTGGTCAATGAGTTGAGGACCTATGGGAGGATCTTCAGCAATTATGAGTTGAATGATAAGTTCCTAAGATCTCTAACTAGATACTGGGACACAAAGATTTGTGTTATCAGAGAAGTGGCCAAGCTTGCTGAAACTCCTCCTCACACGTTGTTTGGAAAGTTGTTGTCTTATGAGATGCAGCTATCAGCCAGGAAGGAGAAGGAGACCACCATCAGGTCCCATGCCAAGGAAAGGACAGTGGCCTTCAAGTTTGAGAGCTCTAAGAAGAGTAAGGAGAGGATTGCCTCACCCCCAAGGAGGCCAGCTGATTCAGAAAGCTCTGAGTCCAGCTCATCTGACAGTAACATATCAGATGGAGAGTTTGTTGTCTTCTCAAGGCAATTCCAGAAGATGATGAAGAGGAGGCAGTGAAAGAACAATTTTTCCTCCTCCTTACATTACAAAAAGGATCACAACAAATCTGGGAAGAAGTTCTCCAAAGGAGACAGGTATGATTCTAAACCCAATAAACATATTTTTTCTAAAATTGTTTGTTATTGTTGTAGCAAGCATGAGAATGTCATTGTTGACTGCTCAGTCAAAAGAAAAGAGATAGGTGAGAAGAAGCACCATCACCACAAAGTCAAGAAGACTGAGAAGAGTTTCTTGGCTAAGAAGACTGTCAGCCTATCAGACAGTGATTATGAATCTTCAGAATCAGAAGAAGAGGAGGCCTACATTGACCTCATGTCCATTGAAAAAGATGTTGAACTTCATGCTGCCCCATCTGGCATCAAGGCCCCACTGTCCTCAGTTGACAGTGACTGTGAAGAAGATGAGGAGTATTGTCTCATGGCTACATCAGAAGACAATCAGGACCTTTTTATTCCTGATGAGGTACATTCCATCCCTAGCTTTCCTTCTATCTATGAGTCTGGCTCAGACTCTGATGCATCCACTTCCTCCAGTGGGGAAGAGGGATCAGATTCTGAAGATGATATCAATCAATTGATCGACAAGTATGGTGTCATTCTGGATGCACTGAAAAGGAGCAAGAGACTAGTCAAGAAACAAGCTGAGAAGATTGTCTCCCTACAGGTAGCTACTTCTCTGCAGTCTGAATCAGCATCCTTGCTTGATCAGATTAGGAGGGAAGTCAGCCAACTGAAGACTATCTTAATCATCCAGATTGGAACCATAAGCCAGAAGAACAAGATCATTAAAGATCTTGAAGAGAAGCTTCTTAAGGAGAAACGGATTGCAGCTGAATTCAGTAAGCCCAAGACAGTGTTGCTACTGATAGATTCCTTCACCTCTCAAAAGGATAAGAGGGGGTTAGGGTTCAAGTGGAACTTTAGTATTGCCCATTCCAAAGGGAAGGGCAAAGCTCCTGTAGTGCCCCAGGCTAAATTTCATAAGATAATCCTCACATCAAATAGGTATGACCTAGATAGAATCTATGGTCACTGGAAAAATGGGAACTCTTCTTGTAAGAATACAAGAGTATCTTACAATGGAGGAAGAAAGGACATGGGTGTGAGTGCACTGAAGGCTCCCCATGAGGAAATCCAGATGGCCCATCATGGATCATTTGTATTTGGTGTTCCAGCTTCCACACTCAAGGATAAAGCAGTGGCTATTCTCAGATCTTCCAGCAACATCTCAGACCAAAGGTAAGTCAGTCAGTAAGCCTGACTTGGCCATCTCTGAGGCCATTAACAGCATGTCTACTGCAAAGAAGATCACTGTTGGTGGAACTTAGAGTAAGCCAAGTACCTCTACTGGCAGACTCACCTTCAGTCAGATTGTTGCTGACAGAAACAAGAAAAGGGTTGTTGCTTTCCCTTCTGAACAGTTAGCTGTTAACAGCTTGCAATCCACAAGGACTGTTCAGAAAAAGAGATAAAACATTCATGAATGTTGGTGTTGTGGTAAAGTGTGACACTTTGTCATAGATTGTTGGCACAACCCTAGTGTGTCAAGGGCAAGGGTAAGTCTTCCTGTCAGGAGTGTAGCAGATAAACATGTTCAGTTTCAAGCTAACAAGTACCAAGGACCCAATCCCTTTTGGGATCCTAAGGTAAACTAAACTGTGTTTGCTGGTTAGTCTAAGTACACATGCACCAATATGATATTTGAACAGTGGATGTTGATGACTGGGTAGGAAAATCTACACATTAGTGATAGTTGATGACTATTCCAGATATGCTTAAGTTTTCTTTCTAAAGAAAAAATCTAAAACCCTAGACATCTTTATGACCTTTGTTAGGCAAGTTTAGAATGAAAAAGACAGTTCTATGGTCAAAATCAGAAGTGACCATGGTACTGAATTTCAGTCTGAAGGCATGACAAAGTTCTATGAAAACTAGAGATTTGTCAGGAGTTTTCTTCTCCAAGAACACCCCAGCAAAATAGGATAGCTGAGAGGAAAAATAGGACTCCCATAGAGGCTGACAGGACACTACTCAGTGACACTTCTCTCTCAGAATACTTCTGTGCTGAGACAGTGAACACTGCTTGTCATGTCTTGAATAGAGCCTCTATCAACAAGTATCACCAGAAGACTCTCTATGAGATTATGAAAGGCAGAAAATTAAATCTAGCATATCTCAGGATCTTTGGTAGTAAATATTTTGTGCTTAACCAAATCTAGCTATATCCTTTATTGTTGGGTACAGCAATCATAGCAAAGCATATGGAGTCTACAACTTGAAAAATCAAGTTGTAGAAGAATCTATGAATGTAGTCTTTGATGAATCATCAATGATTAACAGTGTGCTGTCAAGCTCCTCTAGATCTGCAGGTATAGAGTTGAAGATGGATAAATTAACCATCAAGGATACTTCCATAACTACCCGAGAAGAAGATGATGGTGTGCGCATTCCTGAAGAAGGACAAAGTACACAGGATATGGCTGAAGACCAGCAGGATCCAGCCACTGAAGTTCATGATGTTGAAGTGAAAAACGCCTCCTGCAGTCAGACATTTGAGGGATCGTCCCAGAAATCAGATCATAGGAGATGCTAGCCATGGTGTTACAACAAGGAGCAGAAGTCTCAACATTGTTATGTACTCCAGCTTCGTGTCTCGGGTTGAACCTAAAATATTTGAAGATGTCAACATAGATTCATTTTGGATTGTGGCTATGCAAGAGAAACTGAACCAGTTCAAGAGATGCAAGATCTGGAAGTTGTTTCACAGACCACAAAGACATAACATCATTGGAACCAAGTAGATCTACAGGAATAAGCTTGATGAAAATGGTGTTATAATAAAGAATAAAGCTAGACTGGTTGTCAAGGGATACAGACAAGAAGAAGGTATTGACTTTGATCAGACCTTTGCACCAGTGGCAAGATTGGAAGGTATAAGACAGTTCCTTGCATATGTTGCACATAAAGGATTCAAGATCTACCAAATGGATGTCAAGTCAGCTTTCCTAAATGATGATCTAAAAAAAGAGGTCTATGTTGAGCAACCCTCGGGTTTTGTTAATCCTAACTCTCCTGATTTTGTATTTAAGCTTAGAAAAATTTTGTATGGGTTGAAGCAAGCCCCTAGGGCATGCTATGAAATTCTATATAGTTTTCTCATTGAGAACAAATTCTCAAAAGAAAACATAGATAAGACATTATTTCTAGGGGAAGTCAAGGGTAAGATCATCTTAGTCCAAATTTATGTAGATGACATAATTTTTGGGTCTACTGATGATGACCTCTGCAGAAAATTTGCTAAACTTATACAATGGAAATTTGAGATGAGCAGTATGGGTGAACTCAAATACTTCTTGGGCCTCCAAGTAAGACAGTCTGAGAATAGATTATTCATCTCACAGTGTAAGTTTACCAAGTAGTTAATTAAAAATTTTGGAATGGAGAGTGGCTCCACAATAAAAACTCCTATGGGGTCAAATGTGTCATTAGACAAGGATGAGACTGGCAAACTTGTTGATGAAACTTTATACAGAGTCATAATTGGCTCCCTTCTCTACCATACTGCTAGTAGGCCAGACATCATGTATGTTACATGTGTTTATGCTAGATACTAGGTTTACCCTAACGAGTCTCATTATTCTACAGCTAAAAGAATTTTGAGATATCTCAAAAGCACACCTGATCTTGGCCTATGTAACCCTAGGAATAGTAATTTTGAAATAACTGGGTATTCAGATGCAGACTTTGCAGGATGCAGAGAAGACAGGAAAAGCACCTCTGCCTCCTGTCAATTTCTAGGAAGGAGACTTGTATCTTGGAGCAGCAAGAAGCAAACAAGTGTTGCAATATCAATAGCTGAATCATAATACATATCTGCTGGAAGTTGTTGTGCTCATCTATTATGGATCCAGCAACAGCTCCAGGACTACAACCTCAAGCTAAGTAGAACGCTCATGTTTTGTGATTCTACAAGTGTCATCTTTATTGCTAAGAATTATTTATCTCATATTAACACTAAGCATATAGCGATTAGGTATCATTTTATTAGAGAACATGTGGAATGTGAGGAAATCACCCTTTAGTTTGTCCCACAGCCAAGCAGGTGGCTGATATCTTCACTAAGTCAGTAAATGAAGTCAAGTTCAACTCCTTCAAATTTGAATTGGGTATAAGGAACTTAGTATAGCTTCAGTTGCTCTTCATGTACTTTAGTAGCAGGTAGTATGATTTCCTGCAGGACAACAAAGGATTATAGACTAAATGTCTAGACGTCGAGTGCGTCGAGATAACTTCAAGCGTCGAGTGCACCGAGTTCACTCAATGCATTCTCCCAGGGACTTCATTATGCGGCTATCTCACAGGATTAATCTCAGTCGTTAATCTCCTCATGATCATTGCAACTGGTATGCGCCTCTCCACATTCTCAAATTAGAGGTAAGTATAAATAGAATGGTGTGTGCTTAGAACAAAATACAATATTCCTCGCCCTTCTCTGCCCCCTGCGACGAAACGACGAAAGTTCGGAAAATCTACAGAAATTCACAGAAGCAATGACGCCGAGAGGACTAGATTTCTTGTTCGAGGGATCAGAGTTAGTGAGAAATGGGTTCAAGGATGCACCAGAGGAAGTTCAGCTCGTTCTCCACCTCCTGCAGGTCGCTGACCTAGAACATGTTCTTTCAGAGCCGAGTCTGATATGGAAGAGGGAAGTGCTTGAGTTATACTCGAACGCTATGGTCGACTCATCCTCCACTAAAATCAGGTCATCCATCAGCGGAAATAAGGTCAAGATTACCCCCCCCCCCAAACGATTGAGCAAGGCACTGTAACTGCCCAAGTTCAGGTCGTCAGATGAAGAAGAACTTGACCAAACTGATGTCAGTCTGCCCTGAAGTGGTGTGGACTGCCAAAGCACTCCACTGGATCAATTTTGAGAAAAGAGTTGAACCTAAAAGGAAAATTGCTAGCAGATGTTGTTGAGAAGGCTCTGATGTGCAAGACTGGATCTCATGATAAAATATCCAAGAAGATGTTCGGGTTGATGACAAGAATAATTCTTTCTAAAAAAACTGACTGGGGAAAGGTACTTTTTGAAAGAATAGTAGAATGCATCCCAGAGCCAAACCTTGGAAGGATTTTGTCTTTGTATCTGCACAGCACTGTTCCGGGGATCCTAAACATAAGGCTAGGAACAAAAATACATCACAGGAGGACGATGGTCTCAAAGATGTTTGATATGTGGGACAGAGTTCTGTTGCCACATCAACAAACTGTAGAAAAGAAGAAAAAGAAAGTAGTCCCAGCTACTGAAGACAGCACAGACAACAGCTCTTCTGAGAAAAGTGAGGAAGAGCCCCATGATCCCCCAGTTGTCTGAGTCTACTGAAGAGACTGGAAGGGACATGAGTGCTCAGGTATCAATCTCTTCTGAACCTGCTGCAAGGAGCCAATTGGCTGGAACACAGTCTGAAGAAATCCAAGCTGAATCCATGGACATACTATCTGACCAGCTAGTAGAAAATATCTGTGCCAATATTGAGAGGGAGATTGTCAGGGAAGATGCACTAGTTGAGGGGAGCAAGTTTAGTCTGATATTCAGGACAAGCTCGACTCCTTCATAGACAATCTACAAAGCAGAATAGACCTGATTCCAGCTGAGCCTGTATGGCAGATTCCCCATACTCCTGTTAAGGATGCACAAGCTCCTGCAACAGTGACAGAAGATGTTCAGGACACTACAGCATGAGATCAGATTAGGGGTGCAAGTTGAGTTGAGCCGGCTCGAAAGCTCGATGAGCCAGATCGAAAAAAGTTTGACTCGAGCTCGAGCCTGTGGAGCTCGAGCTCATCTAGTGTTGTTCATGAGCACGCGAGCCGGCTCACGAGCTTTTTATTTATATATTTTAAAAAAAATAAGAAAATAAAGCTCATGAGCTAAAAAGCTCGCGAGCTCGAAACTCGAGCTCGATAAATCGGCATTGAGCTCGAGCTCGAGCTGGGATAAATGAGCTCGTCGAACTCGAGCTCGAGCTCGAAATGAAAAGCTCGAGCTCGAGCTTGGAAATTTTGCAAAGCTCGACTCGAGCTCGACTCGTTTGCACCCCTAGATCAGATTGTCTCTAAGGACAATGTTGAGGCTGAGGGGGAGATTCACTCTGAACTCCCTGCTCAAGATATAGTGTATGATATTGTCTCCTCAGAATCTGACAAGGACATTGTTGTTGGACTTGTTGCTGATGTACAAGCTGGTGTACATTCTTCAGAAATTATGATGGCTGATTCAGAAGACAGGTTCTGCCAGGGATAGGGATGAGGAGGTCTGTGACCAAGACACATCTGCCAAACCTGATCAAATGTCATCCTCCTTCCTAGCTCAACTAAAAGGTTTACTAGATGATCAGAGACGACAACTGGAACACTACATTGATGACTCCATCAAGGTAGTGAAACAAGATCTTTCTACAGAAATAAAGTCCATCGGGTTTGAGGTCAACCTGCTGAAAGCAAACACTGTGGCATTCTTCATGAGGCTTGCACCTGCTGTCACATTCACTGAAGGTATACTTCAAGAGATCAGAACAACCTAAAATGACATTCTCCAGAACCAGAACATCACATCTAGCAATATGGAGATGGTCCACAATGCCCAGACGAAACTGATGGATGCACACAGGATCACAATTGAAAGGAGAATGGATGCATGCACTCAAATTCTGGATGACCACATGCTCCAGGTCAAAGACCATGTCACCAAGGGTGTAAACTAACTAGATGTAAAGATAACTGAAGCCAGCACCTCTCGGACTAATACTACATATGAAGAAGTCGGAAAGGGGGAGAAAGCAATGATGAAGGCAAATACTTAAAATACAGTTTGGATTACAAATGTAATCAGAGGCTCATTGGGACTTGAGCAACTCTCATATGAAAACATTGACCCTGCTCCAATCCCTGAAGATCTATATGGTGATCAGAGTGGTGTTCAATATGCTGAACAAAGTGGTGCTCAGTGGGCTGAACCTTGAACTACTGATGTAATTCCTACATTCAGCCCCATTGTTGATTAGATTGTCAGGGTCAAAGGCAAGTCAGTTGTTGCAGAAGAGGAAAAAGTAAGGCTCAGCAAGAAAAGATACAGAGAAAAGATGGAGATCAGGCCTAACTTTGAGAAGTGGAGTCCTCAATCAAGAACCATCATCTTGTCTGTCTGTGATCAAATTAAAGACCACAAAACTGACAGGGGAAAGCTCTATAACTCCCTAGAATGGGCCAAGCTTGAAAGGAATGAGGAACTGAGAGGAAATTCAGAAGGGACAAAAAGTCAGGTTCACTGCCACCAAATCCTGTGGAGCCCAGCAAGTACTTTCCTAAGTCATACAGATACTTTGAAAGGTAGAAGGAGAAGAAATCTGAAGATCAAGTAAAGGCTGCCAAGAAACAAAGCAGGGGCATAGTTATAAGAGAACCTGAAACATAAAAATGTTCTTGTTTTCCTTAATGGTTGTAGGAGAGTGATCATTTTGTTTTATGCACACTGTCTAATCATGATTTCTTTTTTTTAATGAAAATCATATTTTTGTGTGTGTATAAATTGTTGCTCTTTTTTACTGTGATGTTTATCTGTTAAATAATGTAGTGTATATCATTGACTAGGTTCTGACTTATTCAAATAGGGGGAGATTGTTGGTGTTGGATCTAGTGGCCAACCTTAGAGGAGGTGAATAAGGTTTTATACGTTAATTAGGAATTCGAAATATTTCAAACAAAAACTAGATCAGGAATCTACCGCGGGGCGTTAGGTAGCTAACGCGCGGCGGTATGTCTCTGAACTCGTTTTTCTGGGCAGATTCCTCCTTGGAAATCTATGCACCTTTCAGAGAATTACAGGCTAACACACACAACGTTATATGCAGGAGAATAAGCAGAAAATGAATTTCATTCCAAAGTAAAATCAGCAATTATTTTTAAAGATTACAAAACTTGATCTCCGTGACGCCGGAGATCGAAGGCGGTGAATGCAAACAACTTTTGGTTTTTTATACCGACCCACTCCACGGACCGGTTGGCTCTATCCCTTTCCCTCCAAGAAAGGTCTTTGAGCCGGCTTTTCACCTCCACGCAAGGAAGGGTCTTAGAGCCCCGCTAGATCACCCGATCTAGACGTCCCTTCCCCGGGACGATTTCTCACGAAATCCTACCCTGGATTCCGACGACCTTCCCCGGTCGATTTCATTCACCACAAGCAAGATAGAAAAAGAGAAAGAATACAATAAAAGTTTAAAGGATTTAAAAGATTAAAATCTCCCTCTTGACGATTCCTCCGTCGAGCGATCCGCGGCCGGTGCTTGAGATCATTGTGTGCTTGCAACCGGTCGACTCTTCGTAGTCGTTGTCGTCTTTGGCTTGCCGGAGTTCTTCGTGTACGAACGAGAGGGAGATGGTCTTCTTTTCCTTCGGCGGAGACGGTGGAATGGACACGAGAGAGGCGGTCGAACCATAGGAATCACAGAACTCTGTCACTTTTCGTCTTGGTTAGGAACACAGATAACGAGGCTCCTTTATATACGTTTTTATGAAAATAGGTTACCGCTGGCGGTAAGGCTCGCGCCTGGCGGTAGGTTCACGCGTTTGATGTTGACAGGTGTCCTCCAAATTTGGAAAAATATTCAAAACGAATATTTTTGTTTTTTCCAATGCTAGCGCGGCGCGGTAGGTAGGTAGCGTCCGGCGGTAGTCCTGTTTCAACGCTCTCGACGTCTCTATCTCAACACTCTCAACGCTCTCAACGTCTCTGTCTCAACGAGCGTTGAGTGTGTTTCCGCGGCGCGGTACCAAGCTAGAGCCCGGCGATAGTTCTGTCTCGGCCCTCTCGACGCCTCTGTCTCAACGCTCTCAACGTCTTTGTCTCAACGCTCTCAATGCCTCTGTCTCAACGAGCGTTAAGTGTGTTACCACGGCGCGGTACCAAGCTAGCGCCTGAGCGGTAGGTTCCTGAGAACCTGGACGAATTAATTCCTCGAGCTAGAGCTAGCGGTAACACCTTCCGCTCGGCGTTAAGTGCCATAGGAGAGCTTCTTGCATCGCTTGAACCTGTAAACTTGCACACTCTAACAAACACAAGATATAATCAAATACAGCATGGGAGTTGATATTATGAAACTAAGAATATGTGAACCGTCGGCTCCAACAGTTGGATTCATTGATCACAATGTCCTAGATTTGAAGAAGACACACAAGTCAATGGTATACACATGAATGTATTTGATGCATGCTCTAAGTTCAATGTATGCAGGTTGTTCTCTGTTGAACTGATTTGACATGTAGTGTAAGTCATAAAGACAGATGGACTCATGACACGATGCTGGCAAAGCAGAAATTTGGTTAAGTCCAGAAGCGTTGAGTGAAGGCAGTTCACTCAACGCCAAGAGACTAAAAGTGCCGACTAATGCTCAGGCAGTCAAAGCCTCAGTATTGCCAAAACAGAAATCTAGTTAAGTCCAGAAGCGTTGAGTGAAGCCAGTTCACTCAACGCCTAGAACCATAAGCGCTGACAGAAGCTCAAGCAGTCAAAGCCTCAGAGTTGCTATCAAAAAAATATGTTTAAGTCCAGAAGCGTTGAGTGAAGGCAGTTCTCTCACTGCCTACTCAATAAACAATTCAACTAAGTACAGAAGCGTTGAGTGAAAACAGGTCACTCAACACCTCATCAAGAAGTCATACAAAGGCAGAAAGCGTTGAGTGAAGAAGATGCACTCAACGCCTTCATTCAGAGAAATCGAACTAAGTCCATAAGCGTCGAGTAATGAAGGCTCACTCGACGCCTAAGCTGTTAGACTATAAAAGTCTATATGCGTTGAGTGATGAAGGCTCACTCAACGCCTGAAGATGCAGAATTCTGTTAAGTACTTTTGCGTTGAGTGACAAGGCTTCACGCAATGCCTGAGGAGTCTGTCTAGAATTTACTAAGTCCAGAAGCGCTGAGTCATGCTGACATCACCAGAAATTCAAATATCGCGGGATCTGTTTGCTAAAAGACAAAAGGCGCCGCTTGTCTTTAGTACAGCAGTAAATGAAAAAGTGGAGTAGTTGTCGTTTCCAGCCAGCCCATACTGCGCAAAGAGCCGTTGAGCAGCGGGATACAAAAGGATAGTTCCGAGAAATTAAACAAAAGAATTTTTGGAGAAAAAGCAACTAGTCGTCTTCATCCTCTGGATTGAGTTGAAGCTTTCGAAGAACTTGCTAAAAAGTTAGTCTGTGAATCACACACAGAGTTTGTTGTTGAAGGAATTTCTCTCTGAAGATCAAATCAACTCTCAACAGCAAGGTCAGGAAGATTTCTTTCTGAGTAAGAAGAAGCAACCTCTGCAGTTACTTCTCAACACAAGCAGAACCAACTTGAAGATCTTTTCTTGGTGTTGTGAAGAAGATGGGACTAAGTCTTCTCAGTTCAGGAAGAGGCTGATTCAGAGATAAACTTCTCTGGAGTCATTCATTACCAACAAACTTATTCTCTCTGTAAGATCATTCCTGATCTGAGTTGTAAGCATGAACTATAAAGGCTGTGGTAGGATCCTTTTGTAGATCTGAGTGCGGGATCCTTCTGTGGATCTGAGTGTAGAATCCTTTTGTGAATCTGAGTGTAGGATCCTTCTGTAGATCTGAGTGTAGTATCCTTTTGTGGATCTGAGTGTAGGATCCTTCTATAGATCTGAGGTAGGGCATGTGTGCCTGAGCTGTAGGAGATTCATTCTCTGAGGTAGGATCCTGTGGTGGATCTGAGCGTAAGGCTATCCTCCTAGCCAGAGTTGTAGGACTTTGATTAAAGTCTGAGGTAGGTGATATGTGAATCATTGAGCTGTAAAAACATCATTTGCTCTGAGTGGTAGGGTTGTGGGTCTGAGGTAGGACTTGGAGGAGTCTGAGAGATCCTGAGGGATGTATGTTGTAAGCTTTTGGAGCCGAGATTGGAGAAGTTCGTCTTGTCTAACACTCTGTTAAAAAGATGGGAGGGACAGTGGATGTACCCATACCTTGGGGAACCACTATAAACACACTAAAGCTAAAAGATAGTCATAAAAGACATAAAAATCTATTCACCCCCCCCCCCTCCTCTAGGTGTTTAGCTACTCTTGAAAACAAAGACTTTCAGAGTTGCCTAAGGTCGCAAATAATATCACTAATTGCATTAAATTTCCTATATATTGAGTCTTGTCCTCAACATTATCCATGAACTTTCCTACACAGTTCTCCATGTGGGCAAAGCATAGATACCAAAAACTTTCGATTAATAATAGATTTTATTCTAGATTTGGGGAACTCGACTAACTCAAGATAGAAATGAATTAACCAATCTCCAAAACCAAACTAATGAAACCTCATATCCTAAAAGTTAATCATAGTGTACTTGTTATCAATTTGTAAAGTAATAGCACAAATAAACTCGGTGAAATAAACCATTAAATGCTAAATCAAAATTTACGAATCACTTATATAGCTTGTTTCATATGAAAGAGCATTCCCGTGCAGCGAGGGTCCAGGGAAGGGTCCCACCACAAGGGTGAAATGCAGGCAAACCTTACCTTGCATTTTTGCAAGAGGCTGCTTCTACGACTCCAACCGTGACCTCAAGGTCACACAGCGACACCTTAACCGATGCGCCAAGGCTCCCCTTCTATAAAGCTTTTCATATAGTCCTCCAAAATTTGTGAGGTTGTTGTTTCCATGAGATAAATTCAAATAGCTTACAAAGAAAATAATGACAAAAAATTAGTGATTTGGGTATTAAGGCAAGCTACATCACAATGAACACCCAAGCATCTCATAAGAATAAGCAATAAATTCAAGAAATATGTAAATGGACATCAACTAGAGATTACCCACAGTACTGATATGTAAAAGAAAGTGGATATGAAGCTGATGCGGGTTTGAGTGATGAGAGCTATTTGAATAAATGCTTGGGAGGTGCAAATAGAGCTTGCAATGAAGATGGAGTTCACGGTCTACGGAGGGCTCGTATTGTATTGACAGGAAAGGTATAGTGCATGAATGGTTAATATGGCCTCGAACCAGAGTAAGGATGCATGTTAAGTGATAATCTTGAGCATTGGTGCCAAAAAAAAATTGCCTAATCATTCAAAATTGTTTCAATTTTAAAATTTCATTTTTAAAACTAAACAAACCATTGCAATATCCACCACAACTCTCTAAATTTCAATAGATATTTCATATGAACCTGAAACCTTATCTTTATACATCTATATAGTTTATTCTCTTTCACATCTTTTTGGTCAATCTATAGTATACATAAAAATTTTGTTTATTACGCCCTTTGAAATTCCTTTCTTCAAAACTCTCATTTAATAGTAGTAGCAATTTCAACTCTCCTTACTGTATTTATTTCTAAATAGATCTGATTATCTTCAAGATTAATGCATTAAATTGATTGAAATCTATAGTTTTTTCTCTTGCTGTAGCTAATTTATGCCGAACCCACTATAGTTTGATAAAGGCTTGAGTGTTGAAGTGTTGTTGTTTAGCTAATTTATATATCTCAGTTAACCCTTAGTGTGTTATATTATATTATATTAATCATCAAAGGATGTAGCTTTTGTATTGCTTACTATAATCTTAGCAAGATTTCTAGTATTCTTATAATCAATGTAAGCCTTGATGGACTTCGATTTTTTCACTCTTTAGAAGCACAATCATTTTCCTTAATAGCATTTGTACTGATGATCTTATTATCAATGAATGATCTACACTGCAATACACTCCCGAAACATTTAGGGCAATCTTCTTAATGGAACTATTCATATATCCAACATTGGTTTTGGCTCAAAAAAAAGATCAATGTGTCTCCTTTAACAAATAAGCTTTAAAAACTAATAATTTCTCCTTTCAAATCCCACCACCTTATCATAGGAAATTATTTCTTTAAATTGTTTTTTTTATGTACTTAGGTATACCTCCTTTATCATCCATCAGAAGATAGTATCTCTATTTTAATGAAAACATGATCAACTTGAAAAGGCATGATATAGTTCATTGAAGATATAGACATACACAACAATCATGCCCAAAAGGCCTGCCAACAATGCTTAAGATAGGTTCCTTGAAATGAGAATTAAATAGTTAATAATACGACTTCCTCAGTCTCCACCAAAGTAAATCACTAGTAAAATTCTAGATGCCTATATCATTGAGAGGTCAAGATCATCCTCACTTGCTCCATCAAAAGAGCGAGAGAGATTCAAAATGTAATATATCTTCTAAAACATATATAACTCCGTAGCTGAGATGAGAGGTACTGCAAATTGAAAAAAGAAATAATTACAAAGTGCAAGATGATGGTTTCTTGTTATCTTTAAAGTTTTAAATTAAATTGCAGATAAATTTCATGATATATTGCGAATTCACGTAGCATTATGGGATAAATACCCGGCATATTTATCATTTTACTTCTTTCAGAATATGATAGCATGGAAAAATAACTTGGCTATAATAATAATAATAAGGTTATCTGAAGTGCATAATTCCTGTGATGAGAATGAAAGACCTTACCTGATCAAAATCCTCGCAAACAGCAAGTTCTTCATGTCCATAAGGATACCTAAAGTAAATAAACTAGACATTAGTATGAGAAGAAATTAATTAATTATATATTCCAAACAGAAGAAAATACTGAAGTTAAGAAAATCTCACAATAAGCCAAAATTCGAATAAAGCTTCCTCCGATCATCACGAGTCAACTCAGTGCCAATACTGCACGCATAGAACATCTATCTGAATAATCAGCTGGATTAAAAATGTAACCAATAAATTTGACAAAATCTATTTGGCACGTGCAAAAAGAAGGCATCTTGATTTAATATAATGATAAGCACTGCATGGGCAACAAATGAACATATTATTTCATGGGCACGATTTATCTTGAATACCTGACCTATTTATAGTGATATTTACAGCTCTTCTGTCAGCTTCAAAAGCCAGCAGATCACACATTATTTCTGAAGTAGCACCCCCAAGTTTCTAGAAAAAATTATATTCAAAAGACCGGGAAAGTGTTATGTTACCATTATTAATTAGCACAGATGCAAACGTAAAGAGAATAAGAAATTGATAATAGAAAATATTTTATTGAATGAACCTTGCAAAATTGATAGAAGTCCTCTAGATATGCCTTGTAAAGAGTGTTCCTCATAATTTCAATATTCATATCATCCAGGTCCTGCAAAGGAATATGACATTAAGTATTAGAATAAATAGTATAAAGTTTACAAAATTAAGAAAAAGAACCTCCAAAGAGAAGTATCACATTTAAGTTGTGCAATGAGCCAGAAATAGAAAGTTTAAAGATGGCATTGGCAAGAACAAAAGATAGATTGGTCAAAACCAAGATTAATTCTTTAGGCAAGGGAAACCGCGTATTTCTCTAAACTTAAAAAGGCTGAAAGGTCAACCTTCCAGCGCTATAGAAATGCATACCCTCCAATTATGCTTCATTTGTTTAACAAGTTATATAATCCAGTAAAATAATGCAATCTTCAAATTAAACAATCATATTCGAAAATCAACAAAGAACTATCAGGAACCAAATAGCCTTTTAAATCTAAAAGACTACTATAAGTCAAATATTGTAACCTAGGACTGCAAGCACCTGGCCATCATCATCATTATCACAGTCCTTGACCCAATTATTTGGCCTGTCTATATGAGAGTTGATTTTGCATTTATTTCAAGTAACGGTTGCCTGAGAAGTTAAACATATTTTATGCAACCCATTTTAAACAAATTTCATCCATGCTAGGGTCTATCATTTCTCTTTCCTAATCATTCGATATTAATATTATCTACTGAGCTATCGGTGCATTTTATATCCTTTCTTACACATGTTTAAACCAGGGTCTATCCTTATTTACATATATCAGGAACCCAGGATTGACATCTTGTCATAGGATGCAGGAGAACTGGATCAAAATCAACGCCCCTTCTTTGTTCTTCCGCCCTTGATAAACCCTTAGAGTGGCTTATGATGGAGGCACTGGCTAGTAGAGGAAGAGATATTGAGGGGTACAGAGGGGAAGGGAAGTTGTGAGAATTAGGTAAAATCTGTTAGCCCATTCCATTCATCGCATGAATATAAATACCCATCAACAAAAATTACATAAAATATCCAACATTAAAAAAATGCATGTAATATTAAAAATGAGAATTATAAAATATACTGCGCAAAGAAAAATATTCCAAAAGTGTAGAACGTGACCTCAAACAACAGTGGTCTTCTTCCTGCTCATAAACGGGGTTCTCCAGAACATGGCCTTAACATCTCTCCCCGCTTCCATGAGAAGCGTGACCTCAAACTCAAGGAAGATATGCCTCTCTGAAAGGATGTAAAGATTCCCAAGTGGCCTCAAATTCTAAGGAATCGGCCAACTAAATCAAGATTTCTTTTATCCCAAGCAAATGCATGGGACTCGATTTCTTTTATCCCAAGCAAATGCGTGGGACTCCCACTGTCACTGGTACAGGGACAATGCAACCATATGCAATGGAAGGTAGTGTCAGCGTGTGGAGAGGTGATTCCACATGTGTTTCTTTACTAGAGAGGCGTGAAAACTGGATGAAATTTGGTGTCAGGTGGGAGCTCCAACTTGTACGACACCTCACCTATTTTGTCAATGATCTTGCAAGGGCCGTAAAACTTGGGAGACAGCTTGTAGTTAGCTCTATTGGGAGGGGAGAGAGAGAGAAAGTTGGTGATGTGAACAAACTAAGGGAGTATGAGCCAAACCCATTAGTAAAGAAAACAAGGAAAATGACGAAATAGATAAATGGCAAAGAAACTTCTAGAGTAGACCTAGATTAACATCTCTAATATTGTCATATTGTAGTTCGACGCAACCGCGCCAAAAAGTTGATACACATAGACCGCGCACGTTGCAAAATTGCAACAGCAAGAGTATCACCCGTGCAAGTAATAAATTGAGTAAAGTATTGTCTCCACAGTGAATGAGTCAAAGTATTGCTAATCTGGGTTTTATATAAGCAATTAAATAATATGATTTATTTTGTTTGATGTTTGAACTACCAAATCTGAAAATAAACAGAAAATAAAAGCATAAAGAATAATAGAAATTGAAACTCACCATGAGAGAAACTATTCACTTGGGTAGTTGATTCCTCTATACAAGTAGAACGATGGGTTGAGAGTGCATGTTCTCGCAAATGGGTCGTGCTATGGTGACAACGGAATTTCCCCAAAAGAGTCAAAAAACATTCATTCGTCTAATCATCTAAGAGAGATTCTTTGGTCCAGATGATTTATACGCAGACTTTTGCGTATGAGCACGATGAAATTCCAAACTATCAATACACAATATCGAAAGTTGTTGCCAAAAGGGAGGTGAATTTGGTCTAGCAACAAGCGTCATTTAATTTTCCTAACACCGGAAATAAGTGATGGTAATGGACGACACGGACATATGTTTATTCCCGGAGGAGTCGGTGATCGGCGATCCATTTGGGTGAACCGCGTCTGCGGATGCGCCCGGATGGTCGTTCTAAATCTTTTATATATATTATTTTACGTATTTCATGTTGTATTTGGCATCCGATCGGCCTGAACATTATTAGTCGTCCGATCTGGATGCCCTAGCTTTTTATTTCTCCCCTCCCCTATATATTCATGCATGTGCGGCAATTTTAGGGATCGAAGGTTGCATTTTCTGCGACCCGTCGGTCTTCTCGGTGGACTGCGAGCGGTTTTCTCCTACATGTGACACTTCCGCGACTTCCCACATCTTCTCCAGCACCGACACCCCTTCTCCATCACTATCGCCGGATCCCAGCACCCCTACCTGGTCCCGAATAGCCTCCTCCATCATTATCGTCGCATCCAAGTTCCATTGCCCCGCCCGATCGTCCCTTCCTATCGCTACTGTCGTCTCCTCCCTCCCACCACCCCCGTTCCACTATTTCCCAGCGTCAGCAGCTCCCTCCAATCCTACCACCGCTCCCACCATTTCCCCAACTCCGGTTGACCCTCTTGCCGCCCACTAGCCTTCTGTCTCCCACTTCCTGTAGCCCTCCCCATCGTCGTGATCCCAGAATCATCCTCGTCGAGCCACTGCAGCCCACCTGTGGAGCCGGGATGTTGCTATCGACTATCTGTTACGGATCCGTCGTCAGTTGTTATTATTATTATTATTATTATTATTATTATTATTATTTATATGTTGAGTCGTGTTGTATCGAGTCCCGTTGTATTGAGTCGTAGTCGTTATAGAGTTTAAGTATTTTTATATTTGATATATGTGTTGTTGTTTACGGTTATGCCATCGGCGCCAATATATAGGGTCTTTGGGGTCTTGTAACTGCTATGCAAGAAATTAATCAAGGTTCTCTTTCTCTCTCAAGCTCCGCTCTCTCTCTCTCCAGTTCTTCTCTTCTCTAACCATCTCCCCCTCTAGGGTTTTCCTCTCAACTTCTCCCCTACCTCCATTCTAGGGCATGCCCTTGTATCCCCGACCTCCAATCTTCAACGAAACAAGCCCATAACAATTTGGTATCAGAGGATCTTTCCTCCCCTCCAGTGAAATGGTTATGTTGTCCTCACCCTCCAGCTGATCCGACGCGCACAACCACACCGCCCCGCGCAGCTTCTGAAACCTCCAGCTGCTGCTTCTTGACACCACAAGCCCAAGATCAACCCAGAAGCGCCTGATAGGTTTTGCCGTCATCCGCAGCTGTCACTACTCCGCCACCTGTCGTTTTCGCATATGTCTCCGTGTCAACTTCGGCACTGAATCGCTGCTCCGCCTCAGTTGGCCGTCATTGTCGTTGCATCCGCCGTCCCGGCTGTTTCGCAAGCCAGAGCAGAAGAAACCCCCCCCCCCCCCCGCACGCCCGTCAACATTTTCATTTTTTTTCCTGAGCTTGTCAATATTTTCACCCCACCTAGCACGCTACATCTCATCTCTTCTTATTTTATTTCACTTTTCCTGGAGGCTGGAACCCACCAATCTTCTCAAAACTTTTTTTCCTCATATCCCATCAGTCACACCACCACTCTCTTTTTTTAATTTTACTTCCCTGACTTTCCCTCATTCCCCTTATCTCCATTTATTATTTTTCCCCAGGCACGTTTCTTTTTTCCTGGCACATTTTTGGGCACGTCGAACCCATTCCCCCTTCTTCCTTTTTATTTATTACTTTCTTTTTGGTCCAGCCCATTCCCCTTATCTCCATTAACCCATATTTTTATCAAGTCTCTTAGCGCTACCGACAGCATTGAGCTCCTCGCCACCTTCGCCAAGCTGGACCGTCGTATTGCTCATCGGAGGCTCGACTTGGCCACGTCAATGCTCAGCTTGACCTCAAGCTTGATGCCCTCCGCATGTATCGTGACTTGTTGGTGGTTTTTCTGTCACCACCACCACCGGAGCTAGAGTAGTCTCCTCCCCCTCCAAGGATGATGCCACCACCATCTTCCGTCGTTCATCGTCGTCGTCGCCGCCACAGTCGCTACTGCCATCGCCGTCGTCGCCTCCTCTAACATCTCTTACTCTGCCAACCTCGGCATTGTCTCCCCCTCCGACTACATCACCGTCGCTGCCACCGCCGTCGTCGCCGCCACCCCCGTAGTCGCCGCCACCGCCGTCGTCGCCGCCACCGCCGTCGTCGCCGCCACCGCCGTCGCCGCCGCCGCCACCGCCGTCGTCGCTGCCACCGCTGTCGTCGCTGCCACCGTCGTCGTCGCCGCCACAGCCGTCGCCGCCGCCTCCTCTACCTGCTCTAACTTTGTCGACTCCTGCATTGTCGCTTCCACCGGCCACATCGTCGCCTCTTCTGTCGGCCCATGCTCCGCTGACCCCGACGGATCCGTTCTTGCCGTCGGCCATAGCTTCTCTGCCATCACTGTTGTTGATGCTCCACACCGCTCCACCGACCTCACGGAAGCCATTACCTCTGTCGCCCGTATTTCCGACGACACCACCATTACTCACCGACACCACCGTCGCTGCTACACCCGATCAGACATTGTTCTGGCAGGAGATCAAGCTACCCGACGAGACGACCATCCACGTGGAGTTCGAGCTTGCGGGAGAGCTCGCTTTGAAGGACAGATGGAATGTTGTGCATCCGCCGTCAGTTATTATTATTATTATTATTATTATTATTATTTATATACTGAGTCGTGTTGTATCGAATCTCGTTGAATTGAGTCCTATTCGTCATAGAGTTTAAGTATTTTTATATTTGATGTATGTGGTGTTATTTATGATTATGTCATCGGCGCCTATATATAGGGCCTTTGCGGTCTTGTAATTGTTATGCAAGAAATTACTCAACGTTCACTTTCTCTCTCAAGCTCCTCTCTCTAGTTCTTCTCTTCTTTAACCATCTCCCCCTCTAGGGTTTTCCTCTCATCTTTTTCTCCAAGCTTCTTCTAAACTTCTCCTACTCTGCCCCCATTTTACGACTTGCCCATGTATCCCTGACCTCCAACGATCTTCAACGAAGCAAGCTCATAACACTATTGATGCAGGACAGGCGTCACACCTGCCTGCCACCCTGGATTCCCACCAGGGGGCCCACCTGGAGTCAGCACCAGGCGGCTTTCATCAGGGCAACGTCTCGTACACCCCAACTGATCCGCGGATCAGTTGGTGATGAGAGCGTTGGTGAAGGCCTCTTATCTAGGAGGTCTGGGGATCGAGCCCCGGCCTCAACAACCTGCCGCATGGTGGTGACTCCATGGCGGAGAGCTGGTTGGGGTGTACGGGTCGCGGCCCTGATGAAAGCCGTCTGGTGCTGACTCCAAGTGGGCCCTCTGGAGGGACTCCAGGGTGGCAGGCAGGTGTGATGTCTGTCCTACATCAACTATCCTTCCCCAAATCACGTTGCCACATGCATGAGCAAGTCTTGGTATGGATGATACTATTTCTCTTTATGTTGAATTCTTGGAATTGGACTATTGTTCTGGGATTTAAAACATCTAAGGTGCTTTTACTTTACTGATTGTTGTCTGACTTGCAAAATCCATTCGGTGCGTGCTTGATTGATATTCGCGCCACATTTCAGTGGTAGTTCGTGAATGGTGAACCGAACTTTCGCTGATCTAGCTTGTCTTTTGAATGTGCAATTTGTCTTAAAGATTTGGTAAATTTTATTACAACTGATTAGATCTTAATCCGGTTTGTCTGCACCATCATTTTATTAGCAAGGCGTTTAGATAGCATCCAACTTGTCGAGTTATTGTCAGCCTACCCCTGCATCATTTGGTATCATAGCTAGGTTCGAGTGAAGTTTTATGCTACGTAGTGGTAGGTTGCATTGATCACGGATGCCCGGCCAGAATGTCACCAACAATCGGGCCACCAGTATGAATTCGGACATGACGCCAGCGGAGTTTAGCGTTTAGTTCTCGAACAATTTGCAACCCTTAAGAATGACATCACTAGGGTCAACACCAGAGTCGCCCAGTTAGGAGCCCTTAGAGGTCCAGCCCCACCACCTCGATATGAGGAACCCGTGGATGCCCCTCAGGACAATCTATCACCGCTAGATAGACGAGCTAGAGAGCTACCACGTCGGGATCCCGCTTCGCGTGTGAGAGGGACTCCTGATGTTAACTCAAATCCTGTGACGACGGAGGAGAGCATCCAGAATAAGCCAAAATTACTTGCCAAGCAGTCGTTCTCGGTGCTCGTAGGTCTCTCGGGCGAACACTCCGGAGTATTCCCAGACACCCATTGGGAGCATGACAGTATTCAGCGCGGACGGTCAGCAGGCGACCTTCAGGCGGATTCTCATAATACAGTCTGAAGGCTCCAATCTGGAGTACGCGCGGACACTATAACCAAGTTCGTGCAGACAATTCTTTTTTGATCCAGTTCAGGCAGTGTCTCACGATTTTGTGCGGTCTCTTCTTTAGTCTCTGTCGCCCTACTCTTCATATACCTCGGGCGGCTGCGCATTTAATGTCACGATTAATAAGGCATTAAAAGCCCGTCGATTCGTGAATCGTCCACGCAGCCTACCCACAAGTATAAAAGGCAGACCAGGGGTGCTTGGAGGACACACGCAGACTTAGCCCGGACTAGCCTAATCGCTGGTGCAGACACTAAGTCTAGTCAAGCTTTCTTTTTTCTTTACGTTCGCTCGAACACTCTTGTAATCCTCTTTTTCAATTAATCAAGAGACCAATTGCACGAAAGGCATTCATCGCGATGGGTCAAATCTGGTGCTCGCGCGGGTTCACAAGCGATTGGTGAGCACCAGATATGATCCGGCGCTTCCTCTGTCGACCACCCTACTCATGGATAGCGCGCGGAGAGTTGGTGACATTTTTTGGCTCCAACCGAATTTGGTGTGGTGAGCGTGGACCCAAATGATTGGAGAAATCACCCTTGTCGTCAATAATTGTAGAGCTCGCCCCGCGACCTTCAGACTCGACTAGTTGGTGAAGTCGCACGGTGCTCGCGCGGGACAAGGCAGAGACCGTAGAAGGCCATCAGGAGGAATGTTGTCGGCCTCTCCTCCATGCGAGCAGACACTCGCAGAGGATCGCGAGATAGGCGCGGACGCTCAATGGCGGTTTGTAGCTCATGAGGGAGGGCTTCATCTCGATCCCACTCAGGAGGTCCAGGAGGTACCCATCCAGGGGGGATGGAAGCAGAACTGTCTCTGTCAACACCGAGTTAGAAGAAAAAATAAAGCACTCCTTGTTCAATGTTTGCTCAGTAATCTCGATGTATTCATGTGGTCGTCCTCTGACATGTCCGGCATCAGTCCAGAGGTCGCATGTCATCATCTCAATAGCGATCCGAGCTTCAGGCCAGTTAAGCAAAAGAAGCGAACGGCAGCTACTACCCTCGCTGGTCCCATCTGCGAAGAGGTGGCTAAGTTGTTGGAGGCAAGATTTGTTCAGCAAGTTCGATATCCGGATTGTATTTCCAAAGTAGTGATGGTACGAAAGCCCAACGTGAAATGGAGAATGTGCGTTGAATTCATACGCCTCAACAAGGCATGTCCCAAAAATTGTTATCCACTGCCCCGGATAGAGTCACCCATGTCATTGAATTTGTACACATCTTTAATTATGTCAATACATGAAACATTTACACCTTTCTTTTCTAAGACTCTCCGTAAGATCTCTCTTGGAACTTTATCATAAGCCTTCTCAAGATCAATAAACAACATATGCAAATCTTGTTTTCTTTCTCGATAGTTATTAATGAGTCTCCTCAAGAGATGTATAGCTTCCATGGTCGACCTCCCTGGCATGAATCCAAATTGATTCTCCGAGATGTTAGTTTCCCGTCTTACCTTTCTTTCTATTACTCGTTGTCATAATTACATGATATGACTCATCAATTTAATTTCTCTATAATTAACACAATTTTGTACATCTCTTTTATTCATATACAAAGGTACCAAGATACTTTCTCTTCATTAGTCTGACATCCTTTTTGACTTCATTATCTTATTGAAAAAACACGTAAGCCACAAAATTCCTTCATTTCCTAGATATTTTCATACTTCGATAAAGTTTGTTTCTTATAACATAAATATTGTAGAGAAAAGACCCCAAACCTTATGAACACTTTTTCATATATTAAAAGCAAGCGTAAGAACATATATATAGGAGAGGAGTGAGGAGAAGAGTCCTATACAAGAGATGTGGGACTAAAGCAAGAGAGAATACAAATGGGCCAAATTAATGGGCCTTTACAACATATCCTATTTCTCTAACACTCCCCCGCAAGCTGGAGCATACAAATCGTAGGCACCAAACTTGGATAAGAACTGATGGTACAAATGTCGGGGCAATGCCTTGGTGAGGATGTCAGCAACTTGCTTAGAAGTGGGAACATGCTCTAGCTCTAATTTCTTTAACTGAACCTTTTCACGGATGAAGTGACAATCAACTTCAATGTGTTTGGTCCTTTCATGAAAAACTGTGTTCTTCGCAATATGGATTGCGGCCTGACTATCGCAAAGTAGAACTGGTGGTGAGGACAAGGTGACTCCTAGATCACCAAGAAGAGCCTCCAGCCAAGTGAGTTCAGAAACAACGGCCATTGCACGATATTCAGTTTCAGCAGAAGAACGAGCGACAATAGATTGTTTTTTGCTGCGCCAAGTAATGAGATTCCCTCCAAAGTAGGTACAAAAACCCGTAGTAGAGCGTTGATCATCCAGGGAGCCCGCATAGTCCGCATCAGAATACGCAACAAGAGATAGAGAAGAAGATGGTTTATATACCAACCCTTGTCTTGGTGCAGTCTTCAGGTATCTGAGGATCCATTCCACGGCTTGTAAATGAGAGCCTCGAGGAACAAGCATATACCGACTGACTACTCCGACGGCAAATGAGATGTCAAGTCTTATAACTATCAGATAAATCAGTTTTCCTACAAGACGTCGATAATACTCAGGGTTTGAAAGCAGACCATCAGAGTCAGACCCATGGGAACATAGCTTGTGATTGGCATCCATCGGTGTGTCCACAAGTTTACACCCGGAGTGGCCAGTATCACGGAGAAGGTCAAGGCAGTACTTCCGTTTGGATAGGACAAGTCCATCAGGACGTCTTGCGATTTCAAGGCCAAGAAAGTATCGAAGGTTTCCCAGATCTTTTGTTTGAAAAATAGAGCTAAGATGTTGTTTGACCTTTAGTATCCTTTTTGAGTCATCGCCTGTGATTAGGATGTCATCAACATATACCAAAAGGAGAATCGTGCCTGTTGTTCTATGTCGAGTGAACAGAGAGAAGTCTGTCGAACTCCGATTAAAACCAACTGCCTGAACAGCTTTGCTGAACTTATCGAACCATGCCCGAGGGGATTATTTGAGACCATAGATAGATTTCTTAAGATGACAAACTCTGGACTCCCCCGTGGTCTCAAACCCGGGAGGTTGTTGCATATAAACGGTTTCTTGTAGGTCGTCATTGAGAAACGCATTCTTGATATCAAGTTGGTGCAAGGGCCACCGACGATGCAAATGGACAGAGAGAAGGACACGAACCGTGTTGAGCTTGGCGACCGGAGAGAAAGTCTCCTCATAGTCAAGACTGTGTTGTTGAGTAAAGCCACGAGCCACCAGTCTGGCCTTAAGACGGTCAACCGTCCCATCAGAAGCATGCTTGATGACAAAGACCTATTTGCAACTAACTGTAGTTTGTCCAGGTGGTAGAGGGACCAGAACCCAGGTCTGATTGGCCCAAAGGGCACGCATTTCTTCATCCATGGCAACACGCCAACCTGGATGTTGCAAAGCCTCCTGCACAGAAGTAGGAACAGAAATAGAGAACAATGAAGTAGCAAAGGCGTGAAGGTTCGGGGACAGGCGATGTAGCGAGACATAATTCGCCATGGGATGAGCTGTGGAGAGAGGCACCGGATCAGCAGGCCGCGAAAGCACGTCGGTAGAGGGCGGCCGTGGAAGGGCATGAGAGCTCGGAGGGCGACGAGAGTATACCTGGATGATAGGCGGCGTAGGGCGGATTGGCGGGGGGTAGGTGTTGAAAGTAGAGGGGGAGAAGGAGAGGTAACGGGTACCACAGGCCGAATTATAGGAGGAGGAAGAAACGGATCTGTAGAGATGGTATGGAAGGGTTGATCTTCACAAAAAGTGACATCAGCAGAGATGATTAGTTTACCGTCGGCAGGAGAATAGCAAACATATACTTTTTGGGTGCGAGAGTAGCCAACAAACATCATCTTGGTTGCACGGGGAGCGAGCTTGTCAATGGGCGGAGCCAGGTTATGAACATAGCATGTGCACTCAAAGACTCTTGGCGTGAGAGAGAACAGAGCCTATGAAGGAAAGAGAAGAGTGATAGGAGCCACAAAGTTCAAGGTGGAGGAAGGCATGCGGTTGATGAGATGACAGGCAGTAGAGACGGCAAAGTTCCAATAGAGAGGCGGAACCTGCATCTGAAACATGATAGAGCGGGCGACCTCGAGAAGGTGCTGATTCTTCCGCTCGGCGACGCCGTTCTGTTGAGGAGTATAGGCACACGAGATCTGATGAACAATATCAAGCTCTGTGCAGATATTGGAGAAGGTGCAGCTAGTATACTCGCACGCATTATCGGTTCGAAGAATTTTGACGCAGGAAGAAAACTGAATACAAATCTTGACCAAAAAGGCACGAAAAGTAGAGGGAAGTTCAGTACGATCTCGAAGTAAATATAACCAGGTAACACGGGAGTAGTCATCGATAAATGTGACAAAATATCGATAGTCAAGAACACTCGGGAGCTTATAGGGCCCCCAAATATCAAAATGGACTAAGGAGAAGGGGGCATCGCACCGAGTACTTGGTGAATGGGAAGAGGAGCATGTTCAAGACGACGATGTCAGTCAACAGGAGAGATGGTGGAGAGAGCGGTGGGAGAAAAGGAAACGAAAATGTAGAGCCCATTGGACAGCCGCCCAGTACCGAGGATGTTCCGCGTCCTGCGATCCTGCACAACACAAGAGGTTGAAGAGAAGGTTATGTCGCAGTTAAGGTCGTGAATGAGATGACTAATAGAGAGAAAAAGGAGAGCCAGGAACATGAATAACAGATCGAAGGGTAATAGAGGGAGTAAGAGGGATGTCAGCGGATCCAGAGACGGGAGTGGTATCACCATTTGCAACGGTGATGAACTTAGGATGCACAGAGTCTAGGTAGTGCGGAGGCTGTAGTGGGGTAATGTGGTGTGTCGCACCGGAGTCCAAAATCCCTGAGGAACTGTGTACAAGAGAGGAGCTCCCGCTATCAGAGATAGACACCACAGAGCCCAGTGGTGGGGCGATCAGCGCGGAAGAGGCATACATCCTGATAGGGGTCGCCAAAGACCAGGCCGCAGAGGCCGCAGCAGGAGCACCAAGTAGAAGTTGCAACAAGAACCAGGCCGCAACCGGGACCAATGACGGAGCGAGAACCAGCGACCAGCGACAAGAACCGGCAAGAAGCCGAGGCCGCAGCGAGAACCAGGCCGCAGCAAGAACCGGAGTAGTCGGCAGCGAGTAGAGAGGGGAGGCCGCAAGTGCAGGAAGGGAGCTCGCCGATTGAAGAAAGGCAGCAGACAGAGCAGTCAGCGAGCAAAGAGACCGCAGCGGATAGGAGCAGTGAGCAGGCCGCAGCGGATTGAAGTAGAAGGCGGAGATCGCAGCGGACTGGAGCAGGCCGCAGCGAACTGGAGGACAGCCCACGTAGCGGGCGGGGCAGGTCGCAGCGGACTATAGCAGAGAACAGTCCGCAACGAACCCGTGGCGGACTGAGGCAGGACCACGCAGCAGACAGGAGACCGGCCCGCAAGAGAGAGGAGCCCGCAGCGGTTAGGACAGGAGCAGTCCGCAAGGAGACTGGCGCGAGTAGAACTCAAGCACCAGGAGGAAGCGGGAAGGAGAAGTCCGCGAGTAAAGAAGCTCGGGCGGACAAAAGAAGAGACTGCGAGGTTGAAGAACCCAAGTAGCAAGGGGGAAGGGAAGCACACAGTGGACAGGAGGAGAAGCCGCAGTGGATAAGAGAGGCGGGCCCCACGGGGCAGAGCAGAGGATGGCTATAAGAAGCTTGAGAGAGGGGCGGTGGAACCACGGAGAGAGAGGAGAAGCGGACGCAGAGAGGCAGTCCGCAGAAGCCGCGGAAAGACAGGCAGGCCGCAGGAGAGGAGAAGGGATAGCGGACAGGAGAAACAGGCCGCAGGAGAGCGGAGCGGATAGACAGGCAGTCCGCAGGAGAGGAGAAGCCGATGGCGGGCTGGGCGGTTAGAAAAACGGAAACCACAGGTACAGGACCGTTGGCTCTGATACCATGTAGAGAAAAGACCCCAAACCTTATGAACACTTTTTCATATATTAAAAGCAAGTGTGAGAACATATATATAGGAGAGGAGAGAGGAGAAGAGTCATATACAAGAGATGTGGGACTAAAGCAAGAGAGAATACAAATGGGCTAAATTAATGGGCCTTTACAATATATCCTATTTCTCTAACAAATATTAATATTTGTAGGACCAGTTGTTGAATGCATCTTAGTTGAGTGGCATGGGCAATTATCAAACTATTGTTAAGTTGAAAATAAATTAGCATTAGCAATATTTTAACAAGGATAAATTACATATCTTATTAACTCACTCTCTAAATGGATACATTTAACTACAAGATACTCTACCATCTACCATGTCCTCAAGTTGGACAAAGCTTGTTTCACCCAAAATTTTCTCTCTGGAAGGTAGGTTATTTTTTCTACTAAGTAGGATTGTTGTTCAAATCCTTGGTTTTTCTGTACATTTGATCTCCTTTGTGATCACTTCTTGTAAAAATTTAATAATTTTAACTCATCATTTGATAAATTTGAGACCTATTTGATCGTTGAAAGCATCATTCTTCGACTTAAGTAGATAGTTAATCGTCAGGGAACTCTCCAAGGAGAATCAGCTTGACAACGAGGAACTTGCATAGTTGACGACATGATTATACTTTGGAATGGGCATTAATGAGCGTGCCATTGGAATAAGGATCAATGGCATCAGAATAAGAATCCATATCACTTCACTAAAGGGCTTCCTGAATAGACATTTAGGACAAGGGCTAATGGGGTATCATAATCAATGTAAAAATGTAGCCATAAGACAAAACTCAATGACACATGACCACAATGCAACAGGAATCACTATCATATAAACCCAAAGGGAGGTGAGAGCTAATGACATGACAAAGTAGATAATGCAACAATGGTTCAAGAATCATAGAATAGCACCATGCTGAAGGCAATGATAGAAATTGTTGCCTCCAATTTAGGCTCCTTTTGATCGAGTAACTCATCAACAATTAAAAATTTACTAGACTTTATGATCATTGAATCTCAGAAACCATGATTGTGAATCTCTTTTGGAGTCGCTTGGTGTTCAAATAATTTGTTTAAATTATTAAATAGAAAGAAATCGCCTCAATATCATAGCTCAATAACTGGATGATGTTGGCTTCTAAAGCATCAAGCCAATGGTGAGCCAAAACCTACTGAACGAATCTTTTTATAGGTATTACACTGTTCAAAAAATAGTCAAAAAGTTCGGAAATCAACTTTACAAAGCTTGACAACTATGTTATATTGTTCGATCAAAATATCATTGGCACATCAAACTACTCTCATGAATGTTAAATGACTATTTTTAAAATGATAATAAAGGTAAGTAAAAGGTTGTAAGTGGTTTTGAAGGTAAAGCATAATTCTTGCACTTAAACTCAAAACTTTTAATAGCAATCCAAAGGCCAAATCACATTCCAATTGATTCAAACTCATTTCTTTGAATACACAATGAAAGAATGGAAGTTGATGTCAATTTTCTTAGCTCCAAAGGGAGGATGGACTCTAAGATACAAGAACTAATCATGAAATGTTGTAAGAATGCGTAGGCAACAACCAAGTTTTACAACCCATCAAAAGAAAGATGCAATCATTCTCTTCAATCTCCATAGCTTATATACATGTATGTTATTAATATACACAAACAATTACCTAGTTCGCCTCCCTCTTTACTCACTTAAAAGTTAAAAGTAAAATGATATTGTTGGATCCCTAGTTGATTTGGGCTAGGTTCACTGACTTAGGATGTGACCCATCATGTATAGTCTGGGTCAAGTTTTTGTCTTATAGTCTAGGACAGTCCTCTATCTCAACTTCAGATGGACCAGCCTTCTTCAAGACCATCAGGACTTCAGATCTATCAGTTTTTCAGACTAAGTGAAATGAGTTCGACGTTCGTCGAACTCAGCTCGACGAAGGAAGTTCTGCGCTCGACGATCGTGAGACAATTCGCAGTGCTGAGCTCGACGAACCTTGTTCTTTTCTCGACGAACACCGGATTCTAATTCAAGCACTCTCAGGACTACTTCAAATTTCTCTAAGTCCAGCTTCATGCTTCGGTCGACGAATTATATTCTGAGCTCGACGAACTTGGACCTCAAGTTCACAGCTTCTCAGGTCGACGAATGCTAATCTCTACTCGACGATTTTTGTGCTCAGAGAATCTGTGTCGACACTTAGGGCTTGTGTCGACACCAGGCGATTTGTGTCGACACCCAGGATTTCAGTCGACACCAGCTTATGTCAACACCAGAGGATTTGTGTCGACACCTAGATCAATCTGTCGACACCAGAGGATTTGTGTCGACACCAAGATCAATCTGTCGACACAGCAATTCAGCAGATGCAGAGTATTTCGTCTAAGTCCAGAACTTTTCTCAGGTCGACGAATTTGGTTCTCAGCTCGACGAATTTAGTTCTCTGCTCAACGAATAGTGTTTGTCTGATATTGAAGATTGTCTATTCAACGATGAAGACTGTCAGCTCGACGAACTCAGCTCAGCTCGACGAACTCTGATTAGCTCGACGAACTCAGCTCAGCTCGACGAACTCTGCTTAGCTCGACGAACTCTAAACTCTGTTCAACGAATTCTGTTCTTCGGTGGACGATTCCAGACTAGGTCTTCTTTCGTTCCCGTCTCATTTCATGGCGCTGATTCCTGGACAATTAATGGCAGTTCTTCACAGAATACTACCGTTAGGATGCGCAGTTAATTCTGGATTATTACATGTCATTTTCCCATGGAAACAGTTGGGGAAATAATTAATTGCTGCTTCCTTTCCAGGTCATCTGTCATTACTGCTCGACATTCAAAAAATTTGAGTGTGTTCTTATGAGAAATAGACAGATATACAGAAAGAGAGAACACAGAGATATACAACTGACAACAACAAGAAAAGGATACACAGCGATTCAGACAACACAAGAAAAAGAATTCATTCTTGGCCCAAAGAGAAATTGATCTAGAAGAAGAAGAAGAAGAATACTACATCAATATCAAGAGTCTTCTTCATCTGCTTTCACTCAGGATAACTTCAAGAAACAATACATTCATATCAATTGCAAGAAGTTCCTGAAGACTTTCTCTGGACCTGGAATTCTAGGTCTTTGAAGACCTATCACCCTGAAGCAGTGCTCCAGTATTCTTCCTGATCCATTCTACATCTCAGGGGGAGCAAAGCTGCTAAACAACATTCCACAAGTCTTCTCATTTGACTTGAGAAAGAGAAGACCTCATCACCCTCTCACTCCACCTCTGTACAGGGTTTTAATTCCCTTCAAAATTATTCTGGTTGCAAGTCTCGCACCAAAAGACTTGAGGGTTTGGTTTTTGGGAACCTGATCAAAACCCCATTGGTGTCAGGACACATGATCAACCCCTTCCTGCAGTGGATTCCTACCAGGGTGGTAGAAGAGTGGACTACCCAGATTTGGGGAACCACTATAAAATTATTGTGTCGTCTAGTTGCTTTCTTTTCCTTTTGTTTTCTGGCCTTGCTCTGTGAATGTCCTGTGATTAGTCCATTGTTGTTTTTTTTTATTTATTGCATTTGCTTCCCTGCACACACACACACACACACCTAAAATACAACAGCAGTTGTAAAAGTTTTAAAATCATCATATACTCTATTCACCCCCCCCCCCCCCTCTAGAGTATATCAGATCTAGCTGCACTTTCAATTGGTATCAGAGGGAGGTTGGTTAATAATACCACACCTTGGTGGTTGCACAGGCTAACACCTGAACCCAAAGATCCCTTAGTTAGATCTCTTTGTTTTTATTCTGTTATTGGACTTATCCTTATCACAGACATGACCCAAAACAAGGATTATACAAGCATCAGAGCTGCAGTGTGCAATCTTAATAAGTTTGTCATCTGGAAGGCAAGAATCAGATTATATATGAACTTTATTGATGAGAATATTTTCTCTGTCATTTCAACAGGTGTTCCTCCAGCTCCTACAACTTTTGCCAGCACATCAACTAATCTGAGTGCAGTACCACCTCCAGACAATACTGAAGCCTATAAGAAATCCAAGATGGCTGATGCAAAGGCTATGAATATTCTGGCCCAAACAATGTCAGATGACATATTCTAGAAGGTGGCTGAGTGCACCTGAGCCAAGGCCATTTGAGACTCTCTCAATCAAATGGTAGCAGGCTCAGCTGATGAAAGAAAGGATAGGAGATTCAGTCTCATTTCTCTCTATGAGAATTTCAAAAAGGATGAGACAGAATCAGTGGCTGAGATGTACAATAGATTAAGTTCAATCACCAGTGAACTCAAGACTCTTGGCAAGGACATCACCTTAACTGAGGTGAATGACAAGATACTGATGTGTTTCCCCAGTTCATGGGACTCCAGAATCTGGCCAATCAAAGAAGCCAGAAGCCTCAATGAGATCTCAACAGAATCTCTGCTAGGCAAGCTGAAGTCATATGAGCAGCTTGTCAAATCAAGAGAGGCAGCAGAACAGAAGGCAACTACCCCAGTTAGGAAGGAGCACAGCTTGGCCCTCAAGGCTTCTGAAGACAGTGAAACATCTACCTCAAATGAAGAGTTAATAAGCCTTTTTGCCAAAAGATTCTACAAAATGACAAGAAAGGACTTTAGAAGAAAATCATCCAGGCAGGATGATAAGCCCAAATATGACAAGACACCAACTAAGGAGGTTGTGTGTTTGGATGCAGAAAGCCAGGGCACTATATTTCAGAATGCCCAGAGAATCAGAAAAAGGACAAGGGCAGGGACAAGGATTCCAGAAGAAAACCAAGCAACAGACCCTCCTCCAACAAGTATAAAAGGAAGGACAAAGGATTTGTTGCTGAGTCCTGGAGTGACACAGAAGAGGAAACATCCTCCTCCAGCTCCAGTGAAGAAGAGGAAGAATCAGATCCAAGGAGGTGTGTCTAATGGCAATAGATGCCTCCAGAAGCAACTGTGGATCAGAAGAGGATTCTGAATATGAAGGTGTCTCAGACTCAGAGGCTGATCAGGTGATTTCTAGTTTTGATTTCAATTCTGACTTATTTAAGGTAGAATTTAAAACTATGTGCATGGATTTAATAAACTCAGAGAAAGAGATAAAAACCTTGAGGACTAGACTAGAAAACCTTGAATCTGTCAGCACAGAAAATAGAAAACTAACTGACCAATTGACTCTAGCTAATGAACAAATAATCAAGTTAAAATCTGAATTATGTGAGGCAAAACAACTTGAGCAATCTCTCAATGGGAGAAGCCTCAAGCTGATGGATATCACAAGCACAGTAAATGTCAGATTAAATGGCAGGCTGGGCTTGGGTGTTTCATCAGGTTTACCCCCCATAATAAAGAAGAATATACTTTCTACTCACATAAAGTTTATCACTGCTAAGGGTAAAGAGAAACTAACTGAAAAACTCAGGTCAGAAAACAAGTCAAATCTCCTAGACAATAGAAACAGAAAGCAGAAGAAAGCTGTTAAAAACCAAGTTCAACAGAATTCTTCGAACTTAGATCGACGAAATCCTGCAAGATCGTCGAACCCCGATCGACGAACGCTGAACGCAAACTTCAGAAATAATTATTCGTCCTACTGCGATCGACGAACTGTGTATGGTTCGTCGAGCAGAGGTCGACGAACGTGGGACGGAGAAAATGACCGTGGTCATTCTCTGAGTGGAGGTCGACGATCTCATCCCCATTCGTCGAACTCTGTTCGACGAACTTACAATAATTCGTCGATCCCAGAACGACCAAATATAAATAATTTCTCCTATAGAAATTTTAAAACAGCTAACAAGACATTTAATCTAGTAGCTGATTGGATAATCCCACCTAGGAGATATCACCCACTTGGGTATAAGTCTCAACCTGCATTATCAGTCATTTCTAGTTTTACTTTTCAGTCAAACCAAGGACCCAAGGTAACCTGGGTCAAGAACAATTGAGCTTTATTTTTCGATACAGGTACAGGTGAAGAACTGTCCAAGGCTAAGTCAGACATGGTACCTGGACAGTGGATGCTCCAAGCACATGACTGGCAGCAAAGCAAATCTCTCCAACTATAAGTCCAAGCTAGGACCAAAGGTGATATTTGGAGACTCAAAGAGTGGTCAGTCAGAAGGGTATGGAAGAGTAAGCATTGGAGCAGTGACCTTCAAAAAGGTGACATATGTAAGAGAACTTAAACATAACCTTATATCCATAAGTCAATTATGTGATGAAGGTTATCAGGTGCATTTCAACTCTACCTCTTGTTTTATTATAAATGATAAAAACCAAACTGTTTTAATTGGACTTAGACAAGGAAACATATATTTAGTAGATTTCATTTCTGCCACAACTGATATTTGTTTACTCAATATCACTAGTAACCAAAATGAGCTATGACACAAAAGGCTAGGACATGTAAACCTTAAGAACATATCTAGGTTATCTAAAGACAACCTTGTTAGAGGTTTACCTTCTGGTCCCTACAAGAAGGAAAGCCTATGATGGGCTTGTCAACTAGACAAGCAAACTAAAACTAGCTTCAAATTCATTAATAAAAATGATTCACCTAGGATATTGTATCTGCTTCATGTGGATCTTTTTGGACCCATTGCAGTACAAAGCGTAGGAGGGAAGTCTTACACCTTAGTTATTGTTGATGATTTCTCCAGATTCAGTTGGGTAGCCTTCCTGAGAGCTGAGTCAGATACATTCAAAGTTCTTACAGATTTTCTCAGGACCATACAGATTGAGTTCTCTACTCATGTTGCATTGATCAGAAGTGATCATGGCACAGAGTTTGAGTCTCTTCTTATACATGAGTTCTGTGAGAAGGAAGGTATCAGACAGTGCTTCTCAGCTCTCAGAACTCCCCAACAAAATGGGGTAGCTGAAAGGAAAAATAAGACACGCATTGAAGCTGCAGGTACATTGTTAGCAGATGCTTACATGCCTCTATCCTTTTGGGCAGAAGCTGTAAACACAGCTAACTATGTCCTGAACAGATGTCTTATACATAAACTAAAACACAAGACCCCCTATGAATTACTAAAAGAAAAGAAACCTAAAATCACTTACTTTAAAGTTTTTGGTTGCATATGTTACATCCACACTAATAACAAAAGATACATTAGAAAGTTTGAGGCTAAGGCTGAAGCAGGGATTTTTCTAGGATATTCTCAAGTAAGCAAGGCCTATAGGGTTTTCAACAAAACATCTCTTAAAATTGAAGAATCTGTCCATGTGTCTTTTGATGAAGCTAACATGTCTTATAAGGAGAAAGACATTTCTACCAATAGTCCTTTGCAGGTTTCACCACTGTGTGAGTCTATGGATGGACTAAACCTTACACAAGAGGTTCCAACTCATCCCACTCCACAGGCTGCTGAAGATAGTGAAGAGGAAATCCAAGAGCAAGTAACTGAACTTCCATCAACAGCCAGTATCATTCCTCAAGAGGAATTATTTACAGAAGCTGTTGCTCAACCAACTCCACAAACTGATCTTGTTACACTTAGAGATCACCCCAGATCTCAAGTGATTGGAGACATTTCAGTTGGTGTACGAACAAGACATCAGCTCAATCAAGACTTGATGCATGTCTGTTTTCTCTCTCAAATTGAACCTCTCACCATCCATGAAGCAGAGCAAGATCCCCACTGGATTCTTGCAATGCAAGAGCAACTAAATCAGTTTGAGAGATGTAGAGTTTGGGATTTGGTTCTAAGATCCCATAACTACCCAGTTATTGGAACCAAATGGGTGTATAGGAACAAATTAGATGCACAAGGGAACATAGTAAGGAACAAGGCTAGACTGGTTGCCCAAGGATATAGGCAAGAAGAAGGAATAGACTATGACCAAACCTTTGCCCATGTTGCAAGGTTGGAGGCCATTAGGATATTCCTAGCCTATGCAGCATACAAAAAGTTCAAGGTATTCCAGATGGATGTTAAAAGTATCTTTCTGAATGGTGTACTTCAAGAAGAGGTTTATGTAGAACAACCTCCAGGTTTTATCTCTCTAACTCAACCCTCTTATGTTTACAAATTGCATAAAGCTCTCTATGGTTTAAAGCAAGCTCCAAGAGCTTGGTATGAGACCCTAGCTAGCTTTCTTTTAGAGCATAAATTTTCAAGAGAAACCATAGATAAAACCATTTTCACTAGACATCATAAGGACCAAATCTTATTAGTACAAATATATGTGAATGACATTATTTTTGGGTCTACTGATCCCAAATTGTGCCAGAGGTTTGCTGACCTCATGCATTCTAAATTTGAGATGAGTAGTATGGGTGAGCTTTCCTACTTCCTTGGTCTCCAAGTGAAGCAGCTCCCTGATGGTATCTTCCTCTCCCAATCTAAGTATGCTAAAGAGCTTATTAAAAAGTTTGGGATGGGTGATGCTTCAGGAATGAAAACACCTATGGCTACCAATGATGTTGTGGATTCTGATGCAGCAGGGAAACCTGTAGATCAGAAGCATTATAGGGCAATTGTTGGATCCCTATTATACTTAACAGCTAGCAGGCCTGACATAATGTTTGTCACATGCCTTTGTGCTAGATTGCAAGTGAATCCTAAAGAATCTCATCTTATTTTTCTAAAAAGGATTTTGAGATATATAAAGAGTTGTCCTAGTTTAGGACTCTGGTATCATGCAGAGTCAGAATTTGAGTTAACTGGATACTCAGATGCTGACTATGTTGGATGTATAGTGGACGGGAAAAGTACCTCTGTAACTTGTCAGTTCCTGGGTATGAGACTTGTCTCTTGGTGTTGCAAAAAGCAGACATCTGTGTTTACATCAACTGCTGAGGCAGAGTATATGGCTGCTGGCAGCTGCTGTTCACAGATGCTATGGATACAAAACCAACTCCTAGATTATGATATCAACTTAAATAATTCAACCTTGTTTTGTGATAATACTAGTGTTATTGCTATACCTAAGAATCCAGTTCATCATTCTAGGACTAAACATATTGAAATAAGACATCATTTCATTAGAGATAATGTGGACAAAAGAAAAATAACTTGATCCACATTCCTACTGATCTACAGAGAGCAGATATCTTCACCAAGCCTTTGGATGAGAAAACTCATCTGTTCTTTATAAATCAACTAGAAATGATTGATGGAGAAGAGTTAAATTAATTTCTGTCTGCATTCGACGAATTTTCCAGAGTTCGTCGAACGGAGTTCGACGAATTAGGGAAAGTTTGAGAGATTCTCGTCGAACGGAAATCGACGAATTCTCTGTGTGGAAACAATTTTCGTCGACCGGAGATCGACGAACCTTGCTTCAGAAACCATTTAGTCGAACGGAGTTCGACGAACTGCTTTCAATTCTTCCGAATGGGTTCGACGAACTACTCTCCTATAACTTATTTCGTCGATCTCAGTTCGAAGATCTGTCTCTTTTCGTGGAACGGAGGTTGTCGATTCATATTCTGAAAATCTTATATCTAGGTTTTCTTCGACCTCCGTCCCGCGCTTTCAGTTCCTTTGCTCTTGATCGCCGCTTTCTCTGTGATTTTCTTTGCAGGTCATCAATGGCGATTCCTCCAGGAGCACTTGCGGCGATGAAGTTTGATGCAGCATTCTCCATGGACTTTGAGTCCTTCCAACATTCCGATCCAATTTTTCTGTATATCCTTGAATTGCTTGAAGAATTGCATCTCAAGGATTTCATGACACGCAGCATCAAGCTACACTCAACCGAGATAAGAGAATGGGTGTACACTGCCAGAGTTTCTGAAGATGGAAATCTGACAGGAAATATTGGAAACACTGCCGTCTCACTGTCCTCAGCAGTACTCTCTGAAATTTTTGGACTGATCAATGGGGAAGACAATTTGGAAATAGACGCTGAGGAATATGCTGATATGCTGAAAGTCATGCGTTTCTCCGGCAACAACCCTAATAAGCTTCTGAAGAAACAACTGTCAGCCGCCTATCAATTTTTGGCCGACATTGTAGGGAAAATTCTGATGGGCAAGCACTCGGCACATGACTATATCACTCGCCATCAATTCCTGATCATGTGCGCAGTGCTCAACAAGCGGCAGGTCGATTGGGGCATGATTTTCTTTGACCTTATCAAGAAAAGAACTAGCAAGAAGGAAGTCTGCTACGGCAGAATCCTGGGGATTTTCCTCCAGGAAAAGGCCAGTGAATGTTTGGTCTCCCCGACCACATTCATCAACGCCAGCAAGCGCCTCACCTGCGTCTTGTTTGGCCGATGGGAGAGGACAATCACCAAACCCTCCAAGGGTTCCTCCTCCTCCATCAATGCTTCTGAGAGCACCAGGACCGTCAAGGTCACTCCCTACCCTGACCCTGAAGAGGTCATTCCCCTTACCAAATCTCCTCCCACTCCTCCTGCACCTCAATTGACTCCACCTCAACATCAATCTCCACCGCCTGATCTTACATATATCCTTACACCTCCAGTTTCCCCCACTGAAACACATATTCCCTCACCTCCTCAATCTCATCTTCCACCACACCTATCCACTATTCCATCCTACACCATACCCACTGAGTCACACACTGTTCTCCCTCCATTATCCCCTCCACACATTCCTCCTTCCTCCTCTGCTTCTCTCCCCTCCACTATTCTTTCTCCACTTATGGATTCTTCCACCATTCCCTCCATCATCTCTCTTCTGACTCCTCTTATTAAAACACTCATCACAGAGGCCATTACACCTCTAGTGAATTCCATTGATTCTTTATCTACCCAAATCACAGCCCTCTCTGCTGCCCCCTCTTCATTCAGGGGCCTGGCTCTAGGTTCTCCTGAACCCAGGCAGGGGGAGATGCTCCATGATGAAGCTGGTGCAGCAGCTGCAGACGTTGATACAGTTGATACAGATACAGATACTACAGATACAGTTAATACAGTGCTTGATAATGCAGTTACAGATACAGCAATTGATTTTATTCAATTCATGGACACTGACAGTAGTCTTGATGAGTCAGTAGATTCAATAACCACTGCTGGTGATTTCCTTATAAATCCCATAGTAAATTTATCTGAGATACTTCAGATCTTTGATCCTGTATATATGAAGCTTCCTTCAGTAGAGATTGCTAAGCCATATTTGGCTATTGTCCAGTATACCTCTCCAGCAAGTCCAGCAGTTGTCAAACAACTTTGTGCATCCTTTGCTGCTCCTACTGCTGTTCCACCTCCTGTGTCTGTTCCAGTAATCTGCCCTATCCCAGATTTTGTCATGGATGATTCTCCCATGCCTGATCTTGATGAGCTCATTCTGGCAGACATTGAAGAAGAGAACAAGGCAGCAGCTGCAATCTCTGTCTCTACTGATGTTGAACCCTCACCCTCTGAACCTTCTATCCCTCCTCAAGAAAAACCTCTTATCATTCCTGATGACACTCTGAGGAAGTTGAATGCTCTGTATGATAACCCTCAAAGTTCAGATTCTGATGATGATGAATCAGATGAGGAGGCTGCTAAAAAGAAAAAGAAGTTGCTCTCTAAGAAAAGGAAGGCTCCTCCTCCTCCTGCTCCCAAGCCTAATCCCACTGCAGACACTACATACTATATTCTGCACAATGTTGCTCCTTACAAAGGGATGTCTGCATGGATGTGGCTATTAAAGAACCAGCAAAAAGAAAGGAAGAGGAGTAGAAGATACTCTCCTCCCCCAGTGCATAGATACAGAAAGGATCCTCCTCCTCCTCCTCCAGCAGCAGGTGCCTCTGGCTCTGGCTCTCAAAGATCTGCTCCTATTCAAACTTATCAGAGACAAACAGGGAGATCCTCTGGTAGTAGTCAGTCAAGGCCACCATCTTCAGGCAGACAACAAAAGCAGCAGCACCAGGAATCTAAGGAACAGGAAGCTGAAAGGCCCTATTCCCCTCCTGAAGATCCAGAAACAGTCAACACAGCCAGAATGGCAAGGTTCCAAGAGATCATTGGCTTATCTCTAATCAACAAGGCTAAAGCTGAAGGCAAGGACACAACTGGCTTAACTACTATGTCTCAGTACAGGAGAGATGAATTAAAGAGATTTGGGAGAGCAAACAAGCTACTCAATGTTGATGAGTACACGCATCTTCACCCAGAAGCAGTTGTCCCCAGAGCCACTTCACTGAACATCATAGGGGCAGCTGACATGACTATGACCAAGGCTCAAGCTTCAGATCCCAATAGGGAAATCATTTTCAAGAAGCCAGGAGAAAAAGCATCAGAAGTCAAGCCAAAACAGAAGAAATCAGAGAAGTAATTTTGTGTTTTCTTTTCATTTCTGCTTCTGTTTCAGTCTATATCTTGCATTAAAACAAAGTCAGTATGTATATATATCTGTTGCATATGTTGTAAATTCTCTGCCAGATATATCTCTTAATTTTGCTTTGTTTTTCTGTTTGTTCTTTGCTTGGAGTTTCTGTTAGTGACCTCACCCAAATAGGGGGAGATTGTTGGATCCCTAGTTGATTTGGGCTAGGTTCACTGACTTAGGATGTGACCCATCATGTATAGTCTGGGTCAAGTTTTTGTCTTAGAGTCTAGGACAGTCCTCTATCTCAACTTCAGATGGACCAGCCTTCTTCAAGACAATCAGGAACTTCAGATCTATCAGTTTTTCAGACTAAGTGAAATGAGTTCGACGTTCGTCGAACTCAGCTCGACGAAGGAAGTTCTGCGCTCGACGATCGTGAGACAATTCGCAGTGCTGAGCTCGACGAACCTTGTTCTTTGCTCGACGAACACCGGATTCTACTTCAAGCACTCTCAGGAGTACTTCAAATTTCTCTAAGTCCAGCTTCATGCTTCGGTCGACGAATTATATTTTGAGCTCGACGAACTTGGACCTCAAGTTCACAGCTTCTCAGGTCGACGAATGCTAAGCTATACTCGACGATTTTTGTGCTCAGAGAATCTGTGTCGACACTTAGGGCTTGTGTCGACACCAGGCGATTTGTGTCGACACCCAGGATTTCAGTCGACACCAGCTTATGTCGACACCAGAGGATTTGTGTCGACACCTAGATCAATCTGTCGACACCAGAGGATTTGTGTCGACACCAAGATCAATCTGTCGACACCATTTTGTGTCGACACAGCAATTCAGCAGATGCAGAGTATTTCGTCTAAGTCCAGAACTTTTCTCAGGTCGACGAATTTGGTTCTCAGCTCGACGAATTTAGTTCTCTGTTCAACGAATAGTGTTTGTCTGATATTGAAGATTGTCTATTCAATGATGAAGACTGTCAGCTCGACGAACTCAGCTCAGCTCGACGAACTCTGATTAGCTCGACGAACTCAGCTCAGCTCGACGGACTCTGCTTAGCTCGACGAACTCTAAACTCTGTTCGACGAATTCTGCTCTTTGGTCGACGATTCCAGACTAGGTCTTCTTCCGTTCCCGTCTCATTTCATGGCGCTGATTCCTGGACAATTAATGACAGTTCTTCACAGAATACTACCGTTAGGATGCGCAGTTAATTCTAGATTATTACATGTCATTTTCCCATGGAAACAGTTGGGGAAATAATTAATTGCTGCTTCCTTTCCAGGTCATCTGTCATTACTGTTCGACATTCAAAAAATTCGAGTGTGTTCTTATGAGAAATAGACATATATACAGAAAGAGAGAACACAGAGATATACAACTGACAACAACAAGAAAAGGATACACAGCGATTCAGACAACACAAGAAAAAGAATTCATTCTTGGCCCAGAGAGAAATTAATCTAGAAGAAGAAGAAGAATACTACATCAATATCAAGAGTCTTCTTCATCTGCTTTCACTCAGGATAACTTCAAGAAACAATACATTCATATCAATTGCAAGAAGTTACTGAAGACTTTCTCTGAACCTGAAATTCTAGGTCTTTGAAGACCTATCACCCTGAAGCAGTGCTCCAGTATTCTTCCTGATCCATTCTACATCTCAGGGGGCGCAAAGCTGCTAAACAACATTCCACAAGTCTTCTCATTTGACTTGAGAAAGAGAAGACCTCATCACCCTCTCACTCCACCTCTGTACAGGGTTTTAATTCCCTTCAAAATTATTCTGGTTGCAAGTCTCCCACCAAAAGACTTGAGGGTTTGGTTTTTGGGAACCTGATCAAAACCCCATTGGTGCCAGGACACCTGATCAACCCCTTCCTGCAGTGGATTTCTACCAGGTTGGTAGAAGAGTTGACTACCCAGATTTGGGGAACCACTATAAAATTCTTGTGTCGTCTGGTTACTTTCTTTTTCTTTTGTTTTCTGGCCTTGCTCTGTGAATGTGCTGTGATTAGTCCATTGCTGTTTTTTTTGGTTTATTGCATTTGCTTCTCTGCACACACACACACACACTATTCACCCCCCCCCCTCTCTAGAGTATATCAGATCTAGCTGCACTTTCAGATATCTACAAAGATGATGATTGTCAATGCAGGAAAATCTATCCAAAATCCATCATGGGCATGTTCTCTACTCATTAGCGGTTTTTTTGAAGTTTGAACTAGCCCCAAGTGCCAGATGATAATAAATTTAGTTACACATCGTCACATCCCTTTATCTCTCGTAATCATCACAACCACTTTTCTAAATATACTAATACTATATTTACAGTAATTATGAAATGGAAATTGAACAATTCCAAATCTAGCATTCGGATGGAAGTACCTGAGCATGGTTAGTTGCCTCCACTTAGACCTAAAGGTGACGAGTTTCACTCTTTGCAATATAAGGGTATGGTTACAGATATCTCCCATCTTAGATTGATGGGATCTTTATTTACTAATAATATTCAATACTTCTGTTTTACTCAATTAATTTAATCATTTTCCCTCAATTCTCATATAGCTCAACCCGTCTTGCTCTTACATTATTTACAAATACACCACCAATGTAACATAAATAACATTGATATTTTACCTCCGAAGTGATGTACCCTGAAAAATATGGAGCCAGAGGGGTATCAACAAGAACCAATCTGTAAAGTTCTCTCATGTTCTGAGCAACTGCAAGGGTGGCAATGCTGTGAACAGAAATAATGAGTACTATTACCTCACAAGCTAATAATGGGAAGCATACAAAATAGTAAACATTGTGTTACTTCACTATATTACCTCTCAAACATGCCTAAAGGATGGCATTTCTCTAATAACCCTTGCACATCTCTCTCATGCAGCGTGCCAGTCACAATAAGCACAACATTATCAATCATGTGACCATATCTGCAATACGACTACTGCACATCAACCTAGCTATTTTTAACTTCTAGCTCTTGGAAGGAACATATTTACAGTAAAAAAAATGATATTCTTCCCAAGAATATTGATACATACGTTATGTACTCCAAGAAAGTTGACAAAGGTTCAGTGGCTTGGCACATCATGTGCTTATACTCATCGACCAACTTAAGAGTGCACTTTTCCACAATTGTGGTTGTATGTAACGGAGAGGCCTCTGCAAACAAATAGAATTTCAGACTCATCAGAAAATTATACCATCAAATGATAAAAATATGAATATAAACAGTTCAGGAGATACTCTATATAATTTTCTAGGCGGCGGACGAAAACAATCTGAAAAACGAGTAAAATTAAGATACATTTGCACAAACAAAAAGGAAATCCAGATCCATGAACAGCTTAACAAAGTAAAGCAAGCTCCAGTTTCCAACCAAAGGTCAGAAAGCCCCGGATTTCTACCGAAAAAAACAAGCTCCAGATACCGAACAGTGGCTCACCGTTTTGAAGGAAGGGTCCGTACTCCGTGGCGGTAAGGTGCATCTTTATGTCCTCTAGGGTTTCGCATTGGCAGAGATTGTTGTAATCGGCGGCAGTGAGGAGGCCAGATCTGTAACCGCGCACGATGGCCTCAAGATAGCCTCCGTGGATATTGAACGTCAAGGCTTCGAATCCATACATCCTTGCAGGAAATGGACGATCCGAGGAAGGGGCGTTTATAGATCGGAGAAGGAAGGCGATGCCTTCAGGTCTCCTCGAGTGATATGGTGAAGAAGAATACCGGAATTCAGAGGCTCCCAAGTAAAGTAGGCGTCGAAGAGCGATCGGAGGGCCAGACGGGAGAAAAGAGAAGCCGCGATCGGAGGGCCTGAAATAGGCGTCTTGGGCAAAACTGTAAATTGTATGCCACAAGTCATAACTGTGTGGGCCTCATCTTCTTTGAAGACTCCTCATTGGTGCAGAATCTTGCTCATAGTCAAATGTCCTGACCTAAAAATTACTCGGTCTGAGGAGACGCTAAAATAAACTAACAAGGTTCGACACTTTAGCTGATTATATGAAAATGGAAAAGAAAATCTAAAGTTTAACAACAGAGTTGAGCAGCTGGGTATACATCAGAAGATAGAAACGGGCTCTCCCTCTTACTAGGGGTGTGCAAAAGTAACCGAAGAATCGAGAACCGGACTGAAACCGAACCGATTTAGGTGGTTTGGGTCGGTTCCAGTTTTATTCGGTTCGGGTCTGCTTTCAGTTATTAGAGAACCGATGGTTCGGGTCGGTTCTCGGTTCCCATACTCGGGTACCCGAGAACCGACCCGAATTATTAATTTAAAATTTAAAATAATATATTATTATCTCAATTGGACAATTACTTCATTTAGGCCCGGTTCAACGAGAAAGGTTCAGTCGTTCAGATATTATTTTGCTTACCAAATTAGAGATTCAATCATAGCCTCGTAGATAATAAATAAATATTTGTGTACATTGAGATAGATGACACATCAAAATTTGGAGTAATAAATATTTATCCTATTATTTGAAGATTTGAGAAGAAAAAATGTGGCATTACATAAAATGAGTAGAACCGGACAGGAACCGAACCGAACCATATTCGGCGGATTCGGTTCCATGATTTAGAACCACGGTCGGTTCTGGTTCCCAAATTTTGGAACCGAACCTACATGGGTCGGTTCTTGGTTTTTGGTGGAACCGAACCAAACCGAACCGAGTTGCACCCCTACCTCTTACTTCCAGTTCACAAATCACATAAAAAAGACATATCCTGCCTCTTAGCCCTTTATACTAACCTAGCTAAGAGGATTACAACTATACCCTTCTTAAGACGAGCAAAAAAGAAACATAAACAAAGGCTAGAACCGTCATTTGCGCCCCGCGTATCAATTCCTCCCCCCATTGAAAGGTTTATGTCCTCACGGAACAAAATTCCGGAACCGTTGCTGTAGTGACCACAGATCCACCCATGTAGCTTCTTGTGTGATGTTATTGACCCACTGAATTAGGAGCTATGTGACCACCCTTCCATGTGGTGGAATGATCCTTCGATCTAGCATTGTCATAGGCTCCACCATGATGTTGCCTTCTGCATTGACTGTCATTGGGATTGGCGTAACCTCCGTCGGCGGACCTCCCTTGTGTTCCTTTAAATAAGAAATGTGGATTGTCAGATGGACCTTAGCACGCGCTAGGAGCTGCAGCCTATAAACAACCGGCCCGATCCTTTCAATCACCATAAACGGTCCAAAATACTTCTGAGAGAGCTTATGGACCCCATGAATCTGTAGGCTGGTTTGTTTATTGGGATGTAAATGTGTGTAGGCCCACCGTCCCACTTCAAGATGGGATTCCTTCCATCTTTTATCTGCCAATGCCTTCATTCTATTTTGTGCCTAGGTCTGGTTGTGCTTGAGGATCGATATGACATGTGCGCGACCCACTAAAGAAGGATCCACCTCTCCAACTTGAGATGTTCCCTCCAAATATGGGATGTGTAAGACCGGTTCATGTCCATAGAGAACTTCGTATGGCATCATTCTAATGACACTATGGAATATGGTGTTATCCCAACACTTTGCCAAGGGAAGGCAATCCACCCAATTTCTAAGCAGCTCAAAGCACATGCAGCATAAGTAACCTTCAATGTACTGATTGACCACCTCTGTCTAACCATCGATCTACGGGTGGTAAGTCATTGACAATTTGAGCTAAACTTTGATAGTAGTAATTTAAATCACCTAGAGGGGGTGAATAAGTTGTTTTGTTTCTTCTTTTTATGCCTATGTGTTTTTATTGTTTTGCTCAGTAAAAACACACACAGAAAGCACACTATGGTTTCTAGTGGTTCCCCAAGATATAGGTACATCCACTCTCCCTCTCCGTCTTTCTAACAGTGTGTGATACAAGGCAACTTCCTCCAAAACTCAGCTCAAAAAGCTTACAACACAGATACCTCAGGATCTCTCAGGTCTCCTCCAAGACCCTACCTCAGGCCATAGCCCTACAAACTCAGAGTACACTCCACTCCTACAACTCAATGACCATCTCGATCACTTACCTCAGGCATATCAAGAAGCCCTACCACTCAGGCTAGGAGGACAGCCCTGCACTCAGGTCTAAGAACTTACACTCAAAACAACAATGTTCTTACAGAGAATATATGTAAATGATTACAATATAAGACTTTATATAATAAACCTTCAGCCTTTGTCTTCTGTTGAACTTGCACAACAGTTAGCTGTCATGAAGCAGGACTGGAAAATGGTTCTGCAGCTTAAGCCCTTGCTCCACCATGATCTCTTGTCTTTAGTGGAAGGAAGAAGATCTACCACTTGAGGTCAGAGTGACTCAACATGTTCTCCTGAACCTAATCAGTAAGAACAAATTATCTTCTTGAAATTGAAGTGAACAACTATCAAGAAGATTGACTTCTCCCAGTTCACAGCCGGGAAGAACTTTTTGGTAGGTCAGATTTTAGTTTTCATAACTTAGCACTTCTTCGCTGAGCTCTTGTTCCATTGACCTAAGTGTTGTTTTTATATCCTTCAGCACAGTAGCGGATCTTTGAATTTGTACTAACACAGCATGACCAGGAATAGATAAAGTTATCTTGCTTTATCTCCTTTCCGCCAAAAATAGATCGCGCCTACTTAACGACACTTTTTAAAAACATCCCAATGGTTTAGCAGAGACCGGCTTCTGTCTCAATAGTTCCGCTGAGACCAGACTGCCTTCTTAGTGGAGCAGAGACTGGCTTCTATCTCAGTGGCAAATCAGCTGCTTCTCAGTGGTTCCGCTGAGACCAGACTACCTTCTCAGTGGTTCCGCTGAGACCAGACTGCCTTCTCAGTGGAGCTAAGACTGACTTCTATCTCAGCGACAAATCAGCTGCGTCTCAGCTCTTCCGCAGAGACTAGACTGCCTTCTCAACGAATTATCTCTTAAACTGCTGAGACATGGTAGCAATAACCAAAGATGTTTTAGCCATGTTTTAGAACAACTTAAACCCGTTATAATATGAAAGAATAAGGTTTATCAAATACATTATACACTTAACATTGTAGGTGATGCATGTTCAAATCCAAGAAACATTGAAGGGTAATATTCACAACAAACTTGTAGGATCTTGAAAAATTCTTACCAAAATTGGATCAAAAAAATATCAACTATGTGTTGGGTATTGTATCCATGATTACCTAGATTTGAGGAAGCCACCTGTCAAGCTAAGATGAATTCACAATGTATTTGATGAAACATCTCAAGTTGTGCTTGCAGTTCCTCCACGCTAAGTGCACACCAATGTCAGGGTGCAGTAGGTCAATATACACGGGTCTGCACGACGTAATCCCTCGTTGAGCAGGTCAGTGTGTTGACCTACGTGTACTCTCTCTATTGGAGTGCACTTACTTTCAAGTACAGGGCAGTTCATATGCAAGAGAAGACAAGGAGCATGGATGGATCAAGGAGCAGCTCCTGGGTGGAAGACGAAAATTCGTCCAAGGCAAATTCGACGAGAATCACCAAGTGATTCTCGCCGATTCGGCGAGAATCACTAGTGATTCTCGCCGAATCGACGAGAATCATTAGTGATTCTCGCCGACTCCCTCTGGCCACCTCTAAATGGTGCCAAGTAAGATTCGGCGAGAATCACTAGTGATTCTCACCGAACCAGTGGCCAAGGAGCTCATGTATACTAAGTGAAATTCGTTGAGAATCAATAAGTGATTCGGCGAGAATCACTGACGATTCTCGACGAATCGTCGAGAATCACTTGGTGATTCTCGCCGATCCGTCGAGAATCGTATGCGATTCTCGCCGATTTTTCCTTGGCGTTTTCTCTGGAATTTTCTGAACCGGAGTCTGCCTTTAGACTAGCTTGAACCGGACTTGGGGATTTCAAGTGTGGGTCCCACAAACGGTCATATTGGAAAGCATCTACAGTATATATACTCCAGTATTTTGAACAGTAAAGACACGGAGAAAGAAAAAGAAACTGAGCCGTCTCCTAACCCTAAATCCGCGACTCCTCTCCGCCGCCGCCGTCACGCTCGGGAACGTAGGTCGCCGCCACTGATCGCTCTTCTTCCCGATCTCCGGCGACAGAAGCTTAGCAAAGCTTGTGTCTCACGTGTCTATCCAGAGATCTCTTGTCTCTCGATTTGTAGACCGGGAAAAACTCCCCCGTCCGAATCGATCGAGACGACCGATCCTAGAGTGACCGTTGGTAGGTAGAGTTTGCTTCGCTACGAAGTTTGGGTCTCCAAGTTCAGCAGCCGCTCATCATCGTAGCCGCCGATCCCGAAGCTAGCCGCCGCTCGTGTTGCCGTCGCCGGCTCCGGGGAGATCCTCTCCAAGAGAGACCAAGGTTGTAGACTCTTCATCGACTTCAAGAACACGTCGTCGAACAAAGAGGAACACCGTAGTCTCCAAAAGAAGTTTGTATCACGTGTACACTCTATATTTAATTTCGTTGTAAAGGAACTTTTGTTCCGTGTTGTAAGGGTTGGGTGCAACCCGCTTTGTGGGAGTGTTGACTCTCACGTGTGGAAGGGCTCCTTCCGTTAGTGAAGGGATTGGATTTCAATCCTGTTGGAGAAGTGACCGAGTCGTCCCTTATTTGGGGAGATAGGTCGAAGGGGGAAAGTGGATGTACCCAAGTCGGGGAACCACTATAAATTTGCTGTGTATTCTGTGTGCTGTGCTCTTTAATTTTATTGTGCAGGTACATCCGTAAATTCCGCAAAAGAACCACACGTAACCTATTCCCCCCCCCATAGGTGCACATAGTTGACACTAGGTGGACTTTCAAGTGGTATCAGAGCGAGGTTACTCATCAAAAAGGTTAACACCTTGAGTAGAATCCTGCCACCAGTGTCAGAAGCATGGATCTGGATTATGAGATTCCACCACTCAAACTCCCCGCATGCACAAATGATTATTATCCCATCTGGAGAATGAGAGTATCCTTTCACCTTGATGCCATCGATCCTCGAGCATCCTTCATCCTGGAAGAGGGTCCGTTTATCCCCATGAAGACCTCCGACTCTGGGATCCTAGTGCCCATGGACGTTGCTGAGATGTCTGAGACGGAACTATCTCTATTTCACTTGGACGAGAGGATTCGACAAATTATCATGAATGTCTGGTCTGGAGCCTCTCGCTCTAGATTGGAAAAATGTCGAACGGCTAAATCTCTGTGGATGATGATCTCAGAGCTGATGGGGGGGTCAGAGAAAGCTGAAATATGCTGTCAATCAGAGGATGAAGCGTATGTGGGGGTCATCACTTCTGAAGATGAATGCAAGGATCCCTCGGATTGCATCAGAGCTCCCGTGTCCGTGTTAGAGACTGACGAGACCAGTGAGGAAAGCAGCTCTGACGAGGACGAAACAATGGTCACTGATTCTAATGACAATAACTCAGATGAGTAGGTAACATCTTTACCCTACTCCATATCTTTTGACTTTTCTAAAGATAGAAACTGCTCTCCTCCAGAAAATACTGATTCCCTGAAGAGAGCACTTCAGGAAAGCAATCTACTTGCTGAGGAGCAAGCTCGAGAGATTGCTCGACTGAAGATCTTGTTGGTTCTCCAATTGGCGTCCAACAAGGTCAAGGACTCTAAGATTTCAGCTCTAGAGCATAGTCTAGATAATGAGAAACGTATAGTATCAAACTTTTCCAAAGTTGATGCTATAAAGAGAAAGCAAGAAACCGGGTGGATCTCCCGGATTATTCAGGGATGGAGAAATGGGGAAACGGTATTCCGACCCCCCTCTCCAAGCAGGAAGGCAACTCATCATGCCTTCAGGTATGACCACAGGAGTAATCGTGGTCACTGCAAGGGTGATTTGTCCCCATGTGGAAACGTCCATAGTGCAAGGGGCGTCATGGCCACCCATGAGGAAATACCTAAGGCTCATTCTGAGCCCTTTGTATTCACGGCCACTGCCACAACACAGTGTGGATCTGCATGTCCCAGCTCACAGAAGACTTCTCACCATTCGAGGACACGGGATAGGGAGGATAGAGGTCATGATGTCAGGCTTCATGGGGCCTCAGCAAGGGAGATGCCTGAAAGATTGGCACCACCTTCTCGGACTCATAACGCTCACAACATGTATTCGTTCCACCCTTCCACGTGTCACGATGGAAGAGGAATTTGTGTGACAAGAACATGCCCTATCCCGTTTAGACCTAGGACCGTGACTACGTCAGTCACTAGATCAGGTCGAAAACGGCGATACAACATTCACCCTTGTTGGTGCTGCGGCAAAGTGGGGCACTTTGCCATTGACTGTTGGCACAACCCCTCTGTGCCCACAGCAAGGGCTTATCCACATTCTAGGGACAGAGGTAGTCTTCCAGACAGGTTTTCTGAAGGAAGGCAGTTGCGTGCTTATGCTAATAGAAACCTAGGACCCAATATGATTTGGGTTCCTAAGGTAAAGTAATTCTGTCTTGCAGGGCAGTCCAGGTCCCCGTGAATACGATGGGGACTGGACAGTAGGTGGCTCAAGGCTAACGTGGAACAAGCGTCTGCAATAACGGATGTGCTACCTGTTTGAGCATATTCACCTTGAGCCTCTAATGTGTTCTACCTGTGGAACTAAAACGATAACTCTCAAAATCCCAGGTAATTTTGATCAGTTCAAGGACTTGTGTCGTGATGCACCCTCATTCAAAATAAATATATATATATATATTTCTATCCTTGTGTATACGTATACTTATGCTTATCATGTATGTGTGCACCTTACGGAGAGATTAACTCTATGCATGCAAACCATTACGCATCAATAAAAGGTTAACAAAGATATGTCATTGTAAATTTCGACAAATCACAATTGACATCAAGATGTGTCTGGAGAAGTTCCGCTCAAATCCGAATAGATTGTCGTTACAATAAACGTGTATTTATTACTCTTATGTTAATTTGACATCCGAAGAATTTGAAAATGTTTCAATTCCTAGTAAAGAAAACCCTTAAATTACAATTGGTAAAGAAAGACCTCACTTTCACTGTATATACTAGGAATCCCGCCGAAAGAGCTCGCCGACCCTTGGCATTCACCCCGAATCCCGACGATCTAGATAAATCCCGCCGAACGCGTCACTCCGCCCATTCGCCTTCTTCACGACACTCGCAAGACTCCTCCAGCAAGAACTCTCCCGCCGACCCGCAAGAGTTCTCCCGACGACCCGCAAGCACTCTCCCAAGCTCTTCCGCCGACTTCACGACACTCGCAAGACTTCGCCTCAACCCGCAGGAGCTCCCCGAAAGACTCCCGACGACTCACGCCGAAACCCGCAGCTCGTGAAGTCTCCTCCTTAGCTCCCGCAAGGGTCTCGCAAAGTTCTCCTCGAAAGACTCCCGACGACTCATGCCGAAGCTCGCACCGTCGATCTTCCCAAGTCACGATTTTTCTCCGCTCAAACCACCTCACCGACTTCACCTCTAGGTATCCCCTTACCCGAAGTATCCACTAATGAAGTTCTCCTTTTGAAAGTTCATTAACGTTTTGAGTAGGGCTTCTCTCTAGGTCTACAATGGCTCCAAGGACGACTGCAGGGTTGGTCTCTGGCTGCGAGCTGGTTCGCACTGGATTTTCTCATGCCTCGGACGAATTCCGCAATATCATTCTAATGCTGGAAGAGGCTGGGCTAACCTTCGTCCTGGAGCACCCTTGCAAAATTCTTGACAAAGAGGTGCTGGAATTCTCTCTACGGCCAGGCTCCGAGATAGAGACTCCGTAATCAAGAGCAAGGTGGCTGGGACAAAAGTAAAGATGTCTGCCAGCAAGCTGAGTCGCTACCTGCAGCTTTCTAGTTCGGAGCAGGAGGACTATCTGGAGGACGCGGACAAAGCCAGAACTCTCTTGTTCTGCGGTCTTCCAAGAGGCACTCGATCAATAAAGAGAAAAGAGATGAATGAAGAAGGGAAGCTCCTATCTGACGTCATTGGAAAAGTGCTCATCTGCAAACCAGGCTCGCATGATCATATCTCAGGAGATATGTTCAAAATCCTCATAGCTGTTGTCTGCCGCAAGAGGTTCAACTGGGGGGAGTTGTTGTTCCAGAAGATCAAGGACACTCTGGGCACTCCTAGTTTCGGCCGCATCATAAGTCTATATCTCAACCAGCTTAACGGAGACAAGTTCGACTTGAGCAAAGGAGTCCCTCTCCACTACTTGAAAAAGATGGATGCTACTGTGTTTGATCGATGGGAGCGGCGTATCGGGCAGCCTGCTGTGGAAGAGCAAGAGGAAATATCTCCAGCAGCCACCCCCCCGTGAAATTCCTGATACCCTGACTGCAGGAATCGAGGGGGAGACTCTACCCCCTCATACGGCTGTAGTTTCTGAAATCGCCCAGGTGGCCAGGGATGCGGTGGCCGAAATTCATGACGTAAGTGAACCTGAGCTAGAGGATGAGGAGGTCCTGAACCGAAACACTCAAGGAACCGAAGCTGAAGAACTGGAAACTGCTGATAGGGAATTGGAAGAAGCTGCTGACATAAATGAATTCTTGGATGAGGACGGCGAGGAAGATGAGAATGAGGGACATGGAGCATTTGAGACTCCGGATCCTGTTGAACCTCCATCTGACAAGTCTGCACCCGTGGAGGGGGAGTTAAATAAATCTACAGAGGCCGCCCACACTCCTCCTGTAGAGACTGTGATGGTATCCAGCTCCACAGATGCGTCTGCAGAAATGCAAGGCCCACAAGTGCCTCCGACCATCCCGTTACGAGATGAGCTAGCCACTCACACTGTCAATATCGTTCAGGGCATTGTGAATGAACTTAAAGTCTCATTTGATGAAGCCCAGAATAAACTGCTGAACAGGATTAAGTCGTCTGAAGATCTCATGCTTAAAAATATGGTAGAGATCAACCATAAACTGGATGTGATGGAGAAGAAATTCGAAGAAAAGTATACCGCGGCCGGCGAAGCTGTCACACTTTTAATGGCCGGTTTGAAAAAGAATACTGACACTCTGGCTGTTGTAAATCAGAACGCACACGTTGTAGCCAACAATATTCATAAATTTGATGGTAATATGGTCACTTTAAATGCCAATCAGCAGGCCCTGATCACTGAATTCACCAAGACAACTAAGCATATTGATGACTCCCTGCACTCATATGCCAACTGCATAGCTGTCGAAGCCAAAAAGGGGGAGAAAGAGTATATCGCTAAGTTGGCCGAGCTCCAAGAAAGCATGGATACAAACTTCGCACAATCAAGCAAATATGTCTATGAGAGCTGCTGGTGGATGCTCCAACAGGCGCTAGGTACGTTAGGCGTCGTTCTGCCTGACAACCCTGCCGGTATTCATGTCCCTGAGACATCTAAGGCTGCTGAGAAAGTAAGTGTTGCTGAGGATGTAAGTGCAAGTGCTGCTGCAGATACTCCCACACATGACGCTGATGCTAGGGCTCTCTCCAAAGCTAAACTGAGGAGTATGTTTGACCAGGAGGCTTTAGCAAAAGCCAGGGGAAAGAGAAAAGTTCAAGAAGGGACATCCAAGGAGACACAGGCTGCAAAGAGAACTCGAATGAATGAGGAGGATGTACGAAATGAAAGGTGGAGTCCAGTTTCAAGGAACATCATCTTAGACACCTTCCGGCTGCAAGAAAGAGGAGAGATCAATCGAAATGAAGCATATAGCCAGTATGAATGGGAAACGCACAAAGCATTTGAAGCGAAACGCAACATCTTTTTCCGAAACAACAAGGATCCAGATAAAGTTGCTCCTCCTAGGTACTACCCGAAGCCCAAAGAATACATGGAGAGGCAAAGCAAGAAGTACTTGGCTCAAAATCTTAAGGGTGACGTAGCTAAGGACAAATAGTCAACACCTTATAGCTTGTCACTGTGTCTTAAGAACCTTTAATGATTATTGTTGTCATATAAACAATTCTGGATTATATGTGAATAATTTTATCCTGGTATATATATATTTGAATTTGTGAATGACTCAAGTCCTGATCTGATTGCATATATTCTCTTGTGCTGCATGTTTAATTTCTGAATGCTATGTTTATTACTTGATAAGTGTTATTCATCTTAGCTAGTAGGGTTTTGGCTTCGTCAAATAGGGGGAGATTGTTGGGTATTGTATCCACGATTACCTAGATTTGAGGAAGCCACCTGTCAAGCTAAGATGAATTCACAATGTATTTGATGAAACATCTCAAGTTGTGCTTGCAGTTCCTCCACGCTAAGTGCACACCAATGTCAGGGTGCAGTAGGTCAATATACACGGGTCTGCACGGCGTAATCCCTCGTTGAGCAGGTCAGCGTGTTGACCTACATGTACTCTCTCTATTGGAGTGCACTTACTTTCAAGTACAGGGCAGTTCATATGCAAGAGAAGACAAGGAGCATGGATGGATCAAGGAGCAGCTCCTGGGTGGAAGACGAAAATTCGTCCAAGGCAAATTCGACGAGAATCACCAAGTGATTCTCGCCGAATCGACGAGAATCATTAGTGATTCTCGCCGACTCCCTCTGGCCACCTCTAAATGGTGCCAAGTAAGATTCGGCGAGAATCACTAGTGATTCTCACCGAACCAGTGGCCAAGGAGCTCATGTATACTAAGTGAAATTCGTTGAGAATCAATAAGTGATTCGGCGAGAATCACTGACGATTCTCGACGAATCGTCGAGAATCACTTGGTGATTCTCGCCGATTCGTCGAGAATCGTATGCGATTCTCGCCGATTTTTCCTTGGCGTTTTCTCTGGAATTTTCTGAACCGGAGTCTGCCTTTAGACTAGCTTGAACCAGACTTGGGGATTTCAAGTGTGGGTCCCACAAACGGTCATATTGGAAAGCATCTACAGTATATATACTCCAGTATTTTGAACAGTAAAGACACGGAGAAAGAAAAAGAAATCGAGCCGTCTCCTAACCCTAAATCCGCGACTCCTCTCCGCCGCCGCCGTCACGCTCGGGAACGTAGGTCGCCGCCACTGATCGCTCTTCTTCCCGATCTCCGGCGACAGAAGCTTAGCAAAGCTTGTGTATCACGTGTCTATCCAGAGATCTCTTGTCTCTCGATTTGTAGACCGGGAAAAACTCCCCCGTCCGAATCGATCGAGACGACCGATCCTAGAGTGACCGTTGGTAGACAGAGTTTGCTTCGCTACGAAGTTTGGGTCTCCAAGTTCAGCAGCCGCTCATCATCGTAGCCGCCGATCCCGAAGCTAGCCGCCGATCGTGTTGCCGCCGCCGGCTCCGGGGAGATCCTCTCCAAGAGAGACCAAGGTTGTAGACTCTTCATCGACTTCAAGAACACGTCGTCGAACAAAGAGGAACACCGTAGTCTCCAAAAGAAGTTTGTATCACGTGTACACTCTATATTTAATTTCGTTGTAAAGGAACTTTTGTTCCGTGTTGTAAGGGTTGGGTGCAACCCGCTTTGTGGGAGTGTTGACTCTCACGTGTGGAAGGGCTCCTTCCGTTAGTGAAGGGATTGGATTTCAATCCCGTTGGAGAAGTGACCGAGTCGTCCCTTGTTTGGGGAGATAGGTCGAAGGGGGAAAGTGGATGTACCCAAGTCGGGGAACAACTATAAATTTGCTGTGTATTCTGTGTGCTGTGCTCTTTAATTTTATTGTGCAGGTACATCCGTAAATTCCGCAAAAGAACCACACGTCACCTATTCCCCCCCCATAGGTGCACATAGTTGACACTATGTGGACTTTCACTATGTCACTCACTATAGACGCCTATAAGCCATGCAAACGAAACACTGAGTCGATGAACACTTGTGCCACTCCCTCTGTCGTATATTGATGGGAGATCGCCATGAAGTGGACGTTAGTGCTCAACCTATCCACGAGAACAAATATGGTGGATTTCCCTTTACTCTTAGGTAAGCCGTCAATAAAATCAAGATATATGTCTTGCCAAACTCGCTTGGGTATCAAAAGTGGTTGTAAGAACCCCGCTAGACGTTGATTGTCCGTCTTACATTTTTGGCAAACTAGGCATTATTAGATGTATGTGTGGACATCCAGTGTCATCCCCTTCTAATAAAACATCTTCTTCAATCGATGATAAGTGGAGGTTATCCTTGAATGTCCCCTTATTGCCTCGTCATGGTTTATTTTGAGTAATCGTTGCATGAGGGCAACGTCTTTATAAATCAGCAACCTCCTCTTCCTCTTAAGAATGCCTTGCTGCCATGTATAGTTGGTCTTAGCGGCGTCATCCTACTCTTTTGCTTGTATAAGCCTCTAAATGTGGTCATCGTCTTGCTACGACTGCTTGGTTTGTTGGGCGAGGTCGGAAGAAACTGTGGATAGACTATACAATTTCCAGAAAGTCCCCTCAAACTGGTAGGATGATGCATTGACGTACATATTCTCCTTCCCTTGTTGGTATTGGATGACAAAAGTGTACACCATTATCTTGTGGATGTATTTTTGTTTAGCCGGTGTTGTTAAATTTTAGTCTATCAAGAACCGAAGACTTTGATGATTTGTTTTAATTATAAATTGACTGCTGATATGGTAGTGTCTCCAATGTTGCACCGCCATGATAATCGCTAGCATTTCCTTCTCGTTTCCAGGCAATAACTTGTTTTTCTTTCCAAGAGCCTTACTAAAATAGGCGAGTAGTCATTTTTCCTGAGTAAGGACTGCCCTCACACTTGTGTCGGAGGTGTTGGGTCCATTGATCCCAATGATCCTGATTTGATGATGTTAAACAGGTCAATGAGATACACACAGCTGTATTTGATATGTGTGTAAGTTCATGTGTGCAGGATAGTCCTTGTGACAAAGATTAGGCAGGTGGACTCAAAGAAGTGGTTGTAAGGGTAGAAGATTTGCCTAAGTCCACATGCATTGAGTGAAGTCTATACACTCAACGTTATGTAAGTAAAATCGTTGAGTATAGTCAGCCAAACAATTGGCAAGCTGAGAATTTGGCTAAGTCCATAAGCGTTGAGTGAAGTTCACTCACTCAATACCATGACATCAAAATCGTTGAGTTCGTCCCAGTCAGTCAAAGCCACATAAATTCTCTGTTGAATTTTGACCAAGTCCATAGGCGTTGAGTGAAGTTTACTCACTCAACGACATGAGATAGAAAATCTGTCTAAGTGGTTAGGCGTTGAGTGTCGCTTACTCACTCAACGCCATAAGACAAAATCTGCCTAAGAAGTTAGGCATTGAGTGTAGCTTACTCACTCAACGACATAAACCAAAATCTGCCTAACAAGTTAGGCGTTGAGTGTAGCTTACTCACTCAACGACATGAGACAAAAAATCTGTCTGAGTAGTTAGGCGTTGAGTGTAGCTTACTCACTCAACGCCATGAGACAAACTCTGTCTGAGTAGTTAGGCGTTGAGTGTAGCTTACTCACTCAACACCATGTGGCTATAGTGTTTACTGAATCATAGTCAGTTAGAGCCAGTGTTCTTCTTAACACAGAAATTTAGCTAAGTCCAAATGCGTTGATTGCCTTTACTTTTCGTCGAGCTGAGCCCTGAGTTTGTCGAACTGAGCTCTGAGTTCGTCGAACTGAGCTTTCACTTTTCATCGAACTAAGATTTCACTTTTCATCGAGTTGAGCTCTGAGTTCATCGAACTGAGTTCTGCGTTCGTCGAACTGAGCTTTCACTTTTTGTTGAACTGAGCTTTCACGTTTTGTCGAGCTGAGCTCTGAGTTCGTCGAACTGAGTTCTGAGTTCGTCGAACTGATGAAAAAAATGTTTGTAAGTATTTTGGCACTGTGTGATGGTCATTCACTCAATGTCTCCGCTACTGATGCTTGATTTTGTCTAAGTCCGGAGAGATGGTGACGTCAGTAAAGTCAACAAAGTCAAAGCGGGTTCAAATGTTGTGGGAATGCTACTAAAGGCGCTGGGGGCCAACTGTCATGATTTTCTGCACTAGGAAAAAGATTTATCACTGGGGCCCAAACAAAGCAAAGAGCTGTTGAATCAACCATCAATGGAAAGTAGGTGGCTGCATGGCCAAATCACAGCCACCAATTCTGGTGGGGCCCACTGCTCAATGAGACGTTGATTGGCAGACTATAAAAGGAGCAGGATCAGATCGAGAAAGAGAACATCAATAACAATCAATACCAAGAAGAGACGTAATTAAGGTTCTCTGGATTCGCAATCTTTCGGCTGGATGACATCTTCTTCCTCATTTTCTTGTCGAGTCAGAAGAAGAAGTTCAGACCAGAGAACCTGAACGTGAAACGAGTTAGCTGCTGCAATACTCATCTGCAACAGCAAGATCAGGATTGATTCTTGAAAAAGAAGAAGCATAGTTTTCTACAAGTTGCTTGCAGAACAAGCCGTGTTTCAATTGAAGATTTCTTTTCAACTTGTTGTTGTGAAGAAGAAGATAGGGTTGATATCTACTCAGTCCAGGAAGACAAACACAGAGAACTTTCTCTGGTGTCTGAGTATTTCATCTCGTTGACATTCTCTGTAAGATCTAATTTGGGTTCTGAGGGTAGGATTCTTTAGGGAATCTGAGTGTAGGCCTATGCTATAAAGACCGAGGTAGGATATGTTTTAGATCTGAGAATAAGATTCTTATTAGAATCTGAGTGGTAAGGCTTAGTGCCTGAGTGTAGGCCTGTGTTATAAAGGCCGGAGTAGGATTCTTGTAAGATTCTGAGTGGTAAGGCTTAGTGCCTGAGTGTAGGCCTGTGTTATAAAGGCCGAGGTAGGATCCAGTTGGGATCTGAGTGGTAGGGCTTGGTGCTCGAGTTGTAGGTCTCTGATAAGATTGAGTGGTCCTGAGGGATCGTGCTGTAAGCTCTTAAGGAGCCGAGGAATCAGTGAAGAGCCTTGTCTAACACACTGTTAGAAAGGCGGAGAGGGACAGTGGATGTACCCAAGATTGGGGAACCACTATAAAAATATCTATGTCTTCTATGATTGTTCTTGAAAGTATAAATCAATTAATCACTAAGCACATGAAATCAGTTATAGGTACGATTAATTAAAAAGAAGGCCCAGAACCTATTCACCCCCTCTATGTATTTAGTTAACCTTGAAAACAAGACTTTCAAGTGGTATTAGAGGGAGGTTGCTAAGTAAAGAATCAACAGTCTTAGTAGATCTCCAAGGTCAACAAGGAAAGACAGCCCTTATGGGTTCAAGAGTAAACCACAAGGGGCTAGGGGCCTTGAAGCTTCCTATTTGTAGGAAGGAAGGGTTCGGCATGTGGAAGGAGAGGGTTAGGCTATTTATGGAGGCAGCTGACCCTAGAATTTTCATTACTGTCAAAGAGGGACCATTCATCCTTATGAAGGTCTCAGCTCTGGATGCTAACATCTAGACACCAAAGACATACTCTGAAATGACTAAGGATGAAGTCATCTTTGCCACAATGGACAAGAGGGCACAAAATATCATAGTCAGTGCCATTGATGACTCCACCTTCCAAAACCTAGTTCACTACAAGACATCTAAGGAGGTGTGGGACACACTAGTTGTCTACATGGAGGTGACAGAAGAAGTAAGGGATGACAGGAAGTCCATGCTCAATCAAGAGTATGAGAGCTTTATGCAAAGCAAGACATATAGCATAGCTGAGTACTATGAAAGGTTCTTTAGGATTGTAAAAGAGTTGATGACATATGGCAGAGTCTTCAATACATATGAATTAAATGACAAGTTTCTCAGGTCCCTAACAAAAGACTGGGACACAAAAATCGGTGTCATCAGAAAAGTGGCAAAACTTGCAAACACACCACCACCAACTCGGCTTGGAAAGCTGTTGTCTTAAGAAATGCAGCTGATAGCCAGAAAGGAGGAGGAGAAAATCAGCAAGTCTGCAGTCAAGGACAAGTCTGTGGCCTTCAAAGCTGAAGCCACAAGGAGGAGCAGGAGAAAAACACCTCCACCAAGGAGGGATGCTGAATCTGATTCAGAAAGTTCAGAAACCAGCACATCAGACTGCTACATGTCTAATGAAGACTTTGCTGCCTTCTCTAGACAATTCCAGAAATTCATAAAGAAGAAGCACTGGAGAAGCATACCCTCCTCCTTTTCTTATCCCAAAAAAGACTACTACAAGGGCATGAAGAAAACTTCTAAAGAGGACAGGTATGGCTCTAAACCAAATAAACATGTTTCTTCTAAAGTGGTCTATTATTGTTGCAGCAAGCCAGGGCATGTTATAGCTGACTGCTCTGTCAAAAGGAAGGGTGCTGGTGAAAAGAAGGAACAATAGCAAAAGGACAAGAAGGAGAAATCCTTTATTGCTAAGAAGAAAAAGAGATGGTCTCACTCCTCATCATCAGAGTCAGAAGAGGCATATGAAGATGAAGCATACATTGGGCTATTCACTGCTGAAGAAGATGAAGATGTAGATTTCTTAGAGATGCTGGCTGCAATTACTGGAGAAGCTGATGATGCTACCAGGACTGAAGAAGGAGAAGAAGACAACCATTGCCTTGGGTTGATGGCTTTGACTGATGAAGAACCCAGCCAGGAGCAGCCTCGTCCAAACAAAGTACATTCTCCATCCTCTGTGTGTAATGTCCCATTTCGTGCCAGACCCCTCGCATATATTTTGATTCGAGAAGATTGACTCAGGTTCGGGGAGCGTCAAGTGAGTCGACCAGACTCAATGACTAGATCGGGAATTTACTTAGAAAATTCTGGCAGGTTAGACGTTGAGTGCGTTGAGTGGACTCAACACACTCAACGCCAATTAACTTAGAGATATTTTGGCGGGTTAGGCGTCGAGAGAGTTGAGTGGACTCAACGCACTCGACGCCATTTAACTTAGAAAATTCTGGCAGGTTAGGCGTTGAGTGAGTTGAGTGGACTCAACACACTCCACGCCAATTAACTAAGAGAAATTTTGGCAGGTTAGGCGTCGAGAGCATTGAGTGGACTCAACGCACTCGACGCCATTTAACTTAGAATAATTCCGCGGTTTAGGCATTGAGAGCATTGAGTGGACTCAACATTGAGGAGCGTTGAGTGAACTGAACACTCTCGACGCCATTTAACTTCAACTATTTTTGCGGGTTAGACATTGAGAGTGTTAAGTCAACACTCTCGATGCCATTTAACTTGGAATGTCCTGGCCCTGTAGGCGTTGAGAGCATTGAGTGGACTCAACGCTCTCAGCGCCATTTAACTTAGACTGACGTAAATTCGTCGTGTAACGCCCCGAAACTCAAAAGAGCGACGGGTGACGTTTTGGGCCAGTTTTGGGTTCTGGCAGGAGGCACACGGCCTGGGACACAGGCGTGTCCTAGGGCGTGTCAGGCTTATGTCGTCGAGTTGGTCGAGAGGTCGACGAATTTCGCTCGACGTTGTGTCGAGACAGGGCACACGGCCTGCGACACGGGCGTGTCGCAGGGCATGTCAACCCGTGTCGACACTCAGCCCGCGAAGTCGACACTATGCGCGCTCGACGAAGTGTCGAGACATGGCACACGGCCTGCGACACGGGTGTATCACAGGGCGTGTCGACCCGTGTCGACACTCGTCCCGGGGAATCGACGAATTTTGCTCGATGAAGTGTCGAGACAAGGCACGCGGCCTAGGACACGGGCGTGTCCAAGGCCGTGTCGTGAGGTCGACGAACTTCGCTCGACGAAGTGTCGAGTGTCGAGACCGTGTACACGGCCTGGAGCCCAGGCGTGTTGAGGTAGACACGGGCAAGTACACGGGCGTGTCCAAGAACCCGTGTAGTTCTCAGGTTGTTTTCGGGATAAATCGATGGGGGTACACGGCCGGCCACACGGCCGTGTCAGTTGGAACACGGGCGTGTCGGCTCGAACACAGGCGTGTTTGATGCCCGTGTGATGTTCCAGGCGCGTCGATTTTGACGGCGAATGAGGGACACAGCCCTGGACACGGGCGTGTGTCAGGCCGTGTTCGGTCCAGATTGTACTTTTCAGGCCCGAATCAAGCCATTCGTTTCTTTGATCTGAGATCCAATGGCTGGGGGTTGCTCCTGATAGGATATACACGGGATTGGACCCTTGAAACCCTCACTTTTACTTGAGTGGTTATCTTTCTAAAGCTTAGAGAGAGAGGAGAGCCAAGGAAGGAATAAGAAGCTAGATCCGGCCATTGGAGGAGCTTCGAAGCTCCAAATCGCGAGCCGACTCTGGATCCACGGAGGCGAAGAGAGTGCGGTGCTTTTTATCTGCTTACTTTGCCATGGCGCCAAAGAAGAACGCAAGGGTAACGATTCTCTTCTTGAGCATGTGTAGCTCTTCTTCTTTGCATAGGAAGCCCGCTCTCGCGAGTTTGCGGTGAGTTGGAGGCGTTCCTTCGGGTAGATATGTAAAGTCCTTGTTGTGTAGAGCCCGTAAGCGAGAACAGACATATGCATGATGTGTGAAGCCTACCCGGACATGTTGGTCTGGATCGGTGATGTTGCATTGCATAAATGCCGGAGAAGACTCCGTGCGATTGTTTGTTTTTCGGGTTTTTCTACGTGGTAGATTGCAACAGAGAACTTTGGGTATTAACCCTAATGTGCACCCGGAAAACTGGGCAGATACGTGATCTTGCCAACTTGGTGGCCTGGGAGCCAACTAGAACATAACCGGGTTATGTGAAGTTTGTGATGGAAATGGGACTCGAGAGAAGTTTGACCTGTGCATATAGCTTAAACTGTCGTTGCGATGTGAGCACGGGTTAGATGGAACCGTACCCGTTCTATGTCATTCGGTTAGAGCCGTTGGTATAGATGAGGGTCTTCGGCGGTCAATGGCTTAAATTGTCGTGACCCAGGCCAAGAAGACAAAATGCTCATAGGTTTGACCATCAAAGTGGCGGTGGTGAGTCTGGAATGTCTATGGCTTTAATTGACGTGACATCGACCGGTTCACCAAGAATGTGCCCTGAGAGCATGGGGCATGTGGCCGTGCGAGCCAACGTCTGTGATGAAATGAATATTGTTTTATTGCCCGCTTATGCTAATGAAATGCAGGGAAGGAGCATCGCCGCCCTGAGTTGGGGGCGGGATCATTATAATTTGGTCAGCATTGCTGACCGTTGCCTTGTTTGCCACCGTGCGGTGGTTTTGTTGTTGCTTGCAGGTGCTGCTGGACCAAGCGGTCAACAGCGGGCTAAAACCCAATTTGCGAAGCCGGCCCTTGAAGGCCTACTTGTAGTGTTTACTGCTTTTATTCATGTATGACCGGCCTGCGTGCCGTGATTTGTAAAACATGTAATATCAAGTAAATCATTTTGTAAGGCCTTAAGGCATGTACTTGTGTATGTACAACATTCCTATTTGGTATTAGTGGATATTCATGCTTTTGTGCTGGGTTCTTGATTGCAACTTATTAATCTGCTTCCGCTAGAATGCTCTGTGTAGGACGTGATGATTGGTTGGATGGTTTCCATGAGTAACCACCCGGTCTGTCTGTAGTATATGACGTTGGGCCCCGGCCGGACCTACTGCTATATGCTATGCGACGGATAGGGGTGTTACAATTTGGTATCAGACTACTGGTTTTGGTCGGGCTTAAAATGAATTCGTGGGCAAATTCTTTTTAAGGGGTGGTGAGCACATGTGTGTGCGTCATCGTTATAACAGTAAAAGAACCCATGAATGTCCACTTAGGAATGAAATACACGTGTTTGAGGAACCTATGTGTTCCTATAATTGCTGTTTGCAATTTTATTTGGTCGCTTAACAGTGTTTTGTACCACTATAGGTGACCAGAAGTGGTGCTGGGCCGTCGGAACGTCGAGTTTCTGAGGCTAACAGTGCACCTAATGAAGCTCCTGCAACACCTCTATCGGCTGAGACCATACGATTAGTGGCCGAAGTAGTGTTGACCATGATTAATGCGCAGCCTACAAGGCAAACGCAGCAGCCCGCTCCTGCGATGGAGCAGGTACCGCTGCAAGAGGCTGAGCCGAGGAGAGTGGAACAAGTGGTAGTGGAACCGTTGGTGCCAAGGAGGGCAACCGAGAGGCAGCTTAAGCATGTAATGAGCTTTAACCCTCCGGTATTCTCGGGGTTGGGAACCCTATCTCAAGCTGAAGACTGGCTCTCCAGGGTGAAGAGAGTCATGACAGCAACGGAGACGGAAGAGTGGCAAATGACCACCATCGCTACGTTTCTTTTGGACAGTGAAGCGAGAATGTGGTGGGAAGGATTGGAGCTGCATCTACTGAGAGGTAGACAACTTGTTGATGTCTCGATGGAGGAGTTCTCGAGATTGTTCTTGACTAGATACCTCCCTTCGGCGCAGAGGATAGCGTGGGAGAACGAGTTCCTGAAATTGGTTCAAGGAGACAGTACCGTGGATGAATATCTCCACGAGTTTACTCGTCTGAGTCATTATGCTAGCTCCACTATTGTGGATGAGGAGCGCAAGACTAATCGCTTCTACGAAGGGTCGAAAGATGAGTTGAGGTTACTACTCTCGGGGCCGATGACGCAGGGTTTCTTAACCTTGGTCAACACGGCCCGGTCCTTGGAGAAGGATATGAAGAACGTACAAGCAAAGAAAAGCTTGGGTGACAAGAAGTATGAATTCAAAGTGTCGACTACGTCAAAGTCTGGCTATCGAAGGTCCTTCAAGAAGCATAGGACTTCGGGTCCAGCTCCTTCTGGTGCTTCTGGGGCGACTACGGGCCGGACCCCGGGCGCATGTTTTACTTGTGGAAAGACGGGGCACTTTTCCCGTGATTGTTGGAGCGGACGTCCCAAGTCCGAAAGGAAGCCGAGAGCTACTTACGAAGAGAAGGGCAAGGCGGTGGAGTCGACCGCGTCCCACTATGCTCCGGCCCAACCAAGGGTGTATAATCTTGGCCAACAAGAGGCCATCAAACATGCTGATGTGGTGACAGGTACGGTTTAATTTATAGCAAGTCAATTTCTTTAAATACTTGTTATGCACATGTTACCTTACCACTGCTTGTTTAGGATTTGTTTTGATTTGTGAAAATCCGGCAAGAGCACTTTTCAATACGGGAGCTTCACACTCCTTCTTGTCCGAGAGATTTATATCACGCATCGGAGTCCCTTCTTCGATGGCGAAGGATAAGTTGGACGTGTTGTTGCCCAATGGGTGTTCGATGCGCGCGGATAGGATCTGCGATGTTAAGATTCGTATTGGGAATCAGGAGTTCGAGCTGCAAGCGTCGTTACTCCCGTTGGTGGAGTTCGACGTTATATTTGGCGTGGACTGGCTCTCGGAGCAGCAAGCCTATATCGATTGCGGTCGTAAGGAAGTCAAGCTAGGAGCAAGTCGTGAGACGACTTTTATGGGCTTAAAGGGGTCGAGCAAGACGTTGATGTCTGCTCTTTAGGTGGTGAAGGCAGTTTGTGCTGGTGCAGAACTGTTCTTTACACTAGTGGAGGTTGCAAAGCCGAAGCCCGCGTTGGATAGTATTTCAGTGGTGTCGGAATACCCTGATGTGTTCCCCGCAGATCTTCCTGGAGCCCCGCCTCAGCGGGAGATATATTTTATGATTGAGCTAGTGCCAGGTGCAAAGCCTGTGTCACGATCTCCATATCGACTAGCGCCTAAGGAAATGGCGGAGCTGAAAGTTCAACTGCAAGAGTTGTTGGAGCAAGGGTATGTGCGCCCGAGCTCTTCGCCTTAGAGCGTGCCGGTCCTCTTTGTTAAGAAGAAGGACGGAAGCTTGAGGCTATGTATTGATTATCGGGAGCTCAACAAGTTGACTGAGAATAACAAGTACCCGATCCCCCGGATTGATGATCTTTTTGATCAGTTAGTCGGGTCGATGGTGTACTCGAAGTTGGATCTCAAGACTGGGTACTATCAGCTGCGAATAAGGGAGAGTGATATCCCGAAGACAGCGTTTAGTACGAGACACGAGCATTATGAGTTTACGGTCATGCCGTTTGGGCTGACTAATGCGCCGTCGGTGTTCATGGATTTGATGAACAGGACTTTCATGGAGTACTTGGACCATTTTGTGATCGTCCTCATCGACGATATTTTGGTGTACTCGCAAAGTGAGGAAGATCACTTCAAGCATCTTCATTTGGTTTTGGAGATGCTAAGGAGGAATCAGTTGTATGCCAAGTTCTCGAAGTGCGAGTTTTGGTTATCCTCAGTGGCGTTCCTCGGTTATATAGTGAGTGGAGAGGGTATTGTAGTGGATCTGGCGAAGATTGTTGTGATACGGGAGTGGCCTGAGCATGCTACGGTAGTGGAAGTCCGGAGATTTCTGGGGCTTGCTGGCTATTATAGGCGCTTCGTAGAGAACTTTTCACGGATAGCGTTACCTCTCACTACTTTGACGAGGAAGGAACAGAAGTTCGTTTGGACGCTGGAGTGCGCGCGAGCTTTTGAGGAGTTGAAGTGTCGGTTGACCACGGCGCCTGTGCTGAGTTCGCCATGTGGGACCAAAGTGAAAGATATTGTACCTAATCACCTAGAGGGGGGGGGGTGAATAGGTGACTTAAATCTTTTTGACTTTTTAGGCAGAATTCAGATTATAACACAGAATTATATCTACTTTATCACAACACACAATCAGCAATCAAAGAATTCCACAAGCACACAGTAGACACTCAGATTTATAGTGGTTCCCCAAGGTTTAGGTACATCCACTTTCCCCCTTCGCATATCTAGCAGTGTACTAGATTCGGCTAAACTCCTCCACTATCTCAGATCCTCAGATCTTACACTCAGAACCCCAAACCAGGTTCCTACAGCTCAGGCCCAAGGCCCTACAACTCAGCTTCTTCACAAAGCCTACACTCAGCCACCAAGGCCTACACTCAGCCACCAAGGCCTACACTCAGCCACAACAGGCCTACACTCAGAGATATAACTCTCCTACACTCAGGCACACATGCCCTACACTCAGCCTTTATAATTACAGGCTTACAAAACTCAGATCCCTAAGGATCCTACAAGATAATATGAATACAAAATGTTAACTCTACAACTCAGAGAAAAGAGAGAAGAGTTGTGAGTTTCTTGATGAGTTCTTGGAAGAACTCAGCTGAGATCAATCTGACTTGGCTTTCTTCAAACCTTCTTGAAAGTAGAACACAATAAGATTAATCTCTTCTGCAGTTGATCCTTGATCTCTGCAACTTAAGATTCAGAACAAATATGAACCCTTCTTCTCAGCCTGGTTCCAACAGCTGACTTCTTGGATGGAGCTCTCTCTCTCCAACTTCTTAGATCTTCACTAGATTCTTCAAGGAATAGCTAGATCTTCTTTTCTTTTCAATTACTTGAACAACTTGGACAATCTCTTTTTAAAATCATCTTTTTCTGTAGACAGTATAAGCCTATTTATAGGCCTTCTTCATGGTAACCGGCTGGTCCGGTTCATAACTGATTTTTGACAACTCTGACAGGTATAGTAGACCGGTTGGTATGGCAGCTGTCAAGTCATCCAGTCAGTTCTTGAAAATTTTGTAACTGTCTGAAAGTGTCGAGACTGTCTGTCTTTAAGTGTCGACACTTATAGACTAAGTGTCGACACAGGTTGACTAAGTGTCGACACTAGCCTACAAGGTGTCGACACAACTCCTTGTGTTGTAGAATTCACTTCTCGACACAGCTTCTTCTTCATGTGTCGACACTGATAATGTGTGTCGACACAAGTACTTGTACTTCAGTATATTGTTGAGTCCTTGTAAGTGTCGACACATCTCCTTTGTGTCGACACATCTTCATGTGTTAAATTTGTTAAGTGTCGACACTTCCTCTTGGTGTCGACACATGTCTTCAGTGTTGATACTTGCTGAGTGTCGACACAGCTTCTTGTGTCGACACACATCTTCTTTGTTGAGACTCTGGCTGAGTGTCGACACATCTCCTTAGTGTCGACACTTGTACTTAGAATTTTTTGAACTTTGCTAAGTGTCGACACAGCTCCTTGTGTCGACACTTTCTTCAAGTGTTGAGTCTTCAGCTAAGTGTCGACACATTCTTTCTTGTGTCGACACTTTCTTCAAGTGTTGAGTCTTCTGCTGTGTGTCGACACATTATTCTGGGTGTCGACACTTATACTTAGACTCTGCTGACTTTTGCTGAGTGTCGACACAGCCTCCAAGTGTCGACACTTTCTGATGTAGACACAGTTTCTCTGGGTGTCGACACAACTGCTAAGTGTCGACACTGCTTTACTGGGCTTCTCTTCACTGAGTGTCGACACAGCTCCTTGTGTCGACACTTTCTGTCTGGTGTCGACTCTGCATCCCTGGTGTCGACACAATGACTCCAAGTGTCGACACTGCTTGCCTGGGTGTCGACACAAGTCTTCTTAAGTGTCGACACTTTCCCTCTGGGTGTCGACACATGGATTTAGAAACTTTTTCATCTTTCCTGCAAATACTTAACCTGCACAAGTAAACTCAAAACACATCAAATACATTTTGATGTATATCATTGAGTTGGGTGAGGCTTCTTCAAATCAGGTACATTAGAACCAATGTACCCAACAATCTCCCCCTATTTGGAGAAGTCATAACCCTTAGTCAATGATATACATCATTCATAATAAAATTACAAAATGATGTAAAGCAGGATTATATATCAGGGCAAACATAAACATGTATCAATCAAACATGTATACATAGACATTATCTCAGAACAATTATGAAATAAATTCATCACACAGCAAATTTATCACACAGCACATTGTTCTAACACTTTGTCATATTCATAATTCTAAAGTTTACAGAATGTTTTACATTAAAAGATTACATAGTAAACTTAAGAAAATTCTATTCTATTTTTGTTCAGCCTCCTTGATCACTATTCCTTTTCCAGATTGTACTTTGGCTTGAACAAGAGCTTCAGCAACTTCAGCATCAGCAGGCTTCTTACCTTTCAGATCCTTTTTCTTTAGCTCTTCTGCTTTAATCTTTTGCCTCTCAAAATAATGATAAGGCTTGGGAAAGTACTTGCTAGGCTCCTGGGCAGTAGGAGGTAGCTTTCCCATCTTGGCCTTTCTTCTATATTGGACAATGGCTTCTTGTCTTGTCTCATGCTTTCTCCATTCCAATTCAGAAAACCATTTATTTCTGTCTTGAATGTTATCTTTTGCAGCTTTCCATGCAGTTAAGATTATGTTTCTTGAAGTGGGGCTCCACTGCTCAAAGTCAGGTCTTTGTTCAGCTTGCTCCCTGAACCTCTTCTTAGACAATCTGGTTTCTTCTTCTTTCTGCAGAGCTTCTTGCATAGCTTCAGATACTGGCTGAACCACCTTTTCAATGATAACATTTTTCTTATCCTCAGGTGGGCTATACATTGTCTGGATATCAGCATGTATCATATCAAAATCTGGAGGAGGGTAGATGACTTGAGCCACTTCAGGTTGCTCCCCTCCTAGATATGCAGGATTAATCCCAGATTCTGCAACATTATCATCATCATATAAAGGAGGATAACCAAGAGTTGCTCTGATAGAATTAGATATCCACTTGACATAATTAGAGCTGGCTTTGACTAACACCCTCTCCCCCTTTATGACTTCTCTAACCATGTGATCCCTCAAATCATCCTTTTGAAATCTTATTTGGGCATCCAAATAGTTGACTCCATCTTTAAAATAAGGTTTCAACCTTTGGAGTTTGTCAGTGATGATCTTCTGAGAGTCTTGTATGACAGTCTTAACATCAGTTATTTCTTCTTGGAATGCTTTGTCAAATTCTGCTTTAGCAGTAGTAGTAGAAGTAGTCAGTCCAGCAGCTATGTTCTGCATCTCAGTGATAATGACATTGTGAGACTCTGTCAAATTATCATTCATCCTGATTTAATTTTCTAGTACATAGCCTCGCTTTACTTCAAGTTCATCTACTTGAGCTTTTATCTTTTCTTGATGAGTTGCCAAATAGAGTACTGCATTCCCTCCCTTGTGGAAGCAGTCAGTCATCTCCTTTTTATTAAGATTCATTTCAAATCTTATAGACTTAATATCCTGGGCCAAATCAAACTGTAATGATTTTTGCCCTTCATCCACATACTTTTCAATGGCCTGCCTGTGCTCATCAAGCTTAATTTGCATTGCAACCATTAGAGCACTATAATCAATAGTTGGTGCTGGCTGTGATATAGGCTGTGGCGCAATAGTTTGCAAAGCCTTTTTGTAATTCTGGCTCCTTCTCTTGAATACTTGAAATTTCTTTTTCTTTGCCCTTGCAACTTCCTCATCTTCAGAAGCTGATGTGCTTGCAATTTCTACCCTCTCTTTAGGTAGCTCCTCAACAGATTGGGGCTTCTCAGGCTCTTGCCTTGCAGATTCTTCCAGAATTACTACTTGCTCCCCCTCAACTGGAGCATTCTCCCCCTCAGCAGCAGCACATTCCTTGTCAAAATCTATTTGATCCAGATTTAGGAAAAGATCTTCCATTGTATATTCTTGTGGAGAATGGGCTAGAGAAATTCTTGGCTCATCTACCACTGGATCAGAAACTACTTGAATTGTAACAGATGTGTCCTCCATGACAACATCTGGGACTTGACTATCAATCTGAGTTTGCTGATTAACATAATTTAAGGAATTAGACAATACATTATCCTCTATAGGGAAATCTAAAGCATTAAGCTCAGTGATTACCTCAAGGATGATGTTTGTTGCTTGTTCACTTTCCAGTGTAGTTGGCTCTTCCACTACTAGTGGCACCCCCTGGATTTGATCCTGGTGTATGGGGCTAGCTGGTGGTAGCTCCCCCTGTCTCACTGCAGTATCTTGTTGAGCTGGAGACCTCCCAGCAATTCCTTCTACATTCTCTTCTGGAGTAAAGATAACTTGCTCTTCACTATCAGAGCTGCTAGATGTATCCTGAGCCACTGGGGCAGTTTTCTTCTTCTTCTTTAGAGGTGTTGCTTTCTCTGAAGTTATTTTCTCAGGGGTTGGCATCTCCTTAGACAAAACCCTGTCCCATCTAGAGAATATCCTCAAGTCCATTTTTCTCATATGATTGATTTTAGTACCCGCAGCTTGACCCATAACCTCTGGTAAACTACCAGCTAGGTATAAACTTAAGATCCTACCCAAGTTGGGTTTCTTCAGACTTTCTTTAATCTTATCAAAGACAATAACAGACCAATCTGTTTTCAAAGTGAAGATTATCCTTGTCATAATACTGAACATATGAGCTGATACCCTATCATGCCCTCCTGGCTTACTCAAAATTACTTTTCCAACAATTTCAGAGAGGAATTTCCCTTGGCTGTTCATGCCCTTTCTATTAAACACAGATCCAATTTTCATCTTTGAATCCAGACCACACCATGTCAATCCTTCTCTGGTCTTAGAAACAGTTACTTCTTCTTCTTCCTTGGTTCTAGGCAGGTTTAGAACCTTTCTTAAGCTTTTTGGTGATACCTTCACCTTTTCTCCATGTACCCTGGATTTGATCTTGAATCCAGATTCGTCTATTTTAGCTCCATTCAGAAACTCTAGAACTTCCTTCTTCCAGATCTTTGTAGGCTCTGAAACAAGAAATTCTAACCCCGAGTCTGCAACTAGGGTTATCACATTCTTGATTTCTGGGTCTGCATCCTCAAACGCGTCTCACACCAGTTCATAGCCTTCATTGACGTTCTCCTCAAGCTTTGACGCCATTAGGGTTTGAAGAATTTGAACTGAGAGAAGAGAGGTGTCGACACACAAATTTGGTCTCGAAACTTTTGAAAGCGTGTCGACAGACAAAGGCAAAATCCTATTTATACCTGTCTAGGTTTGAAGATGAAAGGGCGGGCAGCTAACTTAAATTGTGTCGACACTGTCGATAAGTGTCGACACAGACTTATAATGTCTCGACACCTGTGTGTCGACACAAGTTTAGTCAACAGATTATATGTGTCGACACTTGTTTATGTGTCGACACCACATAACTCAACATTTAGTCGAGACTTTACTTAGATAATTCTGAGGAAACTCTAAGTGTCGACACCACCTTGGATGTGTCGACACCTACTTATCATGTGTCGACACTAATTTTCTGAAGTGTCGACACCAACTTCCTAGATGTGTCGACACCTTTTCCCTGAAGTGTCGACACCACTTTTCTGTGTCGACACAGATATCTCTGTGTGTCGACACCTTTTTACTTAGCCATTTCTATAAACTTATTCTAAGTTTATCATACCTAGTTCAATTTTAAACCTATTGAACTTAGTTTATCATACCTAGTCCATGACTTGGAGTTAGCGACCGTGATTTTTGCCTTGAAGCTGTGAATACACTATTTGTACAGTGTGAAGATTGATATCTACACCGATCATAAGAGCCTGAAGTATCTGATTGATCAGAAGGATCTGAATATGCGGCAGCGTAGATGAATGGAGTTCCTGGGGGACTATACATTCAAGATCCACTATGTTCCTAGTAAAGGTAATGCGGTTGCGGACGCGTTGAGTCGCCGAGCCCCAGCTCAAGCCAATTGTCTATCGAGGCATGATGAGCGATTGGCGCGGGAGTTGGAGGCGTTGGAGATTTTTTGTGTGGATATGCAATCAAGTGATGAAGCAGTTCTGAATTGGACTGAAGTCCAATATGACCTGGCTGATCGGATTCGACAGGCTTTGGATATGGATGTTCATATGAAGCAGTTCATGGTAGAGGCTCTGGATGGGTCAAATTCCCAATTCATTGTGGAGGACGGATTGCTTTGGAAATACGGTCGTCTGTGCATCCCAAGTGTGGGTAGTTTGCGGGTGGAGTTGTTGTACGAGGCACACCATACTAAGTACTCAATTCACCCGGGGAGCACGAAGATGTACCGTGATGTCAAGAAACTGTTTTGGTGGCCGGGTTTGAAGAAGGATGTGGTGCTCTACGTAGTGAAGTGCCAAACTTGCGCCTTGGTGAAGGCGGAGTGCCAAAAGCCGGGAGGATTTCTAAGTCCTTGCCTATTCCGGAGTGGAAATTCGGCGACATCTCTATGGACTTTGTGCACGGTTTGCCAAGGTCGCAAAAGGGGAACGACGCCATTTGGGTGGTCGTGGATCAGTTAACAAAGGTGTCGCATTTCATTCCGCATAGGAAGGATGATCCGGTGGAGAAGTTGGCAAAACTGTATGTGGATAACATAGTACGACTTCATGGTGTGCCCCGCAGCATCGTGAGTGACCGCGATGGGCGGTTCACGTCCAATGATTGGAGGCTTGTGCATCAAATGTTAGGAACAAAGTTGAAATTCAGCACAGCCTTCCATCCGCAAACGGATGGGCAGACCGAGAGGGTCAATAGAACCATGGCAGACATGCTCCGCATGTGTGTCTTGGATTTTGGAAAGCAATGGGAAGACCATATTTATTTGGTGGAGTTCGCGTAGAACAATAGCTACCAAGCGAGTATTCAAATGACGCCCTTCGAGGCCCTATATGGTAGAAAATGTCGCACGCCGTTGTCTTATCTAGAAACGGGTGAGTCGAAGTTGTATAAGCGTTTAGAAGTGGAGGATGCAACTTCTTTGGTGAGAACCATTCGGGAGAGGTTGCTTATCGCTCAGGACCGGCAAGCGAAGTACTATAATGCCAAGCACAGGAACGTGGAGTTCGCTGTGTGCGACTATGTGTACTTAAAGATCAAGCCATTCAAGGGTGTCTCGCGGGTGCGGCGATTGAAAAAGCTAAGCCCGAGGTACCTTGGGCCGTTTGAGGTTCTGGAGCGAGTTGGTGAAGCGGCCTATCGGTTGAAGCTTTCAGTGGAGCTTGGTGGATTACATGATGTATTCCATATTTCGGTGCTTCAGAAGGCGGTGCAAGAGCCTAAGCAAGTGATCGCGGTTGATCAAGTGTCGGTGGATAGTGGGCTGACGACAAAAGTCAAGCTCGTGCGGATTGAGGACTCGGAGGTCAAGCGGCTACGCAATAAAGAGATCAGGATGGTCAAGGTCCGGTGGGACAATTGCGGTCGTGAGGAGCTGTCTTGGGAATGAGAGCAGACTATGCTTGACGAGTATCCGGAGTTGTTCCGCTCAGGTACAAATTTTGGTTCTGTACATGTCTTTCCTTTATATAATTTCGTGGACGAAATTCTTTTAAGTGGGGGAGAGTTGTAACGCCCCGAAACTCAAAAGAGCGACGGGTGACGTTTTGGGCCAGTTTTGGGTTCTAGCAGGAGGCATACGGCCTGGGACACGGGCGTGTCCCAGGGCGTGTCAGGCTTGTGTCGTCGAGTTGGTTGAGAGGTCGACAAATTTCGCTCGACGTTGTGTCGAGACAGGGCACACGGCCTGCGACACGGGCGTGTCGCAGGGCGTGTCGGCCCGTGTCGACACTCAGCCCGCGAAGTCGACACTATGCGTGCTCGACGAAGTGTCGAGACATGGCACACAGCCTGCGACACGGGCGTGTCGCAGGGCGTGTCGACCCATGTTGACACTCGTCCCGGGGAATCGACGAATTTTGCTCTACGAAGTGTCGAGACAAGGCACACGGCCTAGGACACGGGCGTGTCCAAGGCCGTGTCGTGAGGTCGACGAACTTCGCTCGACGAAGTGTCGAGTGTCGAGACCGTGTACACGGCCTGGAGCCCAGGCGTGTTGAGGTAGACACGGGCAAGGACACGGGCGTGTCTAAGAACCCGTGTAGTTCTCGGGTTGTTTTCGGGATAAATCAATGGGGATACACGGCCGGCCACACGACCGTGTCAGTTGGAACACGAGCGTGTTGGCTTGAACACGGGCGTGTTCGATGCCCGTGTGATGTTCCAGGCGCGTCGATTTTGACGGCGAATGAGGGACACGGCCCTGGACACGGGCGTGTGCCAGGCCGTGTTCGGTCCAGATTGTACTTTTCAGGCCCGAATCAAGCCATTCATTTCTTTGATCTGAGATCCAATGGCTGGGGGTTGCTCTTGATAGGATATACACTGGATTGGACCCTTGAAACCCTCACTTTTACATGAGTGGTTATCTTTCTAAAGCTTAGAGAGAGACGAGAGCCAAGGAAGGAAGAAGAAGCTAGATCCGGCCATTGGAGGAGCTTCGAAGCTCCAAATCGCGAGCCGACTCCGGATCCACGGAGGCGAAGAGAGTGCGGTGCTTTTCATCTGCTTACTTTTCCATGGCGCCGAAGAAGAACGCAAGGGTAACGATTCTCTTCTTGAGCATGTGCAGCTCTCCTTCTTTGCATAGGAAGCCCGCTATCGCGAGTTTGCGGTGAGTTGGAGGCGTTCCTTCGGGTAGATATGTAAAGTCTCTGTTGTGTAGAGTCCGTAAGCGAGAACGGACATAGGCATGATGTGTGAAGCCTACCCGGACATGTTGGTCTGGATCGGTGATGTTGCATTGCATAAATGCCGGAGAAGACTCCTTGCGATTGTTTGTTTTTCGGGTTTTTCTATGTGGTAGATTGAAACAGGGAACTTTGGGGATTAACCCTAATGTGCACCCGAAAAACTGGGCAGATACGTGATCTTGCCAACTTGGTGGCCTGGGAGCCAACTAGAACATAACCGGGTTATGTGAAGTTTGTGATGGAAATGAGACTCGAGAGAAGTTTGACCCGCGGATATGGCTTAAACTGTCGTTGTGATGTGAGCACGGGTTAGATGGAAACATACCCGTTCTTTGTCATTCAGTTAGAGCCGTTGGCATAGATGAGGGTCTTCGGCGGTCAATGGCTTAAATTGTCGTGACCCAGGCCAAGAAGACAAAATGCTCATAGGTTTGGCCGTCAAAGTGGCGGTGGTGAGTCCGGAATGTCTATGGCTTTAATTGACGTGACATCGACCGGTTCACCAAGAATGTGCCCTGAGAGCATGGGGCATGTGGCCGTGCGAGCCAACGTCTGTGATGAAATGAATATTATTTTATTGCTCGCTTATGCTAATGAAATGCAGGGAAGGAGCATCGCCGCCCCGAGTTGGGGGCGGGATCGTTATAATTTGGTCAGCATTGCTGACCGTTGCCTTGTTTGCCACTGTGCGGTGGTTTTGTTGTTGCTTGCAGGTGCTGCTGGACCAAGCAGTCAATAGAGGTCTAAAGCCCAACTTGCGAAGCCGGCCCTTGAAGGCCTACTTGGAGTGTTTACTGCTTTTATTCATGTATGATCGGCCTGCGTGCCGTGGTTTGTAAAACATGTAATATCAAGTAAACCATTTTGTAAGGCCTTAAGGCCTGTACTTGTGTATGTATAACATTCCTATTTGGTATTAGTGGACATTCATGCTTTTGTGCTGGGTTCTTTATTGCAACTTATTAATCTGCTTCCGCTAGAATGCTCTGTGTAGGACGTGATGATTGGTTGGATGGTTTCCATGAGTAACCACCCGGCATGTCTGTAGTATATGGCGTCGGGCCCCGGCCGGACCTACTGCTATATGCTATGCGACGGATAGGAGGTGTTACACGTCGAGCTCAGGAAAATTCGTCGAACGTTGAATCCGTTGAGCGCTGATTCATCGAGCTGAGCTAAACTCGTCGAATGCTGAATCCGTTGAGTGTTGATTCGTCGAGCTGAGCTAAATTCGTCGAACGCTGAATCCGTTGAGCGCTGATTCGTCAAGCTGAGGTAAATTCGTCGAGCGCTGCTTCATCGAACTCAAATAAATTCATCGAACGCTAGCGCTGATTCGTCAAGCTGAGCTAAATTCGTCGAACGCTGAATCCATTGAGCGATGATTCGTCGAACTGAGGTAAATTCGTCGAGCGTTGCTTCGCCGAACTTAGGTAAATTCGTCAAATGCTAAAGCTGTCGTGCGTTGATTCATCGAACTCAGGAAAATTCGTCGAACGTTAGCGTTGATTCGTCGTACTCAGCAAAAAATTCGTCGAATGCTAGCGCTGATTCGTCGAACAGGGCTAAAATTCGTCGAACGCCGTTTAACTTAGAAAAAACTTGCCTTGGGCGAATTTTTGGCCGCTACTGAGCCGGATTTTCGGGAAATTCGCCAAATCGACTTAAATGGCCCGCATCCTTTCAACATGACTCATTTAAAGCAATATTAGGCGGTCCAATGTCAGACCGACATGCTGCAAAATGGTTAACCCTAATTCCTTGTTATAAAAGGAACATGTGGAAGCCCTAGCCGTCTTGTTTTACTAGTTGCCAAGCAGTTGTCGTTACCAAGCCTGAAGAAACAGAGAAACCGCCGGAGTCGATTTCTGGAAGGAAATTCTCTCTCTTCATCTCTTTCCCTTGAAGAACGAACACCAACGAGGGAGAAGAAGATGCCACAAAGAAGGGTGACAAGATACATTGCTGGAAACCTCAGAATCGCCGGAAATGAGGTGAGCTTCTTACCCTCTTGATGAGTCCAAATTTTATACATATTTTTAGACCCATCCGGGCCAGTTTTCTTTCACTAGCACTTCACGTTTAGTTTGTTACCGTATGTATTTCTTCTAATCTTTATTTTCATAGGAAGTGCACTTTAGGCCTGTTTTCAGTGTGATTTCATAGTTTTTGTACTTTTGCCCTATACTTGGTGTTTTTCTGCGTTTGGAGAGTGTGGTGCGCCCATTTCGGTGGCTATTTTGTTCTTACTGCAGGTATAATGGTCGTGTGCGTGTTTCGGGATTGTTTGGTAAATCCCATTACGGTACAGGAACAGTGCGCACGATCATTGGATCTATAGCGCGCACGACCACTAGTCGTGCGCCACTGATCGTGTGCTCTATATTCTCTATTTTCCAAGTTCTATCTATGACATCGCACGACCATTGGACATTGTGCGCACGACCGCGGGTTAAGCGCCACTACTCGTGCGCGTTTATTCGATTTTTCTGTAGTTCTGCCAATGTTAATCACACGACCATGAGATCCAGAGCACACTACCACTGGTCGTGTGCCACTAATCGTGCACATATATATTAATTTTTCTATCCAGCTACAGGTTTCTATGGGAGTTAAGCGCACGATCATCAACCGTCAGTGTGCATGACCAGTACCACTGGTCGTGCGCCACTCGACGTGCACCATTGATCGTGTGCTCTGTTTTACTGTAGTATTTATGCTCGGCTCTGTGAATTAGGGCATAAATCGCTTCATTTTCCGCCTCGCTGCTGCGCGCGAAGCGCCGTTCCTCTCCTCCACAGGTCCTACACTCATCTCCACCCTCCGGGAAGCTTTCTCCGGCCATCCGAAGTCATCTTCACACCTTCGGAGAGTTCCCAGCCACCAATAGCGTACAACGAAGACCTTTCGGTACTTTTCATCTGAGCAAAGGGAGTACAGACTGAAGGCGAGGGAAGAAGATGAAGGAAGACAAGTGGATTGACAACCCATTTGCCTCCGGAAGCAACCACGGTCAGGGTCGTGAAGTGGACTGACAACCCACCACTCTGGCCAAGAACCACGGCTAGACTTTCCCCATTTCGGTTTATTCTACCTCTTCTCTTTGTGGATTGTACTCTTAAGCTTGTAATAAACCTAAACATGCTTTTAATTTGTCTATGAATGAAATTGTTTGGGTAGTTACATCCTCTGTTGTAGCTGTGATGCATTCGCCTCATTTCACATCCATTCCACTCACGCTTTAGAACCACTCTAGCAAAGGCTAGTGTTGGCGGATGAAGAGGTGATTACGACCCTCACTCCCCGCATGGTGTTCATTCCACCCGCTTGCTCTCCGTCTATCCTCCTAACGAAACATGGGATAGCGGCCTGCATTAGTTTCCATCCACCAAACGAAGCGGTGCTTACGACCTATATTAGTTTTCTTTTTGTTGTTAGCTTTAGGAATAAAAAACCAACCCCCCTTGTGTTTCATTAAACTCTTAGTAATGATCTCTCTACGATGCTATCACGTACCCTTCCTGTATTCCCTCGAGATCGACATTCGGGGAAGCTATTCCCAAATTATTACTTGACAGCGACCGGTGCACTTGCCAACACATCAAGTTTTTGACGTCGTTGCTGGGGAATGCATGCGTAAGTGATCTTGGTTGTCGAAGGTAGTTACTCAAGAGTTGTTGTTTTTGCTTTTTTGTTTTGTTGTCATATTTAGTGTATGTAGAGGCAAGGATCGAGAGAGTTGTTTGCCAACGATCCTGAAATAGAGAGGACCGCTCGAGCACGGAGGCGTACCGCAAACGCTCAGCTAGAGATGAGTCACAATCTAATTCAGGCTGGAGGCAATGGAAGAGAGGAAGAGCCCAACTTTGGGGCAAACGCTGATGAGAATATTTGAAACCGGCAGGGACAGCCAATGCATAGGGCTGGTCCGAGAGGGAATGGAGCTGTTGTTGGAGGGCAGCATGTTGATGAGAATGAGGTAAATTGGCCAAGGCTTCGCACGATGAGAGACTACACTACCCCCCATTGTTGGGAGTGTGTATCCAGATTTTGGGCCGACCATCCCTAATCTGCAGTTTGAAATCAAACCGGCCATCGTGAACATGATACGCAGCAACGCTCAGTTCTCCGGGTTGCCGAGCGAGGACCCACACATGCATCTCTTGGAATTTTCTAAGATATGCGGGACCTTCCGTTACGGTGGAATACCCGATGAAACGGTGAAGATGAAGCTATTCCTGTTTTCACTGCATGATACAGCCAAGGCATGGCTGTACAACTTATCTTCGGGGGCCGCCACAATGTGGGATTCCTTAACTGCGCGATTCCTGGAGAAGTTCAATCCGGTAGACAAGATTGTGAACCTGCGACGGGAGATTGGTAACTTCCGCCAGTTCGATCAAGAGAGCCTAGCGGAGGCGTGGGAATGCTTCAATGACTTGCTATAGAAATTCCCAAACCATGAGTTTCAGCCTTGGAACTTGGTGGGCCAGTTCTACTTTGCCATCGAGCCCAATTATAGGGCTATGATTGACGCCGCTGCTGGAGGCTCATTGATGAACATTACACCTGATAACGCCTTGAGGCTTCTGCAAGATACAACCTCACACAACATATATTGGACTGCTGGGAGAAATACCCAAAGGAACAACTGTGGCATATTCGCTCTTGGATCGGCTGTACCAACTGCAACACCTGTCATGGCAATATCTTGCCAAGGATGCGGCAGGGACGACCATCACACATATGAATGCCTAGGAGACGAACTATCTGGTGAGCTGTATAATTTAAATATGAATGAATCTGTGAATTTCATTGCTAGCCAAACTAGAGGTGTGTCTTATGGGAGTGCGTATAACCTAGGGGTGAGAAATCACCCCAACTTTTCGTGGAACCAAAATGCCAGTGGCCAACGATGGCAACCAGGGCAGCATCAATTCGATGCTTCAGCCTCTGAGAGCCAACCGAGGCCACCAAACCCGGGTTATAATCAGATCCCTTTGGCACCTAGGAAGAGTAATTTGGAAGAAATGATGGAGAAGTTTGTTGAGGTCGCTCAATCGAATATGACTAATCAGACCGCATCTATGCGGAATCTGGAAGTGCAACTGGGACAATTGACCCTGGTTCTAGCTGAGCGTCCCCAAGGGACTCTTCCAAGTAACACAGAAAAGAACCCCGTAGATCAGGGGAGGAGTCTTGCTGAGAAGAAAGAGGGGGTGTGTGGAGATCTAGTGATCTCTTGTACGATCAACAACATCGACACACCCGCCCTTTGTGATTCTGGATCTTCTAGAAATGTTCTCATGTTGCAAGACATCAAGAGTTTTAATTTAAAATTAAATCTGGATGATCGTACATCTCTTGTTTTAGCTAACGGAGTTCTGGTGGAGACTGAAGGAGAGGTGAAAGAGTTTGAAGTTACGGTGGATGGAACCAAGGTTGTTGCGGATTTCCAAGTATTGGGACCTATCGAAAATACTTCTATCCCAATCTTGGGAGTCCCATTTTTGAGGGAAAGCAACGCCACCTTGGACTTTTCCAAGGGGGAGGTGGTTGTACCAAATGTGGTGAAATCGGCGTGCTTTCCTAGCACCGTGACTGAACCTCTGTACCCCCCTCCTATTGTTATCACTGACGAATTATTTAGTATTGTGGATCCCAGAGATAAACAAGAGACATGGAAGCAGAATGAGAGAAAAAGTACCTCTGAAGAAGTGCGTGTTGATGAATAAGAAAAGAAGGAGTTGTTGGTTCGTGAGGAGGATGTTGTTAAAATTCCTGAGTTTAGATCTGTGTGGGAGCATGTTTCTCCACCTCCTCATGCTGAATTTAAGGACAAATAGTTTAATCGTAAGGTTTTGTGGGCAAATCCGGTTGCCACCATGGCATCAGAGACGATGAAACCTAAAACCTTTGATGGAGAGTCAGTTGCTTACGCTAAGTGGCGTTCTCCCACTGTGGAGAAAAAGAAAAATGAACGTTTTTTTCGATCCGCTCATTTTGTTGCTCTCTAGGGAGAGAAGCAAGGGGCTTAGGTCCGGTTAGGTAAAACCAACTTGAATCCTAGAGCTTCAAGCCCTGGCCTTTCTCACTCTTGCGGGGAGCTATATCATAAATCAACGTTTAATTGATAATTGTTGGATAGTTTATGCTAGTAACTGCTCGGTGGACTTGCGTAGTTTTTTTTTCATTTAGTTTGTTGTGGACATAAAACTCTATATCATGCTTAATATAGGTATTTGGTCCACCTTAAGGATAGTAAAGAAAAGGGCTTCTGGGAGACAACCCATGTTGGACCACTTGGTCCTATTTTGTGTGCTGTGTTTCTTTTTATATATGTATTTCTATTTTCTTGTTGTGCATGAATCTCTAATTCGCAGGTGCTGAAATATTTTGAGGCGCAGCAGACCAGCCGCTATCGGACAATCAGGTAGCATGACTGGTATGCTCAGTTTTGAGCATAGGTACTTCTTACCCCTAGTTCTTTATTTTATTTGGAATGTTTAATTTTACTATTTGTCGCATTCAAGTCTTGGGGGAGAGCATGCATGTGGTCACTACACGTGCGCACAATTTATTGCATACCAGTCTGTTATTTATTTATTTCAAAATCTCTGTAGCACACACTGAATCACCCACTTGAGTGCGATCTTAACCATGCACGCAGCTCGAGTCAAATGTATTATTTTTGTGTAAACTTTAAAGTAGTGATACTGGCTTAGGATTTTGAGATAGAGTAGTACGAAACTCGTGCAGTGCTCCTAATCGAGTACTCATGGTCTGCGTAGAAATAGTATATATTTAATTTTTCTTTATGCTCGTAGATTTATACTTTTCTGCAGATGTAAATATTGTTTGTACTACTCAAAAATGTGAATCTGGAGTAATCAAACGGTAGTGTAGGAATGTGTGTAGCCGTCACCAGACTCATATTGCCCGAGTCGGGAGGAAGGATCATCTTTCTCGGTGGCTAAGAACTTGCCCCAAGCCACTCTCGAAGCATTGGTGCATGGCTAGTCAAGCGTGAGCATGACGTAGGCCATCAATTTGGCTAGTTTGAGTCTTGTTTACCTTTTCCTAACTGCTAACCATTGCAAGCCAAATTTGTGCCTACCCCTCCTTTGATTCAGCTCCACCTTCATTCACCAAAGCCTAAAGCCAATCCTCCTATCGCAACCAAATCCATGAGCTGCAGTGAATTTAATATTTTGACGAGGTGTGATGTGTAGAATTCTAGTGATGTGGTAGATGAATTCATGAATGTTTACTTGCAAAAATTTGGGGATTGCAAAAGAAAAAAGAAGAAAAAAAATTAATGAGTATTGAAAAAGAAAATCTAAAAAGAATTATAATGAGAAATGGAATCCCCATCTTGTTATTCTTGATTTTGGTCGGGTTAGGCCATGTACACACCCGGTTTTCAAGCTAACTCCGGGGGTGTGTACACGTGCAATTCTGAGGGGCTGTATTGGTTTAGCTGGTTGTTTGCTCGCTTGGGTTGCATTTAGCCTCCATGTTTATCTTTGACTACCAAACATTAGCCTAAGGCCCATGATTATCCTAAAAGTCCTACGAATTCACGTTTCTGACGAGTTAGTATCGTGGAGAGAGTGTGAACGGGCAAGCGTATGGTCTCCGACATTGATGGATTTATTTGGAGGTAATCACGAGCCTCGGTCTTTGGCAATGCTCATCTTAGTGGCCTGTCTACTTTCTTCCTACGCATGACCGAACGATTCTCCAGAATTCCAATTTTGAGTAGATACAATATTTATTTATGCCAGTCGAATAGTTTAAACTTCGTAGTATAATTAAAAAGTTTTTCTATTATATTTTCTATGCCCATGATGTATTTGATTTCTCGTAATACTTTATTTCGAAATTGCTAAGCCAGCTAACTGTTTTTTAGTCCAAGGAGTGAGGATTTGCTTGGGACGCGCAAATGGGTAAGTCTGGGGGTGTGATGAGTCCAAATTATATACATATTTTTGGACTCATCTGGGCCAGTTTTCTTTCACTAGCACTTCACATTTTGTTCGTTATCGTATGTATTTCTTCAAATCTTTATTTCCATAGGAAGTGCACTTTAGACCCATTTTCAGTGTGATTTCATAGTTTTTGTACTTTTGCCCTATACTTGGTGTTTTTCTGCATTTGGAGAATGTGGTGTGCCCATTTCAGTGGCTCTTTTGTTCTTACTGCAGGTACAATGGTGGTGTGCGTATTCCGGGATTGTTTGGGAAATCCCATTACGGTACAGGAATACTACGCACGATCATTGGATCTATAGAGCGCACGACCACTGGTGGTGCGCCACTGATCGTGCGCTCTATATTCTCCATTTTCCAAGTTCTGTCTGGGGAATCGCATGACCATTGGACATTATGTGCACGACCGCTGGTCATGCGACACTGCTCGTGCGCGTTTATTCGATTTTTTTGCAGTTCTGCCAATACAATCGCACGATCATGGGATCTAGTGCGCACGACCACCGGTGGTGCGCCACTGATCTTGCGCATACATATTAATTTTTCTGTCCAGCTACAGGTTTCTCTGGGAGCTGAGCGCACGATAATCAACCGTCAGTGCGCACGACCACTGGTCGTGCGCCACTGATCGAGCGCTCTATTTTTCTGCTGCAGTATTTAAGCCTGGCTCTGCGAATTAGGGCATATATCGCTTCATTTTTCGCCCGCTGCTGTGCGCGAAGCACCGTTACTCTCTCCCGACAAGTCCTCCACTCATCTCCACCCTCCGTGAAGCTTTCTCCGGCCATCCAAAGTCATCTTCGCCCCTTTGGAGAGTTCCCGGCCACCAATAGCTTGCAACAGAGACCTTTCAGTACTTTTCATTTGAGCAAAGGGAGTAAATACTGAAGGCAAGGGAAGAAGACAGAGGAAGACAAGTGGATTGACAACCCATTTGCCTCCGGAAGCAACCACGGTCAGAGTCGTGAAGTGGACTGACAACCCACCACTCCGGCCAAGAACCACGGCTAGACTTTCCCCATTTCGATTTATTCTACCTGTTCTCTTTGTGGATTGTACTCTTAAGCTTGTAATAAACCTAAACGTGCTTTTAATTTGTCTTTGAATGAAGTTGTTTGGGTAGTTACATCCTTTGTTGTAGATGCGATGCATTCGCCTCATTTCATGTCCATTCCACTCCCGCTCTAGAACCACTCTAACAAAGGCTAGTGTTGGTGGATAAAGAGGTGATTATGACGCTCACTCTTCGCACGGTGTTCATTCCATCCGCTTGCTCTCCGTCCATCCGCCTAACGAAGCACAACATATCGACCTGCATTAGTTTCCATCCACCAAGCGAAGTGGTGCTTACGACTCGCATTAATTTTCTTTTTGTTGTTAGCTTTAGGAATCAAAAACCAACCCCCCTTGTGTTTCATTAAACACTTAGTAACGATCTCTATACGATGCTATCACGTACCCTTCCTGCATTCCCTCGAGATCGACATTCGGGGAAGCTATTCCCAAATTATTACTTAACAGCGGCCGGTGCACTTGCCGACACATCACCTCTCCCTTGGTGCTAGATCTCTATTTATTCATAGGAGAGATATCGGCTCAAAAGAGTCTTAATTCATGAGGAGAAGTATTTCTTAGGAGAAGACCATGCTAGGGCTTGTGCCCTAAAGATATGATGTCTTCGACCACTCCTTCCTTCCATGAGAAGATAGGGACTTAGTTTCGTGAAAAAAGTTGGCCTTTTGAGGGTGAACAAGGGAGGAGGAATTCTGGATGTGATTTGGATAGTTAGGTTGGGGGAATAAGACGAACTGACTACGTTCGCTCTGCTTTAAGATGCGCACATAAATTTATTTTCTGCACACAACAATCTTCAAGGTCATTTTCGGACATGATGCGGCCAGATCTGGGTTGTGGGCTGAGCATGAAAGTTGTAGGCCACGGAATGACCTTTCCAACGAGGAGTTAGACGCCTTCACCAGATTCCTATAACATCAGGAATCTCCAGTCAAAGTTGCTATCCAGAAGGTGTCCTGCACTTAAAATACTTGGGTTGGTGTAGAATCGGGTTTGGACTCGGGAGAGACATTGTAGCAAATTGACATTGAGGTTGGGTAGATCCTTAACAAACAAATGGAGTAGTGAAACGTACTTGAATGAAAGGATTTGGTGGAGGTTAATGAGTGAATTGTTTGATGAACTTGGAATTATACCAATGACTTAACTATGAGAATTAATTAAGATGCGCTGGATAATAGCAATATGTCGGATATCATTTGGAAACGAATTGTATGATGCTAATTTATGGTCATGCGAGATGTTGACTGATGGAATGAATTTAGTCATCCACTGCTTAGAGTTGTGCCCCCTACAGGTAGCAGTGTGAGGACGACATGTAGCATAAGGTGGCTTACCATATGTGAGAATAGTGAACCCTTGTGTGCTTGGATGCACGAAAATATGGAAGAGGTTGATGCATGGTCATGAGGCTTGTCAAATAAGGAAGTCTAAGGTGGTCCACTGCTGTGAGGTGTGTTTCCTTACGGGTAGCAGTGTGGATTGTATATTGTATGAGGTGGTTCACCACCTGTGTTGATGATGAACCCTTAAGTGCCTTAGGGCACGAGATTGTGAAAGGGTGTAAGTGCGGGTGTTTGACCGCACTAGATTGGTAATGATGAAAAGAGACATAAGTGGACGGTTGGCCTTAGTCCTCTGGTGGTTTGTTCACAGAGGCACCTTCCGTGCCACGATGATGTGAAATTGCATGCGCTGTGAGTCGACACACGATGTCATAATCCTGGGTTAAGGATAGTGTGGCAGGTCTATGGGCTCGCCAGTCATCACACCGACGGGAGTTGACAGTTAGACTTGCACAGTTGGGCCTTGGTCCTCGGTGCTCACTTCCCGATGCACCCTCCGTGCTAGTGGATGGTTAGACTTGGTCCTTTGGTGATTTGTTCACAGAGGCACCTTCCGTGCCACGATGATAGGCCAGTTGGGCTGGGCTCTTAGTGCACATCTACCCGAGACCCCTTCTGAGTCGTAGTACACACGTGAGCTCCACTGTTGTGTTCTTAGCGTTGAGGTGTACGGAGACCTAAGCTTGGTAGTGTGGATTCCCGTCTAGTAGTGGAGAAGCCCGCCCACTGTCACTGCCTGACCACGACGGTTGACGCCTGAGAGGTTAGCTACCTACTCGAAAAGTGGGAACTACAAGTCTATATCGACATAGTAGTTGCATGTGCGTGATCATGGTTAAGTCATTGCATTGAATTCATGTCATTACACTACACTGCATACACAAGACCCTCATCGTATAAGTTTGTATGGGCACTCTTATACGATGAGTTACTTTACTGTTGAGCCAATCCTCAACTTATATGTCTGTATAGACATTCATATAAGTTGAGTTGCTTTCTATTGTAACTTTACCTTTATACTACTGTAGATTATAGAATTGCTAGAGTAGGTTATTTACTCATTCATTAAACTGCTGATATACATTGATATTGCTCACTCATTTACCACCTATTTGTATTAATACCCTTTTAGATATATTTTACTTGTCCTTTTCTCCGCCCGATGCCGAGGAGACGCCGGGGGAGCGGATGTGATAACCACTTAGTCTTTATGACTAACGTTTACTACATCATCCTTTTTAGGAGGGAACCCCGCAGATAGAGTAGCAGCAGGTTATGCAGAAGGACAGCCAGGCCAGGATGATAGGGCCTGAAGGGACGGTGCCATCGCTACCGTCAGTGACTAATGTGAGTTAGAGAGACTCATTTTGTACTCGTACTCTGATGTTATAGAAGCTTATTGCTGCTTCTTTTATTTGATGTACTTTTGGACTATTTACTTATGTGTGGATTTGATTTCTGTTTTATGTTCTTGGTTGGGTTGACAATGTTTGATATTGATTATTGCCGGCAGGACAGACATCTTGTAGTATAGGTTATCCCGTGTGCTAACAGTACCGCAAGACGGCAGTTCTGAGCATAAGACTCCACTCGTGTCGTGTTTTGTGTTTTGGGAGGGGGGGGGGGTCTTACAAATGGTATCAGAGTTAGGTTTCGATCCTCGGACCTGTGGGTCATGGGCCCACCACGCTTCCGCTGCGTGGTGGGCCCATAACTATGGAACATCCCCGTTCGATTAGTCAGTTTGGGGGCAACCTGACTTAGCGAAAGCAGTGGCGTGCCCATATATAACTCACACTAAGTATATCCAACTTTGACCTTAAGATTAGCCAACTTGACCTTAGGTTTGTACCTTACGTGTAGATCCCAGTGCCCGTTGAGCCATTGGGCGGGACTCCCGCCCTGTCCGTACCCACACAATTTCAGTAATCGGAGCTAGGACAAACGTTTACAGCTATCTTGGATGCCTTTAGGTCCCTACAAGCCCCTGTACAATAATAAGCACCGGGCTCTAATTGGTTGAGCACCTTCCGAGCTCTCTCCCCTCCTGCCTACCTTGCGATGGAGTCGGCAGTGCGTACTGAGGAATGGCTCGACACCGTGTAAGAGCTGATGATAGAAATTAGATGTCCGAACAATATGGCTGTGACCATGGTAGTGTCACTTCTGGAACTGCATACAAAAAGGTGGTGGAAGTCTCTCATGGGCTCCACCCTCCAAGGAAGAGTCTACACGGATATTAGTTGGAGCGAGTTTTTTGAAGCTTTCTTAGAGCACTTTATCCCTTCGACAGCTTAAGATGAACTTGAAGAAAGGTTCCTGCACCTGAAGCAGGGATCCAAGTCAGTGACATAGTACTAGCGAGTGTTTCAGCATCTGGCTAGATTTGTTGACTCCTATGAGTTGGACGACATAGGATATACTAAAAGGTTCTACAAAGGCTTGCGAGACCCCCTGAGGCAAGCCCTTTTGTTTATACCAGACTCCAGCTTAGCAGAGATAATTGACATGACAAAGAGGCTAGAGGCAGAACACTTGGGAAGTGGTAAGAGACCCACTGAGGGTGTGATGGAGGCTGGCCCTAGTAATAGAAGGAGGCATGACAACAAAGGTGGAAGAGGATACCAGAGAGGTGGCGGGCATTTCCATCGAAATTTTAGAATGGAGCGCCCGGTCCCACAGCCGCCAGCATTGCCTCAACCTCCACAGCTTCAACAGTTCCAACAACCCAAAGGGCGGTATGAGCGAGTGTGCTTCCAATGCAACCAACCGGGCTACATACGATGTCACCGCCCATAGCTAGTTTGGAATGCTCCTCCTGCTCTCCCTCCAGCAGCTCCACGAGGACGCGGACATATATGTGGTCGAGGACGAGGACCACGAGGAGGAAACCCCAGACCTGCTCGGAATCAGGTGTTTGCGTTGGACATGGCGTAGGAGAGGAACCCTCAGGAGGTGATTGCAGGTATGTTACAGTTAATTAGCACATTTTCAGTAATCACCTTAAGTTGCTTAAGATGTACTAGAGGTCTAGCTTTGAGTATTTGCTATTGGTACTTAGGCACCGTAATGGTTGGTGGGAAACCGGCCTATACGTTATTCGATACCGGTGCATTGCACTCGTTTGTGTCAGCGGACTTTGTTAATGACCTAGAAGGAGTGCAATACTTCACTAGTATTGCTCTGAGAGTACGCCTTCTAGATGGCTCAGAGATGACCGCAACTGCCAAGTGCGACTTGGAGAGACTCCTTGGAGGAAAGACCTTTGATACCCCTGCCACAGTTTTGAGGATGCCGAAATTCAACCTCATTCTGTGGATGACATGGTTGAATTGGAATTATGCAAGAATTAACTGCTCGGAGAAGCGGATTTACTTGAGATATGAAGACACTGAAGTCATTTTCCAAGGTATAAGATTCACACCACGCTTGATATTATCTTCAATTCAGCCCTTGAAAGCCCACATGAGAGCGGATGAAGTTTACATGATATGTTTCGAATTGAAAGAGAGGACAATAGATATGACAGATGTGCGAGTGGTACGAGATTTTCTCGAGGTATTTCCCAAGAAGCTGTCGGGATTACCCCCGCATCGAGAGGTGGGTTTTCAAATAAAGCTAGTATCGAGTGTCAAGCCCATCTCCAGGACTCTTTATCGAATGACCACAAAGGAACTCACAGAGTTTATAGTCCAATTGCTAGAACTGGTGGAATTAGGATTTGTTCGCCCCAGCTCATTACCTTGGGGAGCCCCTGTTCTGTTCGTTAAGAAGAAGGATGAGACCTTACGATTATGTATAGACTATCGGGAGCTCAACCGACTGACGGTGCGGAACACCTATCTGCTACCCCGGATCGACGAGTTGTTCGATCAATTGGTAGGAGTGCATTAGTTCTCCAAGTTGGATTTGCGCCCGGGGTATTACCAATTGAGGATATAAGAGGAGGAAATTTAGAAAACCACTTTTATCTCAAGGTACGGCTTGTACGAGTTCACCGTGATGCCGTTTGGGCTCACAAATACCCCTTCAGCTTTCATGAGTCTGATGAACAAGGTGTTTGAACCTTATTTAGACATCATCATCATCGTCTTCATCGATGACATTTTGGTCTACTCAAAGATAGAGGAGGAGCATGTCGAACATCTGACCTTGGTGCTGAAGAAGCTAAAAGAGCATGCCTTATTTGCCAAATTCAGCAAGTGTGAATTCTGGCTCCAATAAGTTGCCTTCTTGGGCCATGTGATCAGTGGGGCTGGACTAGCTGTGGATCCTGCCAAAGTGCGTGCCGTGAAGGAATGGTCACCCTTAAAGTCACCGACCGATGTACGAAGTTTCCTTGGGCTTGCCGGGTATTATCGAAAGTTTGTGAAAGGATTCTCAAAGATTGTCATTTCTCTTACTACTCTGACAAAGAAAGCTGTGCCATATGAGTGGACACCCCAGTATGAAGCTGCGTTCCAAGAACTAAAGAACAAACTTACTACCGTACCCATCCTAGCCCTCCCATCTGCGAAGGAAGCATTTAAAGTCTACACTGACACGTCATATCAAGGGATAGGGGCAGTACTGATGTAGCTCGGGCATGTGATTGCTTATGCTTCGAGATAGCTGAAGAAGCATGAAGTCAATTATCCAGTACATGATTTAGAATTGGGAGCAGTGATGTTCGCCTTGAAGGTTTGGAGGCACTATCTATACGATCTCCACTGCGAAATCTTTTCGGACCATAAGAATTTAAAGTACGCTCATACTCAGAAAAAACTAAACCTGAGACAGCGACGGTGGCTAGAATTTTTATGTGATTATGAATTTACCTTAAACTACCACCCCGTAAAAGCAAATTCCGTAGCTGATACTTTGAGCAGAAAGGTACCAGAATCGAGCCCTGAGTCCCGATTGACGAGTTTGAAATTAGCTCGGATGCTCGAGGAGATGGAGATTACCTTGGTATATAAAGACCATTCGTAAGGGCATACGAAGTACTTAACCACAATGAGCATAGTCTGTGATATTCGGGACAGAATTCAGACAGAGCAAGGAAAGGATGCTGCTATGACCCCAGTGTTCAAGTCAATTGAAGATGGGACTGTTGATGAGTATTCCCTAAAAATGGCCTCGTTCATCTCCGTGATCGGCTTTACATTCCCAAAGGTGGTAAAATTCGGGAAGATATCTTGAGAGAGACACATTGCTCTTAGTATTCAATGCATTCTGGGATTGCCAAGATGTACACCGACTTGCGGAAGACCATATATTGACCGGGAATGAAGAGGGACATCATATATTTTGTTACGCACTATGAGGCCTGTTAAAGGGTGAAGGCAGAATGCAAGAGCCCCAGAGAATTATTACAGTCATTGCCCATCCCCTTATGGAAGTTCGAGGATGTCTCAATGGGCTTCGTCCACGGGTTGCCTCGCTAATGCTCAGTGAATGATTCTGTTTGGGTAATCGTTGACCGCCTGACAAAGGTAGCTAGGTGTATTCTTATGAAGAAAGAAGCTCATGTGGATGTTTTGGTATGCCTCTTTGTGGAGCAGTTTGTACGGTACCATGGCGTGCCAAAGATAATTATTTCTGACCGGGATGGTAGTTTTACCTCTAAAGAATGGAAGGCCGTATAGGCGTATTTGGGTTCACGCCTTACCTTCAGCACAACCTTTCATCCTCAGACGGACGGGCAGTTTGAGAGGACTATCAGAACTTTGGAAGATCTATTGAGGTTGTGTGTGCTGGATATAGGAGATCCATGGGAAAGGCTCTTACCCCTGGTAGAATTCTCATACAACAGTCACCAGGCCAGTATCGGGATGACACCCCATGAAGGCCTTTATGGAAGGTGTAGAACCCCCTTGTTATGGGTGCAAGATGAAGACCCGAAGGTTTTAGGAATTGAGTACATCGATGATACTGATGCAGTTGTTAGATTAATACGAGACCGCATGCTTGAGGCTCAAAGTCGACAGGATAAATATTATAATGTAAAACACCGGATGGTGGAATTTCAAGTGGGTGACAAAGTGTTCCTGAAGATCCGACCGATGCTTGGAGTGTCACAGGTACGTGGTGGGAAGAAGCTCAGCCCAAGGTACGTTGGGCCTTACACTATATTGGAAAGGATTGGCCCTTTGGCCTATCAGTTGGAGTTACCGCCAGAGCTAGAGAATCTTCATGACGTATTCTATGTGTCTTCACTTCGGAAGGCGTTGTTGTGGCCCGATCAACATACCCCACAACTGATGGAGCAGTAACAATTGATAGATTTGTGTGACTAGAGCCGGTGCGGATAGTGGACACCGAGATAAGAAACTTGCGTCGCAAGAGTGTTCCTTTAGTAAAGGTGTTGTAGTCTAATCATGGGAAAGATGAATTTACTTTAGAGCCGGTGGACTTGATGCGGAAGCACTACCCGAATTTGTTTCTCCAAGGTAAAATTTATAAAGCATAATATATTAAACAAACTTGCCTTGGGCGAATTATCGGCCGCTGTTGAGCCGGATTTTCGGGAATTTTGCAAAATCGACTTAAATGGGCCGCATCCCTTCAACATGACTCATTCAAAGCAATATTAGGCGGCCCAATGTTAGACCGACATGTGGCAAAACAATTAACCCTAATTCCTCATTATAAAAGGAACATGTGGAAAACCCTAGCCGTCTTGTTTTACAGTTATCGAGCAGTTATCGTTACCGAGCCTAACGAAACAGAGAAGCCGCCAGAGTCCATTTCTGGAAGGAAATCCTCTCTCTTCCTCTCTTTCCAGTGAAGAACGAACACCAACGAGGGAGAAGAAGATGCCGCAAAGAAGGGTGACAAGATCCATGGTTGGAAACCTCGGAACCTCCAGAAATGAGGTGAGCTTCATACCCTCTCCCTTGGTGCTAGATCTCTAGTTATTCCTCGGAGAGATATCAGCTCAAAAGAGTCTTGATTTGTGAGGAGAAGTCTTTCTTAGGAGAAGACCATGCTAGGGCTCTTGCCCTAGAGATATGATGTCTTCGACAACTCCTTCCTTCCATGAGAAGATAGGGACTTGGTTTCGTGAAGAAAGTTGGCCTTTTGAGGGTGAACAAGGGAGAAGGAATTCTGGATGTGATTTGGGAAGTTTTGTTGGGGGAAAAAGACGAACCGATGCCGTTCGTTCTGCTTTAAGATGCGCGCAGAAATCTATTTTCTGCGCATAATAATCTTCAAGGTCATTTTCGGAAATGATGCGTCCAGATCTGGGTTGTAGGCTAAACATAAAAGTTATAGCCCACGGAAAGACATTTCCAATGAGGGGTTACACAGCTTCACTGAATTCCTGTAGCCTCAGGAATCTCCGGTCAAAGTTGCTGTCCAGAAGGTGTCCTTCAATTAAAATACTTGGGTTGGTGTAAAATCGGGTTCGGACTCGGTAGAGACATTGTGGCAAATTGACATTGAGGTTGGGTGAATTCTTTTTATGTCTAACCGTGACAATTCAACGATTGATGAAATTTGTTGGATAGATCCTTAGCAAACAAATGAAGTAGTGAAACGTACTTGAATGAAAGGATTTGTTGGAGGTTAATGAGTGAATGGTTTGATGAACTTGGAATTATACCAAAGACTTAACTATGAGAATTAATAAAGATGCGCGGGATATTAGCAATATGCCGGATATCATTTGGAAATGAATTGTATGATGCTAATTTATGGCCATGTGAGATGTTGACTGATGAAATGAATTTAGTCATCCACTGGTTAGAGTTGTTCCCCTTACGAGTAGTAGTATGAGGATGACATGTATCATAAGGTGGCTTGCCATCTGTGATAATAGTGAACCCTTGTGTGCTTGGATGCACGGAAATACGAAAGCGGTTGATGAATGGTCATGAGGCCTGTCAAATAAGGAAGTCTAAGGTGGTCCATTGCTATGAGGTGTGTTTCCTTACGGGTCGCAGTGTGGATTGTATGTTGTATGAGGTGGTTCACCACCTGTGTTGATGATGAACCCTTAAGTACCTTAGGACACGGGATTGTGAAAGGGTGTAAGTGCGGGTGTTTGACCGCACTGGATTGGTAATGATGAAAAGAGACATAAGTGGACGGTTGGCCTTGGTCTTCTGGTGGTTTGTTCACAGAGGCACCTTCTGTGACACGATGATGTGAACTTGCATGCGGTGTGAGTCGACACGAGGTATCATAATCCTGGGTTAAGGATAGTGTGGCAGGTCTACGGGCTCGCCAGTCATCACACCGACGGGAGTTGACAATTAGACTTGCACGGTTGGGCCTTGGTCCTTGGTGCTCACTTCCCGAGGCATCCTCCGTTCTAGTGGACGGTTGGCCTTGGTCCTTTGGTGATTTGTTCACAGAGGCACCTTCCGTGCCACGATGATAGGCCAGTTGGGCTGGACACTTGGTGCACATCTACTCGAGAACCCTTCTGAGCCATAGTACACATGTGAGCTCCGCTATTATGTTCTTAGCATTGAGGCTTATGGAGGCCTAGACTTGGTAGTGTGGATGTTGGATCCCTAGTTGGATTTGGGCTAGGTTCACTAACTAGGATGTCTGACCCATAATGTATAGCTAGGGTCATGTGTTTTGAGTTCTAAAGTCTAGGCTAAGTCTTTAGGTTAAACCATACATGGACCAGCTAGCAGAATACCTCAGATGACTCAAGACTTAGAGAAAATCAAGTTCAGTATATATGTTCGACGTTCGTCAAACTCAGCTCAACGATTGTCGATCGCTGATCGACGAACTCAGAGTTAATTCTCTGAGTTGAGCTCGACGATATTCGAGCTCAGGCCAATAAAGTCTGGATTTCAACTTCAACACATTCTTTCCATAATATTTTTCTCTGAACTCAGCTCGACGAAGACAGAATATGTGTTCGACGAACTTGGACTGCAAAATTGGCAAGTTATTCACAGAATGCAGGTCGTTGAGCTAAGGTCGACGAACTTGGATCTCAAGTCGACCAACAAGTTTTCGCAGGTCGACAAATAGGATATCTCAGCTCGACAAACTTGGATCTCAGGTCGACGAAATCTGTTCTATGGTCGACGATTTCTGTTGCAGTTCCAGACTTAGAATTTTCCTTATTTTCTGTCCTTTATTCCATATTATTTAGCAGTGATTTCCTGAAGTAATTAATGCTAATATTCTCTGAATATGGCCGTTACTGGCAGCATTGATTATGGTCTCCATTAGGATAATTACTTGCTTAATTAATTGGGACAGTTGAGGAAACTCATTAAAACAAATATTCTCCAGCCGATTTTCATTCTCCAGGCAGTCATCAATCAATGCAGACTATTCAAAATTCAAAGGAGAATTCGACAGAGATATATAAAAGGGATTTTCTTTTCGGTTGATAGAAACAAGGAAGAAGATAACAGAACCAGAGAACATACAAAAAATCTCTTAGACATTCTATGTGTAGAAAACACTTTGTTTTCTCCATGATTTTACTGAAGAAGAAGAACAACAACAATCACTGTCAAGAGTCTTCTTCAACTTCTACTCCAGGAGCTTTGAAGGACAACAATCTCTGAATCAGTCAGAAGTTCCTGGATCTTTTCAAGTCAAGGCTGAAGACCTATACCCTGAGCAAGGCTTCAAGTGATTTCTGGAGAAGCCTTGACAACAACAATCCACTTGTCTTCTCAGTTGTTTGAGAAAGAGAAGACACCATCACTCTCTCCCCCCTCATGTATAAAGGATTTATTAACTCCCTTCAAAAGTTTATTTTGGTTTTTGGGCACCTTATCAAAAGCTCAAAGGTGGCAATCACCTGATCAAAAAATTACTAGTGGATTCCTACCAGGGTGGTAAAAGAGTGGATGTACCCAAGTTGGGGAACCACTATAAAATTTCTTGTGTTGTCTGATTGCCCTTTTTCTTATTGTTCTTACTGTGGCTGTGATAGGCTAGTTGTACTGTGATATATTTCTATGATGTGTTAGATTAGATCATCTTAGACAGTTTTACCTTTCTGTTAATATTAGTATCAATTATTCATTACTCTGATATAAAAATCTTAAACAGCTAAAAAGTTTTAAATACTCTATTCACCCCCCCTCTAAAGTAAATCAGATCTAACCCCTATCTTTTAATTGGTATTAGAGTGGGTTCCTTTGGTTGTACAAGCTAACACTTGAACCAAAAGATCCTTTGTTAGATCTGATTTTAGTTTGTTTATTACACAACATGGCACAGAGCAAAGACTATGCAAGCACCAGACCTCCAGTCTATAACTTGAATAAATTTGCAATCTAGAAGGTAAGAATCAGGCTGTATATGAATTTTATTGATGAGGACATATATAATTCTATTTTGACAGGTCCTCCTCAACCTGCAGCTGCCACATCAACCTCTACTTCAAGCGTAAATGCTGTTCCACCACCTGAGTGGACAAATGCTGAGAAAAAGGCAAAGATTACAGATGCAAAGGCCATGAATATATTGGCTCAGACTATGTCAGATGATATATTTCAGAAAGAGGTTGAATGCACATCTGCAAAAGCAATCTGGGACTCTCTAAACAAGATGGTTGCTGGTTCAGCTGATGAGAGGAAAGACAAAAGATCAACTCTCATCTCCCAGTATGAGAACTTTAAGAAGGAAGAATCAGAATCTATTAGTGACATGCACAACAAATTAAGTTCAATTATTAGTGAGCTGAAGACCTTGGACAAAGACATCTCTCTCACTAAGGTGAGTGATAAAATCCTCATGTGCTTCCCAAACTCATGAGATTCCATGATATGGCCAATCAAGGAGGCCAGGAGCATGAATGAGATTTCTACTGAATCTCTTCTGGGAAAGCTCAAATCTTATGAGCAGTTGATCAAGTCCAGGTAAGATGCAGAACAGAAGACCCCTACAACAACAAGAAAGGAGCAGAATATAGCTTTTAAAGCTGCATAAGAAACTGATGCTCCAACATCAAATGAAGAACTCCTGAGTCTCTTAGCCAAGAGATTCTACAAAATGGCAAGGAAGGACTTCAGTAGAAAGTCATCCAGGCATGATGACAAACCCAGGTATGACAAGACACCCACTAAGGAAATTGTTTGCTTTGGGTGCAGGAAACCAGGACACTTCATTTCAGAATGTCCTAAAAATCAAAAGAAGGAGAAAAGAAAAGAAAAGGACTCCAGGAAGCATCACTACAACAAGCCTTCCTCCAGCAAGCACAAGAGAAAAGAAAAGGGCTTTGTGGCTGAGACCTGGAGTGATACTAAAGAAGAATCTTCATATTCCAGCTCCAGTGAAGATAAAGAAGAAGTAAAGGCAAGGGAAGTTTGCCTTATAGCTATCAATGCCTCTTGCAACCCATCAGATGCTGAGGAACAAACAGAAGAGTCAAACAATGAAGAATCTTCTGAATCAGAGGCTGATCAGGTATTATCATCTTTTGATTATAATTCAGATAGTTTCAAAACTGAATTTAAGTCTTTGTGTATAGATTTAATAAATTCTGAAAAAGAGATTAAAACACTTAGGGACAAATTAACAGATCATGAAAACTTTGTTTCTAAAAATATTAAGTTAAAAGATGAATTAACTTTAGCACAAGAGCAAATAATATCATTAAAATCTGAATTAGCTGAGGCTAGGCAGCTTGAAGAATCCCTAAATGGGAGAAGCATCAAGTTGATGGACGTCACAAGCACAATTAATGCCAAGCTAAATGGCAAGCTGGGCTTAGGTGCTTCATCAAGCCAACCTCCTCTAATCCAGAAGAATATATTATCAACTCCAATTAAGTTTGTTTCTGAAAAATGAAAAGAGAAAATAGATAATAATAATAATAATGATAAACCAACTGAATTAAAACCAAAGAATAAGAAAAGGAAACAAAATAAGAAAAATCCTAACAACAACAATGTTTAATAGATTTCGTCGAACTGCGATCGACGAAATGTGTACAGTTCGTCGAACTCCAGTCGGCAAACTCCGAACGTAGATTTCTATCATAATTATTCATTGAACTATGATCGACGAAACTAGTATGGTTCGTCGACTAGAGATCGACGATTTTGGGGCCTAGAGAATGGATATTCTTATTCTCTGAGTGGAGTTCGACGAACTCAGGTCGACGAACTCACTTGAATTCGTCGAACACAGTTCAGTATAATAGAAACTTTAATTCTTCTAAAACTTATAATCAACCAAGATCTTCTTTTAATCAATTTAACCAATGAATTATACCACCTATAAGATATCACCCTTTAGGTTATAAATGCCAACCTGAATATTCTTAAATCTCTAGTTTTAGTTATGAGAAGAAAGAAGGACCAAAGGTAACCTAGGTCAAGAATAGCTAATCTGTTTATTTGCAGGTGAAATACTATCCTACCACAGAGCAACAGTGGTACCTGGATAGTGGCTGTTCTAAACACATAACTGGGAACAAGGATAACCTAACTCACCACAAGTCAAAGTTAGGACCAAAAGTAATATTTGGTGACTCTATTTGTGGCCAGACTGAAGGCTATGGAAAGGTCCAGATTGGAGCTGTCACCTTCAGGAAGGTAGCCTATGTAAGTGGACTAAAGCATAACCTTATCTCCATAAGTCAGTTATGTTATGAAAGGTTTCAGGTATCATTTACTAAAACTTCAAGTATTATCATAAGTGGACGGTTGGCCTTGGTCCTCTGGTGGTTTGTTCACAGAGGCACCTTCCGTGCCACGATGATGTGAAATTGCATGCGCTGTGAGTCGACACACGGTGTCATAATCCTGGGTTAAGGATAGTGTGGCAGGTCTATGGACTCGCCAGTCATCACACTGACGGGAGTTGATAGTTAGACTTGCACAGTTAGGCCTTGGTCCTCGGTGCTCACTTCCCGATGCACCCTCCGTGCTAGTGGATGGTTGGACTTGGTCCTTTGGTGATTTGTTCACAGAGGCACCTTCCGTGCCACGATGATAGGCCAGTTGGGATGGGCTCTTAGTGCACATCTACCCGAGACCCCTTCTGAGTCGTAGTACACACGTGAGCTCCACTGTTGTGTTCTTAGCGTTGAGGTGTACGGAGACCTAGGCTTGGTAGTGTGGATGCCCGTCTAGTAGTGGAGAAGCCCGCTCCACTGTCACCTCCTGGCCACGACGGTTGATGCCTGAGAGGTTAGCTATCTACTCAGAAAGTGGGAACTACAAGTCTATATCGACATAGCAGTTGCATGTGCGTGATTATGGTTAAGTCATTGCATTGCATTCATGTCATTACACTACACTGCATACACAAGACCCTCATCGTATAAGTTTGTATGGGCACTCTTATACGATGAGTTACTTTACTATTGAACCAATCCTCAACTTATATGTCTGTATAGACATTCATATAAGTTGAGTTGCTTTCTGTTGTAGCTTTACCTTTATACTACTGTAGATGATAGAATTGCTAGAGTAGGTTATTTACTCATTCATTAAACTGCTGATATACATTGATATTGCTCACTCATTTACCACCTATTTGTATTAATACCCTTTTATATATATTTTACTTGTCCTTTTCTCCGCCCGGTGCCGAGGAGTCGCCGGGGGAGCAGATGTGATAGCCACTTAGTCTTTATGACTAACGTTTACTACATCATCCTTTTTAGGAGGGAACCCCGCAGATAGAGTAGCGGCAGGTTATGCAGAAGGACAGCCAGAACAGGATGATAGGGCTTGAAGGGACGGTGCCATCGCTACCGTCAGTGACTAATGTGAGTTAGAGAGACTCATTTTGTACTCGTACTCTGATGTTATAGAAGCTTATTACTGCTTCTTTTATTTGATTTACTTTTGGACTATTTACTTATGTGTGGATTTGATTTCTGTTTTATGTTCTTGGTTGGGTTGACAATGTTTGATATTGATTATAGCCGGCAGGACAGGCATCTTGTAGTATAGGTTAGCCCGTGTGCTAACAGTACCGCAAGACGGCAGTTCTGAGCATAAGACTCCACTCGTGTCGTGTTTTGTGTTTTGGGAGGGGGGTCTTACAAATGGTATCAGAGTTAGGTTTCGATCCTCGGACCTGTGGGTCATGGGCCCACCACGCTTTCGCTGCGTGGTGGGCTCATAACTATGGAACATCCCCACTCGATTAGTCAGTTTGGGGGCAACCTGACTTAGCGGAAGCAGTGGTGTGCCCATATATAACTCACACTAAGTATATCCAACTTTAACCTTAAGATTAGCCAACTTGACCTTAGGTTTGTACCTTACGTGTAGATCCCAGTGCCCGTTGAGCCAGTGGGCGGGACTCCCGCCCTGTCCGTACCCACACAATTTCAGTAATCGGAGCTAGGACAAACGTTCACAGCTATCTTGGATGCCTTTAGGTCCCTACAAGCCCCTGTACAGCAATAAGCACCGGGATCTAATTGGTTGAGCACCTTCCGAGGTCTCTCCCCTCCTGCCTACCTTGCGATGGAGTCAGCAGTGCGTACTAAGGAATGGCTCGACACCGTGTAAGAGCTGATGATAGAAATTAGATGTCCGAACAATATGGCTGTGACCATGGTAGTGTCACTTCTAGAACTGCATACAAAAAGGTGGTGGAAGTCTCTCATGGGCTCCACCCTCCAAGGAAGAGTCTACACGGATATTAGTTGGAGCGAGTTTTTTTAAGCTTTCTTAGAGCACTTTATCCCTTCGACAGCTTAAGATGAACTTGAAGAAAGGTTCCTACACCTGAAGCAGGGATCCAAGTCAGTGACATAGTACTAGCGAGTGTTTCAGCATCTGGCTAGATTTGTTGACTCCTATGAGTTGGACGACAGAGGATATACTAAAAGGTTCTACAAAGGCTTGCGAGACCCCCTGAGGCAAGACCTTTTGTTTATACCAGACTCCAGCTTAGCAGAGATAATTGACATGACAAAGAGGCTAGAGGCAGAACACTTGGGAACTGGTAAGAGACCCACTGCGGGTGTGATGGAGGCTGGCCCTAGTAATAGAAGGAGGCATGACAACAAAGGTGGAAGAGGATACCAGAGAGGTGGCGGGCATTTCCATCAGAATTTTAGAATGGAGCGCCCGGTCCCACAGCCGCCAGCATTGCCTCAACCTCCACAGCTTCAACAGTTCCAACAACCCAAAGGGCGGTATGAGCGAGTGTGCTTCCAATGCAACCAACCGGGACACATACGATGTCACCGCCCATAGCTAGTTGGGAATGCTCCTCCTACTCTCCCTCCAGCAGCTCTACGAGGACGCGGACATATGTGTGGTCGAGGACGAGGACCACGAGGAGGAAACCCCAGACCTGCTCGGAATCAGGTGTTTGCGTTGGACATGGCGTAGGAGAGGAACCCTCAGGAGGTGATTGCATGCATGTTACAGTTAATTAACACATTTTCAGTAATCACCTTAAGTTGCTTAAAATGTACTAGAGGTCTAGCTTTGAGTATTTGCTATTGGTACTTATGCATCGTAATGGTTGGTGGGAAACCGGCCTATACGTTATTCGATACCGGTGCATTGCACTCGTTTGTGTCGGCGGACTTTGTTAATGAACTAGAAGGAGTGCAATACTTCACTAGTATTACTCCGAGAGTACGCCTTCTAGATGGCTCAGAGATGACCGCAACTGCCAAGTGCGACTTGGAGAGACTCCTTGGAGGAAAGACCTTTGATACCCCTACCACAGTTTTGAGGATGCCGGAATTCAACCTCATTCTGTGGATGACATGGTTGAATTGGAATTATGCAAGAATTAACTGCTCGGAGAAGCGGATTTACTTGAGATATGGAGACACTGAAGTCATTTTCCAAGGTATAAGATTCACACCACGCTTGATATTATCTTCAATTCAGCCCTTGAAAGCCCACATGAGAGCGGGTGAAGTTTACATGATATGTTTCGAATTGAAAGAGAGGACAATAGATATGACAGATGTGCGAGTGGCACGAGATTTTCTCGAGGTATTTCCCAAGAAGCTATCGGGATTACCCCCGCATCGAGAGGTGGGTTTTCAAATAAAGCTAGTATCGAGTGTCAAGCCCATCTCCAGGACTCTTTATCGAATGGCCCCAAAGGAACTCGTTGAGTTTATAGTCCAATTGCTAGAACTGGTGGAATTAGGATTTGTTATCCCCAACTCATTACCTTGGGGAGCCCCTGTTCTGTTCGTTAAGAAGAAGGATGAGACCTTACGATTATGTATAGACTATCGGGAGCTCAACCGACTGACGGTGCGGAACACCTATCTGCTACCCCGGATCGACGAGTTGTTCGATCAATTGGTAGGAGTGCATTAGTTCTCCAAGTTGGATTTGCGCCCGGGGTATTACCAATTGAGGATATAAGAGGAGGAAATTTAGAAAACCACTTTTATCTCAACGTACGGCTTGTACGAGTTCACCGTGATGCCATTTGGGCTCACAAATGCCCCTTGAGCTTTCATGAGTCTGATGAACAAGGTGTTTGAACCTTATTTAGACATCATCATCATCGTCTTCATCGATGACATTTTGGTCTACTCAAAGATAGAGGAGGAGCATGTCGAACATCTGGCCTTGGTGCTGAAGAAGCTAAAAGAGCATGCCTTGTTTGCCAAATTCAGCAAGTGTGAATTCTGGCTCCAATAAGTTGCCTTCTTGGGCCATGTGATCAGTGGGGCTGGACTAGCTGTGGATCCTGCCAAAGTGCATGCCGTGAAGGAATGGTCACCCTTAAAGTCACCGACCGATGTACGAAGTTTCCTTGGGCTTGCCGGGTATTATCGCAAGTTTGTGAAAGGATTCTCAAAGATTGTCATTTCTCTTACTACTCTGACAAAGAAAGCTGTGCCATACGAGTGGACACCCCGGTATGAAGCTGCGTTCCAAGAACTAAAGAAAAAACTTACTACCGTACCCATCCTAGCCCTCCCATCTGCGAAGGAAGGATTTAAAGTCTACACTGACACATCATATCAAGGGATGGGGGAAGTACTGATGTAGCTCGGGCATGTGATTGCTTATGCTTCGAGATAGCTGAAGAAGCATGAAGTCAATTATCCAGTATATGATTTAGAATTGGGATGAGTGATGTTCGCCTTGAAGGTTTGGAGGCACTATCTATACGATCTCCACTGCGAAATCTTTTCGGACCATAAGAATTTAAAGTACGTTCATACTTAGAAAAAACTAAACCTGAGACAGCGGCGGTGGCTAGAATTTTTATGTGATTATGAATTTACCTTAAACTACCACCCCGTAAAAGCAAATTCCGTAGCTGATGCTTTGAGCAGAAAGGTACCAGAATCGAGCCCTGAGTCCCGATTGACGAGTTTGAAATTAGCTCGGATGCTAGAGGAGATGGAGATTACCCTGGTATATAAAGACCATTCGTAAGGGCATACGAAGTACTTAACCGCAATGAGCATAGTCTGTGATATTCAGGATCGAATTCGGACAGAGCAAGGAAAGGATGCTGCTATGACCCCGATGTTCAAGTCAATTGAAGATGGGACTGCTGACGAGTATTCCCTAAAAGATGGCCTCGTTCATCTCCATGATCGGCTTTACATTCCCAAAGGTGGTAAAATTCGGGAAGATATCTTGAGAGAGACACATTGCTCTTAGTATTCAGTGCATCCTGGGATTGCCAAGATGTACACCGACTTGCGGAAGACCATATATTGATCGGGAATGAAGAGGGACATCATATATTTTGTTACGCACTATGAGGCCTGTTAAAAGGTGAAGGCAGAATGCAAGAGCCCCAGAGAATTATTACAGTCATTGCCCATCCCCGTGTGGAAGTTCGAGGATGTCTCCATGGGCTTCGTCCACGGGTTGCCTCGCTAATGCTCAGTGAATGATTCTGTTTGGGTAATCGTTGACCGCCTGACAAAGGTAGCCAGGTGTATTCTTATGAAGAAAAAAGCTCATGTGGATGTTTTGGTATGCCTCTTTGTGGAGCAGTTTGTACGGTACCATGGCGTGCCAAAGATAATTATTTCTGACCGGGATGGTAGTTTTACCTCTAAAGAATGGAAGGCCGTATAGGCGTATTTGGGTTCACGCCTTACCTTCAACACAACCTTTCATCCTCAGACGGACGGGCAGTTTGAGAGGACCATCAGAACTTTGGAAGATCTATTGAGGTTGTGTGTGCTGGATATAGGAGATCCATGGGAAATGCTCTTACCCCTGGTAGAATTCTCATACAACAACAGTCACCAGGCCAATATCGGGATGACACCCCATGAAGGCCTTTATGGAAGGTGTAGAACCCCCTTGTTATGGGTGCAAGATGAAGACCCGAAGGTTTTAGGAATTGAGTACATCGATGATACTGATGCAGTTGTTAGATTAATACGAGACCGCATGCTTGAGGCTCAAAGTCGACAGGCTAAATATTATAATATAAAACACCGGATGGTGGAATTTCAAGTGGGTGACAAAGTGTTCCTGAAGATCCGACCGATGCTTGGAGTGTCACAGGTACGTGGTGGGAAGAAGCTCAGCCCAAGGTACGTTGGGCCTTACACTATATTGGAAAGGATTGGCCCTTTGGCCTATCGGTTGGAGTTACCGCCAGAGCTAGAGAATCTTCATGACGTATTCTATGTGTCTTCACTTCAGAAGGCGTTGTTGCGGCCCGATCAACATACCCCACAACTGATGGAGCAGTAGCAATTGATAGATCTGTGTGACTAGAGCCGGTGTTGTAGTCTAATCATGGGAAAGATGAATTTACTTGAGAGCCAGTGGACTTGATGCGGAAGCACTACCCGAAGTTGTTTCTCTAAGGTAAAATTTATAAAGCATAATATATTAAAAAAACTTGCCTTGGGTGAATTATCGGCCGCTGTTGAGCCGGATTTTCGGGAATTTTGCAAAATCGACTAAAATGGGCCGCATCCCTTCAACATGACTCATTCAAAGCAATATTAGGCGGTCCAATGTTAGACCGACACGTGGCAAAACAATTAACCCTAATTCCTCGTTATAAAAGGAACATGTGGAAAACCCTAGCCGTCTTGTTTTACCAGTTATCGAGCAGTTGTCGTTACCAAGCCTAACGAAACAGAGAAGCCGCCAGAGTCAATTTCTGGAAGGAAATCCTCTCTCTTCCTCTCTTACCAGTGAAGAATGAACACCAACGAGGGAGAAGAAGATGCCGCAAAGAAGGGTGACAAGATCCATGGTTGGAAACCTCGGAACCGCCAGAAATGAGGTGAGCTTCCTACCCTCTCCCTTGGTGCTAGATCTCTAGTTATTCCTAGGAGCGATATCGGCTCAAAAGAGTCTTGATTTGTGAGGAGAAGTCTTTCTTAGGAGAAGACCATGCTAGGGCTCTTGCCCTAGAGATATGATGTCTTCGACCACTCCTTCCTTCCATGAGAAGATAGGGACTTGGTTTCGTGAAGAAAGTTGGCCTTTTGAGGGTGAACAAGGGAGGAGGAATTCTGGATGTGATTTGGGAAGTTTTGTTGTGGGAAAAAGACGAACCGACGAAGTTCGTTCTGCTTTAAGATGCGCACAGAAATCTATTTTTTGCGCATAATAATCTTCAAGGTCATTTTCGGAAATGATGCGTCCAGATCTGGGTTATAGGATAAACATAAAAGTTATAGCCCACGGAAAGACCTTTCCAATGAGGGGTTACACAGCTTCACTGAATTCCTGTAGCCTCAGGAATCTCCGGTCAAAGTTGCTGTCCAGAAGGTGTCCTTCAATTAAAATACTTGGGTTGGTGTAAAATCGGGTTTGGACTCGGTAGAGACATTGTGGCAAATTGACATTGATGTTGGGTGAATTCTTTTTATGTCTAAAAGCGACAATTCAACAATTGATGAAATTTGTTGGATAGATCCTTAGCAAACAAATGAAGTAGTGAAACGTACTTGAATGAAAGGATTTGTTGGAGGTTAATGAGTGAATGGTTTGCTGAACTTGGAATTATACCAAAGACTTAACTATGAGAATTAATAAAGATGCGCGAGATAATAACAATATGCCGGATATCATTTGGAAATGAATTGTATGATGCTAATTTATGGCCATGTGAGATGTTGATTGATGAAATGAATTTAGTCATCCACTGGTTAGAGTTGTGCCCCTTACGAGTAGTAGTATGAGGATGACATGTATCATAAGGTGGCTTGCCATCTGTGATAATAGTGAACCCTTGTGTGCTTGGATGCACGGAAATACGAAAGCGGTTGTTGAATGGTCATGAGGCCTGTTAAATAAGGAAGTCTAAGGTGGTCCACTGCTATGAGGTGTGTTTCCTTACGGGTAGCAGTGTGGATTGTATGTTGTATGAGGTGGTTCACCACCTGTGTTGATGATGAACCCTTAAGTACCTTAGTACACGAGATTGTGAAAGGGTGTAAGTGCGGGTGTTTGATCGCACTGGATTGGTAATGATGAAAAGAGACATAAGTGGATGGTTGGCCTTGGTCTTCTGGTGGTTTGTTCACAGAGGCACCTTCTGTGACACGATGATGTGAACTTGCATGCGGTGTGAGTCGACACGAGTTGTCATAATCCTAGGTTAAGGATAGTGTGGCAGGTCTACGGGCTCGCCAGTCATCACACCAACGGGAGTTGACAGTTAGACTTGCACGGTTGGGCCTTGGTCCTTGGTGCTCACTTCCCGAGGCATCCTCCGTTCTAGTGGACGGTTGGCCTTGGTCCTTTGGTGATTTGTTCACAGAGGCACCTTCCGTGCCACGATGATATGCCAGTTGGGCAGGACACTTGGTGCACATCTACCCGAGAACCCTTCTGAGCCATAGTACGCATGTGAGCTCCGCTATTGTGTTCTTAGCATTGAGGCTTATGGAGGCCTAGACTTGGTAGTGTGGATGTTGGATCCCTAGTTGGATTTGGGCTAGGTTCACTAACTAGGATGTCTGACCCATAATGTATAGCTAGGGTCATGTGTTTTGAGTTCTAAAGTCTAGGCTAAGTCTTTAGGTTAAACCATACATGGACCAGCCAGCAGAATACATCAGATGACTCAAGACTTAGAGAAAATCAAGTTCAGTATATAAGTTCGACGTTCGTCAAACTAAGCTCAACGATTGTCGATCGCTGATCGACGAACTCAGAGTTAATTCTCTGAGTTGAGCTCGACGATATTCGAGCTCAGGCCAACAAAGTCTGGATTTCAACTTCAACACATTCTTTCCATAATATTTTCCTCTGAACTCAGCTCGACGAAGACAGAATATGTGCTCGACGAACTTGGACTGCAAAATTGGCAAGTTATTCACAGAATGCAGGTCGTTGAGCTAAGGTCGACGAACTTGGATCTCAAGTCGACCAACAAGTTTTCGCAGGTCGAAGAATAGGATATATCAGCTCGACGAACTTGGATCTCAGGTCGACGAAATCTGTTCTATGGTCGACGATTTCTGTTGCAGTTCCAGACTTAGAATTTTCCTTATTTTCTGTCCTTTATTCCATATTATTTAGCAGTGATTTCCTGAAGTAATTAATGCTAATATTCTCTGAATATGGCCGTTACTGGCAGCATTGATTATGGTCTTCATTAGGATAATTACTTGCTTAATTAATTGGGACAGTTGAGGAAACTCATTAAAACAAATATTCTCCAGCCGATTTTCATTCTCCAGGCAGTCAGCAATCAATGCAGACTATTCAAAATTCAAAGGAGAATTCGACAGAGATATATAAAAGGGATTTTCTTTTCGGTTGATAGAAACAAGGAAGAAGATAACAGAACCAGAGAACATACAGAAAATCTCTTAGACATTCTATGTGTAGAAAACACTTTGTTTTCTCCTTGATTTTACTGAAGAAGAAGAACAACAACAATCACCGTCAAGAGTCTTCTTCAACTTCTACTCCAGGAGCTTTGAAGGACAACAATCTCTGAATCAGTCAGAAGTTCCTGGATCTTTTCAAGTCAAGGCTGAAGACCTACACCCTGAGCAAGGCTTCAAGTGATTTCTGGAGAAGCCTTGACAACCACAATCCACTTGTCTTCTCAGTTGTTTGAGAATGAGAAGACACCATCACTCTCTCCCACCTCATGTATAAAGGGTTTATTAACTCCCTTCAAAAGTTTATTTTGGTTTTTGGGCACCTGATCAAAAGCTCAAAGGTGGCAATCACCTGATCAAAAAATTACTAGTGGATTCCTATCAGGGTGGTAAAAGAGTGGATGTACCCAGGTTGGGGAACCACTATAAAATTTCTTGTGTTGTCTGGTTGCCCTTTTTCTTATTGTTCTTGCTGTGGCTGTGATAAGCTAGTTGTACTGTGATATATTTCTATGATGTGTTAGATTAGATCATCTTAGACAGTTTTACCTTTCTGTTAATATTAGTATCAATTATTCATTACTCTGATATAAAAATCTTAAACAGCTAAAAAGTTTTAAATACTCTATTCACCCCCCCTCTAAAGTAAATCAGATCTAACCCCTATCTTTCAATTGGTATTAGAGTGGGTTCCTTTAGTTGTACAAGCTAACACTTGAACCAAAAGATCCTTTGTTAGATCTGATTTTAGTTTGTTTATTACACAACATGGCACAGAGCAAAGACTATGCAAGCACCAGACCTCCAGTCTATAACTTGAATAAATTTGCAATCTAGAAGGTAATAATCAGGCTGTATATGAATTTTATTGATGAGGACATATATAATTCTATTTTGACAGGTCCTCCTCAACCTGCAGCTGCCACATCAACCTCTACTTCAAGCGCAAATGCTGTTCCACCACCTGAGTGGACAAATGCTGAGAAAAAGGCAAAGATTACAGATGCAAAGGCCATGAATATATTGGCTTAGACTATGACAGATGATATATTTCAGAAAGAGGTTGAATGCACATCTGCAAAAGCAATCTGGGACTCTCTAAACCAGATGGTTGCTGGTTCAGCTGATGAGAGGAAAGATAAAAGATCAACTCTCATCTCCCAGTATGAGAACTTTAAGAAGCAAGAATCAGAATCTATTAGTGACATGCACAACAAATTAAGTTCAATTATCAGTGAGCTGAAGACCTTGGACAAAGACATCTCTCTCACTGAGGTGAATGATAAAATCCTCATGTGCTTCCCAAGCTCATGGGATTCCATAATATGGCCAATCAAGGAGGCCAGGAGCATGAATGAGATTTCTACTGAATCTCTTCTGGGAAAGCTCAAATCTTATGAGCAGTTGATCAAGTCCAGGTAAGATGCAGAACAGAAGACCCCTACAACAACAAGAAAGGAGCAGAATATAGCTTTTAAAGCTGCATAAGAAACTGATGCTCCAACATCAAATGAAGAACTCCTAAGTCTCTTAGCCAAGAGATTCTACAAAATGGCAAGGAAGGACTTCAACAGAAAGTCATCCAGGCATGATGATAAACCCAGGTATGATAAGACACCCACTAAGGAAATTGTTTGCTTTGGGTGCAGGAAACCAGGACACTTCATTTCAGAATGTCCTGAAAATCAAAAGAAGGAGAAAAGAAAAGAAAAGGACTCCAGGAAGCATCACTACAACAAGCCTTCCTCGAGCAAGCACAGGAGAAAAGAAAAGGGCTTTGTGGCTGAGACCTGGAGTGATACTAAAGAAGAATCTTCATCTTCCAGCTCCAGTGAAGATAAAGAAGAAGCAAAGGCAAGGGAAGTTTGCCTTATAGCTACCAATGCCTCTTGCAACCCATCAGATGCTGAGGAACAAACAGAAGAGTCAGACAATGAAGAATCTTCTGAATCAGAGGCTGATCAGGTATTATCATCTTTTGATTATAATTCAGATAGTTTCAAAATTGAATTTAAGTCTTTGTGTATAGATTTAATAAATTCTGAAAAAGAGATTAAAACACTTGGGGACAAATTAACAGATCATGAAAACTTTGTTTCTAAAAATATTAAGTTAAAAGATGAATTAACTTTAGCACAAGAGCAAATAATATCATTAAAATCTGAATTAGCTGAGGCTAGGCAGCTTGAAGAATCCCTAAATGGGAGAAGCATCAAGTTGATGGACGTCACAAGCATAATTAATGCCAAGCTAAATGGCAAGCTGGGCTTAGGTGCTTCATCAAGCCAACCTCCTCTAATCCAGAAGAATATATTATCAACTCCAATTAAGTTTGTTTCTGAAAAACGAAAAGAGAAAATAGATAATAATAATAATAATGATAAACCAACTGAATTAAAACCAAAGAATAAGAAAAGGAAACAAAATAAGAAAAATCCTAACAACAACAATGTTCAACAGATTTTGTCGGACTGCGATCGACGAAATGTGTACAATTCGTCAAACTCCAGTCGGCAAACTCCGAACGTAGATTTCTATCATAATTATTCATTGAACTATGATCGATGAAACTAGTATGGTTCGTCGACTAGAGATTGACGATTTTGGGGCCCAGAGAATGGATATTCTTATTCTCTGAGTGGAGTTCGACGAACTCAGGTCGACGAACTCACTTGAATTCGTCGAACGCAGTTCAGTATAATAGAAACTTTAATTCTTCTAAAACTTATAATCAACCAAGATCTTCTTTTAATCAATTTAACCAATGGATTATACCACCTAGAAGATATCACTCTTTAGGTTATAAATGCCGACCTGAATATTCTTAAATCTCTAGTTTTAGTTATGAGAAAAAGAAGGACCAAAGGTAACCTAGGTCAAGAATAGCTAATCTGTTTATTTGCAGGTGAAAGACTATCCTACCACAGAGCAACAGTGGTACCTGGATAGTGGCTGTTCTAAACACATAACTAGGAAAAAGGATAACCTAACTCACTACAAGTCAAAGATAGGACCAAAAGTAATATTTGGTGACTCTATTTGTGGCCAGACTGAAGGCTATGGAAAGGTCCATATTGGAGCTGTCACCTTCAGGAAGGTAGCCTATGTAAGTGAACTAAAGCATAACCTTATCTCCACAAGTCAGTAATGCTATGAAAGGTTTCAGGTATCATTTACTAAAACTTCCAGTATTATTACTTCTATAGATAACCATGTAGTTTTAACTGACACTAGAGTAGAAAATGTTTATGTAGTCAATTTTAAATCTGCCAAAACTGAAATATGCCTGTTTAATTCAACTAGCAATAATAATGACCTTTGACATAGGAGATTAGGTCATGTTAACTTCAAAAACATTGCCAAACTCTATAGGGACAAACTTGTTAGAGGATTGTCTTCTTGCCCCTATAAGAAGGAAAGCCTTTGCAGGGCTTGTCAATTAGGCAAGCAAATTAAAAATAGTTTTAAATCAGTAAATAAAAGTGACTCACTAGAATATTGTACTTGTTACATATGGACCTTTTTGGCCCTATTGCAGTACAAAGTCTAGGAGGGAAATCTTATACTTTAGTGATTGTAGATGACTTCTCTAGATTAACTTGGGTATTCTTTTTGAGATCTAAGTCTGATAACTTCAAGGTTCTTACAAATTTTCTCAAGAACATACAAATTGAGTACTCTACTCAAGTTATATTGATTAGAAGTGATCATGGTACTGAGTTTGAGTCTCTTCTTATGTAAGAGTTCTGTGAGAAGGAAGGCATCATGCACTGCTTCTCAGCTCCTAGAACACCTCAACAAAATATGGTTGCTGAAAGGAAGAATAGAACCATAATTGAATCTGTAGGCACATTAGTTGCAGATGCTCATTTGCCCCTATTCTTTTGGGCAGAGGCTGTGAGCAGAACAAATTATGGACTGAACAGAAGTCTTATACACAAGCTTAAGAATAAGACTCCTTATGAGCTACTTAAAGGGAAGAAACCTAAAGTAGACTATTTTAAAATATTTGGTTGTTTATGTTACATTCATAACAACAATAAGAAACATATTAGAAAATTTGAAGCTAAGGCTGAAATGACAATTTTTCTTAGATATTCCCAAGTACGCAAGGCTTATAGGATCTTTAATAAATCTACCATGAAAATTGAAGAATCTGTACATATTTCATTTGATGAAACTAACATGTTTTACAAGGAGAAATAAATTTCTACCAGTAACTCTTTGCAGGAACCACAGTTGTGTGAGAAGTTAAATGAACTGAGCCTCACCAATAATGCAGTTAGCCATCCATCTCCACACATTACTAAAGAAAATAAAGCTGAATACAGTGAAGATGAAGACACTGAAATCAGTGAAGAGCCAACAACAACTACCATAATTCCACAAGAGGAATTTATTCCCCAAGTTGTTGCTCAACCAACTCCACCTACTAAATTTGTCACACTTAGAGATCACTCTATATCTCAAGTGATTGAAGACATTTCAGTTGGTGTGCAGACCAGGCATCGACTCAACCAAGACTTGATACATGCCTGCTTCATATCTCAAATTGAGCCCCAATCCATTAAAGATGCAGAGCAAGATCACCACTGGATTGTTGCAATGCAAGAGGAGCTCAACCAATTTGAGAGATGTAGAGTTTGGGATTTAGTTCCAAGACCAAAAGACTACCAAGTCATTGGAAATAAATGGGTATTCAGGAACAAGCTTGATGCCCAAGGTGTCATAATAAGGAACAAGGCAAGACTGGTTGCTCAAGGCTATAGGCAAGAGGAATGAATTGACTATGATCAAACATTTGCACCTATTGCAAGGCTAGAAGCAATCAAAATCTTCCTTGCATATGCTACCTACAAGAAATTCAAGGTTTACCAAATGGATGTCAAGAGTGCATTCCTGAATGGTGAACTTAAAGAAAAGGTTTATGTTGAACAACCTTCAAGTTTTATTTATCCTACTTATCCCTCTTATGATTTTGAATTGCATAAAGCTCTTTATGGTTTAAATCAAGCTCCAAGAGCTTGGTATGAAACCTTAGCTAGCTTTCTTTTAGAGCATAAATTTTCTAGAAGCATTGTAGATAGGATATTATTCGCTAAACACCATAAGGATAAAATTTTATTAGTATAAATCTATATAAATGACATCATTTTTGGGTCTACAGATTACAAACTATGCAAGAGATTCTATGACCTCATACATTCAAAGTTTGAAATGAGTAGCATGGGTGAGCTTTCCTACTTCCTTGGTCTCCAAGTGAAGTAGCTACCTGATAACATCTTTATATCCCAATCTAAGTATGTTAAGGAGCTTATCAAAAAGTTTGGGATGTCAGATGCCTCAGCCAAGAAAACACCTATGACTACAAATACTGTAATTGACTCTGATGAACATGTGAAACCTGTTGATCAGAAATTATATAGGGCCATTGTTGGATCCCTGTTATATCTTACAACAAACAAACCAGACATAATATTTGCTACATATCTTTGTGCTAGGTTCCAGGTGAACCCCAAAGAATCTCACCTTATTTTCTTAAAAAGGATTTTAAGATATGTAAAGAGTTATCCTAGTCTAGGACTCTGGTATCCAACTGAGTCAGAGTTTGAGTTAACTAGATACTCAGATGCCGACTTTGCTGGATATAGAGTAGACAGAAAAAGTATCTCAGGGACATGCCAGTTCCTTGGTATGAGACTAGTGTCTTGGTTTGGTAAAAAGAAGTCATCTATGTCTACTTCAACTGCTGAAGCAGAATATATAACTGCTGGCAGTTGCTGCTCGCAAATGCTGTGGATTCAAAATCAACTCCTGGACTATGGCTTCAACTTAAATAATTTAACTTTACTATGTGATAACACAAGTGCAATTTCCATTGCACAAAATCCAGTGCATCACAGTAGAACTAAGCATATAGACATTAAGCATCATTTCATTAGAGAGTGTGTGGACAAAAACAAAATTAAGCTTGTCTACATCTACACTGATTTGCAAAGAGTAGATATCTTCACCAAACCCTTGTATTAAAGGAATCATCTATTCTGTATAAATCAACTTGGTATGATCAATGGAGAGGCCTTAATTTAAATTTCTGTCTGCGGTTAAAGAATTTGCCTCAATTCGTCGAACGGAGATCGACGAACTGTGAAGAGTTCTAGAGAAATTCGTCGAACAGAGATCGACGAACTCTCTATGTGTGAAGCACTTTTCTTCGAACGTAGATCGATTATATTGCTTCAGAAAATGTTCGTCGAACGGAGATCGACGAAATGTTTTCACTTCTTCTGTCTGAGATCGACGAATTCTTTTATTAATGAAATATTTCATGGAACTGAGATCGAAGAATTGTTACTTTTTGTCGGACGGAGTCTGCCGCTTCATATTCTTAAAACCATATATCTTGGTTTTATTCGAGCTCCGTCCCGCGCTTTCTGTTCCCTTTCACTTGATCTCTGCTTCTCTTTTGCAGGCGAACTAATGGCGATTCCGGCGACCTCCCTTGCTGTAATGAAATTTGACATGGGCTTTGACATTGACTTTGATTCCTTCCAGCACTCTGACCAGATATTTATGGACATTCTGAAACTGCTTGAGGACCAAAACCTGAAGAAATTCATGACTTGCCACATCAAGATACCAATGACTGAGATTAAGGAAGGAGTGTTCACCTCTCTAACACCAGAGGAAGATACAATGACAGGGGCGATATCCGGTAACGCAGTCTCTCTTTCCCCCACCGTTCTATCTGAAATTTTTAGTCTGCTAAATGGTAATGAAGAAATAGATATGGATAGTGAAGATTATGATAATATGCTGATAAAGATGGGTCACTCCGGAGGAAACCCAAACAAACTGCTGAAGAAAAACTTATCTGCTGAATATAAGTTTTTGGCTGATGTTGTCGACAAAGGTCTGCTGGGAAAACATGCCGCACACGATTACATCACCAGGCACCAGTTTCTTGTGATGAGTGTTCTGGTTGAGAAGAAAGCAGTTAATTGAGGCAAACTGCTGTTTGACTTAATTGAGAAGAAAATAACAAGAAGGAAGTTTGTTTTGGAAGGATTCTGAGAATCTTTCTTCAAGAAAAGGCTCCTGAACTACTAGTCTCCACGACAGTGTTCATAATTGCCTCCAAAAGGCTTACATCTGCACTTTTTGGCAGATGGGAGAGGAAAATCACAAAGTCATCCAAGGCTTCATCCTCCTCCAGGACTTCTGAGAGCACCAGGGCTGTGATAGCCACTCTTCCACCTCCAGAAGATGTCCTTCCTTCCACCAACATTTCTTCACCTTATCCTCAACAACAACCATCATCTTCTCCAGCTCATACTCCACCAACTTAACAACAATATCATCCCTCACCAGTTCCATCTCCAGTATATACCACACCACATCTATCTCCACCTCCACATTCTCCACCTCCTCCACTTAATACATCTGAAATACAATCTGCAATTCCATCTACCTCCTAACCATCCTTCAATCTACTGTCTTCTCAACCATCTCCACATCATTCTCTAATTCAGGAACCCATTTCCTCCCCCACAACCACAGTGCAACCCTCTACCACTGCAACTCCCTCAACTGATATTCCTTCAGTTCTCCACACTGACATACCATATAATGCTCCAAACTGTACACATACAGATCTTTCCAGTGCCTTCTCTGTATGTTCTAATTGTGGACATCACACTCCTTACTCCTTCTCTGCTCTAGAATCTCTATATCTAAATTTTTTTGATATAGCTAAAGATCTTTTTGCATTTATTTCTCCCACTCTTAACAAGCTTATAACTGATGCTATAGCTCCACTTTCTACTTCCATCACATCTCTTTCATCCAGAATTACTGCTCTGTCCTCTGTTCCTTCTTCTGGAGGACTGGCTTTAGGGCCCCTTGAACCTAGTCGGGGGGAGATTCTCTATGAAGAAGCTCCAGTCTTGACAACAACAACAACAGAAATAGCAGCAGATTATATGATGTCAGACGATTTAGAAGAAGCAGTCCCTCGTGCTGAAATAATTGAGTTATATACAGATTCTGATATAGATATGTATGACATAATTTTGACAGAAATAATAATTGTTGGTGATTGCATCATTAATCCCACAGTTGATTTATTCAGTTTACTAAATTCTTTTGATACAATCATTTGAATTATATTCCATTTGTCTGGCCAAAGCCTTCTATGGCTTTAGTTCCATATACTGCTCCAATAAGCCCCATAGTTGCTAAGTAACTTAAGGCTAGTTTTGCAGTAGCAGAGCTTCCCAAAGTATCAGCACCCATGACCAGTTCTTCTCCAAAGGCCATCTCACCTCCCACATACAAGATGGATGACAATCCCTGCCAGATTTAGATGAAATTCTTATGAATGATATTGAAGAAGAAAATAAGTTAATTGCTGAAAGTATTTTTGAAACCATGGTTGCTCAACCAGCTCTTACAAAATCTTCAGTGGCTCCTCCAGCTGAAAAACAAATTTCCCAAGACATTCTAAAAGCACTTGATGATCTATATGATAATCCTCAGGGATCTTCTGATGAAGAAGAGGATGATGATGATTCTGATGATGATACTACTGCCAAGAAGAAAGTTTCCAAGAAAAGAAAGGTTGTTCCCAAAGCTGCTCCCAAACCAAACCCTACTCATGATACTTTATATTATATTCTACAGAACATCACTCCATATCCAGGGATGCCAGCATGGATGTGGCTTTCAAAGAATGAACAAAAATTCAGAAAGAAAAGCAGGAGGTACTCTCCTCCTCCTTCTTCTCAAATGAACTGGAGAGGTCCTCCTCCTCCTCCTCCTTCTTCTCCTGCTGGTGCTTCAGGAAGCAGTTCTCAGAGGTCTACTCCATATGCTACAACATATTAAAGACAACCTGATAGATCTTCAAGATCACATGGAAGCAGCCAACAAAGGTATTCTTCCAGCAGCAGACAGCAGCAACAGCCACAACAACAAGACATTCAACAACAAGTTTCTAAAACTGAAAAAGCAGAAAGTCCAAAAAGGCCTGCATCACCACCTATTCCATTTGTGGATCCTGAAATAGAAATAACTTCAAGAATGGCCAGATTCCAGGAGCTTATTGGATTATTAATGGTCAACAAAGCTAAAGCTGAAGGGAGAGATCCTTCTCAGTACTCAACCATGTCATCATACAGAAAGGAAGAATTGAAAAGGTATGAAAAGGATAACAAATTTTTCAATGTAGATGCCTACATGAACTTGCATCCAGAGGTTGTGGTACCCAGGGAAACTTCTCTTAATATAATTAGTGCTGCTGATATGACCATGTCCATAAGAGAAGCAGCAAATCCTAATAGAGAAATCAAATTCACACAGCCCTCTGAGAAAGACAAAGATGCCAAGGAAAAGCAACAAAAGAAAAAATGAACATCTTGTTTAGCTGTGATTTTCTGAACTATATTTATTTTCTATCACAAAGCTACTATCTATGTAAATATGTGCTGAATGTTTCAATTTTCTGTCAGATATATTTTCTCTGCTTTGTGAATATTTTTCTTTCATTTGTATTAGTGACCTCACCCAAATAGGGGGAGATTGTTGGATCCCTAGTTGGATTTGAGCTAGGTTCACTAGCTAGGATGTCTGACCCATAATGTATAGCCAGCGTCATGTGTTTTGAGTTCTAGAGTCTAGGCTAAGTTTTTAGGTTAAACCATACATGGACCAGCCAGCAGAAGACCTCAGATGACTTAAGACTTAGAGAAAATCAAGTTTAGTATATAAGTTCGATGTTCGTCGAACTCAGCTCAACGATCGTCGATCGCTGATCGATGAACTCAGAGTTAATTCTCTGAGTTGAGCTCGATGTTATTCGAGCTCAGGTCGACGAAGTCTGGATTTCAACTTCAACACATTCTTTGTAGAATATTTTTCTCTAAACTCAGCTCGACGAAGACAGAATCTGTGCTCAACGAACTTGGATTACAGAATTGGCAAGTTATTCACATAATGCAGGTCGCTGAGCTCAGGTCGACAGACTTGGATCTTAGGTCGATGAACAAGTTTTATCAGGTCGACGAAGATGATTTCTCAGCTCGACGAACTTGGATCTCAGGTCGACGAACAAGTTTTCTCAGGTCGACGAACAAGATATCTCAGCTCGACGAACTTGGATCTCAGGTCGACGAAATCTATTCTATGGTCGACGATTTCTGTTGCAGTTCCAGACTTAGAATTTTCCTTATTTTCTATCCTTTATTCCATATTATTTACCAGTGATTTCCTGAAGTAATTAATGCTTATATTCTCTGAATATGGCCGTTACTAGCAGCATTGATTATGGTCTTCATCAGGATAATTAGTTGCTTAATTAATTGGGACAGTTGGGGAAACTCATTAAAGCAAATATTCTCCAGCCGATTTTCATTCTCCAGGCAGTCAACAATCAATGCAGACAATTCAAAATTCAAAGGAGAATCCGATAGAGATATATAAAATGGATTTTCTTTTCAGTCGATAGAAACAAGGAAGAAGATAATAGAACCAGAGAACATACATAAAATCTCTCAGACATTCTCTGTACAGAAAACACTTTATTTTATCCTTGATTTTACTGAAGAAGAAGAAGAAGAACAATCACTGTCAAGAGTCATCTTCAACTTCTACTCTAGGAGCTTTGAAGGACAACAATCTCTGAATCAGTCAGAAGTTTCTGGATCTTTTCAAGTCAAGGCTGAATACCTATACCCTGAGTAAGGCTTCAAGTGATTTCTGGAGAAGCCTTGACAACATCAATCCACTTGTTTTCTCAGTTGTTTGAGAAAGAGAAGACACCATCAATCTTTCTCCCCCTCCTATATAAAGGGTTTATTAACTCCCTTCAAAAGTTTATTTTGGTTTTTGGGCACCTAATCAAAAGCTCAAAGGTGGCAGTCACCTGATAAAAAACTGCTAGTGGATTCCTACCAGGGTGGTAGAAGAGTGGATGTACCCAGGTTGGGGAACCACTATAAAATTTCTTATTTTGTCCGGTTGCCCTTTTTCTTGTTGTTCTTGCTGTGGCTGTGATAGGCTAGTTGTGTTGTGATATATTTTTATGCTGTGTTAGATTAGATCATCTTAGACAGTTTTACCTTTCTGTTAATATTGGTATCAATTATTCATTACTCTGATATAAAAATCTTAAACATCCAAAAAGTTTTAAATACTCTATTCACCCCCCCTCTTGAGTAAATCAGATCTAACCCCTATCTTTCAGTGGATGCCCGCCTAGTAGTGGAGAAGCCCGCTCCACTGTCACCGCCTGGCCACGATTGTTGACGCCTGAGAGGTTAGCTACTTGCTCGAAATGTGGGAACTACAAGTCTATGTAGACATAGCAGTTGCATGTGCGTGATCATTGGTGAGTCATTGCATTGCATTCATGTCATTACACTACATTGCATACATAAGACCCTCATTGTATAAGTTTATATGGGCACTCTTATATGATGAGTTACTTTATTATTGAGCCGATCCTCAACTTATATGTCTGTATGGGCATTCATATAAGTTGACTTACTTTCTGTTGTAGCTTTACCTTTATACTACTGTAGATGATAGAATTGCTAGATTAGGTTGTTTACTCATTCATTAAACTGTTGATATACATTGATATTGCTCACTCGTTTACCACATGTTTGTATTACTACACTTATATATATATTGTACTTGTCCTTTTCTCCGCCCGGTGCCGAGGAGTTGCCAGGGGAGCAGATGTGATAGCCACTTAGACTTTATGACTAACGGTTGCTACGTTTTCCTTTTTAGGAGGGAACCCCGCAGATAGAGCAGTAGCAGGTTATGCAGCAGGAGAACCAGGCCAGGATGATAGGGCCTGAAGGGATGGTGCCATCGCTACCATCGGTGACTGATGTGAGTTAGAGAGACTCATTTTGTACTCATACTCTGATGTTATAGAAGCTTGTTGATGTTCCTTTTATTTGATGTACTTTTGGACTATTTACTTATGTGTGGATTTGATTTCTATTTTATGTTCTTGGTTGGGTTGGCAATGTTTGATATTAATTATAGCCAACATGATATTCTTCTTGTAGTATAGGTTATCTCGTGTGCTAACGCTACTGCAAGGCGGCAATTCTGGGCATAAGACTCCCCTCGTGCCGTATTTTGTGTTCTAGGAGGGGGGGGGGGGCTTACACTGTGTCTGATTATAAGACAGGTCTAGAGTCAGAGACATCTATATCAAGTGATGAAGATGTGTCTAAATCTGAAGGAGACATCAATCAATTGATTGATGACTATGGTGAACTCCTGTAGGCACTAAAGAGAAGTAGGTTCCTAGCCAAAAAGCAAGCTCAGGAGATTTCCTCACTGCAACTTGCTGCCTCAAAGTCATCAAAATTGTTTGACTAGAAGCTGAATGAAATCAGCAAGCTGAAAAACATCAATGTTATTCAGATGGGCACAATAGCCTTCAAGAATTACCACATTAGGAATCTCGAAGGTAAACTCCAAAAGGAGAAGGAGCTAGTGGCTAAGTTTTCAAAGCCATGTTCTGTGTTGCCTTTGATAGATTCCTTTTCCTCCCAAAAGAATTAGAAGGGGTTAGGCTTCAAAGGGAACACTAAATCTGCAAGGTCCAAAAGGAAGGGCAAAGCTCCAGTGCAGCCACTAGCCTCCAACCTCCTATTCCTTTCAGGAGAGTGTTGCTACCATCTAACAAGTATGACCAAGAGAGCATCTTTGGTCACTGGGACAATGGTGAATCCACCAATGGGAACAAAGATGTTCATCACCATGGTAGTAGGAATGGTAAGGGTGCTAGTGCCAACAAGACAACCCATGAGGTGATCCAAATGGCCTATCCTGGACCATTTGTGTTTGGTGCACAAGCCCCAACACTCAAGAATAAGGTTGCAGCCCCATCTCAAAATCTGTCAGTCCACATTCAGAATAAAGGAAAGTTTGCTAGCAAACCAGACTTGGGCATATCAGAAGCCATCAGGAGAGTACTCTGTGAAAATAAGGTAGCTGCTGGTAGGGTTCAAGATACCCGAAGTACCTCTGCTGTTAGACATGCCCCAAATCAGGCTATAGATGAAAGACATAAGAAAAATGTTGTTGTTGTACCTGCTGCACTGAGAGCTGTTGACATCACTACTGTAAAACCAGCCCTTAAAAGAAGGTACAACATCTATGAGTGCTGGTGCTATGGCAAAGTGGGCCACTATGCCATTAATTGCTGGAACAATAATAGTGTCTAGAGAGCTAATGTCAGCTTACCTGTCAGAAGAGCTGTAGGCAGGCATATTCATTTTCAACCTAACATATACCTAGGACCCAATAAGAATTGAGGTCCTAAGGTTAAATTATTTATATTTTGCAGATGAGTCAAAGTTGCCATACCCCTATATTTTACTTGGATAGTGGTTGTTCCAGGCACATGACTGGAATAAGGTGTAACAGTCCAAATTTCTGAAACAGGAAATTTTTGGGTGACACAGCCTGGGATACGGGCGTGTCCCAGGGCGTGTCGGCGGACACGGCCTGTGACACGGGCGTGTCGCAGGGCGTGTTGAGGTTGTTTCGACGATCGGCCTTGGTGTCGACGATTTTTCGCTCGACGAGGTGTCGAGAGGGGGCATACGGCCCAGGACACGGGCGTGTCCAAGGCCGTGTCGTGTGCTCGACGACTTTTACTCGACGATCGTCGAGTGTCGAGACGTGAGTGTCGAGTGTCGAGTGTTGAGTGTCGAGAGGTTGAATACGGCCCGTGACACGGGCGTGTCACAGGGCGTGTCAAATCGGATCGACGAACTCAGCCTGCCGAAGGATTTCGACAGGGCGTGTCTTTGTGCCGTGTCTGGGCACACGGCCTGGGACACGGGCGTGTCACAGGCCGTGTAAAGTCTCGGGATGTTTTGGGTTTTTTTCGCCCAGGCACACAACCGCAGACACGGGCGTGTTCGAAGGCGTGTTGGTGACACGGCCCATGACACGGGCGTGTCCCATGGGCGTGTCACTGGTTTGGATAGGTCGGTTGACCACCGCTTGAGGCACACGGCCTGGGACACGACCGTGTCACAGGCCGTGTCAGGTCAAAATTAGTGTTTTTGGCAAAATCTTGGCCGTCCATTCCTGCAGCCTGGATCCAAGGGCTGAAGCTTCTTTCCTCTTTTCCTAAAGGCCAAAATCTGAGAAGTTATTCTCATTTTACTTGGCCTTGATCTTTCTTCAAATTGGAGAGAAAGAGAGAGAGGAAGAAGGAGGAAGAAGGGGAAGGGCTGGTGGTGGTGGTGCTGTAGGTTACCGACGAGAGTTCCGAAGCCGGCGTTGTGGAGGAAACACTCTTGCGAGTCTTTCAAGCAAGCTTTGAAGTCATGGCACCGAAGCGGTCGTCAAGGGTAACGACTTTTCTTCCTAGCTATGTGAAGGCTTCCTTTTGGCATATCTTGTGATTTCCCCACCAAGAGGTGGCTAATTTTGGGAATCTTTGGGTGGATGCTTGAAATCCCCATTGTTAGCATATAGATCCGGAAATGGAGTACGGAATAGGCATGCTGTGTGAAGCCCATCTGGATAGGTTGGTCTGGATTGATGATGTTGCATACGAACCGGAGAAGACTCCGTGATAACGTGTACTTTAAGGAGTCTACGTGTTATGCCTGCGAAAAGGAGTAGCAGGAAGTACTGGGGTGGTAGCCCAGGAAAAATAGCCATGTGATGTTTTTGGGTCCAACCTGTGAATGAGGCACAGGAAGTACTGGTGTGACGAGGAAAGGCCCTTTGTGCTGCTTGATGTCGTAGGGTGTCCACCTGTGAAGCGAGTAACAGGAAGTACTGACATGATAGCCAGGAAAGACCCCTGACATTTTTGCTTGTGCGGTGTCCACCTGTGGAGAGAGTCACAGGAAGTACTGGGAGGCCCAGGAAAGACCCGGTGTTGTGCTAAGAAATGGGTATAGAGAAATACCCAGGCTTGTATGCCAAGAACAGGATTGGTGAGACCGACCCGCGCCTTTGATATAGCCATGAGTACGCTGTACTCGGAGAAGGCAAGGCGATTTGAGCAACGGGGGGTGGAGGATACGTCCTGCGCTATGTCCGTCCGACGTGAGACCAAAAGGTGCGGTCTGTTGGAGCGCATAGCAAGAGTCTTCGGCCCGCGCCATGACACAATGGGGGGGCTACGGGCCATCCGGGTGTAGGAAGACTAACTCCGGCTGCACGCCATGGAGTAAATGCTCAAGAGATTTACCGTTGGGTTGTGACCCGATACGGTGGTGGGCAAGAGCTTTGCCAGAACACCAAGAATGTGCCCTGAGTGCACAGACCGTTGGGCTGGGTGGCGAACGGTTGTGATGGCTTGTGTGCGTGAAAACACATTTTGATGATATATCTTGCCATACTTGTGATTTGATATGCCTGCAGGGAAGAATACCGCTGCCCCGAGAAAAGGGGTAGGGTCGTTATAATTTGGTCAGCTGAACGCTGACCGTTGCTTTTGTTTACCACCGTTGGGTGGATTGTCCCTGTACAGGAGCTGGCGAGCCAAGCGAGACACGAAAAGGCTGATGTTCGTGCTGCTGTTGTTGCGACTACTGCTAGCCCTCGAAGGCTATCTGTGTTGTTTTGTGTAGTTTCTATTCATGTGGCCGGCCTGTGCGCCAAATGATTTAGGCCACTGTGTGAAAGCCATGTAAGGCCATAAGGCCAACTCTTTTCACGTGTTGTAAGACATTCCTATATTGTATAAAATGTGGAGTTTTATGTTTGGACATTCATGAGGAGTTCAAGTTGTAGTCTAGGCTTCCGCTAGAATGATTTGTGATAGGTGCGATGCGCTACTCTGGTATCATCCTGTACCTTCACCGCCTGTTTTGTGATATATACCGTGGGGACCCGGCCGGACCTTCTAGAATATACCATATGAACGGATGGGGTTGTTACATTTTTGGTATCAGAGGGAGGTTTCGATTCTCCGACCTGTGGGTTATGGGGTCTACGAATGAACTCCTGAATGTCCATGATCGGAATGCACATTTGTGTGTTTGAGGAACCTGTGTGTTCTTATTTTGTGTTGTTTGCTTGGGTACGACCGCTAATGTGTGTGTCTTGTCCACCTTTTGGTGACACAAAGTGGAGCTGGGCCGTCTGAGTCCCAGCGTTCTGATGAAAGTACGGCACCAGCCGCGGTGTCTACACCTCCACCGTCTGCGGAACATGTGCGTTTAGTTGCGGAGGCCTTATTGACCATGATCCAAGGCCAGCCACTTAGGCAGGAACAAGCGGCTGTAAGGCCAGAACAGGTGGCGGCAAGGCCTGAACCTGTCGTGGATGTGGCTCCTCGAGCGGCTGAGAAGCAGTTAACGCGGTTTATGAGTTTCCATCCGCCTACGTTTTCGGGAGCGGGAACTCCGACGCAGGCTGAAGATTGTTTATCGCGCGTCAAGCGAGTGATGACGGCGATTGGAACGGCGGAGCATCAGAAAGTTACCTTAGTTACCTTCTTACTTGAAGGCGAAGCTTGATTATGGTGGGATGAGATGGAGTTGCATCACTTGGCGGGTCGTCCTTTAACCCAAGTATCCATGGACGAATTCTCCAGACTCTTCCTAGCGAAGCACCTTCCTGCGGCTCAGCGGATAGCCATGGAAAATGAATTCCAACGGTTGACCCAAGGTGATGGTAGTTGTGGAAACCACCCGTCACCACACATCTTCCCAAAACCCCGAGGTGATGGTAAGGGGGGACGGGGGTACATGAACACAAAGGATCGCCTGCTACGAGCGATGTGGGACTAACCCCAACCACAGGACCGCGGGAATATTCCGCCACACAAGGGGGCCCACCGGGGTCAACACCCAGACCTGGAACACGATGGGGAAAGCCCATACATGCGGTCCCACACACACGTGTCCTGCTGGCTAATATAATCTCAACACACCCCCGCAGCAGGACAACCTCGCTCTGATACCATGTGGAAACCACCCGTCACCACACATCTTCCCAAAACCCCGAGGTAATCTCAACACACCCCCGCAGCATGACAACCTCCTCTGATACCAAGTTAGAACCCGCCAACCCATTAGTTCATCTCAAAACCCAGGTGATGAGATGAAGGGTGGCGGGGTACATGAACACAAAGGGGAGAAGTCTGCAGGCGGTGTGGGATTAACCCCAACCACATGACCGCGGGGATATTCCGCCACACAAGGGGGCCCACCGGGGTCAACACCCAGACCTGGAACGCGATGGGGAAAGCCCAAACATGCGGTCCTACACACACGTGTCATGCTGGCTAATATAATCTCAACAGCAGTGTTGACGCGTACCTACATGAATTTACTCGCTTGGGGCGGTATGCGGGTTCTATATTTGCTGATGAGCAGAGGAAGACCAATAGGTTCTATGAAGGACTGAGGGATGAGCTGAGGTTCCTTGTGTCAAGTTCTGTGAACCAAGGTTTCCAAGCATTGGTTGACACTGCGAGTGCGTTGGAAAAGGATATGAAAATGGTGCAAGGGAAGAGAGCTTTGGCTGTGTCGCAACCGGAGTGGAAGGCACCCCGATCGGGAAAACCATTTTATAAGAAGAGATGGGGCAAGAAGTCCAAGCCTAGTGGACAAGCTCCATCCGTTGCAACGGGAGCAACGTCAGGGGCTATCTCCAAACCAGATACTCGTATCTGCTTCAATTGTGGCCAAATGGGGCATATTGCGCGCGATTGTCGGATGCCGCCAAAGAGTGAAAAGAAGGCGGGAGCATCTTATGCGGAAAAAGGAAAGGCGATGGTGGATTCCTCTGCCTCGCAGGAGCAACCCCGGGTCTACAATCTTGGCCTGCAAGAGGCCATCAAGCAGAGTGACGTTGTCACAGGTATGAGTTTAGTTTTGCATATGCTATTGTTTGTATGCTTTGCTTAGTAGCCCTATGTTTACGGTTTGTGTGTGTGACATGTTTGTCATAGGCTTTGTGATGATTCGGGACACGTTGGCGCGAGCACTGTTTGATACGGGTGCATCGCATTCTTTTCTGTCTAGCGAATTTATTACGCGGCTTGGGATACCCAGTCGTGCAAAAACAGATAGCGTCAGAGTGGTATTGCCGAATGGCTGTTGGATGCTTGTGGATCAAGCTTGCGATGTGACGGTTCAGTTAGGAAGTCGGGATTTTCATTTAACTGCATTTGTTTTGCCAATATCGGAATTTGACGTGATTTTTGGGATGGATTGGCTTGCGGAGCAGCATGCTATGATTGATTGCCAGTCCAAAGAAATCACGTTGGGCCAGAATACCGAACATGAGACAAAGTTCGCGGGTATGCGAGGAGTGGGCGGGACGTTGATGTCTGCACTCCAGGTAGTCAAGGCTGTTCGGAAGGGTGCGGAGTGTTACTTTGCACTAATTCAGGCTGTTGAGCCTAAGGCCAGTTTGTGCGAGGTTCCGATTGTGGCAAAATTTACAGATGTGTTTCCCACGGATCTCCCCGGGCTACCACCCCAGCGGGAGATTGACTTCACGATTGAGTTGGTGCCAGGTGCGAAACCTGTGGCCCGCTTGCCATATCGCGTTGCGCCAAAAGAGATGGCTGAATTGAAGGTTCAACTACAAGAAATGTTGGAGCAAGGTTATATACGCCGAAGTATGTCACCTTGGAGCGCGCCTGTGCTTTTTGTAAAGAAGAAAGATGGTGGGTTGCAGTTGTGTATTAATTACCGTGAACTGAATAAGCTGACCGAGAAGAATAAGTATCCGATACCCCGGATTGATGAGTTATTCGATCAGCTGATGGGCTCGACCGTCTATTCGAAGTTGGACCTGAAGTCTGGTTATTACCAGTTAAGAATTCGGGAAGGTGACATTCCCAAAACCGCATTTGGAACGCGTTATGGGCACTATGAATTCACAGTCATGCCATTTGGACTGTGCAATACGCCCTCAGTGTTTATGGATCTGATGCACCGAATTTTTCGCGAGTACCTGGATCTGTTTATGATAGTGTTTATTGATGACATCCTGGTGTACTCGAAGTCCAAAGCCGAGCATGAGATTCACTTGCGGTTGGTGTTGAACGCGTTGAGGCAAAATCAGCTATATGCGAAGTTCTCGAAGTGCGAGTTTTGGCTATCGTCAGTGGCATTTTTGGGCCATGTGGTGAGTGGAGCGGGCATTGCAGTGGATCCAGCGAAGATAAGGGCCATACAGGAGTGGCCAATGTTATCTTCCGTGGCCAAGGTCAGGAGTTTTCTTGGACTCGCGGGCTACTATAGAAGATTTGTGGAAAACTTCTCGCGGATCGCTTTGCCGCTAACCACACTGACGCGAAAAGATCAGAAGTTCGTTTGGAAGCCAGAGTGCGCACGAGCTTTTGAAGATCTGAAGGTTCGGTTGACCATGGCGCCGGTGTTGTCTTCGCCAAGTGGGACCGATGGATTTGTGATTTGTAGTGATGCCCCAGGAAGCGGCTTAGGCTGCGTTCTTCTGCAGAATGAAAAGGTTATTGCTTATGGCTCACGCCAGCTGAAGGTGCACGAGCGAAATTATCCCGTCCATGATTTGGAACTCGCGACGGTGATTTTTGCACTCAAGTTGTGGTGACACTACCTTTATGGTGTGAAGGTGGAGATCTATACCGATCATAAGAGCCTAAAGTATCTTTTGGAGCAGAAAGACTTAAACATGCGACAACGAAGGTGGTTGGAGTTCCTTGTGGACTACACTTTTGAGATGCACTATACGCCCGGGAAGGGGAATGTTGTCGCGAATGCCTTGAGTTGGAGGGTTCCGGCTAGAGCGAATTGGTTACAAAGGCATGATGAACGTCTTATCCAGGAGTTGGAGGCGTTAGAGATCTATCGTGTTGACAAGAATTCCACTGCCACTGCATGTTTGAACTGGATCGAGGTGCAATGTGACCTTGCGGACCGAGTTCGACGGACAACAGAGTTGGATGAAGATCTCTTACGCTATGTGAGTGAAGGGCCAGAGGGCAAATTCACCTGGATTGACGGTATTTTGCGAAAAGAGGACCGTTTGTGCGTCCCAAATGTGGGAAAATTGAGGGAAGAACTGATGTATAAAGCGCATTATACAAAGTATTCCATTCACCCCGGGAGCACGAAGATGTTCAACGATATGAAGAAGCTTTTCTGGTGGCCAGGGCTCAAGAAAGATGTTGCCCTTTATGTCTCCAAATGCCAAACATGTGCAATGGTGAAGGCGGAATGCCAAAAGCCGGGCGGTTATTTGAAGTCACTGCCGATCCCAGAGTGGAAATTTGATGATATTTCCATGGATTTTGTGCACGGGTTGCCAAGATCGCAGCGAGGAAATGATTCCATTTGGGTGATTGTTGACCGGCTAACAAAAGTAGCACATTTTCTCCCGAACAGGCGGGATGATTCAGTTGAATGTTTGGCAAAGTTATATGTTGACCAGATTGTGCGGCTTCACGGTGTTCCTCGGAGCATCGTAAGTGATCGAGATGGGCGATTCACGTCAAATGATTGGCGGCTAGTTCACCGACTGTTGGGCACGAAGTTGACTTTCAGTACGACCTTTCATCCCAAAACGGATGGCCAAACTGAACGTACTAACAGAACAATGGAGGACATGCTCCGAATGTGCGCCCTTGATTTCGGAAAGAGATGGGAAGATCATCTCTACATGGTCGAGTTTGCCTATAATAACAGCTACCAGGCGAGCATTGGGATGGCACCATATGAAGCTCTATATGGAAGGAAGTGTCGTACTCCCTTGGCTTGGGTAGAAGCGGGCGAAGCTCGGGTTTTTAAACCAAATGAGGTTGATGAAGCAAACTCAACCATCCGGACTATTCGAGAGAGATTGCTTATTGCTCAAGATCGACAAGCGAAGTACTACAACGCCAAGCACCGGAACGTGGAATTTGCGGTTGGCGATTGGGTCTACTTGAAGTTCAAACCATTCAAAGGTGTCTCCAGGATTCGACGATTGAAAAAGTTGAGTCCAAGATATTTGGGTCCTTTTGAAGTGGTTGAGCGAGTTGGCGAAGCGGCTTATCGGCTAGCTCTGTCGGCAGACTTGGGTGGATTACATGATGTATTTCACATCTCGGTGCTTCGAAAGGCCGTGAAAGATCCAGCTCAAGTGGTCGCGGATGATCGTGTGCCGGTGGAGTATGGGCTAACAACGAGAGTTAGACCCATTCAGATCGAAGATCGAGCCGAGAAACAGTTGAGGAACAAGACGGTCGCCATGGTGAAAGTCCGATGGGACAACTGCGGCCGTGAAGAACTGTCATGGGAGCGAGAGCAAACCATGCGAGAAGAGTTCCCTGAGCTGTTTTTGTAATATGGAGAGAGGATGTTGTAACATAAAATTTTATATGTTGTAACATTTTTCTTGCTGGTTACTGTTGCCTTCCTGTGTCTGAATTTCGAGGACGAAATTTCTTGTAGAAGGGGAGGATTGTAACAGTCCAAATTTCTGAAATAGGAAATTTTTGGGTGACACGGCTTGGGACACGAGCGTGTCCCAGGGCGTGTCGGCGGACACGGCCTGCGACACGGGCGTGTCGCAGGGCGTGTCGAGGTTGTTTCGACGATCGACCTTGGTGTCAACGATTTTTTGCTCGACGAGGTGTCGAGAGGGGGCACACGACCCAGGACACGGGCGTGTCCAAGGCCGTGTCGTGTGCTCGACGACTTTTACTCGACGATCGTCGAGTGTCGAGACGTGAGTGTCGAGTGTTGAGTGTCGAGAGGCTGAACACGGCCTGTGACACGGGCGTGTCACAGGGCGTGTCAAATCGGATCGACGAACTCAGCCTGCCGAATGATTTCGACAGGGCGTGTCTTTGTACCGTGTCTGGGCACACGGCCTAGGACACGGGCGTGTCACAGGCCGTGTAAAGTCTCGGGATGTTTTGGGATTTTTTTCGCCCAGGCACACGGCCACAAACACGGGCGTGTTCGAAGGCATGTTGGTGACACGGCCCATGACACGGGCGTGTCCCATGGGCGTGTCACTGGTTTGGATAGGTCGGTTGACCACCGCTTGAGGCACACGGCCTGGGACACGGCCGTGTCATAGGCCGTGTCAGGTCAAAATCAGTGTTTTTGGCAAAATCGTGGCCGTCCATTCCTGCAGCCTGGATCCAAGGGCTGAAGCTTCTTTCCTCTTTTCCTAAAGGCCGAAATCTGAGAAGTTATTCTCATTTTACTTAGCCTTGATCTTTCTTCAAATTGGAGAGAAAGAGAGAGAGGAAGAAGGAGGAAGAAGGGGAAGGGCTGCTGCTGGTGGTGCTGTAGGTTACCGACGAGAGTTCCGAAGCCGGCGTTGCGGAGGAAACGCTCTTGCGAGTCTTTCAAGCAAGCTTTGAGGTCATGGCACCGAAGCGGTCGTCAAGGGTAATGACTTTTCTTCCTAGCCATGTGAAGGCTTCCTTTTGGCATATCTTGTGATTTCCCCACCAAGAGGTGGCTGATTTTGGGAATCTTTAGGTGGATGCTTGAAATCCCCATTGTTAGCATATAGATCCGGAAATGGAGTACGGAATAGGCATGCTGTGTGAAGCCCATCTGGACAGGTTGGTTTGGATTGGTGATGTTGCATACGAACCGGAGAAGACTCCGTGATAACGTGTAGTTTAAGGAGTCTACGGGTTATGCCTGCAAAAAGGAGTAGCAGGAAGTACTGGGGTGGTAGCCCAGGAAAAATAGCCATGTGATGTTTTTGGGTCCAACCTGTGTATGAGGCACAGGAAGTACTGGTGTGACCAGGAAAGGCCCTTTGTGCTGCTTGATGTCGTAGGGTGTCCACCTGTGAAGCGAGTAACATGAAGTACTAGCATGATAGCCAGGAAAGACCCCTGACATTTGTGCTTGTGCGGTGTCCACCGGTGGAGAGAGTCACAGGAAGTACTGGGAGGCCCAGGAAAGACCCGCTGTTGTGCTAAGAAATGGGTATAGAGAAATACCCAGGCTTGAATGCCAAGAACAGGATTGGTGAGACCGACCCGCGCCTTTGATATAGCCATGAGTATGCTGTACTCGGAGAAGGCAAGGCGATTTGAGCAACGGGGGGTGGAGGATTCGACCTGCGCTATGTCCGTCCGACGTGAGACCAAAAGGTGCGGTCTGTTGGAGCTTATAGCAAGAGTTTTCGGCCTGCGCGCCATGACACAATGGGGGGCTACGGGCTTTCCCGGTGTAGGAAGACTAACTCCGGCTGCACGCCATGGAGTAAATGCTCAAGAGATTTACCATTGGGTTGTGACCTGATACGGTGGTGGGCAAGAGCTTTGCCAGAACACCAAGAATGTGCCCTAAGTGCACGGACCGTTGGGCCGGGTGGCGAACGGTTGTGATGGCTTGTGTGCGTGAAAGCACATTTTGATGATATATCTTGCCATACTTGTGATTTGATATGCCTGCAGGGAAGAATACCGCTGTCCCGAGAAAAGGGGTAGGGTCGTTATAATTTGGTCAGCTGAACGCTGACCGTTGCTTTTGTTTACCACCGTTGGGTGGATTGTCCCTGTACAGGAGCTGGCGAGCCAAGCGGGACACGGAAAGGCTGATGTTCGTGCTGCTGTTGTTGCGACTACTGCTAGCCCTCGAAGGCTATCTGTGTTGTTTTGTGTAGTTTCTATTCATGTGGCCGGCCTGCGCGCCAATTGATTTAGGCCACTGTGTGAAAGACATGTAAGGCCATAAGGCCAACTCTTTTCACGTGTTGTAAGACATTCCTATATTGTATAAAATGTGGAGTTTTATGTTTGGACATTCATGAGGAGTTCAAGTTGTAGTCTAGGCTTCCGCTAGAATGATTTGTGATAGGTGCGATGCGCTACTCTGGTATCATCCTGTACCTTCACCGCCTGTTTTGTGATATATACTGTGGGCCCCGACCGGACCTTCTAGAATATACCATATGAACGGATGGGGTTGTTACATAAGGAGCATACTGAAGGAGTACACTCCAGTAGAGAATGGCCCAAAGTCATCTTTTGTGGTTTAGAAAAAGGAGTAACCAAAGGGTATGATATGATATCAAATGACATAATCACTATCACACAAGTAGCTAATATGAAAGGTTTGCAATACAACATGATAAGCATAAGCCAACTATGTGATCTTAGCTATGACATTTCTTTCCTCAAGGATGAGTGCCAAATTAGGAGGTCAAGTGACCAAGGGGTCATCTTGATAGGAACTAGGAGAGGAAATGTCTATTATCTAAATTTTGCTTGTGAGAGTAAGGACACTCCCATATGCCTAGTTGTATATGAGAAAACCTCACACTATGTCCAATGGCACAAGAGGCTAGCTCACTTGAATTATAAGACAATAGGCAAACTCTTTAGTAAATAGTTGTTGAGAAATGGACCTAAGGGAAAGTGCACCAAGCAGGGTATCTGCTCTGCATGCCAAAAGGGCAAGCAAACTAAGACCTCCTTCAAGAGCCTTGGTACCAAAGACTCAGTAAGGTGTTTATACCTCCTGCATATGGATCTATTTGGTCATATGCCAGTTCAAAGTTTAGGTAGGAAAGTCTACACCTTTGTGGTTTTTGATGACTTTTCCAAATATGCCAGGGTGTTCTTCCTAAGGAAGAAATCTGAAACCCCTAATGTCTTCCAGACATTTGTTAAGCAAATTAAAAATGAATTCAACAGTACTGTGATAAAAATTAGAAGTGACTATGGGACTGAGTTTCAGCCTGAGAGCATGACAAGGTTCTGTGAAGAGCATGGGATTCATCAAGAGTTCTCCTCTCCTTGAACACCCCAGGAAAATGAAATTGCTGAGAGGAAAAATAGAACTCTCATAGAGACTAGAAGGACCTTGTTAAGTGACACATCTCTCCCAGAATATTTCTGGGCTGAGGTAGTAAGCACTACATGTAATGTCCATATCTGGGCTTCCATCACCAAAAGCCACCAGAAGACTCCCTATGAGATTATGAATGACAGAAAACCAAACGTATCCAACTTCAGGATTTTTGGTAGCAAGTGCTATGTACTAAACAATAGTAAGTTCTATGTGACTAAGTTTGCTGCCAAGTCCCAAGAAGGGATATTTGTTGGGTACAACAATAATAGTAGGGCATATAGGATCGACAACTTGACTAGCCAAGTTGTAGAAGAATCAGTCCATATTGTCCGATTATGATCGGCCCAACCTGGAGGGTACAGAAACAAGTATTGTTCGACCTGTAATTACGAACAATAACTTTGAGCTTAAGCCTAACATCATACAAATGGTGCAGCAATATGTACAGTTTGACGGATTACAAGATGAAGATCTGAACTTACATATTGCTAGTTTTCTCGAGATCTGTGATACCTTCAAAATCAATGGTGTCTCAGACGACGCAATTAGGCTAAGACTCTTCCCATTCTCCTTAAGAACAAAAGCCAAATAGTGGTTGAGTTCTCTTCCAAGAGGTTCAATCGCCACTTGGAATATTTTAACAGATAAATTTCTCGCTAGATATTCCCCCACCCGCTAAAACTGCGAAACTTCGAAATGATATTACCTCTTTTTCTCAAATTGCTTCCGAGACCCTCTATGACACTTGGGAGAGGTTCAAAGAACTTTTGAGATGCTGCCCTCATCATGCTCTGCCTGTATGGTTACAGGTCCAAACACTATACAATTGGCTAAATCAAGAGACCAAGCAGATGATAGATGCCGGTTCCGGTGGGTCTTTGGACCGTAAAACTCCTGAGGGCGCTCTTGAGCTTATAGAGGACATGGAGATGAACACCTATCAGTGGAAATCGTCTAGGACTCGCACAAATAAACCAGCAGGTATCTACGGAGTGGATTCTGTGTCCCAATTGGCGCTTCAAGTGGAGATGCTGAACAAGAAAATAACAGAGATTACTGCTGCCTCCGTCCCTCAGGTATATGAAAATGCAAATACCGATGCCGAGCAGGTGGATTATTTGGGGAATATACCCAGGCCCGCCCAAAACAATTTTTCTAATTTCTTTAATTTTTCTACTCCTCCTAGTTTTAATAATGCTTTGAACTCGTATCACCCTGGATGGCGTAACCATCCAATTTTTTCATGGAGTAACCCTGTAAATGCCACACGTCCACCACACGATTTCACTCCACCACCACCACCACCACTACATCAAACTCAAATTCAAAACCAAACTTTTCAAAAACCTCCCTCTTTGGAGGAAATGTTTTCTAGATATATAAGCACGAACGTGGCGACCATTAGAAATTTAACAGGGTCGATGAAAAATCTAGAAAATACGGTCGGGCAACTCACTAAGGTTATCTCTGAGAGGCCACCTGAGACTCTTCCCTCAAATACTGAACCCAACCCAAGGGAGCACGTGAAAGCGATTTCCCTTCAGAGTGGTAAAGTAATTCACGAGCCCACCACCAGGGAAGAGCCAGAGGTGATTGCCCCTCCTGCTGCTGAACAAACCATCGTTACGGAAATGAATGATAATAATTTTGACAAAGAAAAAGAAAAATCTGTTTTTGAAAAAGAAAACGATAATTTTCAAAATGATGCTCCGGTAATTATGAAAGAATTTCCGCCACCTCTCTATCCCGCTAAGCTTAGGAAAGACAAATTAGATGATCAGTACCAACGCTTTCTCGAGATGTTCAAACAAATCCATATTAATCTGCCGTTTCACGAAGCTATTAGTCAGATGCCTAAGTACGCTAAATATCTTAAGGATTTGTTGACTAATAAAAAGAAATTGGAAAATCTATCTCATGTAATGTTGAATGAAGAGTGCTCGGCGGTCATTAATAATTCTAATCTTCCTAAAAAGATAAACGATCCGGGTAGCTTTTCCATTCCTTTTATTTTTGGTAATCTTTTCATAAAGCACGCGTTAGCGGATCTAGGTGCGAGCATCAACTTGATGCCGTTTTCCTTATTTAAGAAGCTAGGATTGGGCACTCTCAGCCCTACGTATATGAGTATCCAGTTAGCCGATCGATCAATCAAGTATCTGTTAGGTATTGTAGAGGACGTGCTAGTGAAGGTCGACAAATTCATCTTCCCGGTGGATTTTGTTATTCTTGATATTGAAGAGGACATCGAGGTCCCTCTTATCCTTGGTCATCCCTTCCTAGCCACCTCTCGAGCAGTCATCGATGTGAGTAACAGGAAGCTCTTTCTTCGTGTAGGGGATGACGATGTTACTTTTTCTATAAATAAATCTATGAAAAACTCTTTAAAAATGATGATTCTTGTTTTTTTCTTGATGTGTTAAATGAAGATTCCTCTCTTTCCATTTCCAATGTTTCTTCAAATGATTTTTCCTCTTCTTTTTCTGAAATTTCTTCAAATGTTTTTGAATACACGGTTATGTCCGTGCAAGCCAATTTTGAAAACGAACATATTTTTAGACAAAAGAATTTTGAAAATCTTACTTTTGAAAAAGAAAAAAATTTGAAAAACTCTTATGATGAGCCACCCAACCTGGAATTAAAACCACTCCCCGAACATCTTAAATATGCTTTTCTTGAAAAAAATTCTAAATTGCCCGTTATAGTTTCAGCCTTTCTTTCTCAATCTGAGAATGATCAATTATCGAGGTGCTACAAAGGCATCGTCGAGCTATAGCATGACAAATATCTGATATTTCTGGCATAGGCCCATCGTTTTGCACCCATAAAATATTTTTCCAAAATAATTCTAAAAGTTTAGTCCAACCTCAACATCGTCTTAATCTGAACATGAAATTGGTCGTGAAAGGAGAGATGCTTAAATTATTAGATGCGGGGATAATCTACCCAATTTTTGATAGTAAATGGGTAAGTCCGGTCCAGGTTGTACCTAAGAAGGGTGGAATCACGGTAGTGACGAATGAGAGCAACGAGTTAATTCTCACTAGGACGGTAACGGGATGGAGGATGTGCATCGACAACCGTAAGCTAAACGATGCCACCCGTAAAGATCACTTCCCCTCCCCTTTATCGATCATATTTTAGAACGTTTATCCGGGCATAGTTTTTATTACTTTCTCGACGGTCTCTCGGGGTATTTCCAAATCCCTATCGCACCCGAGGACCAAGAGAAGACAACATTCACTTGCCCCTTCAGAACTTTTGCCTACCGTAGGACGCCTTTCAGTCTTTGCAACACACCTGCTACCTTTCAACGGTGCATGATACCAATTTTCGATAAATACGTTGAGAGTATAATGGAAGTCTTTATGGACAACTTTTCGGTTTTCGGTGACTCTTTTTCTTTATGTTTACAAAATCTAGCTTAAACTGGGAAAAATGCCACTTTATGGTGAGAGAAGGTCTAGTTTTAGGACATAAAATCTCCGCTAAGGGAATCGAGGTCGATAGAGCTAAGATCGAGGTGATTGAGAAGCTGCCGCCGCCTACGAACAAAAAAGCGATTAGGAGTTTTCTAGGCCATGCAGGGTTTTATAGGCGCTTCATTAAAGATTTTTCTAAAATCACCAAGTCTCTAACCCAACTTCTGGAAAAAGACACCTATTTTAATTTTGACGAATCATGTCTAGCTGCTTTTGAATTAACAAAATCTAAACTTATTAATGCTCCAATTATGATCGCCCCAGTTTGGGATTTGCCTTTCGAAATAATGTGCGATGCGAGTAATTTTGCGGTCGGTGTGGTGCTAGGACAAAGAATAGCTAAGAATTTCCACCCAATTTATTACACAAGCAAAACGTTTAATTCGGCGCAGGAAAACTACACCACAACCGAAAAGAAACTCTTAGCTGTTATTTTCGCATTCAATAAATTCTAACCGTACATTACTCTTTCTAAAGTTATCGTTTTTACGGATCATTCCGCTTTGAAGTACCTCCTTTCTAAATCGGACGCCAAGTCGCACCTTATTCATTGGGTCCTCTTACTTCAAGAATTCGACTTGGAGATCCGGGATAAGAAAGGAGCGGAAAACCTAGAGGCTGATCATCTTTCTCGCCTCGAAAATCCTGAAATCGGTGTTTTAAATGAAAATTTTATTAATGATTCATTTTCGGATGAACGAATTTTAAACGTTTCTTCTTCTACCCCCGGGTTTGCCGATCTGGCCAATTACCTCGTGGCCCGGGTCCTTCCAAAAGAGTACTCTTCTCAGCAAAAGAAGAAATTCTTTTCTGAGTTGAAGTATTATTTTTGGGAGGACCCCTTTCTATTCCGCATTTGTGCAGACCAGGTGGTAAGAAGATGTGTTTCCCGGGAAGAAGGTAAACAAATTTTGAAGCATGTTCATGAAGGTCCGACTGGCGGGCATTTTCAAGCAAACTGCACCGCCCACAAAGTGCTTAGTGCTGGCTTTTATTGGCCAAGTATATTTAAAGATGCACAAATCTTTGTGAGCTGGTGTGATTGGTGCCAGCGGACTGGAAACATATCCAATAAAAATGAAATGGAACAAAATTATTTTCTTGAGTGTGAAGTTTTCGATTTGTGGGGCATCGACTTCGTAGGCTCGTTTCCCTCAAGCTTAGGTAATAAATATATTTTAGTCGCCGTAGATTATGTTTCTAGGGGGGCGGAGGCCAAACCTTTACCCAGTAACGATGCTCGAGTCGTGGTTTCTAATCTAAAAAACATATTTTCGCATTTTGGTTTTCCTCGAGTGATCGTTAGTGATAGGGGAAGTCATTTCTGCAACGCTCAGCTCGCTAAAGCTTTAACTAAATACGACATTTCACATAAACTATCCACCGCTTATCACTCCCAAACGAACGATCAGGTCGAGGTAGTCAATCGTGAACTTAAAAGAATTTTGGAAAAAACCGTTTCTACTTCTCGTTAAGATTGGTCATTAAAGTTAGATGATGCTCTTTGGGCATATCAGACAGCGTACAAGACCGCTATCGGTTGTACACCTTTCCGATTGGTCTATGGAAAATCATGTCATCTCCCGGTAGACGTAGAACACCGTGCATACTGGGCACTAAAGTTTTTTAATTTCGATCCACACTGGGTCGGTGAGCACAAAAAAATCAATTAAATGAACTTGACAAGTGGCGAACGAATGCTTATGAGAACAACAAAATCTATAAAGAACGCATGAAATTTTATCATGATAAGAACCTGTGCCACCCTAAAACATTTAAACCAGGCGATCAGGTTCTTATTTTTAATTCGCGTTTAAGTATTTTCCCTGGAAAGCTTAAGTCTCGATGGTCTGGACTGTTTACGGTCAAACAAGTTTTTTCGTATGGAACTGTGTTGCTCTCGCACCCGGACATGGGTGACTTCAAAGTTAATGGTCATAGACTGAAGTTGTATTTTTCAAATGATTCGGTATCTCCTGCAAAGGAACATATTATTTTTGTCTCTTAATGTTTATTTTCATTTGAAACTCTTTCTTTTTTTGGACTTCTTATTATTATAAAACTATTATTATTATTTCGAACTTTATTTTGTTAAACAAAGAACACTCTTGGGAGCCTGCCCAAGGATTTGTCTGCATTTTTTTTGTATTTTGCTCTTCCTCCCGATGGCCATACAAGTACAAGTTCGTGATTTCCGCTCCAACGTTGCTGATTTCAAGAAGGATCAAGTCAAGCCTGCTGGTGATAAAGTGAATTCAAGCGCAAGTACGGGGGAGTGACATCCGCTTTCGGCTTCACAAACCCGGGGAAGTCCTGTTCTTTTTTTTTTCTTATTTTTACTTTACTGCATTTTCAATTCCCTCATAAAATCTCTTCTCCTTCTTTTTCTCGTTTCATTTTTTTTATTGAGGGTAATGAAAAATCTAAGCATGGGGGTGGGTTTCGTTTATTTTCTTTCTTTCTTTTTTTACAAAATTTGTTTTTGTAGTTATATTAAGCCTCTTAGGAGTACTACTTTTTCTTTAACTTTATAAAAAAAATAAAAAAAAACTAGAAAATACAAAACCCCAAAAAAAACCAAAAATCAAAAAAATGTTGCTAAAATCTATTTGAAAATCAAAATAAAAAATTATTTTCTTTCTTTATTTTTATGTTTCTTCTAGTGGTGTGTATGCCCCTGCGGTTCTTTAGTTCAAAGTAAAATTTCTTTGAATCAGTTTTCTAAATCTATTATTTTAACATAGCTTAGTTTTACTATTTTCTAGTTCTTAAATATAGGCATCTTTTTTTTACGTTGTAAGTTAACAAATTATAGTTTTTCCTCTTATTCGGTTTAGTTGCGTATGAACGGTTGCTAGATAACGTTATCACTTTTTCATTTTGGGGCAATTCTTTCTTGGTGTCTAGAACTTATCTCTAGCGACTCTCGAAATATTTGCGCCATTTTTCACGAACTTTAGAAATGATTTAGGCCACCCTTTGTCCCGTTTGAGCCTTTTTGCCCACCCGAATATTTCACCTTTGCTAAAACAACTTTGAGCCTTTTTTCATTTTTCTTGGTTTAGCTCCACCTTTCATTTTTCACCAAAGCCAAAATACCCTTCTTATTTCACACTAGACTTTGAGCTTTACTTAAATATTATTATTGTGATGGGTTATCATCCTTGAAAAATGAAAAGGAAATTATAAGCTTACATTTGGAGCTCTCCCATGAAAAGAGAAAAAATTATCATCCAAAATTGTGAAATCAAAAAAAAAAAAAAACAAGAAGAAGTTTTTTTTGGCCGATTATGTGAAAAGAAGAAAAAAAACTGCATGGCCTTGTGTTTTGTTTGAATTGGAGAAATGACGTAATTGTTATTTCTCATTTTTGTGCTTTTATGTTTATTTAAAGCTCATCCTTGGTTTAGTGTGTTTTAACCGTCATTTTTATCCTTGATTTTCTATTCCTAACCATTTACCTAAGCCAAGTCTTTACGCCTATAAAGCTCCTTTTGATCTTTAGAACGTGACACAAACCTGCATAGTGGAGAGAGTGTGAACGGACAAGCCTATGACCACCATCATTGATGGATTTCTTTGGTGGTTATCTTGAGGTGATTTAGGGGTAATTGTTATTCTAGCAACCTAGTAGTTCTTTCAATGCGCCGTTTATTTAGAATCTCTACTTTTGTCTTTCTTATTCTCCTAAAATTTTGGATGACTTGTTTTAGGAATTTTGAAATGTGTAATTCTTTGTTATGTTCCAATGATATTTTTAGGTCTTCATTTTTCAAATTTTCTATTGTGGACTTCTCACCCCACTAGTTGTTAACATAGAAATTAGGATAGTTTAATTTTTCATATTTTGGTTTTCTTAACTATGAAACTTAAAATTGCTTTCTTTGCTTTTATTCCTGTTCCCTAGTTTTTAATTCCATTTGCTTGAGGTCAAGCAAATACTTAAGCATGGGGGAATTTATGACTAGTTTTAGTCATCGATTTTTGGGTTAATTTAGCATAAAAAATCCTAGGTTTAATTATATTATTATGTATTTTATGATTGTTATGTTTTAATATCTTATTTTTGATGCTATGCTTTAATATGTTATAAAACATAACTAATGTTGTCTCTTATTTTATTTTTGTAGGTTCGAGCCCACATGATGCAGTCGGCCCTCCTTCAAGTGCAGCCTGAGCCCTTGATGCAGCCCCACCATGCAGCCCGAGCCCTTGATGCAGCCCCACCATGCAGCCCGAGCCCTCCATGCAACCCGAGCCCTCCATGCAACCCGAGCCCTCCATGCAACCCGAGCCCATGATGCAGCCGACCCTCCCTCAAAGTCCAGCCCGACCTCCTTGATGCAGCCCACTTCATTCGTGCAGCAACCCGCCACCTTTGTATGGCTCTCCATTCAATGCATGGCCGGCCCCCTCCATTCTCTGTCTCCCCACTTTTATATTTTTCTCCCCTCTTTTATTACTCATTCATCCCTCTTCTTCTATTTCTATTTTTTTATTTTTATTTCTTTAAATAACATGCCTTGGACCTTGTTCTCTCTCCCCCCTTCTCTCTCCCCCTCATTAATTTCATTCATGTACCTCTCCATACATGCATGGTCGGCCCCCCTTGTGCCCCTTTCATCTCCACCTCCCTTTAGAACCTTCCCCCTCATCTATATAAGGAGTACTTGCCTCATGCTTTGAAGAGTTGGAAGTTGGAGAGCAAGTAGAGTGCTAGTGCAAGAGAGTTCTTTTCTTTTCTTGTTGTTAAGTTCTTTTTTATCAGTGTAATCTTTTTTTGGTAGTATAATATTGTCTCTTCTATTATTATTTTGTACTCCCTTTTTTATCAAGCAATGAAAATGAAATTCCTCTATCTTATCGTGGTTCCCTTCTTGAATATACGTAGCTAATTTTCTTTAGCATTCGATCTTGAGGATCCATGAATTGAGATGAGATTTTTCTTTGCTTCTTAGTTTTATTTTTGCTAATTTTTTTTTCTTGATCCTTCTTTGATTTATCTCGTGTCGACTCCGTATTTCCGGTATACGGTAGTAGACAATTTGATCTCATTTCATAGTAGTCGAGAGACTCATTGACTTGAAATATCACTCAAAGAAGGAAGGAGATATACGCAATCCTAGAGATAGGACGACGTAAATCCTCCGGATTGGAGTCAAATCCAATAGTGCGGTTCACTTCGATAATGCAACTTTAGGCCTTTTGATTTACAAAGAGATTTCGGTCAAAACGCCTAGAAGTTAGGAGATTTAATGCTCTAGAGAGATTATTTCTTATTTTCGGATCCACCACGGTCGACAACGAATTGCAATTATAAAACTTTATTTTTTTATCCTTCTTATCTCTTTTCATGGTGAATAATTGATCAAATGCTATCTTTTGAATCTGAAGTTTTCGTTTTAATATTATTTTCCGTTTAATTTAAAATTCTCAAAACACCCAACAATCATATGATAGGATAATAGTTGGAGCGTGAGTAATAGTAATTGAAAGCCCAGAGTTTTTAATACGACCTTGGTACTGCAATTCGATAGGTACACTTGCCTATTCGGGTTGATAGTCATTCAATTCACCAAAGACCTAAGAAGACTCAACACTTAGAAGAAAATCAAGTTCAGAAAATGAGTTTGACGTTCGTCTAACTTAGCTCGACGATAGTCGTGTTCCGCTCGACGAACTCAGAGTTAATTCTCTGAGTAGAGCTCGACAATATTTGAGCTCAGGTCGACGAAGTCTAAAGTTCAACTTCAACACATTCTTTCAGAATACTTTCTCTTAACTCAGTTCAGAGAAGACAAGTTATCAGCTCGACGAACTTTGACCACAGTATTGGCAAGATATTCACAGAATACAATTCTCTGAACTCAGGTCGACGAACTTGGATCTCAGGTCGACGAACTAGTTTTCTCTGGTCGACGAACATGATTTCTCTGGTTGATGAACTTTGGTCTCAGGTCGATGAAATCTGTTCTCTGGTCGACGATTTCTGTATAGTTCTAAACTTAGAATTTTCTCTCTTTTCTGTCCTATTCCATATATTATTTAGCAATAATTCCTGAGTAATTAATGCATATATTCTCTGAATATATCTGTTATTTGGCTGCATTAATTATGGTCTTCATCAGGTTAATTATTTGCTTGATTTACTGGGACAGTTGGGAAACTCATTAATGACATTATTCTCCAGCCGTATTTCATTCTCCAGGCAATCAGCATTCAATGCAATGAAGTTAAAAATTCAAAGGAGAATTCGACAGAGACATAACAGAGATTTTCTTTTCAGAAGAGAACATGACAAAACAGTAAACAAAGAAGATTTTTACAGAAACATACTCAAGATCATCAGTTTCTTCTCTGCACAGGAAACACTTTGTTTTCTCCTTGATCATTTTGAAGAAGAAGAACAACAATAATTACTATCAAGAGTCTTCTTCAACTTCCAATATAGGAGCTTTCAAAGACAACTAATCTCTATCAGTCAGAAGTTCCTGGATCATGATAAATCAAGGCTGAAGACCTACACCCCGTGCAAGACTCCAAGTGATATTGAAAGGAGCTCTTGACAACAGCAATCCACTTGTCTTCTCAGTTGTTTGAGAAAGAGAAGACACCATCAATCTCTCTTCTCCCTCCTGTATAAAGGGTTTATTAACTCCCTTCAAAAGTTTATTTGGTTTTTGGGCACCTGATCAAAAGTCATAGGTGGCAGTCACCTGATCAAAACCTGCTAGTGGATTCCTAGCAGGGTGGTAGAAGAGTGGATGTACCCAGGTTGGGGAACCACTATAAAATTTCTTGTGTTGCCTGGTTGCCCCTTTTCTTGTTGTTCTTGCTATAGCTGTGATATGCTAGTTGTGCTGTGGTAGTTTAGTTTAGATCATTTCCTTTTTATCTATTACTACTGCTGGTATCATTCTATACTCTAATAGTTTTAAAAAATAGCCATAAAGTTTCAGATTACTCAATTCACCCCCCTCTAGAGTAAAACAGATCTAACCCCCATCTTTCAATTGGTCTCAGAGCTGTGTTCCTTTGGTTGTACAAGCTAACCCTAGAACCAAAAGATCCTTTGTTAGATTTGATCCTAGTTTAGATTATTTCACAGCATGGCATAGAACAAATACTATGCAAGCACCAGACCTCCAGTCTACAATTTGAATAAATTTGCAATCTGGAAGGCAAGAATAAGGCTATATATGAATTCCATTGATGAAGACATCTATAATTCTATTTTGACAGGTCGTCCTCAACCAATAACTGCTACATCTACATCAACATCAAGCACTCATGCTGTTCCACCACCTGAGTGGACAGATGTACAAAAAAAGGCAAATATTGCAGATGCTAAAGCCATGAACATATTGTCACAAACTATGTCAGATGACATATTTCAAAAAGTGGCTGAATGCACTTCTGCAAAAGCAATCTGGGGCTCTCTAAACTAGATGGTTGTTGGCTCAGCTAATGAGAGGAAAGACATAAGGTCAACTCTCATCTCACAGTATAAGAACTTCAAGAAGGAAGAGACAGAATCTGTTGGTGACATGTATAACAGATTAAGTGCAATCATCAGTGAACTGAAGACCTTAGACAAAGACATCTCTCTCACTGAGATCAATGACAAGATCCTCATGTGCTTCCTAAGCTCATGGGATTCTAGGATTTGGCCAATTAAGGAGGCCAGAAGTTTGAATGAGATTTCTACAGAATCTCTCCTGGGAAAGCTCAAATCTTATGAGCAGTTGATCAAGTCTAGAGAAGCTATAGAACAAAGGACTCCTCCACCAGCAAGAAAAGAGCAGAATATAACTTTTAAAGCTGCTGAAGAAACTGAAGTTTCAACATCAAATGAAAAGCTCCTGAGTCTCTTAACCAAGAGATTTTACAAAATGGCAAAGGACTTCAGGAGAAAGTCATCCAAGCATGATGACAAACCCAGGTATTATAAAACTCCCACTAAGGAAATTGTATGTTTTGGGTGCAAGAAGCCAGGACATTTCATCTCAGAGTGTCCTGAGAATCAAAAGAAGGAAAGAAGAAGAGAGAAGGACTCCAGGATGTAGCACTACAACAGGCCTTCCTCCAGCAAACATAAAAAGAAGGAGAAGAGCATTGTTTCTGAAACCTGGAGTGATAAAGAAGAAGAATCCACATACTCTAGCTCCAGTGAAGATGAAGAAGAAGCAAAGGCAAGGGAAGTTTGCCTCATGGCTATCAATGCCTCTTGCAGCCCATCAGATGCCGAGGAACAATCAGAACAATCAGATAATGAAGAATCTGATTCAGAGGCAGATCAGGTATTATCATCTTTTGATTAAATTTTTGAAAATTTCAAAACTGAATTCAAATCTCTTTGTATAGATTTAATAAATTCTGAAAAATAAATTAAGATACTTAGGGAAAAATTAACAGATCATGAAAACTTTGTCTATGAAAATATTAAATTAAAAGATGAATTAACTTTGGCTCAAGAACAGATTATATCATTAAAATCTGAATTAACTAAGGCTAGGAAACTTGAAGAATCCCTAAATGGGAGAAGTATCAAGTTGATGGACATTACAAGCACATTTAATGTCAGGTTAAATGGCAAGCTGAGCTTAGGTGCATCATCAAGCCAACCCTCACTAATTCAGAAAAATATTTTGACAACACCTATTAAATTTGTATCTTAAAAAGGAAAAGAGAAAATAGATAATGATAAAAATGTTAAACCAACTAAACCAAAACCTAAGAACAAGAACAAGAAAAAAAAAAGAAAAATCCTAACTATAACAATGTTCAACATATTTCGTTGAATGCAGATCGACGAAATGTGTACAGTTCGTCGAACTCCAGTCGACGAACTCCGAACACAGATTTCTATTTTAATAATTCGTTGAACTACGATCGACGAAATCAATATGGTATGTCGACTAGAGATCGATGATTTTAGGGCCCAGAGAATGGATATTCTCATTCTTTGAGTGGAGTTCGACGAACTCATCCTCATTCATCGAACTCAGGTCGACGAACTCACTTGAATTCGTTGAACACAGTTCAGTATAACAGAAATTTTAATTCTTCTAAAACTCATAATCAACCAAGATCATCCATAAATCAATTTAATCAATGGATTATACCACCTAGAAGATATCACCCTTTAGGTTATAAATGCCAACCAAAATATTCATTTATTTTCAGTTTTAACTATGTGAAGAAAGAAGGATCCAAGGTAACGTGGGTCAGGAATGGCTAATCTGTTTTATTGCAGGTGAAAGACTATCATACCACAGATCAACAGTGGTATTTGGATAGTGGTTGTTCTAAACATATGACTGGAAACAAGGCCAACCTAACTCATTACAAGTCAAAGCTAGGACCCAAGGTAATATTTGGTGACTCTAATTGTGGTCAGACTGAAGGCTATGGACAAGTTAAGATTGGAGCTGTCACATTCAGGAATGTTGCCTATGTAAGTGGACTGAAGCACAACCTTATCTCCATAAGTCAATTATGTGATGAAAGGTTTCAGGTATCATTTACTAAAACCTCCTGCATTATTACTTCTTTAGATAACCATGTAGTTTTGATAGGCACAAGAGTAGGAAATATTTATATAGTTAATTTTAATTCTGCCAAAATAGAAATATGTTTGTTTAATTCAACTAGCAATAATAATGACCTTTGGCATATGAGATTAGGCCATGTAAACTTGAAAAACATTGCCAAATTATATAGGGATAACCTTATTAGAGGATTGCCTTCTTGCCCCTACAAGAAGGAAAGTCTCTGCAGGGCTTGTCAATTAGGCAAGCAAACTAAAAGTAGCTTTAAATCATTAAACAAAAGTGACTCACCTAGATCATTGTACTTGCTACATATGAACCTTTTTGGCCATATTGCTGTACAAAGTCTAGGAGGGAAATCTTATACTTTGGTGATTGTAGATGACTTCTCTAGATTCACTTGGGTATTCTTTCTGAGATCTAAGTCTTATAACTTCAAGGTTCTTACAGATTTTCTCAAGAACATACAGATTGAGTACTCTACTCCAGTTGCATTGATCAAAAGTGATCATGGTACTGAGTTTGAGTCTCTTCTTATGCAAGAGTTCTGTGAGAAGGAAGGTATCAGACACTGCTTCTCAGCTCCTAGAACACCTCAACAAAATAGGGTTGCTGAAAGGAAGAATAGAACCCTAATTGAATCAGTAGGGAAATTACTTGCAGATGCTCATTTACCCCTATCCTTTTGGGTAGAGGCTGTGAGCACAACAAATTATGTACTGAACAGAAGTCTTATACACAAGCTTAATAATAAGACTCCTTATGAGCTACTTAAAGGAAAGAAACTTAAAGTAGACTATTTCAAATATTTGGTTGTTTATGCTACATTCACAACAATAATAAGAAACACATTAGAAAATTTGAAGCCAAGGTTGAAATGAGATTTTTTTTGGATATTCCCAAGTAAGCAAGGCTTATAAGGTGTTTAATAAATCAACCTTGAAAATTGAAGAATCTATCCATGTTTCTTTTGATGAAACTAATATGTTTTACAAGAAAAAGATTCCTTCTACTAGTAATTCTTTGCAGGAACCAAACTTGAGTGAGAAGATAAATGAACTGACCCTCACCAATGAGGTAGTTAGCCATCCCTCTCCATAAATAGCTGAAGATAATGAAGCTGAAGACAGTGAAAATGAAGACACTGAAAACAATGAAGAACCTCCAACAACTAATATAATTCCACAAGAGAAATATATTCACCAAGCTGTTGCACAACCAACTCCACCTACTGTATTTGTCACACTTAGAGATCACCCTATATCTCAACTGATTGGAGACATTTCAGTTGGTGTGCAGACAAGGCATCAACTCAACCAAGACTTGATGTATGCCTGCTTCATATCTTAAATTGAGCCCCAATCCATTAAAGATGCAGAGCAAGATCCCCGCTGGATTGTTGCAATACAAGAGGAGCTCAACCAATTTGAGAGATGCAGAGTGTGGGATATAGTTCCAAGACTCAAAGACTACCTAGTCATTGGAACTAAATGGGTATATAGGAACAAGCTTGATGCCCAAGGTGTCATAATAAGGAATAAAGCAAGGATGGTTGCTCAAGGCTATAGGCAAGAGGAAGGTATTGATTATGACCAGACTTTTGCACCTGTTGCAAGGTTGGAAGCAATCAGAATTTTCCTTGCATATGCTGCCTACAAGAAATCCAAGGTTTATCAAATGGATGTAAAGAGTGCATTTCTGAATGAAGAACTTAAAGAAGAGGTTTATGTTGAACAACCTCCAAGTTTTATCTCTCCTACATATCCCTCTTATGTTTTTAAATTGCATAAAGCTCTCTATGGTCTAGAGCAAGCTCCAAGAGCTTGGTATGAAACCTTAGCTAGCTTTCTTTTAGAGCATAAATTTTCTAGAGGCATTGTAGATAGGACATTATTCACTAGGCACCATAAGGATCAAATTTTGTTACTACAAATTTATGTAGATGATATTATGTTTAGGTTTACAGATTCCAAACTATACAAGAGGTTCTCTGACCTCATGCGTTCAAAGTTTGAAATGAGTAATATGAGTGAGCTCTCCTACTTCCTTAGTCTCCAAGTGAAGTAGCTACCTGATGGCATCATCATATCCCAGGCTAAGTATGCTAAAGAGCTTATCAAAAAGTTTGGGATGGCTGATGCCTCAGCAAAGAAAACACCCATGGCCACTAATGCTGTAATTGACTCTGATGAACATGGCATGCCTGTTGATCAGAAACTATATAGGGGCATTGTTGGGTCCCTGTTATATCTTACAGTAAGCAGACCAAATATAATGTTCTCTACATGTCTTTGTGATAGGTTCCAAGTGAACCCTAAAGAATCTCATCTTACTTTCTTAAAAAGGATTTTAAGATATAAAAAAATGTCCTAGTCTTGGACTCTGGTATCCAACTGAGTCAGAGTTTGAGTTAACTGGGTACTCAGATGCTGACTTTGCTGGATGTAGAGTAGACATGAAAAGTACCTCAAGGACATGCCAGTTCCTTGGTATGAGATTAGTGTCTTGGTTTTGCAAGAAGCAGTCATCTGTATCTACCTCAACTGCTGAAGCAGAATATATAGCAGCTGGCAGTTGCTGTGGATTCAGAACCAGCTCCAAGATTATGGGTTCAACTTGAATAATTCAACTCTACTTTGTGACAACACAAGTGCAATTTTCATTGCATAAAATCCAGTTCATCACAGTAGACATTAGACATCATTTCATTAGAGAGTATGTGGACAAAAATAAAATTAAGTTTGTCTACATCTACACTGATTTGCAAAGAGCAGATATCTTCACCAAACCCTTGGATGAGAGGAACCATCTGTTCTTTATAAATCAGCTTGGCATGATCAATGGAGAAGCCTTAATTTAATTTCTGTTTGTAGTCGACGAATTTTTCAAAGTTCGTCGAACGGAGATTGACGAACTGTGAGGAGTTCTAGAGAAATTCGTCGAACGAAGATCGACAAACTCTCTGTAAGTGAAGTTCTTTCGTCGAATGTAGATCGAAGAATTTATTTCAGAAAACTTTCGTCGAACTGAGCTCGACGAAATGTTTTCACTTCTTCTGACTGAGATCGACGAACTATTTTGTCTATAAAATATTTCGTTGAACTGAGATCGAAGAATTTTATTTATTTCGTCGGACGAATACTGCCGCTTCATATTCTGAAAACCATATATCTAGGTTTTTTTTCGAGCTCCGTCCCGCCCTTTCTATTCCTTTGCACTTGATCTCTGTTTTTTCTTGTGCAGGCGAAAACAATGGCGATGCTGGCATCCTCTCTTGCTGCCATGAAGTTTGACATGAGATTTGATATTGACTTCGAATCTTTCCAGCATTCTGACCCGATTTTTGTGGAAATTCTGAAATTGCTTGAAGAGTAGAATCTGCAAAACTTCATGACTCGCAGAATAAAGATAGCTATGACTGAATTTAAGGAATGAGTATTTATATCTACAACATCAGAGGAAGATACGATGACGGGAACAAAATCTGGTAACACAGTTTCTCTTCCCCCACCATTTTAACTGAGATTTTTGGCTTGCTGAATGGTACTGAAGAATTAGAAATGGACAATGAGGAATATGAGAACATGTTGATTAAGATGGGTCACTCTGGAGAAAACCCAAACAAATTGTTAAAGAAAAACTTATCCGCTGAATATAAGTTTTTGGCTGATGTTGTCGGTAAAGTGTTACTAAGAAAGCACACCACACATGACTACATCACCAGGCACCAGTTTTTGGTGATGGGTGCTTTGGTTGAGATGAGAGTAGAAAACTGGGGCAAACTGCTATTTGATTTAATCAAAAAGAAAAACAATAAGAAGGAAGTGAGCTTTGGACGAATTCTGGGAATCGTCCTTCATGAAAAGGCTCCTGAACATCTAATCTCCACGACAGTGTTCATAAATGCCTCCAAGAGGCTTACATCTTCCCTGTTTGGCAGATGGGAGAGGAAAATCACAAAGCCCTCCAAGGCTTCATCTTCTACAAGGACTTCTGAGAGCACCAGGTCTGTGCTAGCCACTCCTCCACCTCCAAAAGATGTCCTCCCCTTCACCATCATTCCTTCTCCTCCTCATCCTCAACCACCACAACAACAACATCTACCCACACTAGCTCCATCACCAGTTCAATCTCCAGTTCATACTTCACCAACACACCAACAACATCAACCCACACCAGCATCAACACCAGTTCAATCTCCTGAGCACATCACTCCACCTCAATCTCCACTTCCACCTCATTTAAATAACATACACCCTGACACATTTATGTCATCCCACACCTTCAATCTACTGTTTCCTCCACCATCTCCACATCAGGAACCCATCTCTTCCCCCACAACCACAGTTCCTCTCATTACTGCTGCAACTCCCACTATTCCCATCGCTCCACTCACTCAACCTGACATTCCATCCACTGCTCCAGACTCCACACATACAGATCCCTCCAGTCTATTCTCTATATGTTTCAATTGTGGACATCACACTCCTTACTCCTCCACTGCTCCAGAATCCCTCTACCTCAATTTTTCTGATATAGCTAAAGACCTTCTAGCATTCATTTCTCCCACCCTTAATAAACTTCTCACTGATGCTATAGCTCCACTTTCTGCTTCCATCCAATCTCTTTCTTCCAAAATTGCTGCTTTGTCTCCTGTCCCTTCTTCCGGGGGACTGGCTTCAGGAGCCCCTGAAACCAGTCAGGGGGAGATGTTCTGTGATGAAGAAGCTCCATTTCTGACAGCAGCAGAAGAAGTAGCAGATTCAATGATGTCAAATTCTTCAGAAGAAGCAGCAGTTTCAGCTGAAATAATTGAGTTATATACTGATTCTGATACAGATATTGATGATACAGTTATACCAAAAATAAAGACTGTTGGTGATTATATTATAAATCTCATAGTTAACTTGAATTCTTTACTAGATTCTTTTAGTTTTGTCTACAGAGATTTTATCCCTAGTTCTTCTCATCATCCTTTTTTTGGCTATAGTTCCATATACCTCACTAATAAGCCCCACAGTTGCCAAGCAACTCAAGGCAAGTTTTGCTATAACAAAGCCTCAAATAGTATCAGCTCCCAAGGATAGTTCCTCTCTAGAAGCTATTTCAGCTCCAACATACAAAATGGATGACAGTCCCCTTCCTGATATTTATGCAATTCTTATGGCTGACATTGAAGAGGAAAATATAATAATGGCTGAAAGAACTTCTGAAGCCATTGTTGCTCAATCAGCTTTTCCAGAACCTTCAGTGGCTCCTCCAGCTGAAAAACAAACATCCCAAGATATTATGTAGGCACTGGATGATCTATATGACAATCCTCAGGGATCTTCTGATGAAGATGAGGATGGGGATGATGATTCTGATGATGATGATAGTTCTTTTGCCAAGAAGAAAATTTCTAAGAAGAGAAAATTTGTTCCCATTGCTGCTCCCAAACCAAACCCTACTCAAGATACACCATATTACATCTTACAGAAGATCACTCCATATCCTGGGATGCTAGCATGGATGTGGCTTTCAAAGAATGAACAAAAAGCCAGAAAGAAAAGCAGGAGATACTCTCCACCTCCTCCTCAAAAGAACTAGAGAGGTCCTCCTCCTCCTCCTCCACCTGCTGCCGGTGCTTCAGGAAGCAGTTCATAGAGGTCTACCTCCTATGCTCAAACTTATCAAAGACATCAAGGTAAATCCTCAAGATATCAAGAAAGCAGTCAGTACAGGTATTCCAGTAGACAACAACATCAACAACAACATCAGCAATATCAACAACAGCAACAACAACAACAAGCTTCTAAAAATGAAAAAGATGAAAGCCCAAAAATGCCAGAGTCTCAACCTATTCTATTTGTGGATCCTGAAACTGAAACCACATCAAGAATGGCTAGATTCCAGGAGCTTGTTTGATTATCAATGATAAATAAAGCTAAAGCTGAAGGGAGAGATCCATCACAATACTCAACAATGTCAACATATAGAAAGGAAGAATTAAAAAGGTATGATAAGGCCGATAAATTCTTTAACGTTGATGCTTACATGAACCTGCATCCAGAGGCTGTTGTTCCCAGAGTCACTTCTCTCAATATTATTGGAGCTGCTGATATGACCATGTCCAAGAGACAAGCAGCTAATCCAAATAGAGAAATCAAATTTACACAACCCTCTGAGAAAGACAAAGATGACAAGCAAAAGAAGAAGAAGAAATGATTTACTCTATTTAATTTTGATTGTCTGAACTTTATTTGTTTATTGTCACAAAGCTATTGTCTATGCAAATATCTGCTGAATGTTTTAATTTTCTGTCAGATATGTTTATCCTGCTTTGTGAATGTTCTTATTTCATTTGTATTAGTGACCACACCCAAATAGGGAGAGATTGTTGGATCCCTAGTTGGATTTGGGCTAGGTTCACTAATTAGGATGTTTGACCAACCATGTATAGCCAGGGTCATGTCTATGAGTCTTAGAAATTTAGGCTAAGTTATTAGGTTCAACCATACATGGACCAGCCAGCAGAAGACCTAAGAAGTATTGATGCGTGAAAACTACACCGCCTTGTTAACAGGTTATTCGATCTCACAAGCTATGTGAATAAGAGGATTGCAGGATTGAGGAGAGGGAGGAAGCTCCTGAGTGCTCGAGAGTGGAGCAAGCGCTTGTTCAAGGGTTGCGAGGATAGAGGAGAGGTTTGCTTAGAGCAGCCGTGAAGGCTGATGATCAACAAAGAAGGTTGATGATCAGCGGAGGAGGTTGATCAGGAGCTGTCGAGCAGACGGTTATTTTGACGGTTGTGCTTGCAAGTTGATGCCGAGAGAGTTGAGCTGAGCTGAGAAGAAGGGGTTGCTAGCAGCGGCAACAACAGACTTTGCCCGTCGCGGCTTAAATGCCACTCTTGCGATGGCCTTTCCTTTGATTAATATTGAATTATTACAGCTTGTATTACACCTTTACAAGAAAGCAAATAAAGGGTACACTGGGGAAGCTGACGGCTAAGGAAGAAGTGCCAGAGGAGGCCGCGCGGACTGAGAACTGAGGCCGGCAGGCCGCGCGGTTACTAGAGGAGGGGATGTATACTGAGGAATAGAGTCCACCCGGGTTGATGACTTAAGCTTGCCATGGGCTGTCTTCGAGCATGGGAGCGAGGAGACTGTCCAGAGTGTCCCCAAATGAGAGGCATGTGGGTCTATTTATAGGCCCGAGGAGGTAACTGTTGGGTTTCTCTATGAGGATGACACAACGCTTGTGCACGCATCGGAAGAATAAAACAACAAGAAAACCCAAAAGAAATGGGATCGGGCCATAATAGTTGAATCAAGAAGTTATCATATAACAAGGCAAAAATTACCTCGGTGGCGTTGAGTCACAACTCAACGGAGATGCTCCAAACTTTGTCTTCTTGCTAGTGGCGAGTTCTACGTGGAATAATATCCACGTCTCTGCAGAAATCCACACGAGCGGGAGAACGCCGAGCTTTCCGTCGCACGGAAGATCAGGAAGAACGATGACCGCACCTTGCTATTCCACGGACTGCTAGGTCCGCGCCAGGAAGAGCAGCACCAGCGACGATCGCCGGAGAGGAGGAGGTCGATGGAGCGAACACGGCGGCGGCGGAACCCTTCCGTCGGCGGCGGGATTCGGGATCGGCGGAACAAAGAACGGAACTCTTCCGTCGGGTTCCTATCAGCCAAGGAGATATATCTCCCGAAAAACCCTAAGTATCCTATTTATACCAAAGGTATAAATAAACCTAGGAATATCGCTATCCGCAGACCACCCAGAAATAGGGTTCAGAATCGGCGAGTATCAATCAGCGAGAGTCGGTCAGGATCGGCGAGAATCAAAATCGGCGAGAATCACAATCGACGAGAATCACCCGGATCGGCGAGAATCAGAGAACTATTCTCGACGATTCACGCCGAACGTGGGTCGACAATTCACGCCGATCGTGGGTCGATGATACACGCCGATCGGCGAGAATCAGAGAACTAATTCTCGACGATTCTCGTCGATCGGCGAGAATCAGAGAACTATTCTCGACGATTCTCGTCGATCGGCGAGAATCAGAGAACTATTCTCTACGATTCTCGTCGATTCTCGTCGACCCTCGGCCGACTATTCTTACCAGTCCTTCAAGGCAACATTTGCCCAACCCGATGATTCTTTAAGGCAACACTTTGCCCACAACCCCATTCAGGTCGGTGATTGGTAACCTTTACCAACACAGTCAATCATTCAACTTCTCCACATCTCTTATGTGCGACCCTGCAGGCTCATATCGCGTTGGCAGTGAGATTACATGTTTGATCACTTCCATATCACAATGGTAACTCCAACAGACTCCCACTTGATCTCGAAAGTATCAAAGCAAAAACCTCACAAACAATGAGCGGCATCTAGCAATGCATCATTGCTCCCCAAGCAATAAGAGTTTATAACTCATAAGCCTTTATGACCAATGTATCAGCGTTGTCTTTGTCCCTTTGTCCCTTACATCCGGAAAGAACTAGAGGCATGGACCGTTTCACCCTCGTAATAGCTCAATCCAAGTTTCTTGATCCAGGACGGACTTCCAGAGAATGGTGAGTCCAATATCACATATTGACTCAACCAAGCATGACCATGCATTTCTCAGTCCAGTTCCATCAAGGGGCCTATGGATGCAACTCCTGTCATACAGGAGGACAAATCCCATATCTGCTCACACACAAACAACCAAATGATTCATAACATGCCCAACAACCACCCTTATCATCAACCTTTCTCAAGGAAGACTTTAGATGGCATCAAAGCACGCTCTTCCTCACTTGATGAATGCTGTGACTTCAGGTCAAAGGATCACAACACCATTGTCAATTGAGACCCACTCGTGACACGATTGGATGATAATCCACAGAGTAGTCTCAGGTTGGGTCTGTCCAGTACAACTTGTTCACTAACAAGTACCCACGTGATGACTTGATATCACAATATCATGACCTGCGAGAACCGGTCATCAGTCAGCACACGTGCTAGTCTTCATGTACCATCATCACCCTTAGCTTCTATGATGATACTCGACCAGGTACCTTTAAGAATGAAGCTTCAAATAAATCATGGGCTCTCACATTCAAGTCACGTACTTGATGTCCCATGGAAGCGAACATTCTAAGGGTATCTATTATGTTAACAATTAACTATCATATAGAAAAAGACATAATAAAAGAACTTGCCATTAATTGTAAGAGAAAAATTAGGTACACAGTTCATCATATGAACAAATAGCCAACAAAATACAGGTTTACATGCAATCCACAAGATTCTCACTAGAGTTGATCATTTAGGTATCGTATACCCATCGATCTAGTATGACCATCATGCTTTCTCTGCGCGAGAGGCTTTGTCAGTGGATCCGCAATGTTCTCCTCAGTCGGCGCTCTGCAGATGTTCACATCTCCTCGTTCGACAATCTCACGAATAAGATGAAACCGCTGAAGTATGTACTTGGAGCGCTGATGAGATCTAGGTTCCTTAGATTGTGCAATTGCACCATTGTTATCACAGTAGAGAACTACGGGACCAACAATGCTAGGAACTACATCAAGCTCGCCGATGAATTTCCTAATCCATACAGCCTCCTTCGCCGCATTAGCTGCTGCGATATACTCGGCCTCTGTTGTAGAATCAGCAACTGTCTCTTGCTTGGAACTCTTCCAGCTCACAGCTCCTCCATTCAGGCAAAACACAAAACCTGACTGAGACTTGGAGTCGTCTCTATCAGTTTGGAAGCTAGCATCCATGTAACCACTTACAACGAGCTCTTCCTCTCCACCATACACCAAGAACACATCCTTAGTTCTTCTCAAGTACTTCAGGATATTCTTGACTGCAATCCAGTGACACTCACCGGGGTCTGACTGATACCTGCTAGTCATGCTCAAAGCAAAGGAGACATCGGGTCGAGTACATAACATCGCGTACATGATTGATCCAATTGCCGAAGCATATGGAATCAACTTCATGCGGTCCTTATCTTCACAAGATTTTGGACACTGATCCTTAGAGAGATTCACACCATGAGACATGGGCAAAAATCCTTTCTTGTACTCAAGCATGTTGAACCGTTTCAACACCTTTTCGATGTACGTACTCTGGGTCAAACCCAGCAACTTCTTCGATCTATCTCTATAGATCTTAATACCGAGTATATAAGTCGCTTCACCCAAATCCTTCATTGAAAAGCAGTTCCCTAGGTTGTTCTTAACAACTTTCAGGGTAGGAATGTCATTCCCAATCAACAGTATGTCATCTACATACAATATCAGGAAGACAACAATGCTCCCACTGATTCGCTTGTAAACACAAGGCTCATCTTCATTCTTGATGAAACCAAACTCTTTGATTTTCTCATCAAAACGAAGATTCCAATTTCGAGAGGCCTATTTCAGTCCATAAATGGACTTATTCAGCTTGCATATTTTAGTGGCTTCATCTGGGGATACAAAACCCTCGGGTTGTGTCATATACACTTCCTCAAGGAGGTTTCCATTAAGGAAAGCCGTTTTGACATCCATCTGCCAGATCTCGTAGTCATAATACGCAGCAATAGCAAGCAATATCCTAATGGACTTTACCATGGCAACAAGGGAAAAGGTCTCATCATAGTCAATACCATGAATTTGCTTGAAACCCTTAGCCACGAGTCGCCCTTTGAATGTCTGTACATTCCCATCCATGTCGGTCTTCTTCTTGAAGACCCACTTGCACCCTATGGGTCGTACCCCTTCAGGTGGTTCCACCAAGTTCCAAACTTGGTTTGCATACATGGAGTCCATTTCGGATTTCATAGCCTCAAGCCATTTATCGGAGTCTGGTCCATTCATAGCCTCTTGGTAGGTTGCTGGTTCATCATCATGATCCATAAGCAACACATTACCTATTTGAGACACGAGAAATCCATATCTATCAGACTCAAACCTCGGTCTACCAGATCTACGTAGGACTTGTGTCCCCTGAGCAGGTTCTCTAGCAACAACACCTTGTAGTCCTGTCTCAGAATCCAATTCTGGTTCATTCACTACACGTGGTTCTTGAACTTCTTCAAGCTCTACCTTTTCAGTCTTTCTTGATAAGAACTCTTTCTCCAAGAAGACACCAGTCCTTGCGACAAACACTTTGCCCTCAGACGGTAGGTAAAAGTAATACCCTTTCGTTTCCTTATGATATCCCACCAGATAACATTTATCCGATTTGAGTTCCAGCTTGTCAGGCATTTGACGTCTCACATATGCCTCACAGCCCCAAATTTTAATGAACGACATACTAGGACGCTTCCCAGTCCATATCTCATATGGTGTCTTCAGAACCGTTTTCGTTGGAGCGCGATTCAATGTCATTACAACAGTCTCTAAAGCAAAACCCCAAAAGGAAACAGACAAGTCTGCATGACTCATCATCGAACGTACCATGTCTAACAGAGTACGATTTCTCCTCTCAGATACACCATTATGTTGTGGTGTTCTAGGTGGAGTGAGCTGTGATACAATACCACACTCTTTCAGATGATCACGGAACTCATGACTCAGGTATTCGCCACCTCGATCAGATCAGAGTGCTTTAACCCTTTTACCCAACTGGTTTTCTACTTCATTCTTGAACTCTTTGAACTTTTCAAAGGTCTCGGATTTGCACTTCATAAGATACACATATCCGTATCTACTGAAATCATCAGTAAATGTAACAAAGTAGAAATACCCACCTCTAGCCATGGAACTCATGGGTCCGCATACATCACTATGTACAACACCCAAGAGATCCTCAGCCCTCTCAGTATAACCAGTGAAAGGAGCTTTAGTCATCTTGCCTAACAAACAAGATTCGCATCGCTCAAATGATTCATAATCAAATGAGTCCAAGAGTCCATCTCTATGGAGCTTGGATATGCGCTTCTCGTTGATATGACCCAAACGACAATGCCAGAGATACGTAGTGTTCGAGTCATTTGTTCTTAGTCTTTTATTATTTTCTACATTACAGATCAGATGGTCCAAGTTCAAAACATAAAGACCATTAAACAATTGGGCTACAGCATAACAAACATCATTCTTAAATATAGAATAACAATTGTTCTTAATTATAAAAGAAAATCCAATCATGTCCAAACATGAAATAGATATAATGTTTCTAGTTATGGCCGGAACAAAATAACAGTTATCTAGTTCTATTACAAGCCCACTGGGCAAAGAAAGACGGTAAACCCCTACGGCTACAGCAGCAACTCTTGCTCCATTGCCGACGCGGAGGTCCACCTCTCCTTTACTCAGCAATCTTCTCCTTCCCAGTTCCTGCACATTTGTACAAATGTGAGAACCACATCTGGTATCCAATACCCAAGATGAAGGAGCAGAAATGTTTATCTCTATAACGTAAACATTTGAAGTGGAAGTCATACCTCCCCTCAATTTCTGCAGACCCTCAATGTACGAAGGACAGTTCCTCCTCCAATGACCAGCCTTGCCACAGTGGTGGCATTTCCCTTCCTTCACTGTGCTTTTCTTTTTCATCAGTGCAGAAGACTTGGGCTCAAGATATGACTTAGGTCCCACCTTCGTCTTCTTGGAACCCTTGGCCTTGCCCTTGCCCTTATGCACCATCAGTATGGGGCTGGCAGGCTTGGCCTTCTTCATGTTGATTTCAGCAGTTCTCAACATGCCTAGGAGTTCGGGCAGTGTCTTGTCTATTTCATTCATGTTGTAGTTCAAGACGAACTGCTCATAACTGTCCGGCAACGATTGCAGGATCAGATCTGTGGCCAACTCTTGACCAAGAGGAAAACCCAGCCTTTCAAGGTTCTCTATATACCCAATCATCTTGAGTACGTGAGTCCCTACTGAATCTCGAACTCCCATCTTGCACTGAAATAACGCTTTTGTGATGTCGAACCTCTCTTGACGAGCCTGCACTTGAAACATTTTCTTGAGATGCTCGTCAATCTCCTTGCACCCCATGTTCTCATGTTGCTTCTGAAGCTCAGAGTTCATAGTGGCAAGCATAAGGCATTCGACATCTAAAGCATCGTCAGTATACTTCTTATAAGTATCCTTCTCAGCACGGGAAGAGTTCCCAGTCGGCACCTCGGGGGCTTCTTCTTCCAAGACATAGAGCTTTCGCTCTTGCCTGAGAACAATTCTCAGGTTCCTATACCAGTTCATGCAATTTGTCCCACTGAGCTTATCCTTCTCAAGGATGGCTCTCAGAGACAATGTGGAGTGTGAAACACTTGCCATGGAATTCTACAAGAATTTATGCAGAATAAAATCAGTACCAAAATTTCAAATACAATTTATTTTAATTTGGACTTCAATTAAAAATACTCCCACTATTTTATTCGAAATGATAGCCCTCACTAACAATTCGGAGAGTTCAAATGAGCTACTCTCTTAGTGGACAAGATCCGTATTTCACCAACACTATGAGTCCGCTTTGGCGTTCCTCTCACGATGCAGTTATTTAGGTAGGCAACGCTTGCCAATTGCATCCTCATGCAATTCTTGTATGGTTGGTGAATAACTCCTTATTCGCATCCATCATATGGTGCATGCCAACCGTATGCCTCTAGGCACTCAACCTTTGAGGTCACCTAGTTAAGTATGACCCGATGTCGACAGTGGGATATCACAATTATCTGCTCTCACCCTTACCAAGATAGATTAATGCACCTTGCTTTGGCAAGCCCACACTTCATCGATCGAGGCAGGAAGAGTGTCATCCATCGGAAGGCATCCGAACACTTAATATTAGATGAAGGGATTTTAATTATAGGTTAACAATTAACCATGATCAACATTTGATCAATGTGCACATCCAAAGAAAAACAATTCTAAACCACATGCATCCCTTATGTGCACATCCTAACATCATCAACAATTGATAGAAGGAAGGGCTAAATCTGAACATCCGGAAATTTCCAAATCCTCAGATTTACATGCATTGGACAAAGACAAAGACAACTCAACTTAAAGCAGTAGACAAGCTCATCTCTCTATGCTGGATTCAAAATCCAAAACATACTCGAGGGATGGTTACTGCTAAGGAGACAATAATTTCCAACACTTAGAAATTCCACGCAATTCCAGACGTTCTTGGCGGGGAACCAAGACTAAATCTAGACATTTAGAACACTTCTAAATCCCTAGGTTTACACGCACTGGAATAACAAAACTTCCAATTCAACAATCATGGCCGAAACCTGGCTCTGATACCACTGTTGGGTTTCTCTATGAGGATGGCACAACGCTTGTGCACGCAGCGAAAGAATAAAACAACAAGAAAACCCAAAAGAAATGGGATCAGGCCATAATAGTTGAATCAAGAAGTTATCATATAACAAGGCAAAAATTACCTCGGTGGCGTTGAGTCACAACTCAACGGAGATGCTCCAAACTTTGTCTTCTTGCTAGTGGCGAGTTCTACGTGGAATGATATCCACGTCTCTGCAGAAATCCACACGAGCGGGAGAACGCCGAGCTTTCCGTCGCACGGAAGATCGGGAAGAACGATGACCGCACCTTGCTATTCCACGGACTGCTAGGTCCGCGCCAGGAAGAGCAGCACCAGCGACGATCGCCGGAGAGGAGGAGGTCGATGGAGCGAACACGGCGGCGGCGGAACCCTTCCGTCGGCGGCGGGATTCGGGATCGGCGGAATGAAGAACGGAACTCTTCCGTCGGGTTCCTATCAGCCAAGGAGATATATCTCCCGAAAAACCCTAAGTATCCTATTTATACCAAAGGTATAAATAAACCTAGGAATATCGCTATCCGCAGACCACCCAGAAATAGGGTTCAGAATCGGCGAGTATCAATCGGTGAGAGTCGGTCAGGATCGGCGAGAATCAGAATCGGCGAGAATCACAATCGGCGAGAATCACCCGGATCGGCGAGAATCAGAGAACTATTCTCGACGATTCACGCCGAACGTGGGTCGACGATTCACGCCGATCGTGGGTCGACAATACACGCCGATCGGCGAGAATTAGAGAACTAATTCTCGACGATTCTCGTCGATCGGCGAGAATCAGAGAACTATTCTCGACGATTCTCGTCGATCGGTGAGAATCAGAGAACTATTCTCTACGATTCTCGTCGATTCTCGTCGACCCTCGGCCGACTATTCTTACCAGTCCTTCAAGGCAACATTTGCCCAACCCGATGATTCTTTAAGGCAACACTTTGCCCACAACCCCATTCAGGTCGGTGATTGGTAACCTTTACCAACACAGTCAATTATTCAACTTCTCCACATCTCTTATGTGCGACCCTGCAGGCTCATATCGCGTTGGCAGTGAGATTACATGTTTGATCACTTCCAGATCACAATGGTAACTCCAACAGTAACGGCTTTCGATGACGTTACCCCTGGTGAGGCGGTAACTTGTGCGAGAAGTGGATGGATTCCGCCGAGTTCGCGGAGTCCGCAAGAGGCCGAGCGAACTGGAACTTGCTTTTGGTATTGGTTCTACTGCCTGGCGGATTGGGAAGAGTCTGCGCCTGCTGAGCTGACCGAGCCCACGCCAAGACTGTGCGGGCTTAGAGACCACGCCCGCTGCCGGGAAGCGGGTGTTGGAGGCTGAGTGGCGGACTGCGCAATGAGTCCACCCCTGCTGAGTTGAGCGAGCCCCCGCTAAGTGTGTGAGATTAGGAGGTTGTCCGCCTATTGCAGGGGAGAAGCGAGCTGGAGGTTGTGAGGTGGATTGCAAGAGGAATTCGCGGAGTACGCGGTGGATAAACTGAGTCAGCCTCTGCTGCGAATGAAGCGGCTGGCTACTGAAGCTGGAGCTGGGGTTCATCAATGTAGGCGGACTGGAAGGTTTGACTGCACTTCGAGTCATCCCAGCTCATGGTGAACGCGATATATCCGCTGATCTTTGCGGGTAGTAGGAGAGCTGGAGCGTCCGCGCTCCTCAGGCAGACTGAAGAAGCATGTTGCCATGCTGCTGGAGTCCGCCACTTTGTTGAATGGAACTTGCCGCATCTGCTGGGTGACAAGGGATTCACGACCTGCCGGACTGACAAGGCAGGCCGCGTGTGTTGGCGAGGTGGAAACTGGGGTAGCTGGCTGGCAGCCTGGGGTCAGGTCGCCAATTTAGCTATGCGGCGAGCTGGAGGTTTGTCGACACTTGTGAAGGTTCGCGGCCTAGTGGCAGGCCACTTGTCATTGTGGCGGTCTGGGCAGATAGACATCCGAGTCCGGCAAAGGGGGACCTGTTGAGATAGTTGCGGTTAAGCTGGTAAGGTGCGCGGCCTGCAGGGGTGGACTGAAGAAGCAGTCCGCGACCCTTGCCGACCAAAGGAAACAAACGCGCGGCCTGGGTGGTCAGACCGCTGAGACCGCCCAAGCCGTGCGGCCTGAGCGGACAGAAAAGCCTGTCCGCCCATCCTAAGACATTGCGACCTCCAGGTGGAACCTGGAGCGGGCCGCGACCAGCGAGCTGGCTGCCTTGGGAAGGATCGCCGATTTCGAGGTTAACATAATCCCTGCACTTTTTTAAGTTCAGAAGGGAACTTTGAAAAAGTTGGAGACCCACTGTAACAACCCCATCCATTTACATCGTATATAGTAGAAGGTCCGGCCAGGGCCCCACAACATATACCACAAAACAGGCGGTGACGTTACGGTATGATACCAGAGTAGCACAGCGTATCCTAACACATTGCATTCTAGCAGAAGCCTAGAACACTACACTTGAACTCCACACCTGAATGTCCAGCATATAAAAACTCCACATTTTATACATCATAGGAATGTCTTACAACACACATAAACAGTTGGCCTTATGGCCTTATAGGGCTTTCATAACAGTGGCCTTAAACATTGGGATGCAGGCCGGCTACATCAAAAGAAAACATAACACTTCCATTTCTTTTAGTCTTTGAGGGCTAGTAACGGCATTGGTAAATGTAGCAGGGACTTCAACCATTATGCATCCCGCTCGGCTCTCCAGCACCTGCACAGGGACATTCCACCCAAGGGTGACAAATAGAGGCAACGGTCAGCATTCAGCTGACCAAATTATAACTACCCTACCCCTTTCTCGGGGCAGCGATACTATTCCCTGCAGGCTTAGCATATCACAAGCATGTATATATATCTTATATAATGTGCTTTCACGCACACATGCCATCACAACCGTCAGCCACTCGACCCGACGGTCCGTGCACTCGGGTACATTCTTGGTGTACCAGTAAACTAGTTGCCCACCACCGTATCAGGGTTACAACCCAACGACAAATCACTTGAGCATTTCACTCCCTGGCGTGCACCCGTAGTTCTAGTCGTAATGCACCGGGATTGTCCCGTAGCCTCCCATTGTGTCATGGCGCGCAGGCCTATGACTCTTGCTATGTGCTCCAATAGACCGCACTTTCAGGTCTCACGTCAGATGGACATAATGCAGGTTGGATCCTCCACCCTCCGTTGCTCAAATCGCCTTGCCATCACCGAGTACGGTGTACTTGCGGCTTCAAAAAGGCGCGGGTCGGTCTCACCAATCCTATTCTTGGCATTCAAGCCTGGGTGCTTTCCTCGGCGCACCAGTACTTACTCTTACACCCATTTCATATCACAACATTAGCGGATCTTTCCTGGTCACACCAGTACTTCCTGCTACTCCCCTTCACAGGCACGATCTAGCAAATCACAAATGTCAAGGGTCTTCCCTGACTCACCTAGCCAGTACTTCCTGTTACTACCCTTCACAGGTACCACCCAAGAACATCAAACATCACAAAGGGTATTTCCTGGACTTCCAATCCAGTACTTCCTGTTACTTCCCTTCACAGGTCTAACCCAAAAGCACAAGCATTCTACGGGTATTTTCATGGACTACCACTCCAGTACTTCCTGCTACTTCCCTTCACAGGTCCAACCCGTCGACTCCTAAACTATGCGTTTATCATAGAGTCATCTCCGTCTCGTATGCAACATCACCAATCCAGACCAACATGTCTAGATGGGCTTCACACAGCATGCCTATTCCGTACTCAAATTCCGGATCTATATGCCAACTAATTGGGGATTCCATGAATCAACCCAAAGACTCCCATAACAAGCCACCTTCTGGTGGGGCAATCATACGCATATATCAAAAGGAATCCTTCACATGGCTAGGAAGAAAGGTCATTACCCTTGAAGATCGCTTCGGAGCCACGAGCTCCTAGCTGGCTAGAACTAACCGCAACAACTTTTCCTCCGCAAAGATGGCCTCAGATCTCAGCTTGACACTCTCAAGCTCCACCAGAGATCAGCCCCTCTTCCTCCTCCTCCTCCTTCCTCTCTTTCTCTCTTTAGAATTTTAAAAAGATGAAGGCCAACATAAAATGAGACTTTCCATCTCAAGTCTCGGCCTTAAGGAAGCAGGAAGGCCTCTCAGCCCTTAGATCCCAGCTGAAAAAAATGGACGACCACGAAAAAACCTAAAAATCACTTTTCGGGTCCGACACGCCCTGTGACATGCCCGTGTCACAGGCCGTGTACTCTAAGCTGTGCACAAACCGCCTTATCCCGAAACAGATCACGGCCAGGGTACACGCCCGTGTTGGCCCAGACACTCCCGTAACATAGGGCGTGTACCTGTGAGGCCTTAAGACCATGTGTGCGTGAGTTGTATACATTCCTAGTTTGGATATATTAATATGGAGTTTAGATAGTCGTGGGCATTCTCTGAGGTGAGTTCATCTAACTTAAAATTGTTGCGCTCGAATGTATTGAGGTAGGATGCGAGTAGATTTTGATTTCCACCCATAAGTCCACCGCTTGTCCGTGACATATGGCGTAGGGCCCCGGCCGGACCCACCGTTATATGGCACGTGACGAGTGGGGGCGTTACAAAGTGGTATCAGAGCCAGGTTGAGATTGTTTGGGAGGAGAGAACATAATTGAACTCACGAATGTCCACTAGGAATGTATTTCATGCACATAAAGTGCGTGAGGGTGTAGTCAATGTATAAGGACCGTTATGAAATGGTTGATTAATGGTGTTTTGTACATTGATAGGTGGCAAGGAGTGGTGCTGGGCAGTCTGAGCCGTAGCAGTATGATGAGAGTGCATCACCCGTTGAAGCGCCTACGCCTCCTTCGGCGGAGACCATACGGGTGGTGACGGAGACGGTGCTTGCGGTATTACAGGCGCAGCTGACTGGGCAGGCAAGGCCTGCAGGAGTACCAGTACATACTGGTGCAAGGCAAGAGCGTGCTGAAATTGTGGCGGAGGAGCAAGCAACTAATGAGTTCTTGAAAATCTTTATGGAGTTTCATCCACCTACGTTTGGCGGGGCGATTTCCCCAACGCAGGTGGAAGATTGGTTGGCTCAAGTAAAGAGGATCCTGAATGCAATCAGGACTACAGTGGAGCAAAAAGTGACATTAACCACTTTTTTGCTAGATGGCGATGCGAGACTGTGGTGGGATGAGATGGAGGTGTATCACTTGGCAGGTCGATGTTTAGAGGAAGTTTCAATGGATGAATTCTCCCGATTTTTTCTTGCTAAGTATTTGCCAGTGTCACATCGAATTGCGATGGAAAATGAGTTTCAATGTCTGGTGTAGGGTGATACTGATATTGACACGTATCTGCATGAGTTTACTAGACTAGTGCAGTACGCGGGGTCTACCTTCGTGGTGGAAGCGCGAAAGACGAATCGCTTTTATGAGGGACTGCGGTATGAGTTGAGGTTAGTACTCCCGAGTTCGGTGAACCAAGGCTTCCAAGCATTGGTAGATACGGCCCATGCTCTGGAGAAAGATTTGAAATGGGTCCAAGAAAGGAAGAGACTGGTAGTGGAGAAGCCAAAGTTTAAAGTATCGCAGTCAGAGCAATCCGAATTTAGAAGATGAGAGAAGAAAAGGTTTAGGCCTGCTGAATCAGCCCCGTCGACTGTTTCTTCGGGGGCAATGTATGGGCCAGGACGTGGTGAGACACGTATATGCTATAATTGTGGGAAGCAAGGACACAACAAAATTTTGTTGGAATGCCCCTTTGGGAAGTGAGAAAAAGACAGGTGCGTATTATGAGAAAAAGGGTAAAGCAGTGGCTGAGTCATCTGCATCCCGGACGCAACCTCGCTTGCAGAACGTGGAAGTACAAGAGCCGCAAAGCTCAATTGGCGAAATTCAGCCTCGCGTGTTTAATTTGGATCGTACACGAGAAATGCAAAATCAAGAGGCTGAGCGGAAGTAAGAATAATGATTTGTATCACTTTGGTGATGTGAATAATGTTGTACATAAGGCAATGCCTCATGCGATGGTTGTGTGTATATGATATATGTCGTGTTACATGTTGAAATGTTGATGCACACTTGGTATAGTGTTTTTAGCTATATATGATTAGCTGAATTTGTGGACGAATGCGCACATGTAAGATATTTGGATGTGTAAATGTGCTACATGTATTGTTTGGCATGTGTGGAGCCTTGGGATGAGACCAATTACGGTCTTTAAGCGACATGTTATCACATGCATTTTTGATGTTATAACATCTAGGTTGCTGTTTCCCTCCTGTGTCCGAATTTCGAGGACAAAATTTCTTGTAGGAGGGGAGGGTTGTAACAGCCCAAATTTGGGAATTGGCAAAAATTGGGTGACACGGCCTGGGACACGGGCGTGTCCCAGGGTGTGTCCTGCTCGGGTTGAACATTTGGCTGCACGTTCGACGAATTTCGGTCGACGAATTCTTCGGGAGGTACACGCCCTGTGACACGGGCGTGTCAGGGGGCGTGACCTAGGGCGTGTCCTTCCTTGGTCGACGATTTTCTCTCAAGTAGTTGAGGTCGATGAATACTCGAGGAAGAGGGTACACGGCCTATGACATGAGCGTGTCACAGGGCGTGTCCCGCTCATACTCGAGTAGCTCTCGTGTAGGTCGAAATGTACTCGAGTAGGTGGGAAAGTACTCGAGTAAGAGGGGGGGGGTGACACGGGCGTGTCATCCCTGTGATACGGGCGTGTCCTATCTGGGTACTCAAGTAGTTGGTTTTCTCTCGAGTAAGTCCTCTCGAGTAGGTCTCGAGTGGGTTACACGCCCCGTGTCACGGGCTTAACTAGGCTGACACGGGTATGACATGGGCGTGTCACCTTGACGTGGATAAGTTTGGATAGGTCGATTCGTGTGCTGCTTAAGGTACACGCCCTGTGACATGGGCGTGTCACAGGGCGTGTCAGGCTCGAAAAGTGTTTTTTAGAATTTTTCTGGTCGTTGATTTTCCTTATCCTGGATCCACGGTCCAGGCTTCTTCCCTGTGGTTATATGGTCGAGAAATGAGGATTATCTCCTCATTTTCATCATCTTCTTCTTCTTCTCATTCCAAGAGAGAGAAAGGCCAAGAGAAGGAAAGGAGGACGGAGAACCAGCTGCTGGAGGAGTTGTGGAGTGCAGATTGAAGATCCGAGTGTGGATTCGTGAAGGCAAAGCCGAAGCGGTGATTTCCATTCGGCTGATTCATGGCTCCGAAGTAATCTTCAAGGGTAACGATCTCCTTCTTGGACATCGAAGTCCTTTCTTTATGCATGTGCATGGAATCCTCCACCAAGAGGTGGATCTCGTAAGCGATTCCTTGGTTGAGTCTGCATCTAGAGCCGGAAGTATGGAGTACGGCACATGCATGCTGTGTGCAGCCCATCTGGACGGGTAATCTGGATTGGTGATGCTCATGGGTAAACCGGAGAATACTCCTTGGATTTGATGCTATGAGATATATACTTTGCTTTATTGGATGAATGAATGGGTATGTGATGTTGGTTATGGATGCATGGAGGCTTTGAATAAGCTCCTGGTTGTAATGAGAGATCATTGGTAGCCTGCTCGGGAAGCGAGCACCCGGCCTGCTACACCACTAAGGTGTGTTGATCTAGATAGAACAGGGATCGATGGGCGGCAGTGCCCGGGAAGCGAGCACCCGGCTTGCTGCACTACAAAGTGTGGGTCGATCTGGATTAGGTTGAGAGATCGATGGGTGGAAGTGTCCGGGAAGCGAGCACCTGGCCTGCTGCACCACAACATGTGGGTCGATCTGTTTTGGTTGGTAATGGTTCAGGTGCCCTGAGCACACGGAGCGTTGGGTGGATACCAATGTTTGTGATATGGTTGTGGTTGCTAGAATGATATGGTTGTGGTTGCTAGATTGATATGGTTGTGGTTGCTAGATTGCTAGAGAGATTATGATATGCAATGCATACAGGGAAGGAAACAATGCCTCGGGTAAGGGATAAGGTCTTTATAAGTGGTCAACTAAAGCTAACCGTTACTTTGTTTGCCTCTCTTGGGTGGATATGTGTTTGCAGGTGTTGACGGTGGCATTGAAAAGAGCGGAGTGGAGGCTTGCTGCTAAAGGCCCTTGAAGGCCGTGTGCGTGGTTGGATTTCATGTGTGGCCGGCCTGCGTGCCGATGTATGAAAATGTATTTGTGTAAAGAGAAACTTGTAAGGCCTTAAGGCCATGTGTGACCAATATGCCCGTGTTCCTTAGGTACTTGAGACATTTCCTTGAGATTTACTCGAGTCATCAACATAGAACAGGACACGCCCGTGTCCGAAGGATGATCCACCCGTGTCTGAAGGATGACACGCCCGTGTCCGAAGGATGACACGCCCGTGTCACCATTACTCGAGCCCCACACGAGACCTACTCGAGACAATCACTCGAGTAGTCGTTTGGGTCGGACACGTCCGTGACAGGCCCCATGACACGCCCGTGACATGGGGCGTGTTCCTCCCGAACACTTCGTCGAACGTATTTTTGTCGAACTCACGACGTCTCCGCACCCGAGCAGGACACGCCCGTGTCCCAGACCGTGTCACCAAAAATTTTCCCATTTTGAAATTTGGGCTGTTACAATCCTCCCCTCCTACAAGAAATTTTGTCCTCGAAATTCGTACACAGGAAGGAACCAACAAGCAAAAAGTTCTAACATCAAAATGTCATGTTACCACAAACTTTTCACTACTCAACAGTTTTACAGAAACAACTTGGGAAAATCAGCTCCCATGGTCTGCTCTCGCTCCCATGTAAGCTCCCCACGGCCGCAATTGTTCCATCAGACTTTAACCATCCCGACCGACTTGTTCCGCAACTATTTCTCGGCTCGATCTTCGATCCAAATGGGTCTAACCTTCGTTGATAGCTCTTACTCCACCGACACACGATCATTCTAGATCATCTGAGCTGGATCTTTCACGGCCTCCCGCAACACCGAGATGTGAAACACACCATGCAATCCACCCAAGTCTGCCGACAGAGCAAGCCGATATGTAGCTTCCCCGACTCGCTCAACCACTTCAAATGGACCAAGGTATCTTGGACTCAAATTTTTCAGACGTCAAATCCTGGATACACCGTTGAAGGGCTGGATCTTCAAGTATACACAATCGCCTACCGCGAACTCCACGTTCCGTTGCTTGACGTTGTAGTACTTCGCTTGTCGATCCTGGGATATGAGTAGCCTCTCTCGAATAGTGCGAATCATCGAATTCGCCTCATCGACTTCATTACACTTAAACACTCTGGCTTCGCCTGCCTCTACCCAAGCTAATGGAGTATGACGCTTCCATCCATACAGAGCCTCATACGGTGCCATACCGATGTTCGCCTGGTAGCTGTTATTGTAGACAAACTCCACCATGTAGAGATGATCTTCCCATCTCTTTCCAAAGTCTAGGGCGCACATCCGGAGCATATCCTCCATCGTCCTGTTGGTCCGTTCAGTTTGGCCATCAGTTTGGGGATGAAAGGCCGTACTGAATGTTAACTTCGTGCCCAACATCTGATGAACTAGCCTCCAGTCGTTCGACGTGAATCACCCATCTCTATCACTTATGATGATCCGAGGAACACCGTGTAGTCGCACAATCTGGTCAACATACAACTTTGCCAAAGTTTCCACCGAATCATCCCGTCTGTTCGGTAGGAAGTGTGCAACTTTTGTTAGCCGATCGACAATCACCCAAATGGAGTCATTTCCGCGCTGAGATCTCGGCAACCCGTGCACGAAATCCATGGAAATAACGTCAAACTTCCATTCTGGAATCAGCAATGACTTCAAGTAACCGCACGGCTTTTGGCATTCCGCCTTTACCATAGCACAGGTTTGGCATTTGGCCACATAAAGAGCAACATCTTTCTTTAGCCCTGGCCACCAGAACAACTTTCTCATATCTCTGAACATCTTCGTGCTCCCTGGGTGGATTGAGTACTTTGTATAATGCGCTTCATACATCAATTCTTCCCTCAATTTACCCAAATTTGGGACGCGCAAACGGCCTTCTTTCCGCAAAAGACCGTCATCCCAGGAGAACTTGCCTTCTGGCCCATCTTTAGCATAGCGTAGGAGATCTTCATCTAGCCCTGTTGCTCGTCGAATCCAGTCTGCAAGGTCACACTGCACCTCCGTCCAGTTCAGACATGCATTGGCGATAGAATTCTTGTCAACACACGAGATCTCCAATGCTTCCAACTCCTAGATGAGACGTTCATCATGCCTCTGCAACCAGCTCGCCCTTACCTGAGATCTCTTACTCAAGGCATCAACGACTACGTTCCCCTTCCCGGGAGTATAATGGATCTCAAAGGTGTAGTCTCCAAGGAACTCCAACCACCTTCGTTGTCGCATATTCATGTCCTTCTGCTCCAACAGGTATTTTAGGCTCTTGTGATCTGTATAGATCTCCACCTTCACACCATAAAGATAGTGTCGTCATAGCTGTAGTGCAAAGATCACCGCCGCCAATTCTAAGTCATGGACAGGATAGTTTCATTCGTGCACCTTCAGCTGGCGTGATCCATAAGCAATCACTTTTCCATTTTGTTGAAGAACACAGCCTAAGCCGCTCCCTGAGGCATCACTGTAGATTACAAACCCATCGGTACCACATGGCGATGACAACACAGGCGCGGTGGTCAATCGAACCTTCAGCTCTTCAAAATCTCATGCGCACACTGGCGACTAAATGAACTTCTGCGCTTTTCACGTCAGCGTGGTTAGTGGCAAAGCGATCCGTGAGAAATTTGCAACAAATCTTCAATAGTAGCCCGCTAGGCCAAGGAAGCTCCTGACCTCGGCCACTGAAGACAACACTGGACACTCTTATATGGCCTTTATCTTTGCTGGATCCACCACTATGCCCTCTCCACTCACCACATGACCCAAAAAATCCACCGACGATAGCCAAAACTCACACTTCGAGAACGTGGCGTAGAGCTGATTCTGCCTCAACGTATTCAACACCAACCGCAAGTGCTTCTCATGATCGGCTTCCAATCGAGAGTAGACCAGAATATCATCAATGAATACAATCACGAACCGATCCAGGTACTCTTGGAATATTCGGTACATCAAGTCCATAAATACCAAGGGCGCATTGCACAACCCAAACGACATTACCGTGAACTCATAGTGCCCGTGCCATGTTCTAAATGTGGTTTTGGAAATATCTTCTTCCCGTATCCTCAACTGGTAATAGCCAGACTTCAAGTCCAACTTCGAGTAGACGGACGATCCCACTAGTTGATCAAACAACTCATCAATCCGCGGGATCGGATATTTATTCTTCTCGGTCAGCTTATTCAGTTCGCGGTAGTCAATACATAGTCGCATACCACCGTCTTTCTTTTTCACAATAAGCACAGGCGCACACCAAGGTGACATGCTTGGGCGTATATAACCTTGTTCCAGCAATTCTTGCAGTTGAATTTTCATCGGCCATTTCCTTAGGTGCAACGCGATATGGCAAGCGGGCCACAGGTTTCGCACCTAGAACCAGCTCAATCGTGAAGTCAATCTCTCGCTGGGGTGGTAGCCCAGGGAGATCCTTGGGAAACATATCTGCAAACTCCGATACAATCAGAACATCGCACACACTGGCCTTAGGCTCCACAGCCTGAATTAGCGTGAAGTATAACTCCACGCCCTTCTAAACAACCATAACGACTTGGAGTGCAGACATCAACGTCTTGCCCACTCCTCGCATTCCCGCAAACTTAGTCTCCTGCTCGGTATTCTGGCCCAACGTGATCTCTTTGTCATGACAATCAATCAATGCATGCTGCTCCGCGAGCTAATCCATACCAAAGATCACGTCAAATTCTGATATCGATAATACAGATGCCGTCAAGCAAAAGTCCCAACTTCCTATTTGTATTGCCACATCGCAAGCTCGATCCGAGAGCATCAAACAACCATTCGGCAACACCACCCTGACGTTATCTATCTTTACACGACTAGGTATCTCAAGCCGCGCTATGAACCCACTAGACAGAAAAGAGTGCGAAGCACCCGTATCAAATAGTGCTCGTGCTAGCGTGTTCCGAATCAGCACAAAGCCTGCGACGATCATGTCACACACACAAACCGCATACACATATGCAATAAGCAAAGCATACAAACAATACAATACACAAAACTAAACTCATACCTGTGACGATGTCACTTTGCTTGATGGCCTCCTGCAGGCCAAGATTGTAGACCCTGGGCTGCGCCTGAGATGCAGAGGATTCCACCACTACCTTGCCCTTCTCAGCATATGACGTCCCCGCCTTCTTTTCACTCTTTGGCGGCACCCGACACTCATGGGCTATATGCCCCACCCGTCCATAATTAAAGCATGTACGAGTATCCGGCCTTGAGGTGGCCCCCGACGTTGCTCCCGATGCAACTGAAGAAGGAGCTTGTCTAGTCGTTTTTGGCCTCTTGCCCCATTTCTTCTTATAAAATGACTTCGTCGGTCGGGGTACCTTGAACTCCGGCTGTATCAAAGGCAAGACCCTCTTCCCTTGCACCCTTTTCATGTCTTTTTCCAGCGCGCAAGCAGTGTCAACTAATGCCTGGAAACCTTGGTTCATAGAACTAGAAAATAGGAATCTCAACTCATCCCGCAGTCCTTCATAGAACCTATTTGTCTTCCTCTTCTCATCAGCAAATATCGAACCCGCATACCGCCCCAAGCGAGTAAACTCGTGCAGATAAGCTTCCACACTGCTTTCTCCTTGCCCTAGCCTTTGGAATTCATTCTCCATGGATATACGCTGTGCCGCCGGGAGGTGCTTCGCCAGGAAGAGTCGAGAGAATTCCTCCATCGACACTTGCGTTAACGGTCGCCATACCAAATGATGTAGCTCCATCTCGTCCCACCACAAACGAGCCTCTCCTTCCAACAAGAAGGAGGCTAAGGTGACTTTCTGATGCTCCTCCGATCCAATCGCCGTCATGATGCATTTGACGTGCGATAACTAATCTTCAGCCTGCGCAGGAGATCCCACTCCAGAAAACGTAGGCGGATGAAAGCTCATAAACCACTTCAACTGTCGTTCAGCCGCTCGAGGCTCTACAGTTGCAATAGGTTCTGGCCTTGCTGCCACCTGTTCTGGCCTCAACACCGGCTGTGCCTGCCCATTCGTCTAGCCTTGCATCATGGCAAACAAAGCCTCAACAACTAAATGCTCATGTTCAGCAGACGGTGGAGGTGTAGGCACCTCAGCTGGTGCCGTACTTTCATCAGACCGCTGGGGCTCCGATTGCCCCGCACCACTCCGCGTCACCTAAAGGTGGACAAGACACACACATTAGCGACCGTACACAAGCAATCACAACAAAATAGGAACGAACAGGTTCCTCAAACACATGTATTTGCATTCCTACCATGGACATTCAGGAGTTCAATCGTGTTAACTTGGTTTACACAGACACGTGCTCGCCACCCCACAAAAGAAGTCGACCATGACTGCGAGAGGGAAAGGCCAAGACAGCTGATACCAAAAATGTAACAACCCCATCCGTTTACATCGTATATACTAGAAGGTCCAGTCGGGGCCCCACATCATATACCACAAAACAGGCGGTGACGTTACGATATGATACCAGAGTAGCGCAGCGTACCCTAACACATTGCATTCTAGTGGAAGCCTATAACACTACACTTGAACTCCACACCTGAATGTCCAACATATAAAAATCCACATTTTATACATCATAGGAATGTCTTACAACACACATAAACAGCTGGCCTTATGGCCTTACAGGGCTTTCATAACAGTGGCCTCAAACATTGGCACGCAGGCCGGCCACATCAAAAGAAAACATAACACTTCCATTTCTTTTAGCCTTCGAGGGCTAGCAACGATAGCAGCAAATGCAGCAGGGACTTCAACCCTTATGCGTCCCACTGGGCTCTCCAGCACCTGCACAGGGACATTCCACCCAAGGGTGGCAAACAGAGGCAACGGTCAACATTCAGCTGACCAAATTATAACGACCCTACCCCTTTCTCGGGGCAGCGGTACTCTTCCCTGCAGGCTTAGTATATCACAAGCATGTATATATATCTCATATAATGTGCTTTCACGCACACATGCCATCACAACCGTCAGCCACCCAGCCCGACGGTCCGTGCACTCAGGGCACATTCTTGGCGTACCGGCAAACCAGTTTCCCACCACCGTATCAGGGTCGCAACCCAACGACAAATCACTTGAGCATTTCAATAGACCGCACTTTCAGGTCTCACGTCGGACGGACATAATGCAGGTCGGATCCTCCAGCCCCGTTGCTCAAATTGCCTTGCCATCACCGAGTACGACGTACGCACAACTTCAAAAAGGCGCGGGTCGGTCTTACCAATCCTGTTCTTGGCATTCAAGCCTGGGTGCTTTCTTGGGTGCACCAGTACTTACTCTTACACCCATTTCATATCACAACATTAGCGGATCTTTCCTGGGCACACTAGTACTTCCTGCTACTCCCCTTCACAGGCACGATCCCGCAAATATCACAAATGTCAAGGGTCTTTCTTGGCTCACCCTTGCCAGTACTTCATGTTACTCCCCTTCACAGGTACCACCCAAGAACATCAAACATTATAAAGGGTATTTACTGGACTTCCAATCCAATACTTCCTGATACTTCCCTTCACAGGTCTAACCCAAAAGCACAAGCATTCTACGGGTATTTTCCTGGACTACCACTCAAGTACTTCCTGCTACTTCCCTTCATAGTTCAAACCCGTCGACTCCTAAACTACGCGTTTATCACAGAGTCATCTCCGGCTCGTATGCAACATCACCAATCCAGACCAACCTATCCAGATGGGCTTCACACAGCATGCCTAAACCGTACTCAAATTCCGGATCTATATGCCAACTAATTGGGGATTCCATGAATCAACCCAAAGACTCCCATAACAAGCCACCCTCTGGTGGGGGAATCATATGCATATGTCAAAAGGAAGCCTTCACATGGCTAGGAAGAAAGGTCGTTACCATTGAAGACAGCTTCAGTGCCATGAGCTCCTAGTTGGCTAGAAAGAACCACAACAGCTTTTCCTCCGCAAAGATGGCCTCGGATCTTAGCTTGACACTCTCAAGCTCCACCAGAGATCAACCCCACTTCCTCCTCCTCCTTCTTCCTCTCTTTATCTCTTTAGAATTTTAAAAAGATGAAGGCCAACATAAAATGAGACTTTCCTTCTCAAGTCTCGGCCTTAAGGAATCAGGAAGGCCTCTCAGCCCTTAGATCCCAGCTGAAGAAAATGGACGGCCACGAAAAAGCTTAAAAATCACTTTTCGGGTCCGACACGCCCTGTGACATGCCCGTGTCACATGCCGTGTACTCTAAACGGTGCACAAACCGCCTTATCCCGAAACAGATCACGGCCAAGGTACACGCCCGTGTCGGCCCAGACATGCCCGTGACATAGGGCGTGTACCTCACTCGAGTCATACTCTCGACCTATTCGAGAGGACTACTCGAGTAGTTAGTAATGACACGCCCGTGTCACATGACCGACACGCCCATGTTCCTTAGGTACTTGAGACATTTCCTCTAGATTTACTCGAGTCATCAACATAGAACATGACACGCCCGTGTCCAAAGGATGACACGCCGTGTCTGAAGGATGACACACCCGTATCACCACTACTCGAGTCCCACTCGAGACCTACTCGAGACAATCACTCGAGTAGTCGTTTGGATCGGACACGCCCGTGACATGCCCCATGACACGCCCGTGACATGGGGCGTGTTCCTCCCGAACACTTCGTCGAACACATTTTCGTCGAACTCGCGATGTCTCCGCACTCGAGCAGGACACGCCCTGGGACACGCCCGTGTCCCAGGCCGTGCCACCCAAAATTTTCCCATTTTGAAATTTAGGCTGTTACACCCACGAAAATTGTGATCCACCCCAAAGAAAAAGGCGGGGGAAAGGAGAGATAGAACCTGATGTCTCTCCTTAGGAAGAGCTTGCCAATGCCTATCTTTTTCCTGCAAAAGAAAAGTTAGTGTGGGCATGTATGGAAGGTACATCTTGTGTGTACCTGGGTTTGCCTTTGCAAAATGAAGAAGGTGTGTCTTCTATTGAGTTCTGCAAAATGAAGGTGAGAGGAAAACTTGGAAGCCTAATAACTTGCAAGTACCTGATGGAGGCTTGCAAGCACCTGTTATCTTCTGTGAAAAGAAGAGTAAGCGACATTCGTGAAGAGGAAAATAAGTTGCAAGTACCTGAAGGGGACTTGCAAGCGTTTGCTGGTTTCTGCAAAAGAGAAGTTAGAAGCAAATATGAGAGTAAAGAAAAATCCACAAATAGCTGAAGGCAACTTGCAGGTATCTGCTGGTCTCTGTAAGAAAAGTGTTAGAAGCAGACATGATATATGAAAGAAGGTTGAAAGAACCTGTGAGGAAACTTGCAAGCATCTGCTGATCTCTACAAGAGGAGAGTTAAAAGCAGATATGGTAAATGAAAGAAGGTTGCAAGCACTTGTGAGGAAACTTGCAAACATCTGCTGATCTCTGCAAGAGGAGAGTTAGAAGCAGATATGTTATATGAAAGTTGCAAGTACCTATGAAGAAACTTGCAAGCATCTGCTGATCTCTACAAAGTGAGAGTTAGAAGCAGATATGGTAAATGAAAGAAGGTTGTAAGTACCTGTAAGGAAACTTGCAAGTATCTGCTGATCTCTATAAAATGAGAGTTAGAAGCAGATGTGGTAAAAAGACTAAGCTGCAAGTACCTGGATAAGGGTTGCAGGTTCCTGCTAATCACTGCAAAGAGAAGAGTGAGCAGCAGACATAAAATAATGAGCTAAGCTGCAAGTACCTGGACGGAACTTGCAAATGCTAACTGTTGATGAGATAAGATGGATATGACCAAATAGTAGAGGAAATGCCTGACGAACTCTGCCGATAATTGAATGAAGATCAAACCTGAATAGTTGTCTTCTTGCTATATTAGAGATGATATCTTTAACATGAAGTCCAGATCAATAAGTCGAATGTTGACTGTTGATATGATAGGATGGATATGATCAGATTAGCAGAGAAGAAACTTGATGCATTCTGCCAATCTGAATGAAGGTTAAACTGCAATGGTAATTGTAGTAAGATAGTATGATATCTTCAATATGAAGCCCAGATCAATAAGAAGAGATTATCTTAATTAGACTCTGCTTGCATGGCTTGTTAACCATGGATAGCCAGATTCTTTGATCAATGATTGATGTCGTTAGCATTTAATAAGAGTAATGAAGAGCTTTGTAGATCATCATCTAATAGAGCTTTGAGCAAGCAATTCATATGAGATGAGAATAAACAGAAATGATTATTGCAAATCCTTTTGGTAGGTCGGATTTAACCTGTTCACCCGTGAAAGAGGCAGTTGATAAAAAAGAGGTCTATACTCGGAGATGACCAAGAAAGGTTATCACCAGTATAGTCCTACTTAGAGCGGACTAGCTATACTCCCTTAACATAGCACAAAAGGGAGACATGCACAAAATCCTAAGAAGGAAGCGGCAGATGCACTGCTCTCTTGCCTTGGGTACAACATCACTGATCAACGAGACTAGTTGCGCCAAGTGTCCAATAACATTGCTTATCTGTGGAAAGATCAGCAGAGTTGTGGATCCCGCGAAGGGACAGATTGAGAGTACCATAGAGCGTTCGGCCACCACAGTTGTGAGATGATTGAAGAGACAAGGCTGCGCTTGATCGCCATTGCTTGTCAAGAAAAGATCACCATAACTATAATGTATCCTTAACAAAGCAATGCAGAGCTAACACATGGGGCCTCCCTGGCGCACACTCTGTATTAGATGCCGGCTAGGATCCGAAGTCTGAAGCCCACCATCGTAGATTGAACAGCTCCCACTGTACATACGTGAACACTCCCACTGTATGTGGTCGTAGCGGTCGTGCCAGAGAACAATCTACGAAGGGAACAACAAAACTTGACGATATCTCATTGGTTCAGCGATCTCTTTGGCAAAGAGAAAATGAAGGAAGAGGCATTCCAAAAAGGGAAATGTGTCAGTACGGGATCCCTGAGGTAAACTTTATTGAAAAGCATGAAGGAGCATTTAGAAGTGCTTTGCAAAGAAAATGTTCGAAACATGAAGAGTAGAGATAACCTGTCATGGTTATGAAAAATATTTGAAGAACTGTGAAGTCCTTTGTCGGCTTAGAATAGCCTTCCCAGCACGCCCTCGTCATCGTCATCAAAGCATCCAACAATATTGTTAACAAAAAGGAGAGAGTGTTCTTCGACTAGGCTCACTCCTCTTGAGCTATAAGGAATGTCTACAACTTATTTGCCCTTTGAGGTTGCTGGATCAGGGCGATCATCTTTGGGAAGCAGGTCACGCATCTTACCCTACCGGAGCATCCTTTGTACTAGTTGGCGAAGTGCTCGGCAGTTCTCAGTTAGGTGGCCTGTCTCTTTGTGAAATTCACAATATGGATCTGAGTCTTTAGATCTTTGATCAGCTGGTCGGTAAGGACTTTTGTAGTTAGCCCCATCCTTCATGACTTGGCTTACTTGTAGCATGGCTTTATCTAGTTCAGACTCATGCAAGTCATCGTCTTGCTGTTGTTGGACTACAGCTGTTTGTTAAGATGGAGCTGGTGGTAGTAGCGACTGATCTTGAGCAGGACCACGTCTCGAAATCTTCTTTCCCTCCTTGAGTGTGTTGGGAAATCTTTCCGAGGAGACCTCAGAGGCTACTTGTGAGAAGGATCTTTCCCTGATATGAGCCTGGAGACGAAGCCTGGGTTGCTCTTTTCGCCTCAGATGTATGAGTTGGCAAAGGCAATCAACTCTTGGTACGTTCTTGGTGCTCAGACATTGGATTCAAACTTGAGCACCGTTCGCGAAGACCGTGGATAAGAGCCACTCGGTACATTTCTTGACCAACAATCTCGATGTCCAAGATTTCTCTCTGGAATCGATCAACGAACTAAGATCAAGTCTCGTTCTCACGTTGCTTGATCTTAAAGAGGGATTCTGGACTGCCCTTTCTCTTAGTTGAAGTAGAAAATCTGAGCAAGAACTCCCTTCGCAGATCAGCAAAGGAAGCGATGGAGTGAGGGCGAAGTCCATAGATCCAATCCCTCATTTGTCCATCAAAGGTTGTTACAAGGAGTTTGCATTTGGTAGCATCTGAAAGAGTCTTGAGAGCTACGACTGATTCGAAAGCTTGAAGGTGCTTCATTGGATCAGTCTCTCCAGTGTAGATTGGTAACCAGGGCTCACTGAAATTAGCTGGAGTAGGTTCATGACGAACATTCTCTGTAAATGGCGAAGGCTCTTCCTGCTCTACTACAACATATGGATAAAAGGGAGCATAAGTCATAGCTGCGAAAGAATCAGGATGATAAAAGGGAAAAGTTACTGCAGGTGGAGCAAAGGCAGGAGCTGATGGGTAAGGATGACTTCCCTGAAAGTTGAGAAATCTTGCAGGACTTCCCCGGGCTGCTTCCCGAAAAAAGTTTTGACAAGCTGCAAACTCTTCATCTTGAGGTCGCAAAGGGGATGCAGGCCGTTGCAGAAAGGTTACTGTATAAGGAGGATAGACCGATGAACAAGCTAGAGGATAAGCTTTTTGATGCTCCAATGTTGGTGTTGGATTGACCGGAGTAGCTGGAGCAACTGGAGCTGCTGTAGGTTATATCTGCAACTGCTGGGTGATTGTAGCAAGAATTTGGTTGATAGCTTGGAAGTGCTGAGCATTTTCACGGCGTGATTGCTCGAAGGCCTCCTAGAGAGGATCATCACTGGGACTTGATCGAGCAAGGTTCTCGGCTGAACGAAGATCTGACATGGCTAATTGTCGTTGTTCACCGTCTGTTTGGATCTGAAGGTCGCGTGTTAACTGTTGATGCGCGAAAATGGCACCGCCTAGTTAACGGGTTGTTCGATCTCACAAGCTAGGTGAAGAAGAGGATTGTGGGGTTGAGGAGAGGGAGGAAGCTTCTAAGTGCTCGAGAGTGGAGCAAGCGCTTGTTCAAGGGTTGCGGGGATAGAGGAGATGTTTGCTGAGAGTAGCCGGGAAGGTTAATGATCAGCAGAGAGGTTGATGATCAGTGGAGGAGGTTGATCAGGAGATGTCGACCAGACAGTTACTTTGACGGTTGTGCTTGCAGGTTGATGCCGAAAGAGTTTAGCTGAGCTGAGAAGAAGGGGCCGCTAGCAGCGGTAACATCAGACTTCGCCCGCCGCGGCTTAAATGCCACTCTTGCGACGGGCTTTCCTTTGATTAATATTGAATTATTACAGCTTGTATTACACCTTTACAAGAAAGCAAATAAATGGTACATTGGGGAAGCTGGCGGCAAAGGAAGAAGTGCCAGAGGAGGCCACACAGATTGGGAACTGAGGCCGACAGGCCGCATGGTTACCAGAGGAGGGGATGCGGACTGAGGAATAGAGTTTGCCCAGGTTGATGACTTAAGCTTGCCGTGGGCTATCTTTGAGCGTGGGAGTGATGAGACTGTCCAGAGTGTCCAGCGTGTCCCCAAATGAGAGACATGGGGGGTCTATTTATAGGCCCAGGGAGGTAGCGGCTTTCGGTGACGTTACCCCCGGTGAGACGGTAACTTGTGCGAGAAGAGGATGGAGTCCGCCGAGTCCGCAGAGTCCGCAAGAGGCCGAGCGGACTGGAACTTGCTTCTGGTACTGGTTCTGCTGCCTGGCAGACTATGAATAGTCTGCGCCTGCTGAGCTAACCGAGCCCGTGCCAAGACTATGCGGGCTGAGGGACCACGCCCGCTGCTGGGAAGCGGGTGCTGGAGGCTGAGTGGCGGACTGCGCAATGTGTCCACCCCTACTGAGTTGAGCGAGCCCACACTAAGGTTGTGAGCTGAGGAGGTTATCCGCCTGCTACATGGGAGAAGCGAGCTGGAGGCTATGAGGCGGACTGCGAGAGGATTCCGCGGAGTCCGCGGTGGATAAACTGAGTCCGCCTCTACTGCGAACGAAGCAGCTGACTGCTGAATCTGGAGCTGGGGTTCATCAATGTAGGTGGACTGGAAGGTTTGACTGCACTTCGAGTCCGCCCAGCTTGCGGTGAATGCGATATGTCCGCAGATCTTTTCAGGTAACTGGAGAGCTGGAGCGTCCGCGCTCCTCAGGCGGACTGAAGAAGCAGGTTGCCCATGCTACTGGAGTCATCCACTTTGTTGAATGGAACTTTCCACATCTATTGGGTGACAAGGGATTCGAGACCTGCCAGACTGACGAGGCAGGCCACGCGTGTTGGCGAGGTGGAAATTGGGGTAGCTGGCTGGCGGTCTGGGGTCAGGTCGCCATTCTGGCTATGCGGCGAGCTGGAGGTTTGTCGACATTGGTGAAGGTCTGCGGCCTAAAGGCAGGCCGCTTGTCGTTGTGGCAGTCTGGGCGGATTGACATCCGAGTCCGGCAAAGGGGGACCTGTTGAGAAAGTTACGGTTAAGCTGGTAAGGCGTGCGACCTGCAGGGGCGGACTGAAGAAGCAGTCTGCGGCCCCTGCCGACCAGAGGAAACAAACGCGCGGCCTGTGCGGTCAAACCACTTAGGCCGCACACACAGTGCGGCCTGAGCTGACAAAAAAGCCTGTCCGCCCATCCTAAGGCGTCGCGACCTCCAGGTGGAAGCTAGAGTGGGCCACGACCAGCGAGCTGGCTTCCTTGGGAAGGATCGCTAATTTCGGGGTTAACAAGAAGACTCAAGACTTAGAAGAAAATCAAGTTTAGAAAATGAGTTCGACATTCGTTGAACTCAGCTCGACGATAGTCGTGCTCCGCTCGATGAACTCAGAGTTAATTCTCTGAGTAGAGCTCGACGATATTTGAGCTCAGGTCGACGAAGTCTGAAGTTCAACTTCAACACATTCTTTCAGAATACTTTCTCTTAACTCAGGCCGACGAAGACAAGTTATCAGCTCGACGAACTTTGACCACAGTATTGGCAAGATATTCACAGAATGCAGTTATCTGAACTCAGGTCGACGAACTTGAATCTTAGGTTGACGAACAAGTTTTCTCTGGTCGACGAACATGATTTCTTTGGTCGACGAACTTTGGTCTCAGGTCGACAAAATCTGTTCTCTGGTCGATGATTTCTGTGTAGTTCCAGACTTAGAATTTTCTCTCTTTTCTGTCCTATTCCATATATTATTTAGCAATAATTCATGAGTAATTAATACATATATTCTCTAAATCTAGATGTTATTTGACATCATTAATTATATTCTTCATCAGGTTAATTATTTGTTTAATTTACTGGGATAATTGGGAAACTCATTAATGTCATTATTCTCCAGCCGTATTTCATTCTCCAGGTAATCAGCATTCAATGCAATGGAGTTCAAAATTCAAAGGAGAATTCGATAGAGACATAAAAGAGATTTTCTCTTCAGAAGAGAACATGACATAACAGTACACAGAGAAGATTTTTACAAAAACATACTCAAGATCATCTGTTTCTTCTTTGCACAAAAAACACTTTGTTTTCTCCTTGATCATTCTGAAGAACAAGAAGAACAACAATTACTATCAAGAGTCTTCTTCAACTTCCACTCCGGGAGCTTTCAAAGACAACTAATCTCTATCAGTCAGAAGTTCCTGGATCATCATAAATCAAGGCTGAAGACCTACACCCTGTGCAAGGCTCTAAGTGATATTGAAAGGAGATCTTGACAACAACGATCCACTTGTCTTCTCAATTGTTTGAGAAAGAGAAGACACCATCAAGCTCTCTTACCCCTCTTGTATAAAGGGTCTAGTAACTCCCTTCAAAAGTTTATTTGGTTTTTGGGCACCCGATCAAAAGCTCATAGGTGGCAGTCACCTGATCAAAACCTGCTAGTAGATTCCTACCAGGGTGGTAGAAGAGTGGATGTACCCAGGTTGGGGTGCAACTATAAAATTTCTTGTGTTGTCTGGTTGTCCCCTTTTCTTGTTGTTTTTGCTGTGGCTGTGATAGGCTAGTTGTACTGTGGTAGTTTAGTTTAGATCATTTTCTTTTTATCTATTACTACTGCTGGTATCATTCTATACTCTGATAGTTTTAAAAAATAGCCATAAAGTTTCAGATTACTCTATTCACCCCCCTTTAGAGTAAAACAGATCTAACCCCCATCTTTCAATTATTATCAAGAACAAGGCCATATTGGTGGCAAAAGGATACAAGGAAGAAGAAGGAATAGTCTTGGACCAGACTTTTGCCCAGTAGCCAGGCTACTACTCTGTGTTGAAGTTTGACCAAGTCCACAGGAGTTGAGTGAAGCTTACTCACTCAACTCCATGAGACAGAAAATCTGTCTAAGTGGTTAGGCTTTCAGTGTAGCTTACTCACTCAATGCCATAAGACAAAATCTGCCTAAGAAGTTAGGCGTTTAGTGTAGCTTACTCACTCAATACCATGAGATAGAAAATCTGTCTAAGTAGTTAGGCGTTGAGTGTAGCTTACTCACACAATGCCATGAAACAAAATCTGTCTAAGTAGTTAGGCGTTGAGTGTAGATTACTCACTCAATGCCATGAGACAAAATCTGCCTAAGAAGTTAGGCATTGAGTGATGCTTACTCACTTAATGCCATGGGGCTATAGCGTTGACTAAATCCTAGTCAGTCAGAGCCAGTGTTCTTCTTGACACAAAAATTTAGCTAATTCCAAATGCATTGATTGCCTTTACTTTTCATCGAGCTGAGCCCTGAGTTCATCGAACTAAGCTCTGAGTTCGTCAAACTGAGCTTTCACTTTTCATCGAACTAAGCTTTCACTTTTCATCAAGCTGAGATCTGAGTTCGTCGAACTGAGTTCTGAGTTCATCGAATTGAGCTTTCACTTTTCGTCGAACTGTGCTTTCACTTTTAGTCAAGATGAGCTCTGAGTTCGTCAAACTGAGTTATGAGTTTGTCGATCTGAGGCAGTAAATGTTTTTAAGTCTTTTGGTACTGAGTGACAGTCATTCACTCAATGCCTTCGCTACTGATGCTTGATTTTGTCGAAGTCCAGAGAGATTGTGGCGTCAAAAAAGTCAAAGTAGGTTCAAATGTTGCGGGAATGTAGCTAGAGGCACTGGGGGCCAGCTGTCATGATTTTCTGCACTAGGAAAGAGATTTCTCGCTGGGGCCCACACAAAGCAAAGAGCCATTGAATCAACCGTCGATGGAATGTAGGTGGCTGCATGGCAAAATCATAGTCACTAATTCTTGTGGGGCCCATTGCTCAATGAGACATTGATTGGCAAACTTAAAACGGAGCAGGATCAGATTGAGATAGAGAACATCAATAACAATCAACACTAAGAAGATATGTAATTAGGGTTCTCTGGATTCACAATCTTGCGGCTGAATGACGTCTTCTTCCTCATTTTCTTGTCGAGACAGAAGAAGAAGTTCAGACCAAAGAACCTGAATGTGAAACGAGTTAGCTGCTGCAATACTCATCTGCGATAGCAAGATCAGGATTGCTTCCTGAAAAAGAAGAAGCTGAGTTTTCTGCAAGTTGCTTACAGAACAAGCCGTGTTTCAATTGAAGATTTCTTTTCAACTTGTTGATGTGAAGAAGAAGATAGGGCTGATATCTACTCAGTCCAGGAAGACAGGCACATAGAACTTTCTCTGGTGTCTAAGTATTTCATCTCTTTGACATTCTCTGTAAGATCCAATTTGGGTTCTGAGGGTAGGATTCTTTAGAGAATCTGAGTGTAGGCCTGTGCTATAAAGGATGAGGTAGGATCTATTGTAGATTTGAGAGTAGGATTCTTATTAGAATCTGAGTTGTAAGGCTTAGTGCCTGAGTGTAGGCCTGTGTTATAAAGGTTGGGGTATGATTCTTGTTAGAATTTGAGTGGTAACGCTTAGTTCCTGAGTGTAGGCCTGTGTTATAAAGGCCGAGGTAGGATCCAGTTTGGATCTGAGTGGTAGGGCTTGGTGCTCAAGTTGTAGGTCTTAGATAAGACTGAGTGGTCCTATGGGATCGTGCTGTAACCTCTTATGGAGCCGAGGAATTGGTGAAGTGCCATGTCTAACAAACTATTAGAAAGACGGAGAGGGATAGTGGACGTACCCAAGATTGGGGAACCACTAAAAAAATATCTGTGTCGATTGTGATTATTCTTGAAAGCATAAATCAATTAATCAGTAAGCACAAGAAATCATTTATAGGTCTGATTAATTAAAAAGAAGGCCTAAAACCTAGTCACCCCCTCTAGGTATTTAGTTGACCTTGAAAACAAGACTTTCAAGTTGTATCAGAGGGAGGTTGCTTATTAAAGACTCAACAGTTTGAGTAGATCTCCAAGGTCAACAAGGAAAGACAACCCTTATGGGTTCAGGAGTAAACCACAAGGAGCTAGGGGCCATGAAGCTTCCTATTTGTAGGAAGGGTTTGACATATGGAAGGAGAGGGTTACGCTGTTTATGGAGGCAGCTGACCCTTGAATTTTCATTACTGTCAAAGAGGGACCATTCATCCCTATGAAGGTCTCAGCTCTGGATGCTAATATCCAGACACCAAAGACATACTACGAAATCACTATGGATGAAGTCATCCTTGCCACAATGTATAAGATGGTACAAAATATCATAGTTAGTGTCATTGATGACTCCACCTTCCAAAACCTAGTTCACTGCAAGACATCTAAGGAGATGTGGGACACACTAGTTGTCTACATGGAGGTGACAGAGGAAGTAAGGTATGACAGGAAGTCTATGCTCAATCAAGAGTATGAGAGCTTCAGGCAGAGCAATACAGATAACATAGCTGAGTGCTATGAAAGGTTCTTTAGGATTGTAAATGAGCTGAGGACATATGATAGAGTCTTCATCATATATGAATTAAATGACAAGTTTTTCAGGTCCCTAACAAAGACTGGGACACAAAAATCTGTGCCATCAGAGAAGTTGAAAAACTTGTAGACACATCACCACCAACTTTGTTTGGAAAGCTGCTATCCTATGAAACGCAGCTGATAGCTGATACGTGGAAATCAGCAAGCGCACTGGTCACACAAGTAATAAAGTTTGGGAATAAATCCCCGAGTGTCAGTCTCTTGAAGAATGCATATAGCATAGAGCGACGACAGTTCAAAAAATATCGTTATGAGGGTTATACGCAGAAAAGAATAAAAAAGGGCTTGTGAGATTGTGGTTTTCATCTAATAAACTAATTAAGACTATGCGGGTCGAAGGCACCGCTTCACAAGGTGAGGTGAGTGTATCGGCCGCGATGCTGAACTTCGGTTGGGCGAGTGGACGGAAAGCTAATGGATGGAAGTGTTCTTGTGCTGAGTGCAATCAGGTGAAACAAGGGTATGGAGTGGATGTGGAGTGGGCGAGGCCCATTCACAACACACAATTCAAAGCAAAAGAAAACTACAACATTCACTTAGATACAGAGTGGAAAATGTAGTTCATTATAATATCAATTCATTCCATACAACAGAGGAAGGGGAAGAGGAGTAAACCACTAGAGGGTGAAGGTCCACCGCAGGTCGTGGCCGGAATAACGAGTTGTCAATCCGCTTCTGGGCTCAGTCCGAGGAGGCTTCCGGTACCAACGAGCTGTCACCTCGAAGGCCTTTGAGTCCGTTCTCTTGGTCATCTTCTTCGCCAACTCCGGTGGAAAGCTTGGAGTTGAGGTCATCAATGGCCGGGAGCTTTGCCGGAGGGTTTGGAAAGCTTCGGAATCACCGGCTACGGACTCCCAATGAAGGTGGAGGTGGATGGAGCAGATGGAGAGGTAGAACGACACTTCCCATGCACTCTCCGATTGCAAAAATGACCCATCGTACCCTAAATCGCGGTGCAGGCCCTTAAATACGGAGGCAGAATAAGCAGAGCGCACGATCAGTGGCGCACGAACAGTGGTCGTGCGCACTGTCGGTCGATGATCGTGAGCAATTTCCAATTAAACCTGCAACTTGTACAGAAACATCAGCAGATATGCGCACGACCGGTCGTGCGCACTGAATCCACTGATCGTGCGATTGGCTAAGACATAACTGGGGAAAAGGAGAATGTAATGCGCACGATCAGTGGCGCATGACCAGTGGTCATGCGCAGTGAGTCCAGTGATCGTGCGCAGTGTTCCTGTATCATCGGGGTCTCCCGAGCGGTTCCAGAGCACGCACAAGACCCATGCACCAGCAGAAGAGGCAGATATGCCACCAAAAGTGCACACCACATTCTCAAGACACAGCTAGAGAACAAGTAAAACAAACAGAAATATAAAAACATCTACAGCACAAAAAAATGGGCCTAAAGTGCACTTAATCATGAAATAGTCAAGTAAGCAAATATAAGCAGTTATAGCTCTCAAGTGCAGTGCTAAGACAATAAAACTGGCCCAGATGAGTCCAAAAATCAGTGTAATAATTGGACTCATCACACCCCCAGACTTAACCATTTGTGCGTCCCGCGCAAATCATTACTCCGTGGACGGTAAAACAGCTAGCTGGCTTAGAAACTTCAAAATAAAGTAGGACGAGAAATCAAATACATCATGCGCATAGAAAATATAATAGAAAAACTTTTTAATTATACTACGAAGTTTAAATTATTCGACAGAGGTAAATAAATATTGTGTCTACTTAAAATTAGAATTCTGGAGAATCGTTCGGTCATGTGTACGGAGAAAGTAGACAGGCCACTAAGGTGAGCATTGCCCAAGACCGGGGCTCGTGATCACCTCCAAAGAAATCCATCAATGTCGGGAACCATAATCTTGCCCTTTCACACTCTCTCCACGATGCTAAGTAGACAAGTGTGAATCAACAGGACTTGTAGGTTACGACAGAAGGGCTGGCTTTTAGGCTTTGGTGAATATAGGTGGAGCTGAAACAAAAGGAGGGTAAGCACAAATTTGGCTTGCAAGGATCAGCTCCTAGGACTAAGTACAAAAAGGCTCAAACTAGCCAAAATGATGGCCTACCTCATGCTCACACTCGACTAACCGGGTACCAATGCTTCGAGAGTAGATTGGGGCAAGTTCTCAGTCCCCGAGAAGATGATCCTTCCCCCCGACTCGAGCAATACGAGTCTAGTGACGGCTACACTCATCCCTACACTACCGTTCGATTACTCCAGATTGTACAATTTTAAGTAGCACCAACAAAATTTACTTTTGCAGAATAAATTTAAGTCTACGAGCATGAATAAAAAGTAATCCTATACTATTTCTATGCAAATCATGAGTACTCGATTAGGAGCACTGCATGAGTTTCGAACTACTATATCCCAAAATCCTAAGTCAGCACTACTTTTTAGAGTTTACACAAAAGTAAAACATTTGCCCTGAGCTGCGTGCATGGTTAAGTGCGCACTCATGTGGGTGATCCAGTGTGTGTAATTAGTGATCAAGAAATAAATAAAGGCAGACTAGTATGCAATAAACTGTGCTGTGTAGTGATCACAGGCAACTCCACCCCCAGATTAAAATATGATAATACGAGAAAGTAAAACATGTAAATACAAATAAAGGGATAAGGGAAGAAGTACCCATGCTCAAAATTGAGCATACCGGTCGTGCGACGAGATATCCAAGTGCGGCCAAGTTGCCGCACCTCAAAAATTCCTGCACCTGCGATTTAAATACGGATGCAAAACAAAAAATGCACATAGATATAAATATAGAAAAAGAGCTCAAAACATAGCACATGACCAAATGGTCGAACATGGGTTGTCTCCCGAAAGCCCTTTTGTTTACCGTCCTTAAGGTGGACCAAATGCCTGTATTAGCAATTATAATAAAGAGTTCATTGCAGTTGAAAAGAAAGAAATAAAATAGAGTAAACTAGAGTTCCATACACAGCGAGAAAATGGAAAGAGGAGGGTAAGAGGAATGATGGTATTGCAATCAGCTATAAGCAGATTTGTGGTAAGTCTCTCCAGTGGGGTGCGAGGGGATGACAGATTATCTTTTTGCATGGGGAGAAGGGGGTTTCCCCTTACTCCGATTGCGCTCTTCCTCGCACCGGAAGGCAGCGTAGCGCTCGTCGCGTAAACGCTTTGCCTCTTTCAGTTTCTCCACCGTGGGAGACTTGCAATTGATGTAGTCAGTGGGTTTCCATGTTTTTGTGGTTGGTGGCATCCTGTCCGGTACCATGACAGCGACCAGATCTACCCAAGCTACAGATCGCTTAACAGAGTTATCAGCAGTATTATATAAATAAGTGTCTAGGGATTTCTCCCAGTTAAAACTCGGTTCACCATGCTCAAAAATAGAGTTGGCGGGAAGGAGAAAGGCAGTCGTGGCTTTGGTGCACTCAATCTCTTCTTTGACCAATAGCTATTGATTCTCATCTATCTCCTGGGAGAGTCCTTTCTTTGTCTTCTCTTCCGGATGTGCTTCTTCCAATGTTGGGAGTCCTGAATCTATCTTGGTATCTGTGACACTCAAAAAATTGTTATTTTGGATGGGAGAGGGATGTATGGATGTGTTATCGAGGGCGAAATCTTCGGCCGTCCAAGTGACGCATTCTTTGGAAAAGTCGAGGGATGTGCCACTGGCCGTCAGGAATGGGACTCTTAATATAGGAATAGAGTTATTTTCCCTTGGTCCCAAAACCTGGAAGTTAGTGGTTATACTTTTCCCGTTGATCTCGATTTCGACTTCCCGAACACCTCCCTCGGTGTCAACAAAATTGCCATTCGCTAAGATAAGCGACTTCCGGTTTTCAGTGTTGACTTGTAGGTGCATCATCGCAACATCTTGCAGGGTGAGGATGTTGCTGGACGCCCCGGAGTCACATAATGCTGGGGTTTAGAAGTTGTTTATTTTATAATGGATGACGAGTTCGTTGCTTTTTCCCAAATTTTCATCCCCAAGGCTTTTACCTTGTTCATGGGGGTTCTTTTCAGTGTTACTAGGTAAGGTGCCTTGGGTGTGCTCGGAGACCACTTTGGCGAATTGGCCCAATTGCGCCTCCAGTTTGCGCATCGAGGCGGCTTGATTGGTCATGTTGGTTTGGGAAATTTCAACGAATTTCTCGAACATCTCTTCCAAAGAACTTTTTTTAACGGCAGGGGGCCCTTGGGAATAATTTGGTTGAGGAGGCCATGGTTGGCTTTCGGAGGCATACACATCATTTTGATGCTGCCCTAGTTGCCATCTTTGGCTAGATGCGTTTGGATTCCAAGAAAAGTTATGGTGGTTTCTCACCCCCGGGTTGTATGTGTTTCCGTAAGGCACTCCCCTGTTTTGATTTGATACAAAATTAACTGACTCATTCAGAAAAGAAGATTCGTCTGGTACCTCAACTCCTAGGCATTCAAAGTTGTGGTGGTCGGTGCTTTCGCAACCTTGGCATGAGATTGCCATCACTGGGGCGGCAACAACGGGCTTGGGGATATCCACGACGAATACTCCGCTTGTGCTTCATGGGGTGTTTCGTCCAACAGTCCAGTAAGTGTTGTGGGTTGCGGTGTCTTGTAAGATTCTCAGAGCATCATCTGGAGGAAGGTTCATGATTGTTCCTCCGGAGGCGGCATCGATTATGGCTCGGTGGTGGGGTTCAATAGCGAAGTAGAAACTTTCGATGAGGTTCCAAGTTTGGAATCCATGGTTAGGGCACTTCCTCAGCAGCTCGTTGAAACGCTCCTAAACTTCAGCTAAACTTTCATGATCGACTTGCCGGAAGTTGGCTATTGCTCGCCTCATGCTCACGATCCGATCTACTGGATGGAACTTAGCTAGGAATTTTGTGGTCAAAGCCTCCCAAGTGGTGGCTGTTCCAGGTGGGAGGGAGTGAAGCTATGTCTTGTCTTTGTCCCTTAGTGAAAAAGGGAAGAGGCGGAGCTTGACTGTTTCGTCCGGGATTCCAGTGTAGCGGAACGTGGCGCAAATTTTGGAGAATTCCGCTAGGTGAAGATGGGCGTCTTCAGTGGCCATTCCTGAGAACTGAGCGTTGTTGCGAATGATATTCATGATAGCTGGTTTAATCTCGAATTGTTGGTTGGTGATAGCAGATCCGAAACCGGGGTATATGCTCCCGACGGTAGGTGTAGTGTAATCCCTCATGGTGCGGACCTGAGGAGGGTTTACTTCATTTTCGTCGCCATTTCGGTCGCCAGGAGTTATCCATCCAATTCGGTTGTCGGCATCAATATTCAGCTGGTCTCCCATTGGGACAAAAGTGATGGCTGCGGCGCGTCTTCGTGCTAGGATAGTACGTTCGATCTCTGGGTCGTAGGCTACAAGATCTCTTGCGGCTCGACCCTGCATTCACTGCAGCAAACTACACAAGGAAACAACAGTCAAAAACATTAACTCTTATAACAATATTTTCAGTCATCCTGAGTCGCTCTATAAATGCATTCCCTGGCAACGGCGCCAAAAACTTGATGCGTGGAAATCGTCAAGCGCACCGGTCGCACAAGTAATAAAGTTTGGGAATAAATACCTGAGTGTCGGTCTATTGAGGAATGCAATTAGCATAAAGCGACGACAGTTCAGAAAATATCATTATGAAGGTTATAAGCAGAAAAGAATAAAAAGGTGCTTCTGAGATTGTGGTTTTGATCTAATAAACTAATTAAGGCTGTTCGGGTCGAAGGCACCGCTTCGCAAGGTGAGGTGAGTGTATCGGCCGCGATGCCGAACTTCGGTTGGGCGACTGGACCAAAAGCTAATGGATGGAAGTAATCTTGTGCGGAGTGCAATCGGGTGAAACAAGGGTATGTAGTGGATGTGGAGTGGGCGAGGCGCATTCACAACACACAACTCAAAGCAAAAGAAAACTACAACATTCACTTAGATACAGAGTGGAAAATGTAGTTCATTACAATATGTTGGATCCCTAGTAGATTTGGGCTAGGTTCACTGACTTAAGATGTGACCCATCATGTATAGTCTGGGTCAAGTTTTTGTCTTAGCGTCTAGGACAGTCCTCTATCTCAACCTCAGATGGACCAGCCTTCTTCAAGACTATCAGGAACTCCAGATCTATCAGTTTTTCAGACAAAGTAAAAAGAGTTCGAAGTTCGTCGAGCTCAGCACTGCGAATTGTCTCACGATCGTCGAGCGCAGAACTTCCTTCGTCGAGCTGAGTTCGACGAACGTCGAACTCTTTTTACTTGATCTGAAAAACTGATAGATCTGGAGTTCCTGATGGTCTTGAAGAAGGCTGGTCCATCTGAGGTTGAGATAGAGGACTGTCCTAGAAGCTAAGACAAAAACTTGACCCAGACTATACATGATGGGTCGCATCCTAAGTCAGTGAACCTAGCCCAAATCTACTAGGCTGATCAGGTGATTTCTAGTTTTGATTTCAATTTTGACTTGTTTAACGTAGAGTTTAAAATTATGTGCAGGGATCTAATAAACTCAGAGAAAGAAACAAAAATCTTGAGGACTAGACTAACAATCCTTGAATCTGTTAGCACAGAAAATAGAAAACTAACTAACCAATTGACGCTAGCTAATGAACAAATAATCAAGTTAAAATCTGAATTATGTTAGGCAAAACAACTTGAGCAATCTCTCAATGGGAGAAGCCTCAAGCTGATGGATATCATAAGCACAGTAAATGCCAGATTAAATGGCAGGCTGGGCTTGGGTGCTTCATCAGGTTTACCCCCCATAATAAAGAAGAATATACTTTCTACTCCCATAAAGTTTATCACTGCTAAGGGTAAAGAAAAACTAACTGAAAAACCCAGGTCAGAAAACAAGTCAAATCTCCTAGACAATAGAAACAGAAAGCAGAAGAAAGCTGTTAAAAACGAAGTTCAACAGAATTCGTCGAACTTAGATCGACGAAATCCTGCAAGATCGTCGAACCCCGATCGACGAACGCTGAACGCAAACTTCATAAATAATTATTCATCCTACTGCGATCGACGAACTATGTATGGTTCGTCGAGCAGAGGTCGACGAATGAGGGACGCAGAAAATGACCATGGTCATTCACTGAGTGGAGGTCGACGATCTCATCCCCATTCGTCGAACTCTGGTCGACGAACTTATAATAATTCGTCGATCCCAGAACGACCAAATATAAATAATTTCTCCTATAGAAATTTTAAAACAGCTAACAAGACATTTAATCCAGTAGCTGATTGGATAATCCCACCTAGGAGCTATCACCCTCTAGGGTATAAGTCTCAACCTGCATTATCAGTCATTTCTAGTTTAACTCTTCAGCCAAACCAAGGATCCAAGGTAACCTGGGTCAAGAACAATTGAGCTTTATTGTTTAATGCAGGTACAGGTGAAGAGCTGTCCAAGGCTAAGTCAGACATGGTACCTGGACAGTGGCTGCTCCAAGCACATGACTGGCAGCAAAGCAAATCTCTCCAACTATAAGTCCAAGCTAGGACCAAAGGTGATATTTGGAGACTCAAAGAGTGGTCAGTCAGAAGGGTATGGAAGAGTAAGCATTGGAGCAGTGACCTTCAAAAAGGTGACATATGTAAGAGGACTTAAACATAACCTTATATCTATAAGTCAATTATGTGATGAAGGTTATCAGGTACATTTCAAATCTACCTCTTGTTCTATTATAAATGATAAAAACCAAACTGTTTTAATTGGACTTAGACAAGGAAACATATATTTAGTAGATTTCATTTCTGCCACAACTGATATTTGTTTACTCAATATCACTAGTAACCAAAATGAGTTATGGCATAAAAGGCTAGGACATGTAAACCTTAAGAACATATCTAGGTTATCTAAAGACAACCTTGTTAGAGGTTTACCTTCTAGTCCCTACAAGAAGGAAAACCTATGCAGGGCTTGTCAACTAGGCAAGCAAACTAAAACTACCTTCAAATCCATTAATAAAAGTGATTCACCTAGAATATTGTATCTGCTTCATGTGGATCTTTTTGGACCCATTGCAGTACAAAGCCTAGGAGGGAAGTCTTACACCTTAGTCATTATTGATGATTTCTCCAGATTCAGTTGGGTAGCCTTCCTGAGAGCTAAGTCAGATACATTCAAAGTTCTTACAGATTTTCTTAGGACTATACAGATTGAGTTCTCTACTCATGTTGCATTGATCAGAAGTGATCATGGCACAAAGTTTGAGTCTCTTCTTGTGCATGAGTTCTGTGAGAAGGAAGGTATCAGGCAGTGCTTCTCAGCACCTAGAACTCCCCAACAAAATGGGGTAGCTGAAAGGAAAAATAGGACACTCATTAAAGCTGCAGGTACATTGTTAACAGATGCTTACATGCCTCTATCCTTTTGGGCAGAAGCTGTAAACACAGCTAACTATGTACTGAACAGATGTCTTATACATAAACTAAAACACAAGACCCCCTATGAATTACTTAAAGAAAAGAAACCTAAAATCACTTACTTTAAAGTTTTTGGTTGCATATGTTACATCCGCACTAATAACAAAAGATACATTAGAAAATTTGAGGCTAAGGCTGAAGAAGGGATTTTTCTAGGATATTCCCAAGTAAGCAAGACCTATAGGGTTTTCAACAAAACATCCCTTAAAATTGAAGAATCTGTCCATGTGTCTTTTGATGAAGCTAACATGTCTTATAAGGAGAAAGACATTTCTACCAATAGTCCTTTGCAGGTTTCACCAATGTGTGAGTCAATGGATGGACTAAACCTTACCCAAGAGGTTCCAACTCATCCCACTCCACAGGCTGCTGAAGATAGTGAAGAGGAAATCCAAGAGGAAGTAACTGAACTTCCATCAACAGCCAGTACCATTCCTCAAGAGGAATTATTTACAGAAGCTGGTGCTCAACCAACTCCACAAACTGATCTTATCACACTTAGAGATCACCCCAGATCTCAAGTGATTGGGGACATTTCAGTTGGTGTACAGACAAGACATCAGCTCAATCAAGACTTGATGCATGCCTGTTTTCTCTCTCAAATTGAACCTCTCACCATCCATGAAGTTGAGCAAGATCCCCACTGGATTCTTGCAATGCAAGAGGAACTAAATCAGTTTGAGAGATGTAGAGTTTGGGATTTGGTTCCAAGACCCCATAACTACCCAGTTATTGGAACCAAATGGGTCTATAGGAACAAATTAGATGCACAAGGGAACATAGTAAGGAACAAGGCTAGACTGGTTGCCCAATGATATAGGCAAGAAGAAGGAATAGACTATGACCAAACCTTTGCCTCTGTTGCAAGGTTGGAGGGCATTAGAATATTCCTAGCCTATGCAGCATACAAAAAGTTCAAGGTATTCCAGATGGATGTTAAGAGTGCCTTTCTGAATGGTGTACTTCAAGAAGAGGTTTATGTAGAACAACCTCCAGGTTTTATCTCTCTAACTCAACCCTCTTATGTTTACAAATTTTATAAAGCTCTCTATGGTTTAAAGCAAGCACCAAGAGCTTGGTATGAGACCCTAGCTAGCTTTCTTTTAGAGCATAAATTTACAAGAGGAACCATAGATAAAACCCTTTTCACTAGACATCATAAGGACCAAATCTTATTGGTACAAATATATGTGGATGACATTATTTTTGGGTCTACTGATCCCAAATTATGCTAGAGGTTTGCTGACCTCATGCATTCCAAATTTAAGATGAGTAGTATGGGTGAGCTTTCCTACTTCCTTGGTCTCCAAGTGAAGCAGCTCCCTGATGGCATCTTCCTCTCCCAATCTAAGTATGTTAAAGTGCTTATTAAAAAGTTTGGGATGGGTGATGCCTCAGGAATGAAAACACCTATGGCTACCAATGCTGTTGTGGATTCTGATGCAGCAGGGAAACCTGTAGATCAGAAACATTATAGGGCAATTGTTGGATCCCTATTATATTTAACAGCTAGTAGGCCTGACATAATGTTTGCCACATGCCTTTGTGCTAGATTCCAAGTGAATCCTAAAGAATCTCATCTTATTTTTCTAAAAAGGATTTTGATATATATAAAGAGTTGTCCTAGTTTAGGACTCTGGTATCCTGCAGAGTCAGAATTTGAGTTAACTAGATACCCAGATGCTGACTATGCTGGATGTAGAGTGGACAGGAAAAGTACCTCTGGAACTTGCCAGTTCCTGGGTATGAGACTTGTCTCTTGGTTTTGCAAAAAGCAGACATCTGTGTCTACATCAACTGCTGAGGCAGAGTATATGGCTGCTGGCAGCTGCTGTTCACAGATGCTATGGATACAAAACCAACTCCTAGATTATGGTATCAACTTAAATAATTCAACCTTATTTTGTGATAATACTAGTGCTATTGCTATAGCTCAGAATCCAGTTCATCATTCTAGGACTAAACATATTGAAATAAGACATCATTTCATTAGAGATAATGTGGACAAAAAGAAAATTAACTTGATCCACATTCCTACTGATCTATAGAGAGCAGATATCTTCACCAAGCCTTTGGATGAGAAAACCCATCTGTTCTTTATAAATCAACTGGGAATGATTGATGGAGAAGAGTTAAATTAATTTCTGTCTGCATTCGACGAATTTTCCAGAGTTCGTCAAACGGAGTTCGACGAATTAGGGAAGGTTTGAGAGATTCTCGTCGAACGGAGATCGACGAATTCTCTGTGTGGAAACAATTTTTGTCGACCGGAGATCGACGAACCTTGCTTCAGAAACCATTTCGTTGAACGGAGTTCGACGAACTATTTTCAATTCTTCTGAATGAGTTCGACGAACTACTCACCTGTAACTTATTTCGTCGATCTCAGTTCGAAGATCTGTCTCTTTTCGTGGAATGGAGCTTGTCGATTCATATTCTGAAAATCTTATATCTAGGTTTTCTTCGACCTCCGTCCCGCGCTTTCAGTTCCTTTGCTCTTGATCGCCGTTTTCTCTGTGATTTTCTTTGTAGGTCATCAATGGCGATTCCTCCAGGAGCACTTGCGGCGATGAAGTTTGATGCAACATTCTCCATGGACTTTGAGTCCTTCCAACATTCCGATCCAATTTTTCTGTATATCCTTGAATTGCTTGAAGAATTGCATCTCAAGGATTTCATGACACGCAGCATCAAGCTACACTCAACCGAGATAAGAGAATGGGTGTATACTGCCACAGTTTCTGAAGATGGAAATCTGACAGGACATATTGGAAACACTGCCGTTTCCCTGTCCCCAGCAGTACTCTCTGAAATTTTTGGACTGATCAATGGGGAAGACAACTTGGAAATGGACGCTGAGGAATATGCTGATATGTTGAAAGTCATGGGTTTCTCCGGCAACAACCCTAATAAGCTTCTGAAGAAACAACTGTCAGCCGTCTATCAATTTTTGGCCGACATTGTAGGGAAAATTCTGATGGGCAAGCACTCGGCACATGACTATATCACTCGCCATCAATTCCTGATCATGTGCGCAGTGCTCAACAAGCGTCAGGTCGATTGGGGCATGGTTTTCTTTGACCTAATCAAGAAGAGAACTAGCAAGAAGGAAGTCTGCTACGGCAGAATCCTGGGGATTTTTCTCCAGGAAAAGGCCAGTGAATGTTTGGTCTCCCCGACCACATTCATCAATGCCAGCAAGCGCCTCACCTGTGCCTTGTTTGGCCGATGGGAGAGGACAATCACCAACCCCTCCAAGGGTTCCTCCTCCTCCATCAATGCTTCTGAGAGCACCAGGACCGTCAAGGTCACTCCCCACCCTGACACTGAAGAGACCATTCCACCTACCAAATCTCTTCCCACTCCTCCTGCACCTCAATTGACTCCACCTCAACATCAATCTCCACCGCCTGATCTTACACATATCCCTACACCTCCAATTTCCCTCACTGAAACACATATTCCCTCACCTCCTCAATCCCCTCTTCCACCACACCTATCCACTATTCCATCCTACATCATACCCACTGAATCACACACTATTCTCCCTCCATTATCCCCTCCACACATTCTTCCTTCCTCCTCTACTATTCTTTCTCCACTTATGGATTCTTCCACCATTCCCTCCATCATCTATCTTCTGACTCCTCTTATTAAATCACTCATCACAGAGGCCATTACACCTCTGGTGAATTCCATTGATTCTTTATCTGCCCAAATCTCAGCCCTCTCTGCTGCCACCTCTTCATTCAGGGGCCTGGCTCCAGGTTCTCCTGAACCCAGGCAGGGGGAGATGCTCCATGATGAAGCTAGTGCAGCAGCTGCAGTGGTTAATACAGTTGATAATGCAGATTCAATTGATTCCGGTATAGTTTTTGACACCACAGATACAGTTGATTCAGTGCTTGATAATGCACTTGCAGTTACAGATACAACAATTGATTTTATTCAATTCATGGACACTGACAGTAGCCTTGATGAGTCAGTAGATACAATAACAACTACTGGTGATTTTCTTATAAATCCCACAGTTAATTTATCTGAGATACTTCAGATCTTTGATCCTGTATATATGAAGCTTCCTTCAGTAGAGGTTGCTAAACCATATTTGGCTATTGTCCAGTATACCTCTCCAGCAAGTCCAGTAGTTGTAAGGCAACTTTGTGACACCTTTGCTGCTCCTACTGCTGTTCCAACTCCTGTGTCTATTCCAGAAATCTGCCCTGTCCCAGATTTTGTCATGGATGATTCTCCCATGCCTGATCTAGATGAGCTCATTCTGGCAGACATTGAAGAAGAGAACAAGGCAGCATCTGCAAGCTCTGTCTCTACTGCTGTTGAACCCTCACCCTCTGAACCTTCTATCCCCCCTCAAGAAAAACCTCTTATCATTCCTGATGCCACTCTGAGGAAGTTGAATGCTTTGTATGACAACCCTCAGAGTTCAGATTCTGATGATGATGATGAATCAGATGAGGAGGCTGCTAAAAAGAAAAAGAAGTTGCTCTCTAAGAAAAGGAAGGCTCCTCCTCCTCCTGCTCCCAAGCCTAATCCCACTGCAGACACTCCATACTATATTCCGCACAATGTTGCTCCTTACAAAGGGATGCCTGCATGGATGTGGTTATCAAAGAACCAGCAAAAAGAGAGGAAGAGGAGTAGAAGATACTCTCCTCCCCCAGTTCATAGATATAGAAACGATCCTCCTCCTCCTCCAGCAGCAGGTGCCTCTGGCTCTAGCTCTCAGAGATCTGCTCCTATTCAAACTTATCAGAGACAAATAGGGAGATCCTCTGGTGGCAGTCTGCCAAGGCCACCATCTTCAGGCAGACAACAACACCCTCAACAACAGAAGAAGCACCAGGAATCTAAGGAACATGAAGCTGAAAGGCCCTATTCTCCTCCTGAAGATCCAGAAACAGCCAACACAGCCAGAATGGCAAGGTTCCAAGAGATCATTGGCTTATCTCTAATCAACAAAGCTAAAGCTGAAGGCAAGGACACAACAGGCTTAACTACTATGTCTCAGTACAGGAGAGATGAACTAAAGAAATTTGGGAAAGCAAACAAGCTACTCAATGTTGATGAGTACATGCATCTTCACCCAGAAGCAGTTGTCCCCAGAGCCACTTCACTGAACATCATAGGTGTTGATGCACGAAAACGGACTGGGAGTCGGGCACCACCAGCTAACGGTTCGAACACCGAGGAATAGGGGAGGAAAGGAGAAGACTGTCGACCAATCAGTTACTAGCGGTCGCGGCTAAAGGACCAGAAAAAGGGGGGCCGCTGGCAGCGGCAACAGCAGAGTTCGCCCGCCGCGGCTTAAATGCCACTCTTGCGGCGGGCTTTCCTTTACTTCAAATAAGAAACAGTTACAACGAGTAAAAGAAGAAGCCGGCCGGGCTACAAGCCGCAATACACTAGACTTGAGACCGCAGCTCTTAATAGGCGAGCTACTGGATCCCAGTCAGCGTGTCTTGGGGAGTGCACCCTCCCCCTATTTATAGGCTCGGGGGCCTGCCCAAACGGGCAGGGCTAAAATTACCGGCTGCCCGGGGTACAGGAGAACCGGGCAGAGGTGAGGGGAAGCAAAAGAGAGAGAAAAAAGAAAGGAGGGAAGCCGCGCGGCCTGGCGGATTCCTCCTGGCGAGCTGACGGCTGGGTCCTTGGGCCTTGTCGCTGAACAGGGTCGGCGTTGGCAGCGGCCTGACATGGAGACCGCCCAGCTTGGGAGGATTGGCGGCTTGAGTATGCAGGCCGCCCGGTCTGGAATACTGCGCGGGCAGGTCGCGGATTCCGGGCTTATCATAATCCCCGCACATTTTTAAGTTTCCGAAAAAACTTCGAAAATGTAAAATTAAGCCGGAGACCGCGACTGCCTCATCGTCGTCTATAAAATCCCCTGACCCTTGACATTCTTCAGGATTCCTGCCAAGCCACGGGTCGCTACTCGCCACTTGCAGTCAGAATTTTGCAAGCCGACGCGATTTCTCTAGCGATGGATGTGATGTCATCAATGCTAGCTCGCAACAAGAAACCGCCAGAAGCGAAGCAGAGCCGGAGCGAGAACTCGAATGATTCTGCCCGTCAGACTGCCAAGAAGACTGGGAAGCCGGAGACATCAGCGGCTTCTGGAGCTGAAAGGAGGTCGACAGAGATCGTCGACGGACCATCGCAGGCCGCAGTAGATCCCAAAGCGGTTTCGAAGGCTGCTCCACTGCAAACCGGGATTGCCAAATCCTTCGACATGACCTTCTCTCCATCAGGAGAGCCACTCCTAAAAATCGGTGGGACGGAGGAGAAGAGTGTTGAATCTGGGAAATCGTCCGAATTGCCGGGTAAAGTCGACTTAATCGTTGTGGATGACAACGAGCCGGAGAAGGCGCAGGAACCCGAGCGGACTTTGGTTGAACAGCACAAGCGGACTGAAAAGGTGTTCGGCTCCCTGAAACGGCGGAAAGAAAGGAGCGAAACCCTTGAAGAAAGGATGAAGAGGAAAATGAGGAAGCTGCACGCCAGAAACCGGAATATTTCTGAAAAGACCGGCGCGGACAGTCTGCAACACAGGCCGCACGAGAAGGAGGTACCCGAGAACCCGGCTACACCGGATCACAAGCCGAGCGAACTGGAGAATACGCCAGCGGTTAGCGACTCGCTCAGCGAGCTCCTGAAGGGCATGGAGACTCTCCAGCGGCAAGACGCGCTATTGTCGACACCAGCGGCCTCTGAGGAGGTTGACCGCCCGGACATACAGGTTATTGGGGAGAAGCCTGGCGAACCGGCTTCCGCGGCTTCTGAAGGAGCCGAGAAACTGAAGCTCCGCGAGAAGATGGAGGAGATGAAGAAACTGATCGCCGAGAAGCCGGTGGCGACCACACATCCATTGCTGCAAGGTAAACACCGGGACGTTAGGCGAATTATTAAATTCTACAAGTCGCGGTCAAGGAAGAAGGGGGCGAATATAATATTAAATCCGCCGGCCAGCTTTTTCCTGACCACGGCTCAACTGAAAAGCCGAGCCAAGGAAACCGAGCGGCTATGGAAAGAAAAGCTGAAGAGGATAGATCCTGAGCGGCTCAGGCGGCCAGTGAGTAAAATCCATACCGCGGCCTCTGGAGGAGATAAACATCAAACCGGCGGTCTCATCCTACCGATTTCCTTACTAGAAGGTCGCAACAATCCGGCTGAACCTGACTGCGGTTTCTCTTCTGCAGGTGTACCGGAGACCGCGATGGAACCAGGCGACTTGACGTCGTATTTGTCTATGCTGCCACCGCCTCTGCCTCCAAGTGTTCGCGAGAAGGAGATGGCCGACTTCCAGAAGGACGTCGGCATGCTGCAGGCGGCTTTGGACGCGGCCACCGAAACCCTGCGGATTAAAGACGAATAGCAGCGGGTTGCCCAGGAGGCCGCGGAAAAAAGGATCCAAGAGCTGCAAACCACCCTGGAGCGAGAGACCGCAAGGTTGCAAACTGCGCTTGAGCAGGAGACCGCGAGGATGAAGACTGCGATGGAACAAGAGACTGCCAGGCTCCAGACCGCGATGAAGGAAGAGACCGCCAGGCTCCAGACCGCGAGGAAGGAAGTGACCGCCAGGCTCCAGACCGCGATGGAAACCGCTGAGGCGAAGATTGCTGAGATGCAGGTCTTCTTGGAGCAGGAAAGGGCGGAGAAGTACTTGCTGATGGCCGCGCGGCTGGAAGGTGACAGAGAAGAGATCGCACATGCTGAAGGCGGCGAGAACCAAGACCTGCCGGCGGAGACCGGCGAAGAACAGCGACCTGCACTACCAACTCCTGCAGAGTTGCCGGGTACTAGCTGCCCAGCCTCTGGCGAGAGTTCGCATCCGCCGGTGGTCGCGGCGCCTAACCAGGTCGCAGTTCCAAGCGGTCTGGCGGTCCAAGCGATCCCCATGATACCGTTTACGAGAGTAGAGCGCGACGCTGCGCGAGTTCATCGGTCTCTGCATGCTCTTCACAATCTGGTTAGCCAGGTGTACGTTGCGATTGTGCAGACCGGTGAACAGGTTGCACACATAGGAAGAGACAGGCCGGGAGACGACAAACGATCCTGAGCGACTTGAGAGAACCAAGCCGCGCGGACATTTGAATAATATGTTGTAATATATATTTTTTCTCTGGATGTTGGACAATTTGATTGCTGTAAACTGTTGTATTTTATTATGATGTGAACTGAATGCGGCTTATGCGGTTTGTATTTATAATCCACATGTCTGCTGCTTTGTTCTGAGGAATTTAAAGTTTAGGAAAGTAGCCGTGCGGTCTGGCGAACAGAACGCCAGCTTGAATACTTGATATCCACATGATTCGCCATAAAATTTTTCTATGTGCAGGGAAATAGCCGTGCGGACTAATGGACTAAACGGCGGCTTGGTCACTAAGTTGATCTGCACTTCGAGCGGACTTAGGCCGCGCGGCATGACGACTGGCCGCGATTTGACGTTGGGCACTGTAGCTTCACGGATTTTCTATAAATAGAGCAGATCCCGTAGATTTCATCACAAATCAAGAAGGATGCGGGCTAAGTCCAAGTCGTTGCGGTCTGACAAGGCCACTGCGGTCAGGACAGACGCGGCCTCCGCTTTCCACTCAGCTGACCACAAAGAATGCCGGCTTACAAAAGCCGAGCTGGATGACTTTGTCGAGAAACACATGCACGGAAGTCCGCTGATCGCACGGCTTCCCCGACAGGATGAGCGGATCAACTCCTCCAATGCAAATCAGATCGCGGTCCCAATCGACCACTTCGACTGCGGCTTCAGCTTCCCGGTCTTGCTAGAGGCCGTAGCGGTCTTCGACCACTACGGGGTTGTGCCCGGACAACTTCCCCCAAACTCGATAGCCGCCATCTACAGCTTCATCTCCTACCTCAGGTCGGAAAGAGTCCGCTTCTCTATGAGACTCTTCAGAGAATGCTTCTCCGTGCGGTCTATCCCGGACTCCGGGACGAAGATCTTCCGGGGGCACCTCTACTTCGGCTGCAGAGGGCTGAAGATAGTGAACCTGGCGAACAAGATCACGAACTGGCCGGAGCGGTTTCTCATCTTTGAGGGAAACCTGGGGTTGCTGCCAGTCGACCCCCAGATCCGCGAAGAGGCCGCCTTTGGGAGCAGCGGCTTGGACGGCGTCGAGAAGGAGATTTACAACTTCTTCAAAGGCGAGCGGCTTGATGTAAACCACTACATCCCGCTGTTGCCGTCGCTAGTAGGAGTAGAGGCGGAAGATAGTAAGTTCCAAGCCGGCCGACCTGATATCTTAGCCGCACGGACTGGAAACTAACTTTGCCTTTATCTTTGCAGCTGCTGTGGCGGTCCCGCTGAACAAGCCGCAAACTCCTGGCGGCTTGACTCTCACTCAACGAGAGAAGAGAGCGAGGCGTGCCAAGCCGGCGCGGGTTGCGGAGGAGGAGGAGTCGGACTCCTCTGGAGAGTTCATTCTGCAAGGAACCGGCAGCAGCTTGAAGGATGTCCACGGCGATCCGGCCTTGCGGTGGAGTCCGGACGGCAAGTCGGTGACGATCTCCACCGCCCTCCCCTACTGGGGGCAAGAAGAAGTAAGCCGCCACGTGAGCGCGGTTGGCGGTGCGCTGTACGGTAAGCGCAACTTGAAGGCGATGCGGCGAGTTCCTCCAGACGACCTGCCGCGGCTAGCCGCGCAAGTCGGCGCGAGGAGCTTCGTGGCAAGTCACTTCATGGGGCTTGCCTACAAGCAACTGATGAAGGAGAACAGCGGCCTGAAGACACAGTTAGGCGAACAACAAGAGGAGAACAAGCGGCTTAAGGAAAAGGAGGTGGTAAGTCATTACCAATACCCGTGCGGTTAGCATTATGTAACCGCGCGACCTTACCTTTACTTTTGCTTTGCAGGAAATGTACAACCCGGCCAATCCCATCTTCCAAGACCAAGTCTTCCCCCAACTCGTCCAAGGGATTGATGGAGCGCTTAACCGCCTCCGCGACCTTGGCGGCTTGGCTACCGGCTTCACCGACTTCACATGTGCCGACATCTACCCCTCCCTGAAAGAGCAGGTGGCCGACGTCTATAGGTCGATCAAGGGCAAGGCCAAGGTCGGGGAAGAAGTCGGCGAGGTGGTCGGAGACGCGGTGGAAGAGGTCGGCCAGGGAAGCCGGAGTCCACGCACATCGCCTGAGTCCGGCGGCCAAGAATCGGAGACCGCGCGGCCAGACTCGACAACTTCTGACGGTTCAGCGAGCTCTGCAACTAGCAGCGGATACTCTCTATCATCCGTCGACATTGGCGATGGCAGTGATTTGGATTCTCCTGCGACTAAGAAGCTCAAACCGGGCGATTAGAAAATCTATAACTTGTTTTTGTATTTTGAACTTTTTTGAAATCGGCGGTATTGTTTTTGTAACCGCGCGATTAGGACTTTGTAATATTTAATGAAATGGAAATGAAGGCATTTTTACCTTTCTCTTTGTTATATTTCACTTTTCTTACTTGACTAAGTCCGCGCGGTCTCAGTTTATCTTCCGATTTAAAATATAAGTATGTAAACCGGCTGAGTTTGCGCTGCGACTTCAACAAAGCTGTCCGCAAGAGAGAGATATTTTCCTGCGGTTTATACTAGAGTGCACGTCGACGATAAGCCGAGCGGCTAACAATTTAAACCGCAATTTTCCTTGATGAATTATTCAACGTTATCTGCTGGAAGAGATGAATTGCCGCGGCTTGCTCATACATAAACCGTGACCGCTAAGCCGCGCGGCCACTTATCGCAGTCGGCAGAGATCCACAACATTGAAATATTAGATTGCGGCTAGGGCGAACTCCGAAACGAATTGCCCATTTGATTAAAGGAACAAGAATAGAGAAACAAGCTTCGGCTTCCGATAATACAGGCCGATATAGGCATATGGAAGCCGGGAATTATTGTGACGACAGTTCGCTGATTAGCTAATATAATTAATACCATAAGCTAGCAGATCAATGCCAGGAATTAAGTGCCAGACGCAGGTCGGGCGACTTCCTTTCCATATGAATAACAAACCGACAACTGATATATTTGAGCCAAATAAGATACTGAATAGCGGATAGGCGGACGTAAGTCGGCCGAGTTCCCAAATATATTAATGATAATCCGGCAGGTAGGAACAGGAAAGTTAAAAAACTTAAGTCGGCAAATGAAACCGGGCGGCTTGTGTAATAAATTATACAACCTGCACAGGTCGCTTAGTAAAACCGCGAGATAGCGGATATGCGCGTGTTGTCCTGCAAAAATAGGTGAAGACATGCACTTATGTGTCAATGTGGGCAGGTGCGTGTGGCATTGCTTTCCACACAAAGAACACATAAGCGAGATCGAAATTCTTAAAATCCATGACCGATGTCAAGCGGGACAAGTACGCAATGTCTGCGACTGAAGTCAAGCAGGACAAGTACGCAATGTCTGCGACGAATGTCAAGCGGGACAAGTACGTAATGCCTATCTGTGACTGAAGTCATGCGTGACGGGTACGCAATGTCTGCGACTGAAGGTCAAGCGGAAAACCCACTACACATCTGCGACTGAAGTCAAGCAGGACAAGTACGCAATGTCTGCGACGGAGGTCAAACGGGACAAGTACGTAATGCCTGTCTGTGACTGAAGTCAAGCGGGATGTGAAGGGCTTAAGAATTCGAAAGGGGCTCTTGCCCCTACATGCATGCATATAGGCATAAAGAGTAAAGCAAAAAATAAGCTTCAAATGAAAAAGTAACATTTGCATGATGTTAAGGAAGTGACAAAGGATATACATCTGTAGTTTTATCATGCCTCATTAATACCGATCGTGAAGGAGATGTTATGTACTATTCTGAACATAAGCATTTTTCTTTATAGAAAGAAAGAGGAATCACTGCTTGAATTATTGAGCAAGAAATGAAAGATTGCCTTAGAGAGTTACTAAATAACATATTCTTGCAACTTTCCAGCTCTTACAAGTTGATTAGCCAATTCCCTGAGAGCTATGCAATCTTCTGCTAGATGACCAATATCTTTATGATACTTGCAAAAAAGTTGCTCGTGTCGATACTTGATTTTGGATTTCATACGCCGAGGCTTCTTGAACTCAGGCATTCCCTGAATGATTATTAAAAGATCTTCCATAGGAATTTTGAACTTAACATACTTACCTGAATCTTTTTCATACTTTGGAATTTTATTCTGGAGAATATAAGGAGACTTGCAATATTCAACTTGTAAAACATCTTGTGAGGAAATAGATTGCTGTTGACCAGAAGTCCCTTGAGATTGTTTAGCCATTTGATTCAGAAATGAAACATAACCTTTATTTGCCTCTTCGCCCATTATGAATGTATTAACTATATCAATAAGATCTCCGTAGCTCTTGGGATATTTTGTTGTGAGCTTGAATTTCAATGGGCCTTCTTGAAGTGCATTTATGAAAGCATACAAGTAATAATCTTGATGGACGCTACAAATATCTAAGACCTCCTTTTGAAACCGATCAACAAAATCTGGATTAGATTCGTCAATTCCTTGCTTGATTCGGAAGAGAGCTCCAACGTCTCTTTTCCGCTTCCTGTAAATAGCGAATCTAGAAATAAATTGACTTCGAAGATCCTTAAAGCTGGTTACTGATCTAGGTGGGAGGCTATAAAACCATTCTCTTGCAACATTGCCAAAAGATATAACGAAGAGTTTGCATTTTACTCCATTTGACACTTTTCTCAATGAAATAGCTGATTCAAAAGCTTGCAAATGAGAAAACGGATCATCACATCCAGAATACTCCGGGAGACGCGGTACTCTGAAGTTATCGGAGACAGTATCCCACCGAACACGATTAATGAATGGAGAAGGGGCCTCTTCTTCTTCCTCACAAAGAGGTTCATTTGCAACAGATTCTAGGCCACGCTCAACACTGTTTGCAAAAATTTCTCTATGAGGGTCAACAACCTCACTATTAAAATACGAGCAATCCTGCACTTCTGAGAGATCTGTAGTCACTGAGATGCGGCTTGATTTACCATGGCCCTTTGCAGGATTCATTCTGAAAAGAAAGAATAGCCGAACTTTTTCCAGAGACCGCTGAACAACGTTGGCTTAATGTGGCGGCTAGAGGATACTGCAAACCGATAAGAAGACCGGCTGAAAAGAGAGCGGATAGAAATGCCAAGTTCCACAGCACTGGAGGCGGGCTGAAAACCTTAGCCGGCGAAGTCGCGGCTTGCTCGACAGGCCGCCGAACTCTAGAGGATAGAGCGGTCTAATTAGCTAGACCGCGGATTTCATCGATTAGTCGAGATCTGAAGGCCGCGTGTTAACTGTTGATGCACGAAAACGGACAGGGAGTCGGGCACCACCAGCTATCGGTTCGAACACCGGGGAATAGGGGAGGAAAGGAGAAGACTGTCGACCAATCGGTTACTAGCGGTCGCGGCTAAAGGACCGGAAAAAGGGGGGCCGCTGGCAGCGGCAACAGCAGAGTTCGCCCGCCGCGGCTTAAATGCCACTCTTGCGGCGGGCTTTCCTTTACTTCAAATAAGAAACAGTTACAACGAGTAAAAGAAGAAGCCGGCCGGGCTAAAAGCCGCAATACACTAGACTTGAGACCGCAGCTCTTAACAGGCGAGCTACTGGATCCCAGTCACCGTGTCTTGGGGAGTGCACCCTCCCCCTATTTATAGGCTCGGGGGCCTGCCCAAACGGGCAGGGCTAAAATTACCGGCTGCCCGGGGTACAGGAGAACCGGGCAGAGGTGAGGGGAAGCAAAAGAGAGAGAAAAAAGAAAGGAGGGAAGCCGCGCGGCCTGGCGGATTCCTCCTGGCAAGCTGACGGCGGATTCCCCCAAGACACGCTGACTGGGATCCAGTAGCTCGCTTGTTAAGAGCTGCGGTCTCAAGTCTAGTGTATTGCGGCTTGTAGCCTGGCCGGCTTCTTCTTTTACTCGTTGTAACTGTTTCTTATTTGAAGTAAAGGAAAGCCCGCCGCAAGAGTGGCATTTAAGCCGCGGCGGGCGAACTCTGCTGTTGCCGCTGCCAGCGGCCCCCCTTTTTCCGGTCCTTTAGCCGCGACCGCTAGTAACCGATTGGTCGACAGTCTTCTCCTTTCCTCCCCTATTCCCCGGTGTTCGAACCGTTAGCTGGTGGTGCCCGACTCCCTGTCCGTTTTCGTGCATCAACAATAGGGGCAGCTGACATGACTATGACCAAGGCTCAAGCTTTAGATCCCAATAGGGAAATCATTTTCAAGAAGCCAGGAGATAAAGCACCAGAAGTCAAGCCAAAACAGAAGAAATCAGAGAAGTAATTTTGTGTTTTCTTTTCATTTCTGCTTCTGTTTCAATCTATGTCTTGCATTAAAACAAAGCCAGTATGTATATATATATCTGTTGCATGTGTTGTAAATTCTCTGCCAAATATATCTCTTAATTTTGGTTTGTTTTTCTGTTTGTTCTTTGCTTGGAGTTTCTGTTAGTGACCTCACCCAAATAGGGGGAGATTGTTGGATCCCTAGTAGATTTGGGCTAGGTTCACTAACTTAGGATGTGACCCATCATGTATAGTCTGGGTCAAGTTTTTGTCTTAGCATCTAGGACAGTCCTCTATCTCAACCTTAGATGGACCAGCCTTCTTCAAGACCATCAGGAACTCCAGATCTATCAGTTTTTCAGACCAAGTAAAAAGTGTTCGACGTTCGTCGAACTCAACTCGACGAAGGAAGTTCTGCGCTCGACGATCGTGAGACAATTCGCAGTGCTGAGCTCGACGAACTTCGTTCTTTGCTCGACGAACACCAGATTCTACCTCAAGCATTCTCAGGACTACTTCAAATTTCTCTAAGTCCAGCTTCATGCTTCGGTCGACGAATTATATTCTGAGCTCGACGAACTTGGACCTCAAGTTCACAGCTTCTCAGGTCGACGAATGCTAATCTCTACTCGACAATTTGTGTACTCAGAGAATCAGTGTCGACACTTAGGGTTTGTGTCGACACCAGGCGATTTGTGTCGACACCAGGATTTCAGTCTACACCAGCTTATGTCGACACCAGAGGATTTGTGTCGACACCAAGATCAATCTGTCGACACCAAGATCAATCTGTCGACACCAAGATCAATCTGTCGACACCATTTTGTGTCGACACAGCATTTCAGCAGATGCAGAGTATTTCGTCCAAGTCCAGAACTTTTCTCAGGTCGACCAATTTGATTCTCAGCTCGACGAATTCGATTATCTGCTCAACGAATAATGTTTGTCTGATATTGAAGATTGTCTATTCAACGAATGAAGACTGTCAGCTCGACGAACTCAGCTCAGCTCGACGAAATCAGCTCAGCTCGACGAACTCTGCTTAGCTCGACGAACTCTTAACTCAGCTCGACGAATTATGTTCTTCGGTCGACGATTCCAGACTAGGTCTTCTTCCATTCCCGTCTCATTACATGGCGCTGATTCCTGGACAATTAATGGCAGTTCTTCACAGAATACTGCCGTTAGGATGCGCAGTTAATTCTGGATTATTACATGCCTTTTTCCCATGGAAACAGTTGGGGAAATAATTAATTTCTGCTTCCTTTCCAGGCCGTCTGTCATTACTGCTCGATATTCAAAATTCGAATGTTTTTCTATGACAGACAGATATATACAGAAATAGTCAGTAATACAGAGATACACAATATACAACAACAAGAAAAAGATAGACAGTGATTCAGACAGCACAAGAAAAAGAATTCATTTTTGGCCCAAAGAGAAATTGATCTAGAAGAAGAAGAAGAACATTACATCAATATCAAGAGTCTTATTCATCTGCTTTTACTCAGGATAACTTCAAAAACAACACCTTCATATCAGTTACAAGAAGTCCCTGAAAACTTTCTCTGGACCTGGAATTCTAAGTCTTTGAAGACCTATCACCCTGAAGCAGTGCTCAAGCATTCTTCCTGATCCATTATACATCTCAGGGGGAGCAAAGCTGCTAAACAACATTCCACAAGTCTTCTCATTTGACTTGAGAAAGAGAAGACCTCATCACCCTCTCACTCCACCTCTGTATAGGGTTTTAATTCCCTTCAAAATTATTCTGGTTGCAAGTCTCCCACCAAAAGACTTGAGGGTTTGGTTTTTGGGAACCTGATCAAAACCCCATTGGTGCCAGGACACCTGATCAACCCCTTCCTGCAGTGGATTCCTACCAGGGTGGTAGAAGAGTGGACTACCCAGATTTGGGGAACCACTATAAAATTCTTGTGTCGTCTGGTTGCTTTCTTTTCCTTTTGTTTTCTGGCCTTGCTCTGTGAATGTGCTGTGATTAGTCCATTGCTGCTTTTTGGTTTATTGTATTTGCTTCCCTGTACACACACACACACACACACACCTAAAATACAACAGCAGTTGTAAAAGTTTCAAAATCACCATATACTCTATTCACCCCCCTCTAGAGTATATCAGATCTAGCTGCACTTTCACAATATCAATTCATTCCATACAACGGAGGAAGGGGAAGAGGAGTAAACCACTAGAGGGTGAAGGTCCACCACAGGTCACGGCCGTAATAACGAGTTGTCAATCCGCTTCTGGGCTCAGTCCGAGGAGGCTTCTGGTACCAACGAGCTGTCACCTCGAAGGCCTTTGAGTCCGTTCTCTAGGTCGTCTTCTTCGCTAACTCCGGTGGAAAGCTTGGAGTTGAGGTCATCAATGGCCAGGAGCTTTGCCGGAGGGTTTGGAAAGCTTCAGAATCACCGGCTACGGACTCCCAATGAAGGTGGAGGTGGATGGAGCAGTTGGAGAGGTAGAACGACACTTCCCGTACACTCTCCGATCGCAAAAATGACCCGTCGTACCCTAAATTGCAGAGCAGGCCCTTAAATATGGAGGCAGAATAAGCAGAGCGCACGATCAGTGGCGCACGACCAGTGGTCGTGCGCACTGTCGGTCGATGATCGTGCGTAATTTCCAATTAAACCTGCAACTTGGACAGAAACATCAGCAGATATGCGCACGATCAGTGGCGCACGACTGGTGGTTGTGCGCATTGAATCCACTGATCGTGCGATTGGCTAAGATAGAACTGGGGAAAAGGAGAATGTAATGCGCACGATCAGTGGCGCACAACTAGTGGTCGTGCGCAGTGAGTCTAGTGATCGTGCGCAGTGTTCCTGTATTGTCGGGGTCTCCCGAGCGATTCCGGAGCACGCACACAACCCATACACCAGCAGAAGAGGCAGATAGGTCACCAAAAGTGCACACCACATTCTCAAGACACGGCTAGAGAACAAGTAAAACAAACGGAAATATAAAAACATCTACAACACACAGAAAACGGGGCTAAAGTGCACTTAATCATAAAATAGGCAAGTAAGCAAATATAAGCAGTTATAGCTCTCAAGTGCAGTGCTAAGACGATAAAACTGGCCCAGATGCGTCCAAAAATTAGTGTAATAATTGGACTCATCAATAGCCAGAAACGAGGAGGAGAAAATCAGCAAGTCTGCAGTCAAGGACAAGTCTGCAGTCAAGGACAAGTCTGTGGCCTTCAAAGCTAAAGCTACAAGGAGGAGCAGGAGAAAAACACCTTCTCCACCACAGAGGGATGCTGAATCTGATTCAAAAAGTTCAGAACCCAGCACATTAGACTGCTACATGTCTGATGAAGACTTTGCTGCCTTCTCTAGATAATTCCAGAAATTCATGAAGAAGAAGTACTGGAGAAGCAGGTGTAACGCCCTTGATTTTCGATGATTTTATTTGAATGGGCAACGTCATATTTATGACGTCGTGGCGTTAATTTTAACGTCGAGTTGACGGCGCAATGTCGTTAAGGCATTTTCGTGTCCGTGCGGTCGAGTCGGCCGAATTCTTGTTGTAATTGGAAAATTTTGCTTTGGGAATTTAAGTTAAGTAATTTTGGACTTGCTCGTCAAGTTTCGTCGCAATCCGAGCATTTTTGGAGTCTCGGCGCGCGACTGAAGTTTTGGATTGTTTATGTTTGCCGTATAATTTGAAAATTTATATCTCGAGAATGGCTCGTCGGATTTTGGTTTTAACTTCGCCGTTGTGTTCGTAGCGTCAGTGTTGTGTTCGCAGATAACTCGATTTTCGTTTGATTCGGCGCGTTTGAACCTCCGTTTTGCATTCGTAGTTTTCTTATTCAAAAATATATAAATAGGATTATTTTAATATTAAAATACTATTCAAAAATATCTTTTACTATTCATTTGTATAGTTTAATTTTTGGATATATTTGCAAATAATGTACTGTTCATCCAAAAAAATTTTGTTAGTACTGGAGTCATATATTTTTAAGTACTCGAGTCATCTGCTAGATATACACGAGTCACCTTTTAGATATACACGAGTGACCTTTTAGATATACACGAGTGACCTTTTATATTTACACGAGTCCTTCTTTTCAGGTACTCGAGTGATTTTTGGACGTACTCGAGTGATGTTTTGGACCTACTCGAGTGACTATTTTCCTACTCGAGTTGTTCTGTTCAGTCGGACTTCGGGATCTATTTTCAGGGTCCAAATGATGTCGTATGGAAAAATGATCAACATAAAAGTTGTTCGTCTCGACGAGATCTACAACTTTCATGTTGGACAATTTTCACTTTGAAGCCATCATAGACCATTATTGTTGATGTTCCCGTAACTACTCCTATATAGCCCGTTCGACTGATCTACTCGAGTTCTATGCCTTCTGTCTCGAGTAGACCTGATCTACTCGAGTTCTATGCCTTTTATCTCAAGTCCCTATGACTATCTCGAGTTCCCCAAGCCTCCAACTCGAGTAAACATCTCGAGTAAGCCCCTCCAACTCGAGTAAACCCCCTCCATCTCGAGTAAACCAATTTCCTCTCGAGTAGTATGTGCAGCCTGAGTTCGTGCACCAATTTGAGGGTCAAAACAGTGTTGTATGAAAATATGGTCAACATGAAATTTGTTCGTCACGACGAGATCTACAACTTGCATGTTGGACACTTTTCGAGTTGGAGTCATCCTAGACCTCTATTTTGATTTCCCGCGAAACCGCTTGAAATAACTCATTTTTGACAAAACGTTTTATAAACATATATATATATATATATATATATATATATATATATATATATATATATATATATATATATATATATATATATATATATATATATATATATATATATTCTTAGAATTAGGTTTCAGAACCGAACTTCATCTTCTCATATATTTCTCTCCCGAACCAGAGCAGTGAGTGAGGGAGAGTTTCTATTTCATGAACCTTCCGGTGGCCGCCGACGGTGCTCCGGTGCTCAAAATCTTCAACCGAACATAAATCTGGAAAGCTCTCGCCGATAGCTACGCTATCGTGGTAATATCTTCCTCATTTCTTGATATTTTTCGTTAGGGTTTTTCGGCCCTAACCCTTTTTCGGCCGTTCTTCTTCAAATTTCAACTCCTCCCGCATCCTTTTGCCCCGATCTGCGACGTGGACTGATTCAGAGAACTTTTCCGGTAAAACCAAGGCAAGTGGTGATTTTCCCCTCGTTTCTCCTTATCCGATTTGATGGTAACGACTATGTTTTCATAATCCTTAAAATTTTAGACACTTATTCTTCCAAATTATTGTTATGGTTAACCTTCTCAATGATCATATGATGTTGTAATGTTTTGTCACGGTGAACTCAATTTTTTTGTCCGGATATGTTTGATCGTTCTTGATGTGCCTTATTGATGGTTTAAACGCATTATTTATCATTATTGAATGTATTAGAGTTTAATTAGGTTTGTAAATCGTTCCTAAGGGTTGATCAACCATGTCTTGTATCTAGTAATGTCAAGTAGAATCTGACGAGCCAAATCTCAAGATATGTGGTGTTTTTTTGGTCATTTTCTTGATTGCGGGAGTTAATGGACAATTCCACCTCCGTAGTGTTTGTTTCCTTCATTAGTGCCCTGTGGAAGTCTACCTGGTTTTTGGGTGTCTGCGGTGTACGGTGGAGAGTATGAGACTCCCTCACTGTTAGACGGATTTTATATTCGTGTGGGTGTGCCCAAGAGTGACCACCTTGCCCGTGTTTTTGGATGGTGTGTCCATGAGTGACCACCTCGCCCGTGTTTTTGGGTAGAGTCGATCACACGTGCCTAATAAATGTTTTGTATTTCTTCCTTACGAATTATTCATGTTGTCACCTTATAGCCTCGTGCGTCTGGTGTACTATTGTTGTACATGACGAATCACGTAAGAGTTTTTTTTTCGCGATGATGACTTGTTCCTCTTTTTGTGCTTTATTTCAGTACCGTTGGTCTTGGGTTGGTACCACTTTTGACCTTTTTTTATTTTGGCTTATAAATTTTCTGTCACCATTTGTACCTTCTTGCTGAGGTATTCTGTCTTTGGAATGCCTCAGGTTCAGAGCAGTAGCAGATAACAGATCTAGTTTTAGAGTTTCTGAGCGGCAGTGTTGGCCATGGTTGTTGCCTCGTCTTAGCGAGGTAGTTTGTTGTTTATTTTGTTTTTTACTGGCTCAGACATACATTTCTGTTTGTGGGTTCGTGTCAGTTTGTTGACGCCCACAGAATTGCTGCTTTTATATACTTTGAAAGTGATGTGTTAGATCTGAAATACTCTAGAGGGGGGGGGGGGGTGAATAGAGTATTTTTAAATCCTTAAAATCTTTTACAACTTTTGCTATAATTTTGAAAGTGCATAAACAACTTAATAAAACATAAACACAGCAATCCTAAAAAGCACAAACACAGCAAGAACAAAAATAAGGGGCAACCAGACAACACAAGAAATTTATAGTGGTTCTCCAACCTGGGTACGTCCACTCTTCTACCACCTTGGTAGGAATCCACCCAAATTTTTGATTAGGTGCCTGACACTAATGAGCTTTTGATCAGGTGCTCAAAAACCAAACCTCAAGTCTTTTGGTCAGGTGACTTGCAACCAAGAATAACTTTTGAAGGGAGTTATAACCCTTTATACAGTGGGGGGTGGTGAGAGATAACATTGTCTTCTCTTTCTCAATATACAACTGAGAAGACTTGTGGATATGATTTTAGCAAATTGCTCCCCCTGTGATGTAGAATGGTTCAGGGAAATTGGAGCTTTGCTTCAGGGTGATAGGTCTTCAATCTTTAAGCCTTGACCAGAAAGATCTTCAGAAACTTCTTGACAGATGGAATAGTTGTTGTCCTTTGAAGTGTCCTGGAGAGTTGAAGAATGAAGACTCTTGATTTTGATTGATTGTTCTTCTTCTTCTTCTTCTTCAGGTTGTAGATGTTCTTCTGGTCTGGGGCTTCTCGAGTTGCTATATCAGAGTTCTAAGAGAGAGAGCAGAGAGTTTCTTGTTGCAGACTGATTGTGATTTTCTGTCTGTGTGTCTATGTTCTATTCTCCTGTTCTGTATGTATTCTGCTCTGCTGTGTAGGAAAAGAGAGAAAATCTCTTTTATATTTCCTATCAAAATTATCTTTCGAAATTTGAATTTCTCTGCAATCAATGCTGACGGCCTTGAGAATAAACTGCATTGATTTATTTCCCCAACTGTCCCATGGAAAAACGACAAGCAATAATCCTGCAAAAGACCATAATTAATGCTTTGTCTAACGGTTATATTCAGAGAATATTGAAGCATTAATTACTCAGGAATTATTGCATTAGGAAAGGGACATAAGACTGGAAATGACTAAGTCTGGATTCGTCGAACAGATAACAGAAATCGTCGAGCTGAGTCCACAGTTCGTCGAGCTGAGAAGTTGTGTTCGTCAACCAGACAGCTTCTATTCGTCGAGTTGAGTTCCAAGATCGTTGAGCTGAAACAGAACTACACTCTCTAGAAACTTTGCCTATTCTGTGTATGGAGTTCGTCGAGCTGATAGCTGATTTCGTCGACCTGATAACATGTTGACAGAACTTCTGGGGAATGTGTCGACACAAGTTCTGGGTGTTGACATAATTACTTCTTGTCTCGACATGGCTGTTGTGTTAACAAAAATCTGGAGTGTGTTGACATAAGTCATGTGTGTCGACACAATTGCTGTTGGTGTTGACACAAGTCTTGCTTCTGGTGTCAACACAAACTTCTGGTGTGAAGTGTTGAAGTACCCAGAAATCGTCGACCTGAGAATCTGTTTCGTCGAGCTGAGAACAACTAACTCTTGCTGGATAACTCTAGCCAAAGTGGTCAAAGTTCGTCGAGCTGAGAATCTTGAATTCGTCGACTGAAGATGATTTTGGACTTAGAAAAATTGAGAAACTTATGGAGTAATAAGTTGAAGTAGAGAACCCAAGATTCATCGAGCAGAAAACTAAGTTCGTCGACCTGAGTGTAGAGAACAAAGTCTGGATTTGGAATGCTGAAGGTAGAGTCCAAAGATCATCGACCTGAGAATCAAGTTCGTCGAGCTCAGCTCAGAGAATTTTGTCTGAGATCATCAATCTGAGCACGATAATCGTCGACCTGAGTTCGACGAACGTCGAACTCATTTTACTGAGTCTTTGGAAAATCTCTAAGTCTTGAGTCTCTAGCAGTCTGATGATGGCTGGTCCATGTGATGTTGAAACTAAGGACTTGGCCTAGACTATAGGACACAACTATGACCCTGGCTATACAAGATGGGTCACAAGATCCTAACTTAGTGAACCTAGCCCAAATCAAACTAGGGATCCAACATACTTGCTAGCTGCTTATTTCTCTATATGTGGAGGTGAATTACTTGCTCTCTGGGAGGATTTATGCTAGGAATGCATGTTAGGTATTTTTAAGAATAAAATATATTACTATTACTTCATGCACTGCATAATTTAAAAACTCTAACTTGTTATATTTAGCGATCGTAAAAGCTATTCTTACTACTATTATAAATTTAGAGTCTTGCATAGCATGAGTTGTCCTTGAGGACGTTTATACTCATGTAGGATGTTGGAGTTAATCTAAATAAGTATTTTTCCGCAACGTATAATTATATTTTGATTCGTGGACTAAATGAGCCACAAAGCCGAGGGATACGGCTGACTATTGTGCTTAAACCGATTTTACCTTAAGATAACTTAAAGAATCTTTCTTCATGATTAAGTAGGTGTTTTCCTGAGCATCCGCAGTTATCCCCTGCTGACGTGGCATCATGACGCGCGTTTTCCCTTACTCTGATAAGTTATTTTATGCGGTGAAAATGCGGGTTGTGACAGTTGGTATTAGAGGGAGGTTGCTCGACAATTGGTCGGGCAACCTTCCCTTGTTAGTGTTAGTTGTTTAGTGACATTTCATACACACACCGTTGTGTCATCAGTGCGTCTTAGTCGAAGCATAACCACTACACTCATAGCATGATAAGAAGTACACATGGCATATTATGTAGTATGAGATGCATAATATGTGTTTGTATATGGATCCACCATAGGAGACAACATGTGACGGTTATGTAGTATGAGATGTGTACAACCCTGTATTCGCGAAGAGCGGACCCTAAATGAGGCGTGCTTAGTTTTTAAGCTTTTTGAGTATTTTGAACTCTCGGTGGCCAATTTTGGCTATAGATTGGAAATCTACTAGTAGGAGGAGGAGAAATCGGCCTCCCCCAGCGGCCCCTTAGTTGGAGTGTGAGGGCGGCAGGTTGGTAGGCACCCGCTCGGGCCAATTGGGTGTGGAGGCAGGATCAGCAGGCCCTCCCCTCCCCCTTTTCCCCTCAAGCCGGCGAGACCAGCCCCGGGCCCAGCGGGTAGGCCAGGCGAGACCGGCCCTCGGGCCGGGTCTCGCCCCGCCCCGCGGGCAGCCAGGCGAGACCGGCCCCCAGGCCGGGTCTCGCCGAGCTCGGCGGGTTGGCCGGGCGAGACCGGCCCTCGGGCCGGTTCTCGCCCCGCCCCGCGGGCAGCCAGGCGAGACCGGCCCCCAGGCCGGGTCTCGCAGAGCCCGGCCCTCGGGCCGGGTCTCGCCCAGCCCTGCGGGCAGCCAAGTGAGCAGCCAGGCGAGACCGGCCCCCAGGCCGGGTCTCGCCCAGCCCGGCGGGTTGGCCGGGCGAGACCGGCCCTCGGGCCGGGTCTCGCCCAGCCCCGCGGGCATCCAGGAGAGACCGGACCACAGGCCGGGTCTCGCCCAGCCCGGCGGGTTGGCCGGCGAGACCGGCCCCCAGGCCGGGTCTCGCCCAGCCCCGCGTGCAGCCAGGCGAGACCGGCCCCCAGGCCGGGTCTCGCCCAGCCCGGCGGGTAGGCCGGCGATACCGGCCCCCAGGCCGGGTCTTGCCCAGCCCCACGGGCAGCCAGGCGAGACCGGCCCCCAGGCCGGGTCTCGCCCAGCCCGGCGGGTAGGCCGGCGAGACCGGCCCCCAGGCCGGGTCTCGTCCCGTCCCGCAGGGTGGGTCCCCTATTTGCTTTGGGTGACACATTTTTCCTTCTCTACCCCCCGGCGTGGCGGTTTCCTATTGGCCCGAGGCCTTTTGGCCGTGGGGGTATTTTGGTCATTTTTGGCCCATGGGATTTAGAAAACTATAAATAGACCCCCTTGGGTGCCTTGGAGAGGATTCTTTTCTTAGCTTCCTCCTCGCTTAGCTTCTTCTTGGTAGAGTAGAGAGATCTCTCCAAGGCGCCTAGCTTAGCCCTTTGGTAAGGGAGGGGAAGAGCTCAGGTAGCCTTCCGGGTGTGAGGTGGGACCTCCGCGCTAGAGCCGAGGGTCTGTTCATAGTCTCCTAAGTCTCCGGTCCGTGACGTTCTCTCGAGTGTAGTAGGTGTGAGGTCACCCCTTTCAGGGACCCCGAACTCCACAGAGGTCAATTTTGGCTTCAACACTTTGGTGCGATGAGCGCGGAGTGTGACCAGCACAGAAGATCTCAGGAGCGTGTCATGACGGGAGGTCAGGGAGGTAGTTATGATATCGGCGAGCTCCCTAGCTCAGGACCCTTTGTGGGGAGGCAAGAGTTCATGGCCTCCATCCAGGGTATCATGGAGAAGCTGCGAAGCATTGCTCCTCAGGGTGGCGGCTCCACCCCGACCCCCTAGGAGCTAGCTCCCCCCCTCGACGAGTCGACTCCCAGGGGTCTAGGCGAGATGACCCCAGCGGGGGGAGAAGGAAGTGCACCAGGAAGAAGGCCAGGAAAGGAGAGGATGGGAGATGGGGTCGAGCGAGACCTCACTGGCCGGGAGTTGTTCTCTAGCCCGACGAGTGCCAACCTCCCAGGCGAGCAGGTTGCACGAGTAGAGGTGGAGAGACCACCCCTTAGGGGGTCACCCTTCAGCGAGCTGATCATCTCAGCACCCGTTCCCGAGGGGTTCAGAGAGCCAGACATGGCTTACTACACCGGGAAGGATGACCCCGTTCAACACCTACAGTGGTTCGAGGATGCCGTCTCCATCAGGCCGATGACGAATGCCTTCAAGTGTTGCCTCTTTGCGATTACATTGAAGGAGAAGGCAAGGGACTGGTTCCATCAAATCCCTCCAAGGTCAATCTATGAGTTCGAAGACTTGAGCCGGAGCTTTCAGCTTCGCTTCTCCACCTCCAAGAAGCAGAAGAGGAGTCCTGAGTCCATCTTCCTGATAAGACAGGGGGCCGAGGAGTCACTGGCCCGTTACATTGACCGGTTCCAAGAGGAGATCCTGGAGGTCCAGGAGATGCCAGGGTATGCTCTCCAGATGGCCTTCACCGTTGGGCTAAAGGAGGGCTTCTTCCAGATGAGCTTGACCCGAAAGGCCGCCCTTTCCTTCGAGGAGCTGATGGAAAGGCGGCAGAGGAGATTTCCATGGAGGCAGCCAACCCGGCATTTGTCAAGAAGTTGACAAAGCTAACAGAGATGGAGACAAAGGAGCAAGGTGGCTCGAGACCTCAGGAAGGAAGAAGAAGAGAAGAGCGGAGAGCTCAGGAGGGTCCGGAACCAGGTTGGAGGCAGCAGGGAGGACCCGTTCAGGGCCCGGGAAGAGGTTACGCCCAAGATGGGGGAAACTTCCATGGGGGCCAAGGGAGATTCAACTTCCAGAGGCAAGCCCCTAGTCAGCTCCTCCCCCCACCACAACAAGCGATGGAGATTGGTCGAAGGGAGAGGAGGAACCGCCAGAGAAGGAGAAGGGTCAGGGTAGAGTTGTCGTACTGTGACTTCCACCAGGTGGAGGGGCACGCCACAGCTACCTGCCCCGAGTTCCTGGAAGTGAGGGGGGCGAGAGACCCTGCCCAGCCACAGCCACCAGTGCGGGTTGAAGAGGTTCTGCCCAGAGAAGGAGGGGATGATGTTTGCGAGGACCGGGTCGATGTCGGACCCCGAGGCGGTATAGCGGTGATCCATGGTGGAGTGGGGGTTGAGGCCACTCGGAAGGCAAGCCTCAATGTCATGTACCGAAGGAGCGTCGCCTCAACCTCCCAGACCCCGCCCTAGGGGGAGAAGATCACCTTCTCGGTGAAGGACCTACCGGATCATGAGGATCTGTTCTGTGATGCGCTGGTCATCCAGACGACCATCGAGGGCTACATCGTCTCCCGAATCTTGGTTGACAACGGGAGCTCCGTCAACGTCGTTTTTAGGAAGGCGTTTGATGAGATGAAGGTAGAGCCAAGGAGGGTGTTGGCCTCGGACGGACCCCTGTTTGGATTCTCAGGAGAAAGAAAGGAGGTCGAAGGTGGAGTAGAGCTCCAAGTAAAGTTGGGAGGGGCCTCAAGGAACTGCCGGTTCGTCATTGTTGATGCTCCAAGCAGCTACAACGCCATCTTCGGAAGGCCCCTCATCAGCGCCTTTCGTTGCATGTCATCTTCCTTCCACCAATGCATCAAGTTCAGCTCCGGAGGGATCCAGGTCAGAGTCAAGGGGGACTCCAGGATGGCAAGACAGTGCTACGTCACGGCTGTCCACACCATCTCTTGGTTGGCCCAGGCAGAGGAGATGGAGAAGGTCATGGAGAGCTTGAGCAAGACGGAAGTGCCCGAGGAAAAGGAAGCGAAAGACGACCGTCATGCCCAGGCCCCATGAGGGTGCCTCGCCTTGCGGTAGTTTTTTAATTTTCTTATCTTGTAACAAGTGCTACCCCTGACCAGCTGAGTCGGGGGGACCATGTAACTTATATTTTCCCCGTTTGAGGATGTAGGATTTGGTAAGGTTTGATTGAGATGCCTAGTCCTTTTGCTCCGAGACGGTCCCGCTGCCCAGGCTCTCACTGGCTGGGCAGGGTCGGTGGTATCTCTTGTGGATGCCTATAGGTCTCACCTCGAGATGGATTCCGCTGCCAGGCTCTCACCTAGCTGGCAGGGCAGGTTGATCTCTCGGAGGGTGGGAAGGTCTCACCTCGAGATGGATTCCGCTGCCAGGCTCTCACCTAGCTGGCAGGGCAGGTTGATCTCTCAGAGGGTGGCAAGGTCTCACCTCGAGATGGATTCCGCTGTCAGGCTCTCACCTAGCTGGCAGGGCAGGTTGATCTCTCGGAGGGTGGGAAGGTCTCACCTCGAGATGGATTCCGCTGCCAGGCTCTCACCTAGCTGGCAGGGCAGGTTGATCTCTCGGAGGGTGGTAAGGTCTCACCCCGAGATGGATTCCGCTGCCAGGCTCTCACCTAGCTGGGAGGGCAGGTTGATCTCTCGGAGGGTGGGAAGGTCTCACCTCGATATGGATTCCGCTGCCAGGCTCTCACCTAGCTGGCAGGGCAGGTTGATCTCTCGGAGGGTGGGAAGGTCTCACCTCGAGATGGATTCCGCTGCCAGACTCTCACCTAGCTGGCAGGGCAGGTTGATCTCTCGGAGGGTGGGAAGGTCTCACCTCGAGATGGATTCCGCTGCCAGGCTTTCACCTAGCTGACAGGGCAGGTTGATCTCTCGGAGGGTGGGAAGGTCTCACCTCGAGATGGATTCTGCTGTCAGGCTCTCACCTAGCTGGCAGGGCAGGTTGATCTCTTGGAGGGTGGGAAGGTTTCACCTCGAGATGGATTCCGCTGCCAGGCTCTCACCTAGCTGGCAGGGCAGGTTTATCTCTCGGAGGGTGGGAAGGTCTCACCTCGAGATGGATTCCGCTGCCAGGCTCTCACCTAGCTGGCAGGGCAGGTTGATCTCTCGGAGGGTGGGAAGGTCTCACCTCGAGATGGATTCTGCTGCCAGGCTCTCACCTAGCTGGCAGGGCAGGTTGATCTCTCGGAGGGTGGGAAGGTCTCACCTCAAGATGGATTCCACTGCCAGGCTCTCACCTAGATGGCAGGGCAGGTTGATCTCTCAGAGGGTGGGAAGGTCTCACCTCGAGATGGGTTCCGCTGCCAGGCTCTCACCTAGCTGACATGGCAGGTTGATCTCTCGGGGGGTGGGAAGGTCTCACCTCGAGATGGATTCTGCTGCCAGGCTCTCACCTAGCTGGCAGGGCAGGTTGATCTCTCGGAGGGTAGGAAGGTCTCACTTCGAGATGGATTCCGCTGTCAGGCTCTCACCTAGCTGGCAGGGCAGGTTGATCTCTCGGAGGGTGGGAAGGTCTCACTTCGAGATGGATTTCGCTGCCAGGCTCTCATCTAGCTGGTAGTGCAGGTTGATCTCTCGTGGAAGCCAAGTCCTTTGCTCCGAGATGGATTCCGCTGTCAGGCTCTCATCTAGCTAGCAGGGCAGGTTGATCTCTCATGGAAGCCAAGTCCTTTGCTCCGAGATGGATTCCGCTGTCAGGCTCTCATATAGCTGGCAGGGCAGGTTGATCTCTCGTGGAAGCCAAGCCCTTAGCTCCGAGATGGATTCCGCTGCCAGGCTCTCATCTAGCTGGCATGGCAGGTTGATCTCTCATGGAAGCCAAGTCCTTTGCTCCGAGATGGATTCCGCTGTCAGGCTCTCACCTAGCTGGCGGGGCAGGTTGATCTCTCGTGGAAGCCAAGCCCTTAGCTCCGAGATGGATTCCGCTGCCAGGCTCTCATCTAGCTGGCAGGGAAGGTTGATCTCTCGTGGAAGCCAAGTCCTTTGCTCCGAGATGGATTCCGCTGTCAGGCTCTCACTAGCTGACATGGCTGGTTGATCTCTCGTGGGAGCCAAGTTTGTTACCCAGAGAAGCTCTCGCCACCCAGGCTCCCATAGCTGGCATGGCAGGTTGACCCCGCGGGGAAGTTACTCTCCGCGAATACGCTGGGTTGGATGTTTCTTTCCGAGCTTGTGCCAACCTCGAAAAAAGCGGGGATTGTGTACAACCCCGTATTCGCGAAGAGCGGACCCTAAATGAGGCGTGCTTAGTTTTTAAGCTTTTTGAGTATTTTGAACTCTCGGTGGCCAATTTTGGCTATAGCTTGGAAATCTACTAGTAGGGGGAGGAGAAATCGGCCTCCCCCAGCGGCCCCTTAGTTGGAGTGTGAGGGAGACAGGTTGGTAGGCACCCGCCTGGGCCAATTGGGTGTGGAGGCGGGATCAGCAGGCCCTCCCCCTCCCCCTTTTCCCCTTAGGTCGGTGAGACAAGCCCCGGGACCGGCGGGTAGGCCTGGCAGACCGGCCCTCGGGCCAGGTCTCGCCCCGCCCCGCGGGCAGCCAGGCGAGACCGACCCACAGTCCGGGTCTCGGCGAGCCCGACGGGTTGGCCGGGCGAGACCGGCCCTCGGGCCGGGTCTCGCCCCGCCCCGCGGGCAGCCGAGCAAGACCGCCCCCAGGCCGGGTCTCGCCGAGCTCGACGGGTTGGCCGGGCGAGACCGGCCCTCGGGCCTGGTCTCGCCTAGCCCCGCGGGCTGCCAGACGAGACCGGCCCCCAGGCCGGGTCTCGCCTAACCCGGCGGGTTGGCCGGGCGAGACCGGCCCTCGGGCCGGGTCTTGCCCCGCCCCGCGGGCAGCCAGGCGAGACCGGCCCCCAGGCCGGGTCTCTCCCAGCCCGGTGGGTAGGCCGGCGAGACCGGCCCCCAGGCCGGGTCTCGCCCAGCCCCGCGGGCAGCCAGGCGAGACCGGCCCCCAGGCCGGGTCTCGCCCAGCCCGGCGAGACCGGCCCCAAGGCCGGGTCTCGCCCAGCCCCGCGGGCAGCCAGGCGAGACCGGCCCCCAGGCTGGGTCTCGCCCAGCCCGACGGGTAGGCCAGCGAGACCGGCCCCCAGGCCGGGTCTCGCCCCATCCCGCAGGGTTGGTCCCCTATTTGCTTTGGGTGACGCGTTTTTCCTTCTCTACCCCCCGGCGTGGCGGTTTCCTATTGGCCCGAGGCCTTTTGGCCGTGGGGCTATTTTGGTCATTTTTGGCCCATGGGATTTGGAAAACTATAAATAGACCCCCTTGGGTGCCTTGGAGAGGATCATTTTCATAGCTTCCTCCTCACTTAGCTTCTTCTTGGTAGAGTAGAGAGAGCTCTCCAAGGCGCCTAGCCTAGTCCTTTGGTAAGGGAGGGGAAGAGCTCAGGTAGCCTTCCGGGTGTGAGGTGGGATCTCCGCGCTAGAGCCGAGGGTCTGTTCATAGTCTCCTAAGTCTCCGGTCCGTGACGTTCTCTCGAGTGTAGTAGGTGTGAGGTCACCCGTTTCAGGGACCCCGAACTCCACATAGGTCAATTTTGGCTTCAACAGGATGCATAACCACCATCACATGAGTGCCCATTAGCACGTTTTCTTTTCTCGTTGCATGCGATGTTATGTAGTATGGGATGCATAACATTTCATGTGTACGCTGCTCATGACATGCATTAGGGCCTTTTTAGAATGCATAGCACTACATACATTGCATATCATCGCATAAGCACACGTGCTAAGTTAAGGTTTACGTGATGACACATGTACACACATGATTTTAAATAAGAATAAAGAACCCATGCATTCATGTCATAGGCACAAGAGTCAATAGGATGAGTGGATGTCATCCTAAGTAGGACATAACATCATTATAAAATCCCAGAGTAAGTTGCAGCATAGGTAAGTGTCTTTTAAGAATGGTCTGAACTAGTCGTATTGCTTTGTCACAAGATAGGATTTTGATGAGTTGTCCGTTTGCTTTTTAGAAATGTTGCTAAAGCGTCCTGCGACGAGGTCGACTCCCCAATCAGAGGGTGAGTCGTCAGGTGCGCAAAGTGATGCGATTATCGAGGGTCTGCGTTAGAGCAATGAGGCTCTGTCGAGACAATTGGTTGCAATGCAATCGCAAATTGAGTATTTATTTTCTGCCGCTCCCGCACAATAACCTTTAGTGCAAGAGCCTGCCTTGGGCTAAGCCGTGCCCGATGCCCCTGCTCCTCTGGTGCCCCCGATGGCGATACCACCAGAAATGAATTTCATATCGCACTTCCAGCGGTTGGGACCTAACACCTACAATGTGAGTGCCAACTTTATGGTTTTAGATGATTGGATCATCTCCATCGAGGAGATGTTTCCGTATTCTGGAATTCTAGAAGCCCAGAAGGTGATGATTGCAGCCTATCAGTTAAAGAGCCTGACAAAGAGTTGGTGGATATGGGAAAGGGAGAGTCTGAAGGAAGGATGTTCTTGGGAATCTTTTAAGAAGATGCCGCTGAAGAAATTTCTACCCTCGATCGAGTAGGACCGTCTGATGAATAACTTCCTGCATTTGAAGCAGAGACAGCTCACCCTGAGCGAGTACGAGATTGAGTTTAGCAAACTGAGTAGGTTTGCTCCTAATTTGGTAGCTTCGGAGGAGGGTAGAGTGAAGCGTTTCCTTGGAGGACTAAGAAGCAATGTACAGCAGTTGGCATGCGCTTAACATGCTGAAAGTTATGCTGAAGCAGTGGAAGCCGCTTTGAAAGTGGAGGCGATTGAAAAGGCCAAGAACCGCAGTACTGCGGCGAGGTAAGAAAAAAGGAAAGGCGTTGAGGATGGTAGCTGTAGGGCATCTGGACCTTCTTCGAAGAAGAAAAGTAAGGAAGTGTGTAGCTTCTGTGGTCGTCCTGGCCACCCTTACGAAAGGTGTTTCAAGAGGACTGCCACCCTGAAGCAGCAGCAGGTGCACGCCATCCAAGGTGCACCTAAGGGAGAGCTAGTGTGCTCATTCTGTGCAAGGAAGGGTCATGATGTGAGTCAGTGCTGGATGAAAGAAAGGACATGCTTCCAGTGCGGGCAGAAGGGGCACCAGAAGTCTACATACACCCAGGCTCAGCCCACACTGCAGCCTGCCCTGCTTCGAGCTTTGCCGCCGCCACCAAACCTGGATAAAGGAAAAGGAAAGCTGAACATGATGACCAGTAAGGAAGGCCAAACCTCTACGCAAGTGATATCAGGTTAGCCCAAGTTTGAAATATCCTTATTATTTATTGTTGTTGCCCTAGTTATCATTCGTTTAGTTATGTATGTTATAGTTTTAGGGGAGTTTAAGGTGCGGAATAGGTGGGCGCACATTCTTTTCGATTCGGGTGCCACCCATTCCTTCGTGGCCCAGAGGTTTGTTGATAAACATCGCCTGAATGTGCATCAATTAGGAGACTCCTTCAACGTCAAGCTTCCCTCCGGTGATTCAGTGATATCTAATCAAGGAGTTCTGAGATGCCCTATTTATCCTGACAATTTTCTTGCCTTGGCGGATCTGATGATTTTAGACCTGGATGATTTTAATGTGATTTTGGGCATGGACTGGCTGTCCAAGTATGATACGGTCATCCAGTGCAAGACTAAGCGACTGGATTTTAGGATGGATGACGGACAACCTATGAGCGTCTATGGATTTCAGGACAGTGTTTCCCCTATCATTTCTGAGGTACATGCTTGTCGTGCTATAGAGTCTGGTTGTGAGGCGTTTTTGGTTTCTATTTCTGCTCTGGAAACAGCTTGTGTTACACCACATCTTGAGGATGTCTCGGTGGTGCGAGAGTTTCCAGATGTCTTTCTTGATAGTCTTCCAGGACTTCCTCCTGAAAGGGAGATAGAGTTTGTGATAGACCTCGAGCCAGGTACTCGTTCTATTGCCAAAGCACCGTACCGTATTGCTCCGCGTGAGTTTGATGAGTTGCGTACTCAGCTCGATGAGTTGCTGAGGTGTGGTTTTAGTAGACCAAGTTCTTCTCCGTGGGTTGCTCCTGTTTTGTTCGTCAAGATGAAAGATGTATCGATGAGACTTTGCATCGATTACAAAGAATTGAACAAGTTAACCATTAAAAATAGATATCCCCTACCAAGAATTGATGATCTGTTTGATTAGTTGCATGGTAGCTCGGTATTTTCAAAGATCGATCTTCGCTCAGGCTACCACCAGTTGAGAATTCGTGAGGCAGATATTCCACGAACCGCTTTCCGTTCACGATATGGACATTATGAGTTTTTGGTGATGTCTTTTGGTTTAACCAATGCACCCTCTGCTTTCATGGATTTGATGAATATGGTGTTTAAAGATTTCTTGGACCGATTTGTTATTGTGTCTATAGATGATGTCCTGGTGTATTCCCGCAATGTTGATGAGCATACTTAGCATTTGCATTTGGTTTTCTCGACCCTGAGGGAGCATACGTTATATGTGAAGTTGAGCAAGTGTGAGTTCTAGCTACCTCAGGTGTCCTTTCTGGGTCATGTTGTAAGCAAGGACGGTATTTCTATAGACCCGACCAAGATTTCTGCTGTGATGGAATGAGAGAGACCTTCTACACCTAAGGAGATTAGGAGCTTCTTAGGCCTGACTGGCTATTATAGAAGATTCGAGGAAGGGTTTTCGGTGTTGTCTGCTCCTCTAACTAGACTTACTCAGAAGAATATTATATTCATTTGGAGTGATTAGTGTGAAGAGGCTTTCCAAGAGTTGAAGAAGAGATTATGTACTGCTCCAATTTTAACCTTACCAACTGAAGGAGTTGAGTATGCTGTGTATGTTGATGCATCACACATCGGACTTGGTTGTATTTTAATACAAGATGGAAAGGTGATCGCGTATAGATCGAGGCAACTAAAGATTCACGAGAGAAACTATCATATGCACGATTTGGAGTTTGCTGCCGTAATTTATGCGTTGAAGCTGTGGTGACACTTATTGTATGGCGCGTTGTGCAAGATCTATACGGACCATAAGAGTTTGAAGTATGTCTTCACTCAGAAGGAACTAAATCTACGCCAGCATCGGTGGTTAGAATATGTGGCGGATTATGAAGTGGAAATTCTTTATCATCCAGGAAAGGCTAATGTAGTAGCTGATACTTTGAGTAGAAAGACCGCTAAAATTTTTAATCTGTCGGTACAGTCCTTGGTAGAAGAATTCTTGTTGATGGATATTGAGGTTGGGAGTCATGTTGTGCCTGCTAGTCTAGAAGCAAAAGAACCCTCTTGGATTTCCCTTACTCGAGCACACCAGATGGATGATCCTGATTTGTTGCACCTCCGGAATAGAACTGTGAAGGGAGAGCTACAAGATTTCTCCTTGGATGATTTGGATACCATGAGGTATCGGGGTAGATTTTGCGTCCCTACCTTCGGTGACATTCAGGCTAAGAACTGTGCTGAAGCTCATGGTTCTAGTGTAGCCTACCACCCTGGTTCCACTAAGATGTATAAGGATCTAAAGCAAATTGTTTGGTGGTCGGGGATGAAGAGTGATATCGTGAAGTTTGTATCAGAATGTTATACATGTCAGCGTGTTAAGGCTGATCATAGAAGGCCTGGTGGTAAGTTGACACCGCTTGATATTCCAAGTTGGAAGTGGGAGAGTATTTCAATGGATTTCATCATCGATCTACCAAAATCTCCCCGTGGGCACGACTCTGTTTGGGTGATAGTCGATAGATTGACAAAATGTGCTCACTTTGTTCCGTTTAAGATTGGGTATTCGATGAAGAAGATAGCTGAGTTATATCTTGAAGAGGTCATCAAATTGCATGGACTGCCTGTTAGTATTATATCAGATCGGGACTCTATATTTACGTCTCGTTTTTGGAAGAGTTTACTGGAGGGGTTGGGTACCGATTTAAGATATTACACCGCTTATCATCCGCCTACGAATGATCAGACGGAAAGAGTAAATCAGATCGTAGAAGATAGGATCAGGTGTTATATTTTGGATCATGGTGGTGCTTGGGATGAGCGTCTCAGACTCATGGAGTTTGCTTACAATAATAGTTATCAAGAGAGTCTGCAGATGACCCCGTTTGAGGCCTTATATGGGAGGCGTTGTAGAACTCCATTATTTTGGGCTGAAGTTGGTGAGAGACTGTTGCTAGGTCCGGAAGCACTTGAGGAGATGAATTGTGCTGTGACTCATATTCGAGAAAAGTTCTGTGTGGCCCAAGAGCGCTATGAGAAGTATGCTAATCAACGAAGGGTCGATCTAGAGTTTGCCATTGGAGACTTGGTTTTTCTGAAGGTTTCTCTGATGTCTGGCGTTAAAAGGTTTGGAAGGAACCACAAGTTAGACCCCCGGTATGTGAGACCTTTTCAGATTCTTGAACGCGTCGGAGTTTCAGCGTATAAGATGGAGTTGCCTGCAACCTTCCCTGGTGTCCATGATGTGTTCCATGTGAGCTAGTTGCGGAAGTGTGTTCGTAATGATCGTCAAGTCCTCGACTCGATGCCCCAGATTCAGCCAAACCTTTCGTATGTGGAAGAACCTATTCGTATTCTGGATTTTCAAGAGCGTGTGTTGCGAAGAAAGATCATCCCTATGGTCAAGATTCTTTGGAGAAATCAAGACGTCGAGAGCGCGATGTGCGAATTGGAATCAGCAATGAGAGAATCTCATCCACACCTCTTCTCTTAGTTTCGGGTAGTCGTTATGTTTTCAGTTATGTTTGATTTTATCGTTTTGATTTGGTTTTGGAGTTGTGTTAAGTTTCGGGACGAAACGTCTTTTTAGGTGGAGTGACTGTAACGCCCCCGATTTTTCGATGATTTTATTTGAATGGGCAACATCATATTTATGACGTTGTGGCGTTACTTTTAACGTCGAGTTGACGGTGCAATGCCGTTAAGGCATTTTCGTGTCCGTACGGTCGAGTCGGCCGAATTCTTGTTATAATTGGAAAATTTTGCTTTTGGAATTTAAGTTAAGTACTTTTGGACTTGCTCGTCAAGTTTTGTCGCAATCCGAGTATTTTTGGAGTCTCGGCGCGCGATTGAAGTTTTGGATTGTTTATATTCGCCGTATACTTTGAAGATTTATATCTCGAGAATGGCTCGTCAGATTTTGGTTTTGACTTCGCCGTTGTGTTCGTAGCGTCAGTGTTTGCCTACGGTGCGATTTTCGTTTGATTCGGCGCGCGTTCGGGCCTCCGTTTTGAACTCGTAGTTTCCTTATTCAAAAATATATAAACAGGATTATTTTAATATTAAAACACTATTCAAAAATGTCTTTTACTATTCATTTGTATAGTTTAATTTTTGGATATATTTGCAAATAATGTCCTGTTCATGCAAAAAAAATTGTTAGTACTCGAGTCATATGTTTTTAAGTACTCGAGTCATCTGCTAGATATACACGAGTGACCTTTTAGATATACACGAGTGACCTTTTATATTTACACGAGTCCTTCTTTTCAGCTACTCGAGTGATTTATGGACCTACTCGAGTGATTTTTTGGACCTACTCGAGTGACTATTTTCCTACTCGAGTTGTCTGTTCAGTCAGTGTTCAGGCGCTATTTTCAGGATCAAAATTATGTTTTATGGAAAAATGGTCAACATGAAATTTATTCGTCACGACGAGATCTACAACGTTCATGTTGGACAATTTTCGATTTGGAGCAATCTTAGACCTTTATGTTTGATTTTCCCGAAACTGCTCCTATATAGCCCGTTCGACTGATCTACTCGAGTTCTATGCCTTCTGTCTCGAGTAGACCTGATCTACTCGAGTTCTATGCATTTTATCTCGATCCCTATGACTATCTCGAGTTACCCAAGCCTCCAATGTGAGTCTTCATCTCGAGTAAGCCCCTCCAACTCGAGTAAACCCCCTCCATCTTGAGTAAACCAATTTCCTCTCGAGTAGTCTGTGCAGTCTGAGTTTGGGCACCATTTTGAGGGTCACAACTGTGTCGTACAAACAAATAGTCAACATGAAATTTGTTCACCTCGACGAGTCTACAACTTTCATGTTGGACATGTTTCGATTTGGAGTCATCCTAGACCTTTATTCTGGGTTCCCGCGAAACTACACGAAATAACCCGTTTTTGACCTTAGACTTAGTTTCAGAATCGAACTTCATCTTCTCCGATATTTCTCTCCCGAACCAGTGCTGATAGAGAGAGTTTCTATTTCGTGAACCGGTGGCCGCAGACGGTGCTCCGGTGCTCAAAATCTTCAACCGAACATAGATCTGGAAAGCTCTCACCGAGAGCTACGCCATCGTGGTAATATCTTCACCGTTTCTTGAGATTTCTCATTAGGGTTTTTCGGCCGTTCTTCTTCAGATTTCAACTCCTCCCGCATCCTTTTGCCCCGATCTGCGATGTGGACTGATTCAGAGAACTTTTTCGGTAAAACCAAGGCAATTGGTGGTTTCCCCCTCATTTCTCCTTGTCTGATTTGATGGTAACGACTATGTTTTCATGTTACTTAAAATTTTCTACACTTATTCTTCCAAATTATTGTTATGGTTAACCTTCTCAATGATCACATGATGTTTTAATGTTTTGTCATGGTGAACTCATTTTTTTGTCCGGATATGTTTGATCGTTCTTGATGTGCCTTATTGATGGTTTAAACGCCTTATTTATCGTTATTGAACGTGTTAGAGTTTAATTAGGTTTGTAAATCATTCCTAAGGGTTGATCAACCATGTCTTGTATCTAGTAATGTCAAGTAGAATCTGACGAGCTAAATCTCGAAATATGTGGTGTTTTCTTGGTGGTTTTCTTGATTGCGGGAGTTAATGGTCGATTCCACCTCCGCAGTGTTTGTTTCCTTCATTAGTGCCCTGTGGAAGTCTACCTGGTTTTTGGGTGTCTGCGGTGTATGGTGGAGAGTATGAGACTCCCTCGCTGTTAGACGAATTTTATATTCGTGTGGGTGTGCCCAAGAATGACCACCTCGCCCGTGTTTTTGGGTGGTGTGTCCACGAGTGACCACCTTGCCCGTGTTTTTGGGTGGTGTGTCCACGAGTGACCACCTCGCCCGTGTTATTGGGTAGAGTCGACCACAGGTGCCTAATAAAGGTTTTGTATTTCTTCCTTATGAATTATTCATGTTGTCACCTTATAGGCTTGTGCGTCTGGTGTACTATTGTTGTACATGACGAATCACGTAAGAGTTTTTTTCCCGATGATGACTTGTTCCTCTTTTTGTGCTTTATTTCAGTACTGTTGGTCTTGGGTTGGTACCCCTTTTGACCTTTAATTATTTTGGCTTATAAATTTTCTGTAACCATTTGTACCTTCTTGCTGAGGTGTTCTGTCTTTGGAATGCCTCAGGTTCAGAGCAGTAGCAGATAGCAGAGCTAGTTTTGGAGTTTCTGAGTGGCAGTGTTGGCCGTGGTTGTTGCCTCGTCTTAGCAAGATAGTTTGTTGTTTATTTTGTTTTTTACTGGCTCAGACATACATTTCTGTTTGTGGGTTCGTGTCCGTTTGTTGACGCCCACAGAATTGCTGCTTTTAGATACTTGCTAGCTGCTTATTACTCAATATGTGGAGGTGAATTACTTGCTCTCTGGGAGGATTTATGCTAGAAATGCATATTAGTTATTTTTAAGAATAAAATCTATTACTATTACTCCATGCACTGCATAATTTAAAAAACTCTAACTTGTTATATTTAGCGATCGTAAAAGATATTCTTACTACTATTATAAATTTAGAGTCTTGCATAACATGAGTTGTCCTTGGGGACATTTATGCTTATGTAGGATGTTGTAGTTAATCTAAATAAGTATTTTTCTGCAGCGTATAATTATATTTTGATTCGTGGACTAAATGAGCCACAAAGTCGAGGGATACGGCTGACTATTGTGCTTAAACGATTTTACCATAAGATAACTTAAAGAATCTTTCTTCATGATTAAGTAGGTGTTTGCCTGAGCGTCCGCAGTTATCCCCTGCTGACGTGGCATCATGACGCGTGTTTTCCCTTACTTTGATAAGTTATTTTATGCGGTGAAAATGCGGGTTATGACAGCAGACCCTCCTCCTCTTCTTATCCCAAAGAAGACTACTACAAGGGCAGGAAGAAAATCTCTAAAGAGGACATGTATAGCTCTAAACCAAATAAACACATTTCTTCTAAAGTGGTCTGTTATTGTTGCAGCAAGCCATGACATGTTATAGCCAACTGCCCAGTCAAAAGGAAGGGTGCTGGTGAAAAGAAGGAACAACAACAAAAGGGCAAGATGGAGAAATCCTTCATTGCTAAGAAGCAAAAGAGCTGGACTGACTCCTCATCATCAGAGTCAGAAGAGGAAGATGAAGACGAAGCCTACATTGGGCTATTCACTGCTGAAGAAGAAGCTGTAGAGGCAGATTTCTTAGAGATACTGGCTGCAATTGCTGGAAAATCTGATGATGTTGCCTGGACTGAAGAAGGAGAAGACGACAACCATTGCCTTGGGCTGATGGCTTTGGTTGATGAAGAACGCAACCAGGAATAGCCTAGTCAAAACAAAGTACATTCTCCATCTTTTGTGTCTGATTATAATATAGGTTCAGAGCCAGAGATATCTACATCAAACGACGAAGATGACTCTAAATCTGAAGAAGATCAATCAATTGGTTGATGACTATGGTGAACTCCTATAGGCACTGAAGAGAAGCAGTCTCCTAGCCAAAAAGCAGGCATATGAGATTGCCTCTTTGTAGCTTGCTGCCTCAAAGTCATCAAACTTGCTGGAGCAGAAGTTGAATGAAATCAGCAAGCTGAAAAACATCAATGTTATTCATATGGGCACAATAGCCTTCAAGAATAACCACATCAGGAATCTTGATGGTAAACTTCAAAAGGAGAAGGAGATAGTGGCTAAGTTTTCAAAGTCATGTTCTGTGTTGCCTTTGATAGATTCCTTCTCCTCCCAAAAGATTAAGAAGGGGTTAGGCTTCAAAGGGAACACTAGAGCTGCCAAGTTCAAAAGGAAGGGCAAAGCTCCAGTGCAGCCACTAGACTCCAAGCCTCCTATTCCTTTCAGGAGAGTGCTGCTGCCATCTAACAGGTATGACCAAGAGAGCATCTTTGGTCACTGGGACAATGGTGGATCTACCAATTGGAACAAAGATGTTCATCACCATGGTGGTAGGAATGGCAAGGGTGTTAGTGCCTACAAGGCAGCCTATGAGGAGATCCAAATGGCCTATCCTGGACCATTTGTGTTTGGTGCACAAGACCCAACACTCAAGAGTAAGGCTGCAGCCCCTTCTCAAAATATGTCAGTCCACATTCAAAACAAAGGAAAGTCTGTTAGCAAACCAGACTTGGGTATATCAGAAGCCATCAGGAACACGCTCTCTGAAAAGAAGGCAGATGCTGGTAGGGTTCAAGATACCCCAAGTACCTCTACTTCCATACATGTCCCAAATCAGGTTGTGGTTGAAAGATATAAGAAAAAGGATGCTGTTGTACCTGCTGCATTGAGAGCCGCTGACAGCATTGCTGTAAAACCAGTACTTAAAAGAAGGTACAACAGCTATGAGTGCTGGTGCTGTGGCAAAGTGGGCCACTATGCCATTGATTGCTGGCACAATAATAGTGTCCAGAGACCTCATGCCAGCTTACCTGCAGAAGAGCTATAGGATGGCATATTCATTTTCAACCTAACATGCACCTAAGACCCAATAAGAATTGAGGTCCTAAGGTTAAATGATTTATGTTTTGCAGATGAGTCCAAGTTACCGTACCCCTATATGGTACTTGGACAGTGGTTGTTCCAGGCACATGATTGGAACAAGGAGCATACTGAAGGAGTACACTCCAGTAGAGAATGGACCCAAAGTCATCTTTTGTGGTTCAGAAAAAGGAGTAACCAAAGGGTATGATAAGATATCAAATGACATAATCACTATCACATAAGTAGCTTATGTGAAAAGTTTGCAATACAACCTGATAAGCATAAGCCAACTATGTGATCTTAGTTATGACATTTCTTTCCTCAAGGATGAGTGCCAAATTAGGAGGTCAAGTGCCCAAGGGGTCATCTTGACAGGCACTAGGAGACGAAATCTCTATTGTCTAAATTTTGCTTGTGAGAGTAAGGACACTCGCATATGCCTAGTTGCAGATGAGAAAACCTCACACTGTGTCCAATGGCACAAGAGGCTAGCTCACCTGAATTATAAGACAATAGGCAAACTCTTTAGTAAAGAGTTATTGAGAAATGTACCTAAGGGAAAGTGCACCAAGCAGGGTATCTGCTCTGCATGCCAAAAGGCAAGCAAACTAAGACCTCCTTCAAGAGCCTTGGTACCAAAGACTCAGTAAGGTGTTTATACCTCCTGCATATGGAGCTATTTGGTCATATGCTAGTTCAAAGTTTAGGTAGGAAAGTCTACACCCTTGTGGTTGTTGATGACTTTTCCAAATATGCCAGGGTGTTCTTCCTAAGGAAGAAATCAGAAACCCCTAATGTCTTCCAGACATTTGTTAAGCAAATTAAAAATGAATTCGACAGAACTGTTGTTGGGTATTGTATCCACAATGTACCTGATTTGAAGAAGCCCCTGGACAAGCTAAGGTCAGTAGACTATGTATTTGATAAAATCTTTCTAGTCGTGCTTGCGGTTTTTCCACGCTAAGTGCATACCAATGTCAGGGTGCAGTAGGTCAATATACACGGGTCTGCACGACGTAATCCCTCGTTGAGCAGATCAGTGTGTTGGCCTACGTGTATTCTCTCTATTGGAGTGCACTTATTTTCAAGCACAGGGCTGTAAATATGCAGGAGCAGACAAGGAGCAAGGATGGGTCAAGGAGCAGCTCTTGAGTGGAATGATGAAAATTCGTCTAAGTGAAAGTCGACGAGAATCACCAAGTGATTCTCGCCGATTCGGCGAGAATCACTAGTGATTCTCGCCGAATCGTCGAGAATCACTAGTGATTCTCGCCGAATCGTCGAGAATCATTAGTAATTCTCGCCGACTCCTTCCGGCTACCTTAAAATGGTGCCAAGTGAGATTCGGCGAGAATCACTAATGATTCTCGCCGAACCCGTCGCTAAGCAGGTCATGAATACCAAGTGAAAATCGTTGAGAATCAACAAGGGAATCGTCGAGAATCACTAGTGATTCTCGACGAATCGTCGAGAATCGTTAACTGATTCTCGCCGATTCGTCGAGAATCACCAACGATTCTCGATGAATTTTACTTGGCGTTTTCTCGGGATGTTGCTGGACCGGATTCTGCCGCTGGACTATTTTGAACCGGATTTCGGGATTCTACTGGTGGGTCCCACAACGGTCAAATTGAATCTATCTACAGTATATATATACGGGTATTTTGAACAGTAGGAAACACAGAGAAAAGAAACACGCGAGCACGGAAAAACCCTAAGTCGCCGCTTCCGCTCCGCTCCACCGCCGCCGCTCGCGTCAAGTGGTCGCCGCTGTTGATCATTTTTCTTCCCGATCTCCGGCAACAGAAGCTTAGCAAAGCTTGAGTCTCACGCGTCTATCCAGAGATCCCTTGTCTCTCGATTTGTTGATCGGGAAAAACTTCCCATCCGAATCGATCGAGACGACCGATCCTCGTGTGACCGTTGGTAGACCTAGCTTGCTTCGCTACGAAGATTGGATCTCTATTTTCAGCAGCCGCTCATCATCATAGCCGCCGATCCCGAAGCTAGCCGCCGCTCGTGTTGCCGCCGCCGGTTCCGGGGAGATCCACTCCAAGAGAGACCAAGGTTGTAGACTCTTCGTTGACTTCACAAACACGTCGTCGAACGAAGAGGAACACCGTAGTCTCCAAACGAAGTTTGTATCTCGTGTACATTCTATATTTACTTTTGTTGTAAAGGAACGTTTGTTCCGTGTTGTAAGGGTTGGGTGCAACCCGTTTTGTGGGAGTGTTGACTCTCACGTGTGGAAGGGTTCCTTCCGATAGTGCAGGGATTGGATTTCAATCCTGTTGGAGAAGAGACCGAGTCGTCCCTTGTTGGGAGATAGGTCGAAGGGGGAAAGTGGATGTACCCAAGTTGGGGAACTACTATAAATTGCCTGTGTATTTTGTGTGCTGTGCTTTTTATTTTTTTTTGTGCAGGTACATTCGTAAATTCCGCAAAAGCGCTACACGTCACCTATTCCCCCCCCCCCCATAGGTGCACATAGTTGACACTAGGTGGACTTTCAAGTGGTATCAGAGGCAGGTTGCTCATCAAAAAGGTTAACACCTTGAGTTGAATCCTGCCCCTAGTGTCAAGAAGAAGACAAACATCTACTATGGACGGGCTCAAGTTCTCCGACAAGATCCCAGTGTGCACCAGGCTCAACTTTCCGATCTGGAAGGAAAGGATCAGGTTCTACATGGAAGCAGTCGATCCTCAACTCTTCATGATCGTGGAGGAGGGACCTTATGTCCCCACTAAGGCCTCCACCATCGATCCCACCAAGAAGGTGCCGAAGACACTTTCTGAAATGGACAAAGACGAGATGGTGCTAGTGGGACTGGACAAGAAGGCACGAAACATTCTGGTGAGCGCAGTTGATGATTCTATGATGCAAAACTTCAGCAACTGCAGGACAGCTCAGGAGATCTGGCAGTGCCTGATCATCCTAATGGAGGGCACAGATGAAGTGAGGGATGATCGGAGATCCCTCCTGAACCAAAAATATGAGGCCTTCAGGCAAGGGCCTAAGGAAGAGATCGGAGTCACCTACGAGAACTTCCTAAAGATTGTCAATGCCCTCAAGGGCTACGGAAGAGTGTTCACTAATGGTGAACTCAATGACAAATTCCTTAGGTCCCTTACTAAGGAATGGGACACAAAGATCTGCGCCATCAGAGAATTTGGCAGACTAGCAGAAACTGATCCACAAATCCTGTTTGGGAAGCTGATGTCCTATGAGCTTCAGCTGAACACCAGGAAAGCAGAGGAAGAAGCAGAGACGGCTGGTGCAAAAGAAAAGACTGTGGCCCTAAAAGCCAGTTACTCCAGAAAAGGCAAGGGTGCGATGTCATACCGTGCGAGGAATAAGGAAGAGGAGGAGGACTCTGAACCATGCTCCTCCGGCTCAGAGCTGTCGGAGGAGGATTTCTCCCTCATCACCCGAGAGTTCAAGAAGTTCCTCAAGATGAGGAATCAAAGAAAGAAAGACAGCTCCTCCTCCAGGCATCAGAAGAAAAATTATTCTTCTGACAGGTATGCATCTAAACCTAACAAACAATGCTCTTCTGACATTATTTGCTTTGGATGCAATAAGTCAGGACACGTCGTGGCCGACTGCTATCAAAGAAAAAGAGAAAAAGGGAAAGGAGAGGAGCTCAAATTCTCTAGAGACAAGAAGAAGGAGCAGAGCTACATCGCCAAACGGCCAAAGACACTGAGTGAGTCTGACTCCTCAGACTCTAGTGATGATGAGGAAGCCTACTTTGGGCTGGTGGGTCGCTCGGACTCAGAAGGAGAATGCCCCCCATTTACTGGGAAGGTAAAAGCTCACACCCCTCTCTCCGACTCCGACTCTGATCCTGAGTCTCAGGATGATGAACCTGAGGATGGCCCCTCGGCCCGTGAAGCTGAGCTCCTCGAGAAGTATGAGCTTCTGCTCAACACTTTCGATGAGTGCCGTAAGAGACTGAAGGCTGAGAAGAAGGAAGTAAAATTCCTTAAGGGTGAGTGTGTATCCCTAAGGGAAGAGGTCACTAGCTTGATTTCTCTCCGACAGGAGCACCTTGACCTGACTTCAAAGCATTCAGAGTCTTTGAAGCTCCTTGATCTTAAGCAGGAGGAAGTCGACAAGTTGGAAGAACTACATGAGGCAGAAAGGAAGATCGTCAAGAGCTTCTCCATGCCAAAAGCAGTTCTTCCAGTTGTTGATACCTTCTCTGCTCAGGCCAAGGGAGCTGGCTTGGGACATGTAGGGGTATCTGGTTCCTCCTCCAGGAGAAACAGGAACCAGAGGAAGAATAAGGCCGCCAAGAAGGCCTCTGCTGATGAAAAGGGAAAGGCTCCGCTTAGTCCTGTTGCGTTCAGAAAGCCTGGCTTTCCTTGCAACCAACATGACTTTGAGTCAACATATGGCCATCATTTCCGGCCCTCGGTTGCAAAGCCAAAGAGCCGATATGACGGTTGGACCTATCCCCGGAACTTCGGTGAGAGTGCCTTCAAGGCACCTTATGAGGAAATCCACATGAGAAATTATGGTCCGTTCTCTAGCGGCCATAATGGAAAGCAGGCACCAAAAGCCAAGCCTGTTATACAGAAGGTGACGAAGTCATGTGACTGCTGTCACCATGAGGGCTCCTCCTCCAGATCCAAGGCCCCAGCTGTACCCACCATTTCCAGGGTAAGGCTGGAGCCTAGGAAGAGGTACAACAGATTCGACTATTGGTGCTATGGCAAAGTTGGTCACTTTGCCGTGGATTGTTGGTTTAATCCAAGGCATTACGAGACTCCACATGTTAGCAATGCGAGGCCGACCACTCGTAGGGTTAACCAACCGAGGGGGAGTGTGCTAACCAGGAATCTAGGACCCAAGTTCGATTGGGTTCCTAAGGCAAATTAATTTTGTTTTGCAGGAATGTCCAAAGGCCACCAAAACGCCGATCTGGTATTTGGACAGTGGATGTTCCCAGCATATGACCGGGACAAGAAGCCTGCTGCGTGATTACACTCCAGTCGAGAATGGACCCAAAGTCATCTTTGGAGGGTCAGATCGAGGAGTCACCAGAGGTTACGGTATGATTTCCAACGGTATAATCTCTATCACCGACGTGGCTTATGTTGAAGGGTTAAACCATAACCTGATCAGTGTAAGTCAATTATGTGATAAAGGTTATGACATTAAGTTCTGCAAGGATAAATGTCTGATAATTTCACGTACCTCTTCTGAAACGGTATTATCAGGCATTAGGAGCAGAAATATCTTCTGTTTAGATTTTCTCAGTTTAGATTCATCTACCCCCGTATGCCTTGTGGCAACAGGCAGTGCATCTCTTTGTGAACAATGGCACAAGAGATTGGCACATATTAATTTCAAGACAATTAGTATGCTGTTTTCTAAGAACTTGGTAAGGGATGCTCACAGTATCAAGTGCATCAAAGATATCCCCTGTCCTGCATGCCAGATGGGTAAACAGACTCGGGCTACCTTTAAGAGCATCGCAGACAAAGACTCTTCCCGATGTCTTTACCTTTTACATATGGACTTGTTTGGTCCAATGCAAGTTCATAGCTTGGGAGGCAAGTCCTATACGCTAGTGATAGTTGATGATCATTCTCAGTTTACATGGGTGTTCTTTTTGAAACGAAAGTCAGATACGTTTGACATCTTCACTAATTTTGTCAAGCAGGTTCAGAACGAATTTAACTGCTCCGTGGTCAAAATCAGAAGTGACCATGGAACAGAATTCGAATCTGGTGCTATGACAGAATTTTGTGAAGAACAAGGTATCTTTCATGAGTTTTCCTCCCCGCGCACTCCTCAGCAAAATGGAGTTGCGGAGAGGAGAAATAGAACTCTCATTGAAGCATGCACGACAATGTTGAAAGACGCTTCTCTCCCGGAATACTTCTGGGCAGAGGCTGACAATACAGCTTGTCATGTACAAAACCGAGCATTGATCAACAAGCATCATCGTAAGACGCCCTACGAGCTACTGAAAGGCAGGAAACCAACCATGTCCTACTTGAGGATTTTTGGGTGCAGATGCTATGTACTGAATAATAGGAAGTACCCGCGTACTAAATTCGGTGAAAAATGCTTCTAAGGCATATTCATGGGCTATAATTCCCATAGTCGGGCATATAGGGTCTTCAATAAGAAAACCCTAGTGGTAGAAGAATCAATAAATGTTGTATTTGATGAAGGAAGTTTGCTTAACAGCAATTCTTCCAGTAGTATTCTTGAAGATGCAGGTGCTCGACTTGAACAGCTGAGTCTGGATGAGACCGCTAAAGATGACGCTCCTAAGTACGTCAAAGTTTCCACCTCCACGTCATCTGAAAATGTTGAAGATCAAAATGGAACAAATATCTTAGAAGAAGGAGAAGCCCAAGAAGGAGAAGCTCCAGACGCCAGACTTCTTGAGCTCCGGCACGTGAGGGATCATCCTAGAGATCAGATCATCGGAGATCCTCATGTCGGTGTCAGAACTCGAAGAGGTACTATTAACGAAGTATTGCATCTTAGCTTCCTATCACAGGTTGAGCCAAAGAAGTTCGACGAGGCGAACAAGGATGCGACATGGATTCTGGCCATGCAAGAGGAACTACATCAATTCGAACGTTGCAATGTTTGGACGCTGGTTCCCAGACCATACAAGCAGAATGTGATTGACACGAAGTGGATCTTCAGAAACAAGCTGGATGAACATGGTGTCATCGTAAAGAACAAGGCCAGGCTGGTGGCTCAAGGTTACAGACAGGAGGAAGGGATTGACTTCGACCAGACCTTCGCACCAGTAGCAAGGCTCGAGGCAATCAGGTTGTTCCTGGCGTATGCTTCACACAAAGGATTCACAGTCTATCAAATGGATGTGAAATCGGCATTCCTGAATGGAGACCTGAAAGAGGAAGTATACGTCGCTCAACCCCCAGGTTTTGTCGATCCTACTTATCCCAATCATGTTTATTTTCTTAATAAGGCCTTATATGGGTTGAAACAAGCTCCACGAGCTTGGTATGAGAATTTATCTAGTTTTCTTCTTGAGAACAAGTTCTCTAGAGGTAAAATAGATAAAACATTGTTTCTCAGGGAAGTCAAAGGCAAGATTTTGCTGGTGCAAATCTATGTCAATGACATAATATTCGGCTCAACGGACAACAATCTTTGCAAAAAGTTTTCTAAACTTATGCAAGGAAAGTTTGAAATGAGCAGTATGGGAGAGCTCAAATATTTCTTAGGACTTCAAGTGAAACAGTCTGCGGATGGAATCTTCATCTCTCAGACGAAGTTCACAAATGAACTCCTTAAGAAATTCGGTATGGAGAGTGCAACATCTATGAGGACTCCAATGGGATCCACTATGTCTCTGGATAAGGATGAGAAAGGTAAACCTTTCGATGAAACCAAATACAGAAGCATCATTGGATCCCTGCTCTACCTTACTGCCAGTAGACCGGATATTATGTTCTCCACATGTGTCTGTGCCCGATATCAGGTGAACACTAAGGAATCTCACTATGTCGCTGCAAAGCGAATTCTAAGATACCTTAAAGGTACTCCTAATCTTGGCTTGTGGTACCCGAGAAACAATGATGTCGAGCTAATAGGCTTTTCAGATGCTGATTTTGCAGGGAGTAGAGATGACAGGAAAAGCACTTCCGGGACGTGTTAATTCCTCGGAAGAAGGCTTATCTCATGGAACAGCAAGAAGCAGAATTATGTAGCTACCTCCACAACAGAGTCTGAGTACATCTCGGCAGGCAGCTGTTGCGCACAACTCCTATGGATCAGAAACCAGTTAGCCGACTACAACCTTCAGTTCAAGGAAGTTCCAATGTACTGCGACTCCTCCAGTGCAATTGCCATTGCCAACAATCCTGTCTCGCACAGCAGAACGAAGCATATTGAAGTGCGTTACCACTTCATTCGGGAGCACGTGGAGAACAAGGACATCTCTCTCTGTTATGTCCCCACGGACAAGCAGATTGCTGATATATTCACAAAGATTTTAGACGAGGCCAAGTTCAATCTTTTCAAGACTGAACTGGGAATGCTCAACTATGAGGACTGAAGACTACAGAAGCTCCAGGCTCGTGCACGATCTGAGGGGGAGCAAGGAAATCAAGTGTGAGCACAGACCCAAGAACTGAGGGGGAGCAAGGGGTCAAATGCTACCGACCCCGATTTGCAGAAGCCGAAAAGGGGGAGATTACCCGATTACCCCAAGGCTAAGGTGGCTCCAAGCCTGTTCCCAAGAAATTGGTATTGGTAAGGGATAACTCACTCAACTCAATTTTAAGTTTCTGGTTTTCATTCCCATTTGCTCTATTCACCTTAGCTTGTAGGGTTTAGGCTTCTTCAAATAGGGGGAGATTGTTGGGTATTGTATCCACAATGTACCTGATTTGAAGAAGCCCCTGGATAAGCTAAGGTCAATAGACTATGTATTTGATAAAATCTTTCTAGTTGTGCTTGCAGTTTTTCCACGCTAAGTGCACACCAATGTCAGGGTGCAGTAGGTCAATATACACGGGTCTGCACGACGTAATCCCTCGTTGAGCAGATCAGTGTGTTGGCCTACGTGTATTCTCTCTATTGGAGTGCACTTATTTTCAAGCACAGGGCTGTAAATATGCAGGAGCAGACAAGGAGCAAGGATGGGTCAAGGAGCAGCTCTTGAGTGGAATGACGAAAATTCGTCTAAGTGAAAGTCGACGAGAATCACCAAGTGATTCTCGCCGATTCGGCGAGAATCACTAGTGATTCTCGCCGAATCGTCGAGAATCATTAGTGATTCTCGCCGACTCCTTCCGGCTACCTTAAAATGGTGCTAAGTGAGATTCGGCGAGAATCACTAATGATTCTCGCCGAACCCGTCGCTGAGCAGGTCATGAATACCAAGTGAAAATCGTTGAGAATCAACAAGGGAATCGTCGAGAATCACTAGTGATTCTCGACGAATCGTCGAGAATCGTTAACTGATTCTCGCCGATTCGTCGAGAATCACCAACGATTCTCGACGAATTTTACTTGGCGTTTTCTCGGGATGTTGCTGGACCGAATTCTGCCGCTGGACTATTTTGAACCGGATTTCGGGATTCTACTGGTGGGTCCCACAACGGTCAAATTGAATCTATCTACAGTATATATACGGGTATTTTGAACAGTAGGAAACACAGAGAAAAGAAACCCGCGAGCACGGAAAAACCCTAAGTCGCCGCTTCCGCTCCGCTCCACCGCCGCCGCTCGAGTCAAGTGGTCGCCGCTGTTGATCGTTTTTCTTCCCGATCTCCGGTAACAGAAGCTTAGCAAAGCTTGAGTCTCACGCGTCTATCCAGAGATCCCTTGTCTCTCGATTTGTTGATCGGGAAAAACTTCCCATCCGAATCGATCGAGACGACCGATCCTCGTGTGACCGTTGGTAGACCTAGCTTGCTTCGCTACGAAGATTGGATCTCTATTTTCAGCAGCCGCTCATCATCATAGCCGCCGATCCCGAAGCTAGCCGCCGCTCGTGTTGCCGCCGCCGGTTCCGGGGAGATCCTCTCCAAGAGAGACCAAGGTTGTAGACTCTTCGTTGACTTCACGAACACGTCGTCGAACGAAGAGGAACACCATAGTCTCCAAACGAAGTTTGTATCTCGTGTACATTCTATATTTACTTTTGTTGTAAAGGAACGTTTGTTCCGTGTTGTAAGGGTTGGGTGCAACCCGTTTTGTGGGAGTGTTGACTCTCACGTGTGGAAGGGTTCCTTCCGATAGTGCAGGGATTGGATTTCAATCCTGTTGGAGAAGAGACCGAGTCGTCCCTTGTTGGGAGATAGGTCGAAGGGGGAAAGTGGATGTACCCAAGTTGGGGAACCACTATAAATTGCCTGTGTATTCTGTGTGCTGTGCTTTTTATTTTTATTGTGCAGGTACATTCGTAAATTCCGCAAAAGCGCTACACGTCACCTATTCCCCCCCATAGGTGCACATAGTTGACACTAGGTGGACTTTCAATTGTGGTAAAAATTAGAAGTGACTATGGGACTGAGTTTCAGCCTGAGTGCATGACAAGGTTCTGTGAAGAACATGAGATTCATCAAGAATTATCTTCTCCTAGAACACCCCGGCAAAATGGAATTGCTGAGAGGAAAAACATAACTCTCATTGAGGCTGGAAGGACCTTGTTAAGTGACACATCTCTCCCAGAATATTTCTGGGCTGAGGTAGTAAGCACTGCATGTAATGTCCATAACTAGGCTTCCATCACCAAAATCCACAAGAAGACTCCCTATGAGATTCTGAATGGCAGAAAACCAAACTTATCCTACTTCAAGATTTTTGGTAGCAAGTGTTATATACTGAACAATAGTAAGTTCTATGTGACTAAGTTTGCTGCCAAGTCCCAAGAAGGGATATTTGTTGGGTATAATAACAATAGTAGGGCATATAGGATCGACAACTTGACTAGCCAAGTTGTAGAAGAATCAGTCCATGTTATCTTTGATGAGTCAAACTTGATTAACTGTGAGCTGTCTAGCTCCTCTTCTAGTTCTGCAGGTTTAAAGGAGGTGATGGACAAGCTTACCATCAGGGAAGGTGATCCAGGAGAATAAGATAAGAAAGAAGATGGGTGTTGTCCAGGGGGAGCTCAAGACTCACAAGCTGAAGATAATGAAGAACAGTTAGCTGAAGACAATGAAGAACATCCAGTTGAGGACAATGAAGAACAATAAGCTGAGGCAAGATTGCCTCTAGCTGGGAGATATCTGAGGGACCATCCAGCACACCAAATCATTGGTGATACAAGACATGGAGTCTAGACAAGAAGCATGAGCCTCAATACAGCTCTCTGTTCAAGCTTCCTATCTCAAGAAGAGCCCAAGAAGCTTGAAGAGGCTATCAAAGACCCATACTAGATTGGAGCAATGCAGGAATAGCTGAACCAGTTCAAGAGGTGTAGTGTCTAGAAGCTGGTTCCCAGACCTAAGGGACATAATGTCATAGAAACTAAGTGGATCTACAGGAACAAGTTAGATAAGAATGACATTATTGTCAAGAACAAGGCTAGATTGGTGGCAAAAAGATATATGCAAGAAGAAGGAATAGACTTTTACCAGACTTTTGCCCCAGTAGCCATGCTAGAAGCAATAAGGTTATTCCTTGTATTTGCTGTCTATCAAGGATTCAAAGTCTACCAGATGTATGTGAAGTCAACATTCCTGAATGGGGACTTAAAAGAGGAAGTATATGTGGATCAGCCACCAGGTTTTGTAGTCCCTCACTTTCCTGATTTTATGTATAGGATTAGGAAAGCTCTATATGGGTTGAAGCAAGCCCCTAGAGCATGGTATGAAACATTGTCTAGTTTCCTCATTGAGAACAAATTCTCAAGGGGGAAAATAGACAATACCCTATTCCTAAGGGAATATAAGGGCAAGATCATCCTAGTCTAGATATATGTCGATGACATTATCTTTGAATCTACTGAGGACAACCTTTGCAAGAAGTTTGTTAAACTTATGCAAGGGAAGTTTGAGATGAGCAGCATGGGTGAGCTCAAGTTCTTCTTTGGACTCCAAGTAAGGCAGACTGATGATGACTTGTCCATATCCCAGTCAAAGTTCACCAGAGAGTTGATTAAGAAATATGGTATAGAGAATGACTCCACCATGAGAACTCTCATGGGGTCAAGCATGCCTATAGGAAAAGATGAGGCAGGGAAACCTATTGATGAGTATTTGTACAGAGGGATAATTGGCTCCCTTCTATACTTGACTGCTAGTAGGCCTAACATCATGTATAATACATGTGTCTGTGCTAGGTATCAGGCCTGCCCTAAAGAATCTCATTACTCTGCTGCAAAGAGAATTTTAAGGTATCTTAAGGGAACACCAGATCTTGGCCTATGGTACCCTAGGAACAAAGATTTTGATCTAATAGATTTTTTAGATGGAGATTTTGCCGGTTGCAAGGAAGACAGGAAAAGTACTACTGGTACATGTCAATTCCTAGGTGGAAGACTAGTGTCATGGAGCAGCAAGCAGCAGACCACTGTAGCTATCTCAACTGCAGAGTTGGAGTTCATTTCAGCAGGCAGTTGCTATACTCAATTACTGTGGATTCAGCATCAACTTGAATATTACAACATTAAGATAAGTAGAACTCCTCTTTTCTGTGATTCTACTAGTGTCATTTCTATTATTAGGAATCCTGTCTCATATAGCAGGACAAAACAGATAGAAATTAAGTATCATTTTATTAGGGAGCATGTGGAGAAAGAAGATATTAGTCTAGAGTCTGTCTCCACTGACAAGCAAGTGGCTGATATCTTCACTAAGCCACTAGATGAAGCCAAGTCAACACCTTCAAGATTGAATTAGGTATGTTGAACTTAGAATAGCTTCAGATACTCCCTAAGGTATTTTTTGGTACAGGCTTGTTCTTCTTGCAGGTGATGCAAATCTAGTGGAAATCAAGAACAAGATGAGAGCAGATGGTCCTATTGAGGGGGGAGCAAGTCCAATAGCTGTAGGACTAAAGTCAACATTATATAAAGAGCAAGCTCAGAACTGCACTACTGGCTTCATCTACATCAGCTAGGGGGAGAACATAAGGGGAAAGAAAGAACTGATGCACCTACCTGACTATCTGAAGAAGTCAAAAAGTGGGAGAGAAGAGATTGATTAAGTTCTAGTAGTATCCAAGGGGGAGAGACAAGCTTAAGAAAGGATCAAGACCCAACATGGCTGAAAGATAGGGGGAGAAAGTCATGGGGAGAAGAAATTGATCAAGCTGAGAGGTAAACCTCTATGGTTACACACACCCTACAACAATACAGTGGAGTAGGTAAAAATTCATCACATTAAATTTAATAAATTCTTACTGCCCACGTGATTGTGTATTTCATTGACTAAGGAAACTGACCAATGGTTTTGACATCTTCAAATAGGGTGGGGGGGGGATTGTTGGGTCCATTGATCCCAATGGCCCTGATTTGATGATGTCAAATAGGACAATGAGATACACATAGCTGTATTTGATGTGTGTGTAAGTTCTTGTGTGCATGATATTCCTTGTGACAAAGATTAGGCAGGTGGACTCAAAGAAGTGGCTGGTCTGAAACTGTTGAAATTTGTGAAGTGAAAGTGGTTGACGGGACCGGCCGGGCGGCCTGGTCGGACAGTGTTGGCGGACTAGGCAGACTGGGAGGACAATGATGTGCGGCCTGGTGGAAGGTCTAGTGGAATGCCGGCTGTCTTCTGAGCATGTTGTTTGTATGGAGTCCACGGCCTATGCGACCTGTTATCTGCGGATATGACGTTTGCTGATTGGTTTTGCCAAGGAGCGGCCTGAGCGGATAGAGGCTTGCGGACTGGTGCTTTGCTCAGTGGTCGCGGTGCAAGCTTGTGCTGATAGGCGGTTTGGCTCGTGTCCGCGATGTGGGCTATTGCGGACTGGGCTTAGAGCTTGGCTGAGGCCATGTCGAGCTCTGGTGGTACAGCAGGTGCTTTGATGTGGAGGTCTTTGGCGGACTGGTTTTGGAGTCCGGGAGATGGCTGCTGCGATGGGGTAGGAGTGCGAGGAGCTTGCGGACAGCTGGCAGTTTGTGCTACGGTGTTTGGCGGACGGGTGTTTGAGTCCTCCATGCTCGCATTGGACCTTGATGGCTTTTGGACTTAGTCACACTCTGTGCCAAGACCATGGTGTCCTCCGTATCCGCCATGTCTGCTGATTGACCGGGCGGACTGTTGCTGTCTGCCTTTGGTCGTGGACTTGTGGTGGACTGAGGCTTGAGTCTTGCAGACTGCCTCGGGTTGGTGCGTACAGCCATTGAAGTGGGTTGCTGTCCTACAGTGGTTGGGAGCTTTGCGGGCTGATGCCTTGTCCGCATAGCTTGGGCGGACTGGAGAGGGTTCGCCAATGTTGCCTTGCTCCTAGCGGTTTTCCTTAGTATCCGGCTAAGTCCTTGCGGACTCGGTGGATGGTGTTTTTGCTATCGTGCGGGCTAGAGTGGTGTCGCTATCTCTAGGGCGGTGACCACACTCCTCACCTCACCTATAAATAGGACCCCCTGGCAGGTCTACAGTAACTCGAGTGAACAGTAAGTTGGGTTGGGCGAGGAGCTGCAGTCTGAGTTTGTCTATCCGCGCGGATTGATTCAGTGCTGACGTTTGCTGTGTGCAGGTCGCGCGGGTAGCTTCAAGGAGCCAGGAGTTTGGCTTTGACTTCGGTCAAGTACTTGGAAGTGTGTGGTCTCTGCGGATTCAGTAGGAGGTCGCTCTGTGGCTTGTCAGCGCTGTTTTCATCTTTGTCAGCTTCAATAACCTGTCCGCCGGCTTCAGGCGGGTAGGGGGTGTTCCTCAGTTCAGGTTCAGCAGGAGTCGAATAACGGTGTGTCCGCACGGCCTCGCGGCTTCGGCGGACTCCATGGCTATTCGGGGATTGTAGTTTAAGTTCGGGCGAGCTCAGCGGACTCGGCGACCTCGGCGACCTCAGCGGTCTCGGCGGACTCCGGTGCTGTCCGCCCGGCTTGTGTTTTGGTGCTTTCTGTTTACAGCTGTTATACTAGCGAAATCATGTCTCGCTATGTATGCCTCGTGTTGTAAAGAAGTGAATGAATAAAAGATCTGCTTGTGCTTCCATTGTTTGTTGGGATTAACCTTTGTTTCCTTGGCTTTCCGCTGGTTCAACGTGAGAACTGGGTAGTTCCGAAGATATTAATTTGGCGTTTGGGCTATCTTGCTGACCACGTTGAGAAAATTTAACATGGTATCAGAGGGAGGTTCAGTTGCGTGAGCGGAAGTCAACCAGTGTTGTTACTCAGTGATTGAGTGGTGATCAACCTGTGTTGTTGCTCAGAGCTTCTGAAAGGTTGCCAACAGGTGTTGCAATGGAAGGGAGCTTTGCAAGAGGTCTGGGCATTGAACTCTTAACGCCGACTAACTTCAAGAAGTGGAAGTCGTGCATGAAGAGTTATCTTCTTGGCGAGGAGCTGTGGGAAGTCGTCGGTGGTGACGACAGGCAGGAAGTCACTGCTGCTTTCGATACTGCTGAGCAGGTTAGGCTCTGGAGAAGAACAAATGCTAAGCCGGAGTTCATTCTGAAGAGAGCCGTGACTCCGGAACTGTTTGATCACATCGTTGGATGTGAGTCAGCCGCTGATATTTGGACAACCATTGATGAGTTGTTCAATAGGAAGAATGTGGCGCGGCTTCAGTTCCTGGAAAATGAGTTGGCCAGGGCAACGCAGGGAGACCTTTCCATCTCCAAGTACTTCTTAAAGATGAAGAGCTTGTGTGCTGAGCTGTCGGCACTGGATCCTGATGAGCCTATCTCTGAGGCGAAGATGAAAAGGCACATTATCCGTGGCTTGCGAAAGGAATATGTGGCCTTTGTAACATCTGTTCAAGGGTGGGCTACTCAGCCGTCTTTGCTGGAGCTGGAGAATCTGCTTGCATCGCAGGAGTGCTTGGCAAGGCAGATGGCTGGAGTGAACCTGAATCAGGAAGGCAGCGAAGCTCTCTTCTCAGGTAAGAAGAAAGGATGGGAAGGGAAGAAGAAGAAGAAGGTGCAGGTCGCTGGTGAGAAGGAGACTTCAACTTCATATCTGCCGGAGAGGAGCAATGCTCCTAAGGACTGGAAGAAGAACTTGAAGTGCTACCGGTGTCATCAGCGAGGGCACTTCAAGCGGGACTACAAGGTCAAACTGCAGCCTGGGCATGCTGCGGGAAAGGAGGAAGCTTGCTCGAGAAGTGAAGAAGCAGAATAGGGCGGAGCTTTTATGACAAGCACTTGTGTCCGGGCCTTGTCTGATGAGGACTTCAACGACGAGTGGATCGTGGACTCCGGGTGTGGTCATCACCTCACTGGAGACAAATCGAAGTTCACCTCCATGCAGGCTTACTCAGGTAATGAAGCTATTATCACTGCTGATAATACTGTTTATGAGTAGAGAAAGAGGGGGTCGTGTCTTTGGGTAGTGATTAGGGGCCACTCACGTTAAGGAGTGTGTATCACGTACCGGGCATGAAAACAAACCTCTTCTCGGTGACCAATGCGGTGGATGCTGGTTATCACGTTCTGTTTGGGCCAACAGACGTGAGGTTCCTTCGCAACGTATCAGCGGTGAAGGCTGATGTTGCTCATATAGGGAGGAGGGTAAAGAACTTGTTTGTTCTTGCCACCAATTCTTATGTTGATAGGATGAGGGCCAATGATAGCGCTGCTATCTGGCATGAGAGGCTGGAGCATGTTGGCATGGACAAGTTGAAGGAAATGGCGAGTAGAAGTCTGGTGAAGGGGTTGCCGAAGTTGTCCTCCTTTGGTGATGGGCATGTTTGCGCGGGCTGTCAATACGGTAAGGCACATCACCTTCCGTTTGATAAATCACAAACAAGGAGCAAGAAACCATTGGAGTGTATTCATGGAGACCTGATGGGACCGACGGTTACTGCCAGCCTTGGTGGAAGTAGATACATGCTTGTCTTGGTTGATGACTACTCAAGGTATACTTGGGTGTACTTCTTAAAGGAGAAGTCGGAAGCCTTCCGTTTGTTTGTGGAGTTTAAGGAGTTGGTAGAAGGCCGGCTTGGCTTGCGGATTAAGAAGCTTAGAACTGATAACAGGGGTGAATTTGCTTCCTCCGAGTTTTCTAACTTCTGCAGGAAGCACGGGATCCAACAAGAGCTTACTTGTGCTCACACTCCACAACAAAATGGGGTAGCGGACCGGAAGATCCGTCATCTGACGGAGACCTGCAAATGTTGGCTTCATGCGAAAGATGTTCCAAGGTCCTTTTGGGCGGATGGGATGTCTTGTGCTGCTTATGTCATCAACCGGATGCCACTCAGCCCTATCAACATGAAGACTCCTATTGAGTTGTTGCTGAAGGAGAAGCTGAGTGTTATACACCTTCGGGTGTTCGGTTCAACTTGCTACGTGCATGTCCCGGATGCTTCACGAACTAAGCTGGATGCGAAGGCAAGGAAGCTTGTCTTTGTTGGCTACGATGAGCGGAAGAAGGGATGGAAATGTATGGACCCTGTGATGAAGAAGTTCGTGGTGTCAAGAGACGTTGTCTTTGACGAGCTGACGTCATATGGAGGTGGCTCGGTTGAGCTAACCGGAAGTAGCAAGGTTGATGAAGCACCGGTGGTGGCTGCTGAAAGCTTGGAAGAGGAGCTTGCTGTTTCACCAGCAACTCCTGTTGCTTCTAACTCCGAGGCTGAGCCTTCTGGCTCAGGAAGCAGGGGGAGCACGGCTCAATGCTTGCCCCAGGTAGGAGTTGAGCCCGAAGAAGCAACGGAAGCAGTGAGCAAGGAGCTGACCCTTCGGAGATCGAAGAGGGTGGTTAAGCCACCGGCTCCGTACTGTGATGGGAATGCAGTGAGATTTGTCTCCTACTTCTTTGCAGGTCCTCTGGATGAGCGAGAGCCTGCAAACTTCAACGAGGCCACTGGAGTGAAGGAGTGGGAAGGTGCCATGAAAGAAGAGATTGATGCTCTGAAGAAGAATGAAACCTGGTACCTTGTGCCCAAGGTTGATGGCATTACTCCGGTTACTTGCAAGTGGGTGTACAAGTTGAAGAAGAAGGCTGATGGGAACATTGATCGGTTCAAGGCTCGCCTGGTCGCTAGAGGATTCTCACAGCAGTATGGAGAAGACTATGAGGAGACATTCAGTCCAGTTGCAAAGATGACTTCAGTAAGAGTGGTGATCGCCTTGGCTGCTATCAAGGGATGGAGGTTGTGGCAACTCGATGTGAAGAATGCCTTTCTTTACGGAGAGATTGACAAGGATATCTTCATGGATCAGCCTCTTGGTTTTGTCTCTGAAAAGCATCCGGACTATGTCTGTAAACTCAGGAAGGCCCTCTATGGGTTGAAGCAAGCTCCTAGAGCATGGTATGAGAAGATTGCAGAGTACTTTCAATTCTGTGGATACCTTGCTTCCAACTCGGATTCAAGCTTGTTCGTCAAGAAGAAGGGGGAGCTACAAGTCTTGGTCCTGCTGTATGTGGATGACATGATCATCACAGGGAACTCGGAGGGGGAAGTAGCGAGGCTCAGGGCAGAGCTTGCTATACGCTTCGAGATGAAAGACTTGGGAGAGTTGCATCACTTTCTCGGTCTTGAAGTGGAGAGGAAGGAGTGTGGGGTTCTCATTTGCCAGAAAGGGTATGCTGATCGCATTGTGAAGCAGTTCGGCATGGGCGAAGGGAAGAAGTGCTCTACTCCACTAGAACCTGGGCTGAAGCTTCGACGAGATGAGGGAAGGGTTCTTCATGATCCCTTGGTGTTCAGGGATCTTGTTGGGAGCTTGATCTACCTGACGATTACAAGGCCGGACATTGCTTATGCTGTTGGCCGAGTAAGTCGGTATATGGCTGAACCAAGGCAATCTCATCTAGTGGCGGCGAAGGGTATTCTGAAGTACGTCAAGACTTCTTCTGACATGGGACTCCTCTATAGTAGGGACTCGGAGTTTGCGTTGCTCGGGTACACGGATGCTGACTATGGTGGTGATTCGGATGATCGGAGGTCTACATCAGGTTATGTGTTCACTTGTGGTTCAACTAGCATCTCGTGGTGTAGAAAGAAGAAGGACTCAGTGTTGGTTTCAACCACGGAGGCGGAGTATAAGGCTTCGGCCTTGGCTGCTCGGGAAGCCGTTTGGTTGAGGAGGCTTATAGAGGATGTTCATGAAGAAGTGCAAGGGCCTACTTTACTCCGGGGTGATAATGAGAGTGCTCTCAAACTGGTTAACAATCCAGTGTGTCACGCTAGGACCAAGCATATAGAGATTGATCACCACTTCATCAGGGAGAAGGTGTTGGAGGGGTCTCTGCTGGTCGGGCATGTTCGAAGTGAAGATAATCTTGCTGACATCTTCACGAAGCCACTGTCGAAGGGGCACTTTGAACGCTTGCGCAGCTTTTTGGGCTTGGTCACCACTTCCCACTTCAAGGGGGAGTGTTGAAATTTGTGAAGTGAAAGTGGTTGACGGGACCGGTCGTGCGGCCTGGTCGGACAGTGTTGGCGGACTAGGCGGACTGGGCGGACTGCGATGTGCGGCCTGGTGGAAGGTCTAGTGGAAAGCCGGCTGTCTTCTAAGCGGGTTGTTTGCATGGAGTCCGCGGACTATGCGGCCTGTTATCTGCGGATATGGTGTTTGCTGATTGGTTTTACCAAGGAGCGGCCTGAGCGAATAGAGGCTTGCGGACTGGTGCTTTGCTCAGTGGTCGCGGTGCAAGCTTGTGCTGATAGGCGGTTTGGCTCGTGTCCGTAGTGTGGGCTATTGCGGACTGGTCTTAGAGCTTGGCTAAGGCCTTGTCGAGCTCTGGTGGTACAGCAGGTGCTTTGCTGTGGAGGTCTTTGGAGGACTGGTTTTGGAGTCCGGGAGATGGCTGCTGCGATGGGGCCGGAGTGTGAGGAGCTTGCGGACTACTGGCGGTCTGTGCTACGGTGTTTGGCGGACAGGTGTTTGAGTCCTCCATGCTCGCATTGGCCCTTGATGGCTTTTGGACTTGGTCACACTCTGTGCCAAGACCATGGTGTCCGCCGTATCCGCTAAGTCTGCTGATTGACCGGGCGGACTGTTGCTGTCTGCCTTTGGTCGTGGACTTGTGGCAGACTGAGGATTGAGTCTTGCGGACTGCCTCGGGTTGGTGCGGACAGCCATTGAAGGGGGTTGCTGTCCTGCAGTGGTTGGAAGCTTTGCGGGCTGATGCCTTGTCCGCATAGCTTGGGTGGACTGGAGAGGGTTCGCCAATGTTGCCTTGCTCCTGGCGGTTTTCCTTGGTATCCGGCTAAGTCCTTGCAGACTCTGCGGATGGTGTTTTTGCTATCGCGCGGGCTAGGGTGGTGTTGCTATCTCTAGGGCGGTGACCACACTCCTCACCTCGCCTATAAATAGGACCCCCCTGGCAGGTCTACAGTAACTCGAGTGAACAGTAAGTTGGGTTGGGCGAGGAGCTGCGGTCTGAGTTTGTCTGTCCGCGCGGATTGATTCAGTGCTGACGTTTGCTGTGTGTAGGTCGCGCGGGTAGGTTCAAGGAGCCAGGAGTTTGGCTTTGACTTCGGTCAAGTACTTGAAAGTGTGCGATCTCTGCATATTCAGCAGGAGGTCGCTCTGCGGCTTGCCGGCGCTGTTTTCATCTTTGCCAGCTTCAATAACCTGTCCACCGGCTTTAGACGGGTAGGGGGTGTTCCTCAGTTCAGGTTCAGCAGGAGTCGAATAACGGTGTGTTCGCGCGGCCTCGCGGCTTCGGCGGACTCCGTGGCTCTTCGGGGATTGCAGTTTAAGTTTGGGCGAGCTCAGCGGACTCGGCGACCTCGGCAACCTCGGCGGTCTCGGCGGACTCCGGTGATGTCCGCCCGGCTTGTGTTTTGGTGCTTTCTGTTTACAGCTGTTATACTAGCGAAATCATGTCTCGCTATGTATGCCTCGTGTTGTAAAGAAGTGAATGAATAAAAGATCTGCTTGTGCTTCCATTATTTGTTGGGATTAACCTTTGTTTCCTTGGCTTTCCGCTGGTTCAACGTGAGAACTGGGTAGTTCCGAAGATATTAATTTGGCGTTTGGGCTATCTTGCTGACCACGTTGAGAAAATTTAACAGAAACCACCACTTTATTTTATATATTAGGTAAGTGGTGTGGTGTGCCATTAGAGGCTGAAACCGGCTGAAATCAAGTGAACCGACACTTTCCGGTTTTTAGCATGCGTGGCATGCAGGTATTAAGAGGCGCCCGATAGGCTTAAAGCAAAGGAAAGCCGCGATTTTCCCTATTCTTCTCTCCCGAACCTGCACACCTGCACAAGCGACGGAAGGAAGACGGAAACCGCCGATCTTCACTGAGCTCTGATTCCTCCTCCGTTTTTCGTGATTTTTCCTCCGATTGAAAGGTAATCACTTCCTCTCCACTCCTCTTGCTCCTTTTATGAACTTTTTACATGGATTGTGAATGGTAGAAACTTGAGATTTTAGGGTTTTTTCGAAAAGTTTTGTTTATTTCATTTGAAAAGTTTCTGTAATGATTTTTCTATCTAAATCCATGAATTTGGGGAAACCCTAGTAATGGATAACTTGATTTTGATCTTAGGGTTGAAATAGATGAAACCCTAAGGGTCTTTAGCATGAATATTATGATGCCCTTCCTCTAAACCAGTGAAAGTTCACTAAGTTGAACCTAGGGAAACAAAACCCTAAGTGTTTAAAGAGGTCTTTGACCTAATTAGGTCAAGTAGAACCCTCAAAGGGGATTCTGACATAATATTTGACCTAATTAGACCTAATTAGAGATCTCAAGTTAGAGGTATTATAAATGAATACACCTTGATTTAATTTTTAGGGCAGCAATCTCTTAGGGGATTTTGAAGCTAACAATATCGCCGATGTAGGATATGGCTTCTCGAGGCAGTGGAAGGCAAAAACTGTATCAGACGTATGATAAATAAGATGGGATGTACTTTTCAGCACTTCTTTTACTCTGTTATGATATGTATTTATATATATAAGCAATGATGATTATATAACTGCCATACTCTGAATTGCCTAGTGAATATAGTAGATTAATGGAAATTGCGACGGTAGCCTAGGTAAGAGGGGCTGTTACAGCTGGAAGGGCAGAAGATTTGCCTAAGTCTACAGGCATTGAGTGAAGTCTATTCACTCAATGCCAGGTACGTAAAATCATTGAGTATAGTCAACCAAATAATTGGCAAGCTGAGAATGTGGCTAAGTCCACAGGCATTGAGTGAAGTCCACTCTCTCAACGCCATGACATATGTACAACCTCGGGCTCACAGGAGGCAAATCGAGGAGGAGTGTTGAGTTAGGGGCAAGAGGGGCGAAAGGACGGCAGGGGCTAGTGGGACCATAGGGTCAACTCGCCGGTATCCTAAAAAGGGGCAGAATATGATGGGCGAGGTGGGAACATCAGAACGATGAGACGGCTCTCGCGATGCGCGCTGGCCCTTTATGGCGAGACACCTCTTGCATGGCGGGGGACTCATGAGATGAGCAGATAGGCTCGTCTCGCCCGTCCGCTATTTTCTCACTTGCCACAGGGGAAAAAAAGGTGTTTTTACTTTCTTACCCCCAAGGGGGATTTTACTCTTTTACCCCAGGTAATTTTCCCCTTTTACCCTTTGTGGTCTGCGTATAACCATTCAGAACAGCGGAGTTTGGATGTTGCAGACCCAACCTAGGGTATTCTGGTAATTTCTGATCGGTTCAGTTTGGTTATTGGCAGGTCAAACTCAGAGGCCTATAAATAGACCGATAAGGTGCCTTGAAAAGAGGCAGGAACCCTTTCTATCTTCTTCCTCTAAGGCACCTAGCTCATCACTTGCTAGGGAGGGGAAGAACTTCTAATTCTTCCAGGTGAGAGGTGGGACCTCCGAGCTGAGACCCTCGGTCTGTTTCTGGTTCTGAGACTCACGTCAAGAGGGTGTTTTGAGAAGAGTAGATGTGACCTGCAACTTCAGGTCCAAACTCTAGGTGAAGTCAGGTTACTGGCTTCAACATTTTTGGTGCAGTGAGCATGGACAACAGCCTACATAGAAGAATCTTAAGCTACCTCATGGCAGTAGGTCATGGAGAAGGAGATGGGGATGAGTCTGAGAACCCGAGAGGATTCGTAGGAAGGGAGGAATTCATGGCATCCATCAAGGGCATCATGGACATGTTGCAGGGGATCTCATGGCAGGGCGACTGCTCGACTCCTTTACCTCAGGCGCCCACTCTCGCGCAACAGGATGAGCTTGTCTCGGCAAGGGTTGGAGAGGATGCCCCTGGGAGTCGACCCAGCAAGGAAGTGCTGATAGTAGGAGGCGGGCGAGACATGGCAGGAAGGGAGTTATTCCCAAGCCCTACGAGTGCCGTCTCGCCAGGAGACATTGTCACACGAGTGGGAGTGGCGAGACCCGTGGCAAGAGGGTCCCCATTTTGTGAGTTGATCCTTTCAACTCCAGTCCCAGAAGGGTTCAGAGAGCTTGAGATGAACTACTATGTGGGAAAAGACAACCCTCTCCAGTAACTGCAATGGTTCGAAGATGCGGTCTACATCAGGCAGATGACGGACGCGTTCAAGTGACATCTTTTCGCCATCACCTTGAAGGTCAAAGCTTGGCACTGGTTTCATCAACTCCCAACAGGCTCGATATACAGTTTTGAAGATCTAAGTAGAAGCTTCCAGATGCGTTTCTCAACCTCAAAGAAAAGGAAGAAGAATCCCGAGTCGATTTTTCTGATTCGGTAGAGGGCGGATGAGTCCTTGGCCTAGTATGTAGACAAGTTCTAGGAAGAGATTTTGGATATTCGGGAGGTTCCTGGATTTTCTCTCCAGATGGCCTTCACCGTTGGACTGCGGGAGGGCTTCTTTAAGACGAGACTAATTCGGAAGGTGCCACTGTCATTTGAAGGGCTGATGGAGAAGGCCTCGAAAGAGATAGCGATGGAGGCGGCAAACCCGGCCTTCGCTAGAAAACTGGCAAGGTTGACGGAGGTCGAGTCAAAAGAATCAGGAGGGGGAAGATAGCAAGAAGGGAGAAGGAGGGAGGAGCCAAGGGCATCGGCATATCAGGAGTTGGATTGGAGGCAGCAAGGAGGCCCTGCCCAAGGGCAAGGAAGAGGTCTCCCCCAGGGAGGAAGGAACCATCAAGGAGGACCTGGAATGTTCAACCAGCAGGGGTGGGGATATGGTCATAGACCACCCCTACCCCACCTCAGCAAGCTATGGCCATCGACCGAGGGAGAGGTAGAGGCAGGGAACGAGGAAGAGCAGGAGCAGGAGCAGGAAGAAGGAGGAACCCTTAGGAGGGGAGATAGGGGAGGAGGTAGCATTGACATATTGTGACTTCCATGAGGAGGAGGGTCACGCAACGGCTACCTGCCCGAAATTTTTGGAGATGAAGAGGGATAGGGGAGCAGGGGAACATCAGCTACCTGTGCAAATAGTGGAGGTGATTAGGACCGGGGAGGAGGACCGGTGTGTGGATCGAGCAGATGTAGGAGATTGAGGTGGGATCAAAGTGATCCATGGGAGAGTAAGGATTGAGGCTTCCCGTAAGGCGAGCCTTCATACAATGTACCGTCGGAGCGTAGCCTCAATGTCACAAGCCCCTTCCCCGGACAAGAAGATCACCTTCTCTTGAAAAGACATGCCGGACCATGAAGATCCCTTTTATGATGCGCTGGTGATCCAGACTACCATCAAAAACTTCACGGTGTCACGGATCTTGGTCGATAATGGGAGTTCGGTGAATGTCACCTTCAAAAAGGCATTCAACGAGATGAGGGTGGAGGCTCGAAGGGTTCTGGCAGTGGATGGGCCGTTGTTCGGATTGTCGGGAGAAAGAAAGGAAGTCAAGAGGGGAGTGGGACTCTAGGTGACTCTGGGGGGGGGGGGGGGGGGCTGTCCAGGAATTGTTGTTTTGTCATAGTAGATACCCCCAATAGTTACAACACCAATTTTGGGCATCCCTTGATCAGTGCCTTTAGGCGTATCCCGTATGTACAACCCTTATTCATCGAGGATGGGTCCTACCACAGCCAGGTCAGTAGAAGTCAAGGTCAACAAGTCAAGATAGATGTCAAAATCAGTGCGCAAGACCGTAGAAGGCCTGGATGAGTATGGCGAGCTCCCCTCACATACTCGCCAGGTAGGCGAGTAGGCGAGATACTCGCCCAGCCCGTGCGAGTTTCCCTTGGAAGTCGCCAAGTCGCCAGGGGTGGGATATAAATATGACCCATCCCCTTGGATTTCCCTATAAATAGGATCCCAGGGGTACAAGGTGGGGGATGAAAAATCCTCTGCAGGATACTCGCGTGCTCTCCTTTCGAGATACTTGACGAGCCTTTTGATTGCTTTTCCTTATAGACCAGGTCGCGACCTTGCGACTTAGTCACCAGCTAGTCTCCCTCGTACCTAGTTCAGCCATTTTTTGTTGAGAATGGGCTGCTCCTTATGAGCATCCGGGTACGTGGTGGGACCTTCCTGCCGTAACATCTGGGTCCTGTTTTCCTTCATTCTTCTTCCTAATCATCCTAGCCATCTGGTCTTACCGTTGAACCAGTAACCTTAGGCGGCATTGTTCCGAATTTTGAGGTTGGGAATTTTATTGGCTTCAACACTTGGTGCGGTGAGCATAGATCGTAGCCAAGGACGAAAGTTTGGTGGTTTAGTAAGATGGCCAATGGTGGAGAGCATGGAGAGTTGGCTGGAAACTCAGAGGGAGTTGGTGATCTCGCGCAAGGAGGCGAGTTCGTGACGGTTACTGCGTTTGAGGAGTTAGCGAAGAGGATTGAGAAGACCATCCTCGCCGAGTTTTCTCATCGCCCCTATATCACAGCGACATCCCCTCATTGCGTGACACCAATGGATGAGGAAGTGTCGTCGAGACGAGCTGGGAAGGAGCCTGCTTGGGCAAGAGAAGAGCGACTGATGCAGTCGCGACATCATCCGGCGGGCATCCAAGGGGTTCGTTTTTGGGATCCGATGTCGCCGGCGAGATACCGTAATACTCGCCAGTGAAGCGAGTATGATGTCTCCAGTGAGGATGAAACTCGCCACCGCCAGGGAGGGAGGAGCCCCTTCTGTGACGAGATCCTCGCCGCCCCCATTTCTGAAGGGTTCAGAGAGCCCATTCTCACCTACTACTCTGGCAGGGATGACCCTGTCAGGCATCTTCAGTGGTTGAAGATGTCGTCTCTATCCTCAACATGTCCGATGCGTTCAAGTGACGGTTCTTCTTCGTCACCCTCAAAGGCAACGCAAGAGACTGGTTTCACCAGCTGCCAACAGGCTCCGTCTACTATTTCTCCGATCTACGTCGGGGCCTTATGACGAGGTTCGCGACATCCAAGAAGAGGAAGAAGGAGGCAACGAATCTCTTCAAGATTACCCAAGGACAGCATGAGAGCCTATGTCATTACATTGACCGCTTTTAGGAAGAGATCTTGGAGGTCAAGGAGGTGGATGACTTCACTTTGATGGTGCCCCTGAAGTTCGGGTTGAAGCAGGGTCTGTTCAGCAAGGAGATGGGGTCTAATCCCCCAAGGTCTGTTGGATCCCTAGTTGATTTGGGCTAGGTTCACTAGCTTAGGATGTGACCCAACATGTATAGCCAGGGTCAATTTTGTGTCCTAGAGTCTAAGCCAAGTCCTCAGAGTCAACATCAGATGGACCAGCTATCAACAAGACCATCAGAGAGTCAAGACTTAGAAGATTTCAAGACTAAGTAAAATGAGTTCGACGTTCGTCGAACTCAGGTCGACGAAAGGCATTCTGAGCTCGACGATCTTGAGACACTTCTCTGTGCTGAGCTCGATGATCTTTGTTCTTTATTTGACGAAGACTGAGGTACTTTAACAAGCTAAAGTCAAGATAACTCCAGATTTTTCTAAGTCCAATTTCAAGCTTTGATCGACGAACACGATTCTGAGCTCGACGAACTTGGACCTCAAGTTCACAACTTCTCAGGTCAACGAATTCAGTACTTTGCTCGACGATTTGTGGTCTATGATTTGAATCCTTCTCAGTCAGAGACTTTTCAGATTCTAAGTCCACAATCATTCTTCAGTCGACGAATTTGGATCTCTGTTCGACGAATAAAGATTGACAGTGATGATTATCTGTTCGATGAACTTTGGATCTCTGGTCGTCGAATGAAGATTGTTAGTTCGACGAAGATTGAAGCAGAATTGACAAGTTTCCCTTGAAGACAAATTGCTATTATCTGGTCGACGAACTCATCAGCTCAGCTCGACGAACTGTCAACTCAGGTCGACGATTCTTGTTCTTCGTTCAACGATTCCAGACTAGGTCTTCTCCAGTTTTCCGTCCCATTTCTTGGCGATGATTCCTGAGTAATTAATGCTCAATCTTCTCAGAATGTTACCGTTGGAACGAGCATTGATCATGGATTATTTCATGCCATTTTTCCATGGGACAGTTAGGGAATTCATTGATTGTCACTTCCTTCCCAGGCCGACTGCAATTATTGCTCAAACATTCAAATTTCGAATGTTCCTCAGTCAGTAAAAAGTCAGAAAAGAAAATATTAAACAGAGATACAGATACACAATGATATAGACAGACAGACAGACAGTGATAGCATTCAAGAACAATCTTACAGAAATCAAAAGATCTTTTCTGCAATCAGCCCAGGCCAGATAACATCAAGAAGAAGAAGAACATTCAATCTACATCCAGAGTCTTCTTCTTTCAATCCTACAGGACAACTTCAGAAGGACAACAATAAATCTATCTGTCAAAGAAGTTCCTTAAGCATTCTCTGGTCAAGGCACTCAAGCTTTTGAAGACCTGTCACCCTGAAGTAGTGCTCCAGATTTCTTGATACATTCAAGATCTCAGGGGGAGCAATCTGCTGAAATCAATCCACAAGTCTTCTTAGTTGTTATTGAGAAAGAGAAGACACCATCACACTTTTTCCATCCTCTGTACAGGGTTTTAATTCCCTTCAAAATTATTCCTGGTTGCAAGTCTCCTTCCAAAATACTTGAGATTTTGGTTTTTGAGCACCTGAACAAAAGCTCATTGGTGTCAGGCACCTGATCAAAAACCTGAGTGGATTCCTACCAGGGTGGTAGAAGAGTGGATGTACACAGGTTGGGGAACCACTATAAATTTTTTGTGGCGTCTGGTTGCCCTTTTTCTTTTGTTTTGGCTGTGTTCTGTGATTGGTTAGGTTGCTGTGCTTATTTCTGTATTTAATAACCTGTTCACCTAGGATTACAACAAAAGTTGTAAAAAGTTTTTAAGAAAGCACAATACTCTATTCACGCCCCCTCTAGAGTATTTCAGATCTAACCTGCACTTTCAATTGGTATCAGAGCCAAGTTGGTTAATCTACCACACCTTAAGAGGTTAATTGGTTGTACATGCTAACACCTGAACCATAAAGATCCCTCTTGTTAGATCTGACTATTTTGTTTTTGTTATTAGATTTATTTCTTCACAAAAATGGCTCAAAACAAAGATTATGCAAGCATCAGACCTCCAGTATGCAATCTTAACAGATTTGCCATCTGGAAGACAATAATCAAATTATATATGAATTCTATTGATGAGGACATTTTTGCTTCTATCTTGACAGGAGTACCTCCAGCACCTACAGCTTCTACAAGCACCTCTACCAACATGACTGTAGTACCTCCTCCAGAGAATAATGATGCCTACAAGAAAGCCAAAATTGCAGATGCAAAGGCAATGAACATCTTGGCTCAAATTATGTCTGATGACATATTTCAGAAGGTGGCTGAGTGCACCTCAGCCAAGGCCATTTGGGATTCCCTCAACCAAATGGTAGCTGGCTCAGCTGATGAAAGGAAAGACAGAAGATCAAATCTCATATCCCTGTATGAGAATTTCAAGAAGGATGAGGCAGAATCAGTTGTTGAAATGTACAACAGGTTGAGTTCAATCATCAATGAGCTCAAAACCTTGGATAAGGACATCACCCTGATAGAGGTGAATGACAAAATCCTGATGTGCTTTCCTAGCTCTTGGGATTCAAGAATCTAGCCTATCAAAGAATCCATAAGCCTAAATGAGATATCAACTGAATCTCTGCTAGGCAAATTAAAGTCTTATGAGTAGTTGATCAAATCAAGAGAAGTAGCTGAACAGAAAGCAACAACTCCAGTGAGAAAAGATCACAGTATAGCCTTAAAAGCATCTGAGGAAAGTGAGACCTCAACATCCAATGAGGAATTCATGAGCCTCTTTGAAAAAAGATTCTATAAGATGGCTTGAAAAGATTTCAGAAGAAAATCATCCAGGCAGGATGATAAGCCCAGATTTGACAAGACACCAACCAAGGAGGTTGTGTGCTTTGGATGCAGAAAGCCTGGACATTATATTTTAGAATGTCCAGAAAACCAGAAGAAGGAGAAAAGCAGAGAAAAGGACTCCAGGAGAAAACACAGCAGCAGACCCTCCTCAAGCAAGTACAAAAAGAAAGACAAGGGCTTTGTTGCTGAAACATGGAGTGATACTGAAGAAGAATCATCCTCTTCCAGCTCAAGTGAAGAAGAGGAAGAAGCCAGATCTAAGGAGGTTTGCCTTATCACAATTGATGCCTCCAGGAGCTGCTTAGGATCAGAAGGAGAATCTAAAGATGAGGCAGTCAGACTCAGAGGCAGATCAGGTTCTTTCAAGCTTTGATTTTAATTCTGATTTATTTAAAACGGAATTCAAAACTATGTGTTTAGATTTAATTAATTCAGAGAAAGAAATAAAAACCCTTAGAGAAAGACTAGGAAATCTTGAATCAGTTAACTCCGAAAATCTTAAACTAAAAGATCAACTAACTTTAGCAAATGAACAGATAATTAAATTAAAATATGATTTATGTGAGACTAAACAACTTGAGCAATATATTAATGGAAGAAGTCTCAAGCTGATGGACATAACAAGCACTGTAAATGCCAGATTAAATGGCAAGCTGGGCTTGGGTGCATCATCAGGTTTGCCCCCTATAATTAAGAAAAACATTCTTATAATACCCATTAAATTTGTTTCTATCAAGGGAAAATAAAAGATAATAGACAAACCAATGTCAAAAAACAACCCAAAACCCATAGATAAGAGAAATAAAAATCAGAAAACAGCTAATAAAAACAAGGTTCAGCAGCATTCGTCGAACTCAGATCGACGAAATGTGGCCAGTTCGTCGAACCCAGATCGACGAACGCCGAACGCAAACTTCAATTATAACAATTTGTCTAACTGCGATCGACGAACTTTGTATGGTTTGTCGAGCAGAGGCCGACGAACTTGGGGCGCAGAAAATGACTATTGTCATTCTCTGAGCAGAGATCGACGATCTCAGCCCTATTCGTTGAACTCTGGTCGACGAACTTACAAGAATTCATCGAACCCAGAAGGACCAAACATAAATCATTTCTCTAACAGAAATTCTAAGCCAACTAATAGGCCATTCAATCTACTAGCTGATTGGGTTATTCCACCTAGGAGATATCACCCCTTAGGTTATAAATCTCAATCTACTTTGTCTGTTATATCCAGCTTTTCTTTTCAACAAAATAAAGGACCCAAGGTGACCTGGGTCAAGAACAATTGAGTTTTGTTTTTCATTACAGGTACAGGTGAAGAGCTGTCCAAGGGTGAGTCAGACCTGGTACTTGGACAGTGGTTGCTCCAAGCATATGATAGGCAGCAAGGACAATCTATCCAATTACAAGTCCAAGCTAGTACCAAAGGTGATCTTTGGTGATTCAAACAGTGGCCAGTCTGAAGGATATGAAGCAGTAAAGATTGGAACAGTTACCTTCAAGAGAGTAACATATATAAGAGGACTTAAACATAACCTAATATCCATAAGTCAATTATGTGATGAAGGTTATCAGGTACACTTTAACTCTACCTCTTGTTCTATCATTAATAATCAAAATAAAACTATTTTAATTGGAATTAGACAAGGCAACATATATCTAGTAGATTTTATTTCTGTAAAAACTGATGTTTGTTTACTCAATATCACTAGTAACCAAAATGAGTTGTAGCATAAAAGATTAGGTCATGTAAACCTTAATAATATAGCTAGGTTATCTAAAGACAACCTTGTTAGAGGTTTACCTTCTGGCCCCTACAAGAAGAAAAACCTATGCAGGGCTTGTCAGTTAGGCAAGCAAACTAAAACTAGTTTCAAATCCATTAATAAGAGTGATTCACCTAGGATTTTGTACTTGCTTCATGTGGATCTATTTGGAGCCATTACAGTACAAAGCCTAGGAGGGAAGTCTTACACTTTAGTGATTGTTGATGACTTCTCCAGATTTAGTTGGGTAGCCTTTCTGAGAACTAAGTCAGATACATTCAAGATTCTTACAAATTTTCTCAGGACCATACAGATTGAGTTCTCTACTCATGTTGCATTGATCAGAAGTGATCATGGCACAGAGTTTGAGTCTCTTCTTATGCATGAGTTCTGTGAGAAGGAAGGTATCAGGCAATGCTTCTCAGCTCCTAGAACTCCCCAACAAAATGGGGTAGCTGAAAGGAAAAATAGGACACTCATTGAATCTGTAGGCACATTATTGGCAGATGCTTACATGCCTCTATCATTTTGGGCAGAAGCTGTAAACACTGCTAATTATGTCCTGAATAGAAGCTTTATACATAAGCTGAAAAATAAGACCCCCTATGAATTGCTTAAAGGGAAGAAACCTAAAATCACATATTTTAAAGTTTTTGGTTGCATATGTTATATTCACACAAACAACAAAAGATACATTAGAAAGTTTGAGGCTAAGACTGAAGAAGGGATTTTTCTAGGATATTCCCAAGTAAGCAAGGCCTATCCACTCTTAAAATTGAAGAGTCAGTCCATGTATCTTTTGATGAAGCTAACATGTCTTATAAGGAGAAAGAGATTTCTACCAATAGGTTTTTGCAGGTTCCACAACTGTGTGAGTCTATGGATGGACTAAACCTTACCCAAGAGGTATCAACCCATCCTTCTCCACAGGTTGCTGAAGATAGTGAAGAAGAAATTCAAGTGCAAGTGGCTGAACTTCCCTCAACAGCTAATAACATTCCTCAAGAGGAATTAATTACAAAAGCTGTTGCTGAACAAACTCCACCAACTAATCTTGTCACACTTAGAGATCACCCCAGATCTCAAGTGATTGGAGATATTTTAGCAGGTGTACAAACAAGGCATCAACTCAACCAAGACTTGATGCATGCCTGTTTTCTCTCTCAGATTGAACCACTCTCCATCCATGAAGCTGAACAAGATCCCCACTGGATCGTTGCAATGCAAGAGGAACTAAATCAGTTAGAGAGATGTAGAGTGTGGGATTTGGTTCCAAGACCTCATAACTACCCAGTTATTGGAACCAAATGGGTCTACAGAAACAAGCTAGATGCTCAAGGAAATATAGTGAGAAACAAGGCTAGGCTTGTTGCTCAAGGATACATGCAAGAGTAAGGAATTGACTATGACCAAACCTTTACCCTTATTGCAAGGTTAGAGGCCATAAGAATATTCCTTGCCTATGCAGCTCATAGGAGATTCAAAGTTTTCCAAATGGATGTCAAGAGTGCATTTTTGAATGGAGTGCTTCAAGAAGAGGTTTATGTAGAACAACCTGCAGGTTTTATCTCTCTAACTCAACCCTCTTTTGTATTTAAATTGCATAAATCTCTCTATGGTTTAAATCAAGCTCCAAGAGCTTGGTATGAGACCTTAGCAAGCTTTCTTTTAGAGCATAAATTTACAAGAGGAACCATAGATAAAACTCTTTTCACTAGACGTCATAAGGACCAAATTTTGTTAGTACAAATATATGTGGACGACATCATCTTTAGGTCTACTGATCACAAATTATGCAAGAGGTTTGCTGACCTCATGCATTCCAAATTTGAGATGAGTAGCATGGGTGAGCTTTCCTACTTCCTTGGTCTCCAAGTGAAGCAGCTCCCTGATGGTATCTTCCTCTCCCAAGCTAAGTATGCTAAAGAGCTTATTAAGAAGTTTGGGATGGGTGATTCTTCAGGAATGAAAACACCTATGACAACAAATGCTGTTGTGGATTCTGATGCAGCAGGGAAACCTGTAGACCAGAAGCTTTATAGGGCAATTGTTGGATCCCTATTATACCTAACAGCTAGCAGGCCTGATATCATGTTTGCCACATGCCTTTGTGCTAGGTTCCAAGTGAACCCCAAAGAATGTCACCTTATTTTCTTAAAAAAATTTTTGAGATATATAAAGAGTTGACAAAATCTAGGACTCTGGTATCCTGTAGAGTTAGAGTTTGAGTAAACTGGATACTCAGATACTGACTATGCTGGATGTAGAGTGGACAGGAAGAGTACCTCTAGAACTTGCCAGTTCCTAGGTATGAGACTTATCTCCTGGTTTTGTAAAAAGCAAACATCTGTGCCTACATCAACTGCAAAAGTAGAATATATGGCTGCTGGCAGCTGCTGTTCACAAATGTTATGGATACAAAACTAACTCCCAGACTATGGTGTCAACTTAAATAATTCAACATTATTTTGTGATAATACTAGTGCTATTGCTATAGCATAGAATCCAGTTCACCATAGTAGGACTAAACATATTGACATAAGACATCATTTCATTAGAGATAATGTAGACAAAAAGAAAATTAACCTAATACATATTTCTACTGAGTTACATAGAGCAGACATTTTCACCAAACCCTTGGATGAGAAAAATCATCTGTTCTTTATAAATCAACTGGGAATGATCAATGTAGAAGAGTTAAATTAGTTTCTGTCTGCATTCAATGAATTTTCCAGAGTTCGTTGAACGGAGTTCGACGAATTAGGGAAAGTTTGAGAGATGCTCGTCGAACGGAGATCGACGAATTCTCTGTGTGGAAACAATTTTCGTCGACCGGAGATCAACGAACTTTGATTCAGAAGATATTTCGTTGAATGGAGTTCGACGAACTATGTTCGATTCTTCTGGATGAGATCGACGAATTATTTGTATATAATTTATTTCGTCGACCTCAGTTCGAAGAACTGTTTCTTTTTCGTGGAACGGAGATTGTCGATTCATATTCTGGAAAAAATTATATCTAGGTTTTCTTCGACCTCCATCCCGTGCTTTCAGTTTTCTTGCTCTTGATCGTCGTTTTCTCTGTCTCTCTTGCAGGTCATCAATGGCGATTCCAGCGAGCACCTTGGCTGCCATGAAATTCGACATCGGTTTTGACATGGATTTTGATTCATTCCAGCATTCTGACCCAATATTTCTCTACATTCTGGAACTTTTAGAGGAACTTGGTCTCAAGGACTTTATGACCAAAAGGATTAAACTGCATGCAACTGAAATTAGAGAATGGGTATACACTTCTACTGTTTCTGAGGAAAATGTCTTGACAGGAAATATCAGGAGTAATGTTGTTTCTTTATCTCCCGCCGTTCTTTCTGAAATTTTTGGGTTGGCAAATGGAGAAGACGATCTGGATACAGATTCTGAAGAGTTTACGTCGATGCTGAATCTGATGGGGTTTACCAGGAGTAACCCTAACAAGTTGTTAAAGAAATAACTTTCTACCGCCTACCAGTTCTTGGCGGACATTGTAGGAAAAGTGCTGATGGGCAAGCACTCTGCGCACGATTACATAACCAGACATCAATTTCTTGTCATGTGCGCGATGGTGAATAAGCGTCCCATTGATTGGAGCAAGATCTTCTTTGAATTAATAAAGAAGAAGAACAGTAAGAAAGAGGTTTGCTTTGGAAGAATCTTGAGGATTTTTCTTCAAGAAAAAGCTGGTGAATTCATGGTCTCCCCGACCAGCTTCATCAATGCCAGCAAGCGCCTCACATGCGCTTTGTTTGGCAGATGGGAGAGGACGATCTCCAAGCCATCCAAGGCTTCCTCCTCTTCCATCCCAGCTTTTGAGAGCACCAGGGCTGTGAAGGCCACTCCCCACCCTGCAGAAGAGGCAATCCCATCTCCACAACCTCTTCCAGCAACCCATCTTACATCTTCAACCCATATTCCATCTCCTCCAGCACCCCAATCACACCAACATTCTTATGTGCCTATTCCTCCTCTATCCCCTCCATCTGTTCCCCCTACTTCATCTACTTCTCTACCTTCACCAACTACCTCTCCATCTCTGGCACCCTCCACTGTATCTACAATCATATCCCTGCTCACTCCCCTCATCAAATCCCTAATCACAGAGGCCATTACACCTCTTGTGAATTCCATCAATTCTTTATCTGCCCAGGTATCTATTCTTTCTGTTGCCCCCTCTTCATTCAGGGGCCTGGCTCCAGGTTCTCTTGAAACCAAGCAGGGGGAGATGCTCTGTGATGAAGCAGCAGCAGATGTAGATGCAGCAGCAGTTCCTTCTACAGCAGCAGATGCAGATGCAGCAACAGTTCCTTCTACAGCAGCAGCAGATGTAGATGAAGCAGCAGCAGTTTCAGATGCAGATGCAGAAATTTTGCCAGAATTTGATTCTGATTTGATTGAATTAACTCATTTTATGGATACTGACATTGAATTAGATGAGTCAGTTCCAGAGCAAATAAAACTGGTGGTGATTTCCATTTAAATCCCACAGTTAATTTGACTGTCTTGTTGAGAAATTTTGATGCTGTATATATGCTGTCTCTTCCAGAATACTTTACTAAGCCACAGTTGGCTATTGTTCCCTATACTTCTCCAATAAGTCCAGCAGTTGCTAAGCAACTCTGTGATAGTTTTGTAATTCCTGTTGTTGCTCCAACCTCTGAAGTTATTCCAGAAGAGATCTCAACCCCAGTTTTTGTTATGGATGATTCCCCAATGCCTGACCTGGATGCATTGATTCAGGCAGACATTGAGGAAGAGAATAAAGCTCAAGAAGACTGCTCAGTCTTAATCAGTTCACCAGTTCCAGCTCCAGCTCCAGTTCCAGTTTCAGCTCTAGTTCCAGCTCAACCTGCCAATCCCTAGATTTCTGCAGCTACCCTAAGAGCAATTGATACTCTGTATGATAACCCTCAGAGTTCTAATACTGAAGATGATGAAGAAGATGATGATGATGATTCAGATGAAGAAGCTTCAAAGAAAAATAAGAAAATACTGTCAAAGAAAAGGAAGGCTCCTACTCCTCCAGCTCCTAAGCCTAATCCAACTGCTGACACTCCCTACTACATTCTGCATAATGTCACTCCTTATAAGGGAATTCCTGCTTGGATGTGGTTTTCTAAGAACTAGCAAAAGGAAAGTAAAAGAAGTAGGAGATATTCTCCTCCTCCAGTCCACAGATATAGAAAGGATCCACCTCCTCCTCCTCCTCCAGCAGCTGGTGCCACTGGCTCTAGCTCTCAGAGATCTGCCCCCATACAAACCTATCAGAGACATCAAGGCAGATCATCTGGAAGCAGTCAGCAAAGTCATCATTCCTCATGAAATCAACAACAACATCAACAACAACAACATCAACATATATTTGAAGAACAGAAAGCTGACAGTCCTAAAAGACCTTACTCTCCTCCTATTCCATTTGAAGATCCTGAAATAGCCAACACTGCAAGAATGGCCAGGTTCCAGGAACTTATTAGTCTGTCCCTGATTAATAAAGCTAAAGATGAAGGTAAAGACATTTCAGGATACTCAACCATGTCTAAGTACAGAAAGGAAGAACTAAAAAGGTTTGACAAAGGCAACAAACTCTTCAATGTTGATGATTACATGAAGCTCCATCCTAAAGCAGTTGTCCCCAGAGCTACATCTCTGAAGATCATTGGGGCAGCTGACATGACAATGACTCAGGTACAGGCTCAAGATCCAAACAGAGAAATTATCTTCAAAAAGCCAGGAGAAAAGACAACAGAAGACAGGTCTATGTAAAAAAAGAAGAAGTAATCTTTATTTTGTTTCAATTTCTTTCTGCATTTGTTTTCAAACTATGTTATTTGTTTAAACAAAGCCTGTATATATATATATATATCTGCTGTATGTGTTAGTAATTCTCTGCCAGATATATTTCTTTTTCTTGCTTTGTTTATCTATTTTGAGTCTCTTAGTGACCTCACCCAAATAGGGGGAGATTGTTGGATCCCTAGTTGATTTGGGCTAGGTTCACTAGCTTAGGATGTGACCCAACATGTATAGCCATGGTCAAATTTGTGTCCTAGAGTCTAGGCCAAGTCCTCAGAGTCAACATCAGATGGACCAGCTATTAACAAGACCATCAGAGAGTCAAGACTTAGAAGATTTCAAGACTAAGTAAAATGAGTTCGACGTTCGTCGAATTCAGGTCGACAAAAGGCGTTTTGAGCTCGACGATCTTGAGACATTTCTCTGTGCTGAGCTCGACGATATTTGTTCTCTGTTCGATGAAGACTGAGGTACTTCAACAAGCTAAAGTCAAGATAACTTCAGATGTTTCTAAGTCCAATTTCAAGCTTTGGTCGACGAACACGATTCTGAGCTCGACGAACTTGGACCTCAAGTTCACAACTTCTCAGGTCGACGAATTCAGTACTTTGCTCGACGATTTGTGGGCTACGATTTGAATCCTTCTCAGTCAGAGACTTTTCAGATTCTAAGTCCACAATCATTCTTCGGTCGACGAATTTGGATCTCTGTTCGACGAATAAAGATTGACAGTGATGATTATCTGTTCGATGAACTTTGGATCTCTAGTCGATGAATGAAGATTGTCAGTTCGACGAAGATTGAAGCAGAAATGACAAGTTTCCCTTGAAGACAAATTGCTATTGTCTGATCGACGAACTCATCAGCTCAGCTCGACGAACTGTCAACTTAGCTCGATGATTCCTATTCTTCGTTCGACGATTCCAGACTAGGTCTTCTCTAGTTTTCCGTCCCATTTCTTGGCGACGATTCCTGAGTAATTAATGCTCAATCTTCTCAGAATGTTACCGTTGGAACGAGCATTGATCATGGATTATTTCATGCCATTTTTCCATGGGACAGTTAGGGAATTCATTGATTGTCGCTTCCTTCCCAGGCCGACTGCAATTACTGCTCAAACATTCAAATTTTGAATGTTCCTCAGTCAGTAAAAAGTCAGAAAAGAAAAGATTAAACAGAGATACAGATACACAGTAATATAGACAGACAGACAGACAGTGATAGCATTCAAGAACAATCTTACAGAAACCAAAAGTTCTTTTCTACAATCAGCCCAGGCCAGCGAACATTAAGAATAAGAAGAACATTCAATCTACATCCAGAGTCTTCTTCTTTCAATCCTACAGGACAATTTCAGAAGGACAACAATTAATATATCTATCAAAGAAGTTTCTGAAGTATTCTCTGGTCAAGGCACTCAAGCTTTTGAAGACCTTTCAGCCTGAAGCAGTACTCCAGATTTCCTGATACATTCAAGATCTCAGGGGGAGCAATCTGCTGAAATCAATCCACAAGTCTTCTCAGTTGTTATTGAGAAAGAGAAGACACCATCACCCTTTTTCCATCCTATGTACAGGGTTTTAATTCCCTTCGAAATTATTCCTGGTTGCAAGTCTCCTTCCAAAAGACTTGAGGTTTTGGTTTTTGAGCACCTGAACAAAAGCTCATTGGTGTCAAACAGCTGATCAAAAACTGAGTGGATTCCTACCAGGGTGGTAGAAGAGTGGATGTACCCAGGTTGGGGAACCACTATAAATTTCTTGTGTTGTCTGGTTGCCCTTTTTCATTTGTTTTGGCTGTGTTCTGTGATTGGTTAGGTTGCTATGCTTATTTCTGTATTTAATAACCTGTTCACCTAGGATTACAACAAAAGTTGTAAAACGTTTTTAAGAAAGCACAATAATCTATTCAACCCACCCCCCCTCTAGAGTATTTCAGATCTAACCTGCACTTTTAAGGTCTGTTGAGGAGATGATAGAGAGGGCGAATACGTCCGTCCGAGGAGAGGAGAAGAATAAAGATTTCTTGGCATGGCTAGACGGAGATGCTTCGATGGAAAGAGAGAGAACATGACCTTTTGGGGCGAAGGATGGGAGGACACCAGAGAGGTAGGTCGACAGGAGGAAGGAAGAGCTGAGGAGAAGAGAGGTGAGGAGGATGAGAGAAGAGCTCAGGAGGGTGGAAGAGAGGAGGTAGGAGAGGCCTCGATGACAAGAGGAGAGGAGGCCGACAGAGGCCCAGACAAGAAGAGGGGAAGCTAGGAGGTTCCAGTATCCCGATGAACGTCCCCAGTGGAGGCCACTAGTGAGACCACATTTTCAAGAGGAGAGAAGGAATGACAACCGGCAGTGGGAGGCCGAGGAGGAGGAAGAAGGGAGGTAATGGCCATCGCCCGTCAAGACAACAAGCGTGGCCAGAGGGAGCAACAGGCGATACGCCAGGAGGTGGAGATTCCACTCTACTACGACATCCATCGAGTAGAGGGGCATGGGACTTTGGCCTGCCCGGAGTTTTTGGAAGCGAGGAAGAGGTTAGAGGCAGGAGTAGCAGAGAGGGAGTAGTAGTGGGAGGAGGTCCCGGTCGGACAAGTAGCATTCGAAGCTCCGATGATGAGGAGGAATGATGATCGTGTCGACCTGGAAGGTTGCGGAGAGGTGATACATGGCATAGGAGGTGGACATGTCGGAGTAATAAACGGAGGAGCTGGGCTCGGAGCTTCCTGCAAGGGAAGTATCCATCAGATCTACAAGAAGAACGTCGCCTCGACGTCACAGAACCCGCCGCCATTAGAAGAGATCACCTTCTCAGAGGAGGACATGCTGGGGAATGAGAACCCCTTCCACGATGCCTTAGTTATTCAGGCTGTCATCGAAGACTTCACCGTCGACCGAATCATCGCGAATAACAGGAGGTCGGTAAATGTCACCTTTAGGAGAACTTTCGTGGGGCTTCAGGTGGAAGCGTCTCCGGTCAAGGATCCAGATGGACCCCTCTTTGGCTTCTCAGGAGAGAAGAAAGAGGTGGAAGGGGTAGTGGAGCTTTTGGTTACTCTCGGCGGGACTTCGATCCAATGCCTCTTCATCATCGTCGATGCGCCAAGTGGATATAGCGCCATCTTCGGGCATTCCCTCATCAATTATTTCAAGGCCATTCCGTCGTCATACAATCAATGCTTGAAGTTGTTGAAATTTCCCTGACCTTGGAGTGAGCAGGGGTTATCTCAACCAAAGATAGTCACAACCAGAAACACATACAACACAAGAGTCTTTATTGATTAACAATAATCTTCTTTACAAGGCGAGACATACATGAAGAGACATGCTTCATCAAACAACCATCAAAGGGAAAACAGAGACTATAAAAACAAGACAAGACAAACAAGCCACGCGGACTCAAACACCAAGCAGCCAGTCTACTACTTTGGAGTCCACACAGTCCGCCAGTTCGCCAAATTGCAAGCCAAGCCGCGCGAACTACCCCTTATTCCAATGCTAGCTCTAGCTGCCGATCAGCAAACCGCCTAACCGCGAGGTCGCTTAGCCGCCAGACCGCACAAGCTGCGATGCCGAATAAAACAGACTGCCTGAAGTAGGTGACTTATTGAACCCCGAACCAAGTTGCCAAAGAGAAGACCGTCTGGTCGCTGTCCGCGACCTACTATTTTTCGCCTGTTGCTTAACCGCAGAGTCTGCACTGTCCCTAACTGCAATCAGAGCCAAGTCCTGGCTTTCCAGCGCTATTCGCACAACCTGCACATCACAAACTAGTCAACTCTATCAAACCGCGAGGACACCAAAAGTCAGTCCGCAGCAACTATTGCGGGCTCAAGTTACTGTTCACTTACTTCGGTTCTATATTATTCCTGATGTGACATGAGTCGTATTTATAAGCACGATGATGAGTGTGGTCACCGCCCTAGCCGACATGGGTCCTATTTATTGATTAGCAACAATATTCTTTACAAGGAGAGACATACATGGCGAGACATGCTTCACCAAACAACCATCAAAGGGAAAGCAGAGAATACAAAATCAAGACAAGACAAACAAGTCGTGCAGACTCAAACACCAAGCTGCCGGTTTACTGCTTTGGAGTCTGCACAGTCCGCCAGGTCGCCAGACCACAACCCAAGCCGCGCGGACTACCCCTTATTCCAATTCTAGCTCTAGCCGTCGATCTGCAAACCGCCTAACCGCGAGGTCGCCTAGCCGCCAGACCGCACAAGCTGCGATGCCGAATAGAACAGTCCGCCTGAAGCTGGCGACTTATTGAACCCCGAACCAAGTTGCCAAAGAGAAGACCGTCTGGTTGCTGTCCGCGACCTGCTGTTTTCCGCTTGTTGCTTAACCACAGAGTCCACACTATCCCTGACCACAATAAGAGCAAAGTCATGGCTTTCCAGCGCTATCCGCACAACCTGCACATCACAAACCGGTCAAATCTATCAAACCGCGCGGACACCAAAAGTCAGTCCGCAGCAACTATTGCGGGCTCAAGTTACTGTTCACTTACTTCGGTTCTATATTATTACTGATGTGACATCGATCCTATTTATATGCATGATGATGTGTGTGGTCACCGCCCTAGCCGATAGGATTACCGCCACATCCTGCAGTAAGACGTCTCCACAGTCCGCGGATACATTCCAGTCCGCCGCTATCGGTGCAGGATAGCCAGTCTGCCATTGCTTCGCCAAGGCCGGACACAACGCAAGTCCGCCTTGTCGCCAAAGGCCAAGCCAACGCAAAAGCTTTACCAAGGCCGGACACATCACCAGTCTGCCTTGTCGCAAGGCCAAGCCAAGACCGCCACAGCCGAACTCTGCAACAGCTATCCTCCTATCCGCGGACACAGCTCCAGTCCGCATATCTCGAGCCAACAGCCTCGCCATCAGGCAACTGCCGGACTCTGCGGACACACCGATCCAATCCACTCATACTGCGGACAGCTTTAGTACACATATCCCTGCAAACAACTCCAGTCCGCATTCCCTGAGTCAGCCTTGTCACTAAGACACCTACCAGACTCAGCGGACACTACTCTAGTCTGTTTACAACAGACACCTTCAGTCCGTATCTTCCGCAGACAGCTCCAGTCCGCATATCCCACAGAGAGATACAGTCCGCATATCCTCGGTCCACACCAGCACGGTAGCTGTCGGACTCAGCGGACCCAGCTCCAGCCCACACGCAGTCGTGGACACAATCTCCAGTCCGCTTCTCCAAACTCCCAACCAAGGCACACAACACTTTTGACGAGCTTGGAGGACTGAGACACAGTCCGCACTCCACTGTGCAATCTCCCCGGACTGAGCCAAACATGGACTTGGTTCAGAATCAACCAAGTCCACACCACTGGCCACAAGGGCCAGTCCACACTTACTGGCGGACACTGGATCCAGTCAGCCAAACCTGGCGACCTACAACACCTGTCCGCACTAACTGGTGATCTCCGCAACTTCCACTTATTGCTTCATCAGAGCAAGACCAAGGCTTCTGCCAAGCAGGTCTGCCGAGCTCCAGTTCTTTAGTCCACTTCCCGCCGGACTCCGCGGATAGAGTTGCTATCCACCCGATTACCTTATGGGATCCAACTGCTTGCAGAGCATAAGCCGGCCTGGCTAACTGCCACTGTTGTCTGCGTACTCCATACAAACAGACCGCCCAGGCCGCCACAGAACAAGGTGTCTGCACCAGCCCCGCTGACGTGGCTGTCCGCCAACCCTGTCCGCGTAGTTCACGCGGATAGGTTGCCCAAGTCTTCCATTCACCCACTTTCACTTCACAATTTTCAACACTCCCCCTTGAAGTGAGAAGTGGTGAATAACTCCAGTAGCTAACCTTACACCTGGTCCCTCTGATAGCATCTATAAAGAGATGTCCAAGATAAAGTCCTCGCCCCGCATAACATGGACCATGAGGGAGCCCTCCAGCATCTCCCAAAATGAGCCATGCTTCCCTCTGCCTTCTTCTTCAACTTCAACCTCCACTCATGTATCACATGAGTATCACCAACAACCTTAGGCACAAGTGTCCAAGTCTCGTCACATCTGATAGAACTCAGCTCCTCAGCTTTGGTGTCAAACACCTCCTTGATTCTAGTAGGGTCATCACAGCTAGAAGGAACTCGCTCGACCTGAGGGCTTGTAAAGAAACATGGGAGTAAGCTCGTCGTGTTCCCTTCGCTATATCGAGCTGGTGGGTTACTGATCCTCTTCGATCTCCGAAGAACCTAATCATGGCTAACCACCTCCACTGCTCCTCCTGAACCAGCTCCGTTCCCTGGCAAACTCGGAATAATGCTCCACTTGCTTCCTGAACAAGAAGCCACCGTACTGAAACCAGAAGCACCTAGAGCAACACTCCCCCTGCTACCTGAACCAGAAGCCTCCGCTCTCAAACAAGAACTACCTGGAACATCACTCCTCCTGTTTCCTGAACTGGAAGCCTCCGCCTTCGAGACATAAGTACTTGGAGCATTGCTCCCCCTACTTCCTGACCCTAACGCCTTTGCCCCAGAGCTAGAACAACCTGGAGCTCCTGGTGACTCAGGAAACTCCACCTGAACCTTAGCAGCAGCCTCCTTCAGCCCACCATCTGACCTGCTCACCTCTAGCTCCACATAAGAGCTATCCCAATACGATGTCAACTCATCGAAGACAACGTCTCTCGATACGATGAGCCTCTTCATCACAGGATCCATACACCTCCATCTTCTCCTCTGCTCATCATACCCAACAAAGACTAGCTTTGTCTTGAGAGTATCCAGAGTGTGTACGTAGCAGGTAGATCCAAACACCCGTAGGTGCTTTACACTGGGCTTCACCTCGAACATCAGCTCATATGGAGTCTTTACATTGATCGGACTAAGAGGCATCAGATTGATGACATGAGCAGCACAGGCCATCCCTTCCGCCCAAAAGGCCTTAGGAATGCCTTTGCCCCGAAGCCAACACTTGCAGGTCTCCGTTAACCAACGGATCATCCAAGTTGCAACACCACCTTGTTGTGAAGTATATCCACAAGAAAGCTCCTTCCGGATCCCATGCTTTCTGCAAAAGTTCGAGAACTCGGTTGAGCTGAACTCACCACCTATACTTGTCCTCAACTTCTTGATCCGCAGACCAAGCTGGCCTTCCACAAGCTTCTTGAACTCCACAAACAAGCGCATCATGTTCGACTTCACCTTCATGAAGTATACCCAAGTGTACCTTGAATAGTCATCAACCAATATCAGCATGTATCTGCTGCCTCCAAGACTGGCAGTGACGGTCGGTCCAACCAGAGCACAATGGACAACCAACAAAGGTGCTTTACATCTGGATTGTGCCTTATCAACCATAAAGCGATAAGCTTCACCATGCTAACATCCCGCACATCCCGCACATCCCTGACCATCGCCATAGGATGACAATCTAGGCAAGCCTCTTACGAGTCTTCTTCCTGCCATTGCTTTCAGCTTGTCCATCCCTATATGCCCCAGTCTTTCATGCCAGATAGCTGCACTATCACTGGCCTTCATCCGATCAACACCTGAACTTGTTGAAGTCCCAACTAAGTTCTTCTCCTTAATCCCAACATGAGCTACACTCGCCGAGAGCAAGACAACCTTGCACTCCTTCCTGAGATGACCATGCTGCTTGCATTTATAGCACCTTGATCCTTCCTTCCTCTTCCCATCATGCCTATGAGAAACACTCCTCTCTTGCTGATATGAAGTAGAAGGACCATCCTCTGCAGCAACCTTCACCTCCTTCCTGAACAACCCATCAAGGGAAGTCCAAACCTCCGCAGCTGACCGACATCCACTGATGTGGTCCAAGAGCTCCGATGAGATCACCTGCTTTAGAATAGACTCCGCTTTCGCATTTGTCTCCTTCTAAGATCTCATCTGTTCAGCATTGCTAGCAGTAGCCTCTTGTCTTTCTGCTCCGCAAACAACCTCCTAAAGATCCTCGCCAAGAAGAAAGCTCTCCATACAAGACTTCCACCTATCAAAGTTCGTCTCTGTAAGGAGATCAATTCCAAGACCACTTACATCTTCCACTGCCATGGTTCTACCACTGGTTCCCTCTTCACAAGAGCAACAACGACTTCATTTGATCACTACTTATCCACTCCAATCCAGCTCTAATACCATGTTGAAACTTCCCGGACCTTGGAGTGAGCAGGGGATATCTCAACCAAAGATAGTCACAACTAAAAACACATGCATCACAAGAGTCTTTATTGATTAACAACAATCTTCTTTACAAGGAGAGACATACATGGCGAGACATGCTTCATCAAACAACCATCAAAGGGAAAGCAGAGACTACAAAAACAAGACAAGACAAATAAGCCGCGCAGACTCAAACACCAAGCCGCCGGTCTACTACTTTGGAGACCGCACAGTCCGCCAGGTTGCCAGACCGCAACCCAAGCCGCGTGGACTACCCCTTATTCCAATGCTAGCTCTAGTCGCCGATCTCCAAACCACCTAACCGCGAGGTCGCCTAGCCGCCAGACCGTACAAGCTGCGATGCTGAATAGAATAGTCCGCCTGAAGCAGGCCACTATTGAACCCCGAACCAAGTTGCCAAAGAGAAGACCGTCTGGTCGTTGTTCGAGACCTGCTATTTTACGCCTGTTGCTTAACCGTAGAGTCTGCACTATCCCTGACCGCAATCAGAGCCAATTCCCGGCTTTCCAGCACTATCCGCAAAACCTACAGAACACAAACTAGTCAACTCTATCAAACCACGCGGACACCAAAATTCAGTCCGCAGTAACTGTTTCGTGCTCAAGTTATTGTTCACTTACTTCGGTTCTATATTATTCCAAATATGACATGGGTCCTATTTGTGGGCACGATGATGAGTGTGGTCACCGCCCTAGCTGATAGGATTACCGCCACATCCCACAACAAGACGTCTCTGCAGTCTGCGGATACATTCCAATCCGCCGCTACCTGTGCAGGATAGCCAGTCCGCCATTGCTTCTCCAAGGCCGGACACAACGCCAATCCACCTTATCGCCAAAGGCCAAATCAACGCCAAAGCTTTACCAAGGCCAGACACATTGCCAGTCTGCCTTGTCGCAAGGCCAAGCCAAGACAGCCATAGCCGAACTCTGCAACATCTGTCCTTCTATCCGCAGACACAACTCCAGTCCGCATATCCTGAGCCAACAGTGTTGGAACCCCAGTTATGATTTGGGTAAGGATCACTATTAGGTTTTCTTAGATTGACCCAAAATGTATAGTCATGAGTCATAGGTTTGTTTCCAGATGTGCCTCAGAAGAATTCCAAGAAATGCAGTTCAGTTAGAAAATCAGGTCGACGATCATCAAACTCAGTTCGACGAACGGAGAACTCAGGTCGACGAATTATGAGTTGCTTCTCTGAACTCAGGTCGACGAACTCTGGTCTCAAGCAAGAAGTTCAGCTCGACGAATTCAAGCTGAGCTCGATGAACTCCGAGCTCAGGTCGACGATCGCTAAACTCAAAGATCAACAAAGGAACCAGACTGTGTCGACACACAGAAGAATTGTGTCGACACATAGAATGTCTGTCGACACCAACTGTGTCGACACCTGATGCTAACTTTGTCGACACACAGGGCTTGTGTCGACACACTCAAGACAGCTCGACGAACTCCAAGTTCAGGTCGACGAATTATGCACAATCAATTACAGTTGGCAGAATTAATTGCAGCCAACATTCCCAGTGATAATAGCCGTTCAAACGGACAGTTACAGAAGAATTAAGTCAGGATCAATTCTCAAAGCATCTTCTACTCTCGGGAATGTTTCTTCTGCCATCAAGACTAAGGAATTCAAATGTCCAAACATATACATAGATAACAAGAAACACAGAGACATGAAGAAACACAGTGACAGGAAAGTGACAACCAGCGACAGGCAGTGATCAACAAGTAGAACACTCAAGCCAATATCATCAAAGCAACTAGAAGCCCTAGAGTAGAGAAGTGACATCAATCTGAAGAAGAAGAACATCCATTCATATCAAGAGTCTTGTTCTTCCTTATACTCTCCAGGATACTTCAAGGACAACAAACACCTATAAGTCAAGAAGTTCCTGAATCTCTGTTAGTCAAGACTGCAAGCTTGAAGGCCTATCACCCTGCAGCAAGGCTTCCATATTTCCCTAAACCATTCAATATCTCAGGGGGGGCCATTTGCTACCATCAATACTCCACAAGTCTTCTCTCTGATTGTTGACAGGGAAGACATAATCAACTCTCTCACCCCCACTGTGTAAAGGGTTGTCATCTCCCTTCAAAAGTGATTCTTGGTTATAAGTCACCTCACCAAAAGACTTGAGGTTTGGTTTTTGAGCACCTGATCAAAAGCTCATTGGTGTCAGGAACCTGATTAAAAATCTGAGTGGATTGCTACCATGGTGGTAGAAGAGTGGATGTACTCAGGTTGGGGAACCACTATACATCCTTGTGTCTTCTGTGTTGCTTGATCTTCTTACTTAATTTTTGTGCTATGATTTTCTTTATTGAAGCATATAACTCTAATTAGTTGTAGTTAAGATCTATCCCCATAACTTTCAATTGGTATCAGAGGAGGTTACTTTGGTTGTACAAGCTAACACCTGAACCAAAACGATCTGATAGATCTTAAATATCTTTAGAGTTTATCATGACACAAATTGAAGACTTTTCAAGCACCAGACTACCTATGTGCAATCTTGATATGTTTGCACTATGGAAAACAAGGATCAGGTTTTATATGGACACTATTGATGAAAACATCTTTAAATCAATTTTGTCAGGTCAAACTCAATCTCAGGCAACATCAAGCATCAATGCTGTTCCATCATCTCAATGGACAGATGCCAGAAAAAGCTTAAGATTGCTGATGCACAAGCAATGAACATCCTGACACAATCAATATCTGATGACATATTTGAGTAACTTGTTGAATGTTCATGTGCAAAAGAGATGTGAGACTCTCTCACAGCATTGGTTGCAGGATCAGCTAAAGAAAGAAAACTTAAAGTTGCAACCTGAAGTGACTCAGATTCTTCATCCTACACAACTGAAGATGAAGAAGAAGCAAGAGCAAGAGAATTTTGTATAATGGCAATAAATGCTTCTTACAGCAACACTGATGTAGAAACAGACTCTGAAGAAGAATCAGAGTGTGAATCAGAAAAAGAAGATCAGGTAATCTCTACCCTTGATCTTTCATTAAAAGAATTTAAGTTATTATGTAAAGATTTAATTCAATTTGAGAAGGAAATAAAACTTCTCAGAGAGAAATTAAATAATGTATCTTCAGAAAATATAAAACTTAAAGAAGATTTAAAAATTGCTCTTGAACAAATAAGTCATTTGGAATCAATTACAGAAAAATAAAAGTTAGAGAACATAGACAAAATAACTGAAGTTTTCCCAAATCAAACTAAAAATCTTCAGAAATTTCTTGTTCAAAATAATTCGTCGAACCGAGATCGACGAAAACAACACCATTCGTCGAACAAAGCTCGACGAACTATGAACAAATATTTCAATCTTAACTGGTCTAAAATCTACGCTCAACGAAATAGATATAATTCGTCAAACAGAGGTCGACGAAAATGGAACAAAGAAAACAATTTCCATTGTTCTCTGAGCAGAGATCGACTATCTCAATACCATTCGTCGAACTCAGTTCGATGAAATTACTTTAATTCGTCGAACTCAAGATTTCAGAACAGAAATTTTTATTCCTTTCAAAATTGTAATCAAACTCAATATCTTAAAAATCCTTTCACTGAGTGGATAATCCCTCCTAGGAAATATCATCCACTTGGTTATAAAAATCAACATGGATATTCCTTTATTTCTAATTATTATAAAAGAGAGCCATGACCCAAGGTAATCTGGGTCCAGAACTTCTAACCTCTCTGTTGGAACACCCTATTACTGATTTGGGTCAGGATCACTATGTCTCTTAGGAAACCTGTTTTAACCTCATTGTATAGATCTAAAGGTCAAGTAGAATTGAGTCTAAGGGTTAGTAGTTAGGTTTGGAAGCTGCCCTCATGACCAGGTTTTTCAGTTTCTGGAGACTAAGTCATTTCGTCGAGCTCAGTACGACGAATCGTCAAACTCCATTCGACGATCGTTGAGCTCACTTCGACGAGTCGTCGAACTCCATTCGACGATCTCTGAGCTCAACTTCATCAAGTCGTCGAACTCCATTCGACAATCTTCGAGCTCAGTTCGACGATCTTGACTCCAGTTTGTTCCGCTATCTCTGAGCTCAGTTCGACGATAGTTGAGCTCAGATCGACGATCTCTATTTTCGTCTAAGTCCAAATCTCTGAGCTCAATTCAACGATAGTGGAGCTCAGTTCGACGTTTTCTCTAAAGAGTTCAACGATTTTCAAGATTCAAATTCGGACAGTTAAGGAATTACTGTCAACATTTAATTCAGAGATCTTGTAGCCATTTTTCATTTAATCTGGAGCAAGTTTCAAGGAATTATCAAGGAATGTTTTATTGGACTTTCCTCCAGAAGATAAAAGCAATTAAGGAAGTAATTAATGATAGGCTAACGGCTATCTTGGACAGTGGATCATTTCTATTCAAAAAAAGGAATAAAAGATAAGATTTTTCATCCCTGAAAGAGAAGAACAAGAAGTTAGAAAAATATTCTCTGCAACAACAGCCCTCATAACAACAATTACACAAGAGAAAGAGAAAGAGTTGCAGACATTCTCAGTCTCAAAGATTCATACAAGAACACCATCACCAAAGGAGATCAACAAACTGAAATCTTCAGATCTCTTTTGATTCAAGTGTTCAAAAGCCATCATCATTCAAGACTCCAGACACCTCACATTTCAGTTGTTGCTGAAATCATCATTTGCTGGATATCAAATTTTCTGAAGGCCTATCACCCTACTACAAAGCTTCACTTCCTAAACAACTACAGATCTCAGGGGGAGCTTTGACAACATCCACTATCTTCTCTCTAACTGTTGACAGAGAAGATCATCTCTTTCCATCTCTCTCTCTCTCACTCTGCTGTAAAGGGTTTTCAAACTCCCTTCAAAAGTTTGTGTTTGGTTTTTGAGCACCTTATCAAAAGCTCATTGGTGGCAAGACACCTGATCAAAAAATCTGATTTGGTTTTTGAGCACCTTATCAAAAGCTCATTGGTGTCCAGGACACCTGATCAACTCATCCTGCAGTGGATTCCTACCTAGGGTGGTAGAAGAGTGGATGTACCCAGATTGATTGGGGAACCACTATAGCTCCTTGTGTCTTCTGGTTGCTTGTGTTTCTTTTTGTTTCTGGCTGTGGTTTGTGATTGCTTTGTGATTATTCTGTGGTTAGATTTACTTTATATTATTTGCTTCCCTGTTCACATAAGAATACAACAACTGTTGTAAAAGTTTTTAGCAAGCACCATACTCTATTCACCCCCTCTAGAGTATATCTGATCTAACTTGCACTTTTAATTGGTATCAAAGCGAGGTTGGTTAAACATACCACACATTGGTGGTTGCACAGGCTAACACCTGAACCCAAAGATTCCTATAGTTAGATCTGCTTGTTGTAGATTTTGTTATTAGAATTATTTCTTCACAAAACATGACCCAAAACAAAGATTATGCTAGCACCAGACCTCCAGTGTGCAATCTATCTAAGTTTGCACTTTGGAAGGCAAGGATTAGACTCTACGTGAATTCTATTGATGAGGACATCTTCAATTCTGTTTTGACAGTGTGTCCAAGACCTCCAGAGAATACAAGCACAAATGCTGTTCCACCTCCCTCAGGAACAGATGCAGAGATCAAGAAGTGGAAAGTAGCAGATGCAAAGGCTATGAATATCTTAGCCCAGACTATGTCTGATGACATTTTCCAAAAGGTGGCTGAATGTAACTCAGCAAAGGAAATCTGGGATAAGTTATCTGAGATAGTCTCGGGATCTGCTGATGAAAGAAAAGACAGAAGATCTCACCTCATAACCCAATATGAGAACTTCAAGAAAGGAGAAGCTGAGTCAGTAGCAGACATGTATAATAGACTCAGTCTGATAGTCAATGAACTGAAAACTTTGGATAAAGAGATCTCATTGACTGAGCTAAATGACAAAATCCTAATGTGCTTCCCAAGCACTTGGGACTCAAGGATCTGGCCAATCAAGGATGCCAGAAGTCTCAATGAAATCACAACATAAGCTCTCTTGGGCAAGCTCAAGTCTTATGAGCTGCTCATCAAAAATAGAGAAGAAGAGCAGAAGGCTGCCTCACCAGCCACAAGAAATGAAAAGCAATAGCTTTCAAATCCATTGAAGATCAGCCTAAAGACAAGGTCACAGGCAATGATGAGCTGCTTAGCTTACTGGCAAAAAGATTTTACAAAATGGCCAGAAAGGACTTCAGGAAGAGATCATACAAAGAGCATGACAAGCCAATGTATGATAAATCAAACAATAAAGAAATTGTTTGCTTTGTTTGCAGGAAACCAGGCCACATTGTGCCTGACTGTCCAGAGAACAAAAACAAGGACATAAAGGACAAGAAAGAAAGAAGAAAAGACAAGGACTTCAAGAAGAACAGCAATGGCAAACCCTCCTCAAGCAGGAACAAACACACAAGGAAGGGATTTGTTGCTGAATCTTGGAGTGAGACAGAAGAAGAATCTGAAACTTCTTCCAGCTCAAGTGATGATAAGGATGATGCTGAAGAAAAGGAATTCTACATGATGGCTATCAATGCCTCACAATACAATTCTGATGTAGAAGATTTAGAGTCAGACTCAGAGACTCAACTTGAAGAGGACCAGGTGATAAGTTCTTTTGATTTTAATTCTGAGGACTTTAAGTATGAATTTAAAGCACTATGTTTAGACTTATTAAAATCTGAGAAGGAAATCATTTCCCTCAGAAAACAATTGTCTGAACATAGTACCTTAAAATCAGAAAACCTCAAACTCTCTAAGGAGTTGGAGTGCTGTAGGGAGAAGATAGCTTCACTGAAAAGTGAGCTATCAGAGGCCAAAAAGCTTGAAGAATCCCTTAATGGGGAAGCATCAAGCTAATGGACATCATAAACACAGTGAACTCTAGATTCAACAGTACACTGGGCTTGGGTGCTTCATCCAGCCAACCTATAGTACTAACAACCCCAATTAAGTTTATTTCTGATAAAGGGAAGGGAGTTGTAGAGGTAGCTAGGAAGAATTCTAACTTACCCAAGAAATCAAGTGTTCAACAGAAATCGTCGAACGAAGCTAGACGATCGTCGAATGCAGATCGACGATCTCAGGCAAAATCGTCGAACTCAGGTCGACGATCTCTAAACCCTGAAATCTGCCACAGTCGATCGTCGAACGGAGCTCGACGATCTGACCCAAGATCGTCGAATGCAGCTCAACGATCATCGAGCAGAGATCAGAGATTTGAAAACTTCTTCACGGGTAAATCAAATTCCAATCCTAGGGGTCCTTCATCCAGATTTAACCCTTATACTGAATGGATAATACCTCCAAGGAGATATCATCCTGAAGGTTATAAGAGTCAACCAGGGATGTCATTTATTTTTGAATTTAAAGGTTATCAACCTAGGCTCAAGGTAAACTGGGTCAAAAACAAGTAAATTATTTTATGTGCACGTGAAGACCTATCCAACATAAAACCAACAATGGTATCTGGATAGTGAATGCTCAAAGTACATGACAGGAAGCAAGGACAATCTCACATCCTTTAAAGCCAAGCTTGGACCCAAAGTCATATTTGATGATTCAAACTTTGTACTAACAAAAGGATATGGTGCAGTCCAAATTGGGACAGTCACATTCAAGAAGGTAGCCTATGTGGAAGGACTGAAGCACAACCTGATCAGCATCAGTCAGCTATGTGATGAAGGCTACCAGGTGACTTTCAACAAATCCTTATGCAGGATCAAATCAGAGGACAACACAACTGTGTTGACAGATAAAAGGAAAGGTAACATCTATTTAGTAGACTTTCTTTCAACTGAAGTAGATATTTGCCTGTTTAACTCTGTTAGTAGACCTAATGTATTATGACATAAGAGATTAGGGCATATAAACCGTAGAACCTTTGCTAGGCTATCAAAGGACAATCTTGTTAGAGGACTACCTTCTGGCCCCTACAAGAAGGAAGAACTCTGCATGGCTTATCAATTAGGCAAGCAAACTAAAAATAGTTTCAAGTCACTTAATAAGAGTGATTCACCTAGGATTTTGTATCTGTTACACATAGATCGTTTTGGACCCATTACAGTACAAAGCTTAGGAGGGAAATCTTACACTTTAGTGGTTGTAGATGACTTCTCTAGATTCACATGGGTGTTCTTTCTAAAGAAGAAGTCTGATAACTTTAAGTGTTTGACAGAGTTTCTCAAATGCATACAGACTGAGTTCAATACTCACATTGCCCTGATCAGAAGTGATCATGGGATAGAGTTTGATTCTCTTCTTATGCAAGAGTTCTGTCAGAGTGAAGGGATCAGGCACACTTTCTCAGCTCCTAGAACTCCTCAACAAAATGGGGTAGCTGAAAGGAAAAATAGAACCCTTATTGAATCTGCCACTACATTGTTGTCAGATGCTCACCTTCCTCTATCTTTTTGGGCAGAGGCAGTGAACACCTCCAACTATGTGGTGAACAGAAGTTTAATACATAAACCGGAGGGCAAGACTCTCTATGAATTACTCAAAGGGAAGAAACCTAAAGTAGATTATTTTAGAATTTTTGATTGTATTTGTTATATTCATAATAATGACAAGAAGTACTTAATAAAATTTCAAGCTAAAGCTGATGAAGCAGTGTTTTTGGGATACTCCATGATCAGTAAGGCTTATAGGGTATATAATAAATCAACTCTTAAAATTGAAGAATCTGTGCATATATCTTTTGATGAATCTAACATGTCTTTCAAGGAGAAGAACACTTCTACCATAGAACCTTTGCAGGTACAATCTCTTGCTGAAGACTTGGACAGATTACAAATCATTCAAAAAGAGGAAAGCAGTGAAGATGAAGAATACATTCAATATCTTGATGAGAAACCTCTTGAAGAGCCAGTTGTTGTACCACAAGAGGAAACAACAACACAGGTTGGTGAAAAATCAACACCTCCTGTTGATTTAGTAACATCAAGAGACCATCCAATTTCCCAAGTAATTGGAGACATCTCAGTTGGTGTGCAAACCAGAAATTAGGTCAACCAAAACCTATTGCACACTTGCTTCCTATCTCAAATTGAACCTCAATCCATTCAAGATGCAGAGCAAGATCCACACTGGATCATTGCAATGCAAGAAGAGTTGCATCAATTTGAAAGGAACAAAGTTTGGGAACTAGTACCAAGGCCTAAGGATCACTCCATTGTTTGAACAAAGTGGGTGTCCAGAAACAAATTGGATGATCAAGGAGTAATTGTAAGGAACAAGGCAAGGCTAGTTGCTCAAGGGTACTCTCAAGAAGAAGGCATAGATTATGACCAGACTTTTGCACCAGTTGCAAGGTTGGAGGCCATAAGGATCTTCTTAGCATATGCAGCACACAAGGGTTTCAAAGTATACCAGATGGATGTAAAGAGTGCTTTTCTCAATGGAGAAATCAAAGAAGAAGTCTATGTCAGACAACCTCCAGGTTTTATCTCTCCAACTCATCCTGATTATGTTTTCAAATTGCACAAAGCATTATATGGTCTCAAGCAAGCTCCTAGAGCATGGTATGAGACCCTAGCATGCTTCCTTCTGAAAAATGAATTTATTAGGGGTAGAGTAGACCAAACTCTTTTTATTAGAACCCATAAGTCCCATACCCTACTAGTACAAATCTATGTAGATGATATTATTTTTGGTTCTACTGATTCAAATTTGTGCAAAAGGTTCTCCAATCTAATGCATTCCAAATTTGAAATGAGTAGCATGGGTGAGCTATCCTTCTTTCTAGGATTGCAAATCAAACAACATGCTGAAGGCATATTTATTTCTCAAACCAAGTATGCAAAAGAATTGGTCAAGAAATTTGGTATGTTTGAAGCATCTTGTATGAAAACACCTATGCCTACTAATGCTGTATTAGATGCTGATGAACATGGGAAACCTGTTGATCAGACAACATATAGAGCAATGATTGGCTCTTTATTATACCTAACAGCTAGTAGACCTGACATAATGTTTGTTACATGCATCTGTGCTAGATTCCAAGTGAGCCCTAGAGAGTCACACCTAACGTTAGTAAAAAGGATTCTCAGGTATATTAAAAGTTGTCCAAATATAGGTCTCTGGTATCCAAAAGATTCAGCATTTGACTTAATTGGATTTTCTGATACTGATTTTGTTGGATGCAGAATTGACAAGAAAAGCACCAGTGGAACTTGTCAGTTTCTTGGTGACAGACTTGTCTCTTGGTTTTGCAAGAAACAAACATCTATGTCAACTTCAACTGCTGAAGCTGAATATATGGCTGTAGGTAGTTGTTGTTCACAAATCTTGTGGATTCAAACCAACTCCTAGACTATGGCTACAACTTAGAGAAGTCTAAAATCTTTTGTGATAATATCAGTGCTATTTCTATAGCTCAAAATCCAGTCCTCCATAGTAGGACAAAACACATAGAAATTAGACATCACTTTCTAAGGGATAATGTTGAGAAAAATAAAATTGAACTTCAATATATCCCAACTGATTTACAAAGGGGAGATATTTTCACCAAACCCTTGGATGAAAAGAAACATACCTTCTTCCTAAATCAGTTAGGAATGTTAGATGTTGGAAGTCTAAAATAATATACAAGATTTTAAAACTCTAAAAATTGACCAAGACTAGGCAAACATCTTGATTCTTCTAGTGTATAGAGTGTTTCTGGTCTCTGAACTGCGCTCGACGATTTTCCCCCAGATCGTCGAACGGAGATCGACGCTTTCCGAAATCGTCGACCAGAGTTCAGCGCTTCTCAGATAGTGCTCAACTATCTCTCCAAGTCAGCGATCGTCGAACGAAGCTCGACGATTTTGTTCTCTGAACTATCGTCGAACGGAGCTCGACGCTCTCCAATATCGTCGAACGGAGATCGATGATGTTGATGATCTTTCAGTTTCCTTTAAAAGCCCCGATCGTCGAACTGAGTTCAACGATCTTTCCTTTTCTGCGTCGAATCCTAATATAAAATTCATTTTGCGGCCGTCATTCTCCCTTTGCACTTTCATTCTCTCTGTAAATTTTCTCTTTCCCTTCAAACTTCTCTACACTTGGTCGTTTGGTTGTTTATTTTTTTGCAGGCATCAATGACCATCTCAGTTGCAGTCCTGGCCGCAATGAAATTTGATGCAGGATTTGATATTGATATGGATTCGTTTAACAACAGTGATCAGATTTTCAGAGACATTCTAGAACTTTTTAAGGAACAAAAGTTAGTTACAATAATGACTACCAGGATCAAGTTAGCTGCTGATGAAATAAAGGAATGGGTATGTACTGCCCACAACCAGGATCAGAATACAGTTGTTAGATCAATTTAGGGAACCCAGGTATCTCTCACACCTGCTGCCCTGACAGAAATTTTTGGATTGAATTCTGGAGAAGAATCTGCTGAAATGTCTGGAGAAGAATTTTCTACTATGCTTGAGAGAATGAGACATTCAAATGCAAACCCTAGCAAACTGCTGAAGAAGAATTTATCTGTGGAGTACAGATTTTTGGCTGATGTTGTTGGGAAAGTATTGTTGGCCAAACACTCAGCCCATGATACCATCTCCAGGTATCAACTATATTTGATGGGTGCTATTGTAGATAAGAAACAGTTAAACTGGGGAGAAGTTTTCTTTGACCTGATTAAGAAAAAGAACAACAAGAATTTTGTCAACTTTGGAAGGATACTAGGGCTATTTCTTCAAAACAGATGCCCTACACTGCTAGTCTCAAATGGGATGCACATCAATGTCTCTAAGAGACTCTCCTGTGCCATGCTTGGAAAGTGGGACAGGCAAATTGTGAAGCCCAGCAGACCCTCTGCAAGTGCAACTTCAGGCACAAGGACTGTTGCAGTCTCTTCCCCTCAAGTCTCTGCCCCTGCAGAAGACTTGCCTGCTGCTTCTCCTCCTCCTCCTCCACCTCTTATTTCATCTCCACCAGTCACCTCCACCATTCAAATTTCCTCCACAATCATTATTTCAACCCCATCTCCAACTTCAATTTCTCCACCTCCACCTCTCACAGAAGAACTTGTCCATCCTCTACATCAATACCCTCATCTAGAAATTGAATCATCATCTCATCTTCCATCTTTCAATCTGATAGATGATTCATTTATGGATGATTCCCCTTCAGCCCCTCCTGATCTACCCTCTTCATCCACATCCTATCAACAATTGCTTCAAGACATCATTGCACAACCCTCCTTCACACCCTCTGTTTCCATTCCATTATCTTCAATTTCCACAATCCCCATATCTCAACCCTCCTTTACCCCATACACTAGCTCTCCACCAACATCTCTAGCTATTCCACCTTCATTCTCTACCTCTGCTCAAGTCCCTATTGAGCATGTAGATCTTCCAGCCTTAGCAGACAGACTTTATGAGCTGATAGCTCCCATGCTATCCCTCTTGTTGGAGACCTCCTTGGCTCCACTTTTAAAGTCAGTTGTAGACCTGTCTGCCAGGCTCTCCTCCCTCATTCCTCCTCAGGCAATCCCTTTATATGGGTGCCTTGATCCAGTCCTGACTGAATTTAGGCAGGGGGAGATGCCTCATGAAGTGGTTAGATTGCCTGCTGCTGCTGTTACCTCCGTTCAAGCTCAAGCGTCAACACCACAAGTTGCAGTTTTCTCAATGGAACTCAGGTCATTATTATCAGATTTTGATTCAGTTTATTTCAGCTGTCTTCCAGAGAGCACTGCAGTCCAGCCATCTGAAGATCTATCTAAGGCCATTGTTCCCATTTCAAGTTGTGACACCAGCTTAATTTATTCTTTTGTAAAGTCCCTTTCTGCTGCTGCCCCTGCTGTTTCTGTTGTTGCTGCTTCTACTGATATTGTTGATATTGCTATTAATTCTGATGTTTCAGTATCTGAGGACATACATATGACAGAGGCATTTGAATTTGAGCCTGCTATTACTACTGATGTTATTTCTGTTACTGAACCTGTTGTATCTGAAAGTATTTTATCTGTATCTGCTGCTGCCCCAGTTACTGCTGTATCTACTGCTTCTCTACCTTCCATTTCTGAGAGTGTTACTTCTGAAAGTTTTGTATCTGCTAATGTAATCTCCTCTGCTTGTGTTGCTTCTATTCCTCCTTCTACTGTAGCTGCCACAACTGCTGTCACTACTGTTACCTCTGCTCAATCCCAACAACAGATAAACTATCTGAAAAGGATTGATGCACTGTATGATGAACAAAGCTCATAAAGTGATCAATATAAGACTGATTCAGATGACTCCTCTGCAACTATTGCAAGGAAAAGAAAGGCCAGAAGCAAGGCTATGAAAAGGGTTCCTCCAGCAAAAGTCAAAGATACCAATGATTTTCCTTATTACATACTGCATAACTGTCCTATCACAGAACACTGGATGCAATACTACAAGAATCAATTGAAGGCCATGAAGAAAAATATGAAGTATGAGAAAGATTCCTCTCAGTTCCATCATCCTCCTCCTCCTCCTCCTGATGCAGGTGCAGGTGGTAGCTCCGCTGTTCAACCCTCTACCAGAATCCAAACCCCTTATCAACCTCAAGGTAGATCCCAGTACAGGGGAAGTCAATCCAGAGGCTACCAATCAAGGAGAGGAAACTATAGAGGAAACCAAAGAGAATTTCAAGTATACTCCAAATGCTATTCCAGGCAACACCCTTATTCAAGGGAAGGACAAGCTTCCTCTGATACTACTTCAGGTCCCTTTCCCTACAAGCTTAAAGAGTTAGTCTCATCCAGAGCTCCTCCAGACAATCCCTCAAACAGATATGAGCCTCCAGTTCCTTTTGAGGATCCAGAGAACAATCTAACTTCATGGACAGCCAGGACGAAGGAATTAGCTGCTTTGGATCAAATTAAGAAAGCTAGAGAACAAGGCAAAGACACTTCCAGTATTACTACTTTATCAGAACAAAGGAAAAAGGAACTTGAAAGATATGCTTCCAGCAAGTTCTTTGATTCTGAAAGCTACATGAAGCTGCATCTTGAAGCTGTTGTGCCCATGCCTAAGCAACAAACCTCTTTAGGTGCAGCTGATGACAGAAGATCTAAAAAGGAAGCTCTTAATCCAAATAGAGAAATAGTACTTATAAAGAGCAAAGAAAAGGAGTAATTTTGTAAGGTGACAGTTATTTTGATTTCTGATCTATCTGTGACAATATATGTGTGATTCTGCAATGTCTTGTTTGTTATATTATTGCCTTGTATATGTTTTTAATTTTCCAATATCTGTAAATAGTAATCCTAACCCAAATAGGGGGAGATTGTTGGAACACCCTATTACTGATTTGGGTCAGGATCACTATGTCTCTTAGGAAACCTGTTTTGACCTCATTGTATAGATCTAAAGGTCAAGTAGAATTGAGTCTAAGGGTTAGTAGTTAGGTTTGGAAGCTGCCCTCAAGACCAGGTTTTTTAGTTTCTGGAGACTAAGTCATTTCGTCGAGCTCAGTACGACGAATCGTCGAACTCCATTCGACGATCGTTAAGCTCACTTCGACGAGTCGTCTAACTCCATTCGACGATCTCTGAGCTCAACTTCATCAAGTCGTCGAACTCCATTCGAAGATATTCAAGCTCAGTTCGACGATCTTGACTCCAGTTTGTTCCGCTATCTCTGAGCTCAGTTTGACGATAGTTGAGCTCAGATCGACGATCTCTGTTTCTGTCTAAGTCCGAATCTCTGAGCTCAGTTCAACGATAGTGGAGCTCAGTTCGACGTTTTCTCTGAAGAGTTCAACGATTTTCAAGATTCAAATTCAGACACTTAAGGAATTACTGTCAGCATTTAATTCAGAGATCTTGTAGCCATTTTTCATTTAATCTGGAGCAAGTTTCAAGGAATTATCAAGGAATGTTTTATTGGACTTTCCTCCAGAAGACAAAAGCAATTAAGGAAGTAATTAATGACAGGCTAACGACTACCTTGGACAGTGGATCATTTCTATTCAGAAAAAAGGAATAAAAGATAAGATTTTTCATCCCTGAAAGAGAAGAACAAGAAGTTAGAAAAATATTCTCTGCAACAACAGCTCTCACAACAACAATTACGCAAAAGAAAGAGAAAGAGTTGTCGACATTCTCAGTCTCAAAGATTCATACAAGAACACCATCACCAAAGGAGATAAACAAACTGAAATCTTGAGATCTCTTTTGATTCAAGTGTTCAAAGGCCATCATCATTCAAGACTCCAGACACCTCACATTTCAGCTGTTGCTGAAATCATCATTTGCTGGAGATCAAATTTTCTGAAGGCCTATCACCCTACTGCAAAGCTTCACTTCCTAAACAACTACAGATCTCAGGGGGAGCTTTGACAACATCCACTATCTTCTCTCTGACTGTTGACAGAGAAGATCATCTCTTTCCCTCTCTCTCTCTCACTATACTGTAAAGGGTTTTTCAAACTCCCTTCAAAAGTTTGTGTTTGTTTTTTGAGCACCTTATCAAAAGCTCATTGGTGGCAAGACACCTGATCAAAAAATCTGGTTTGGTTTTTGAGCACCTTATCAAAAGCTCATTGTTGCCCAGGACACCTGATCAACTCATCCTGTAGTGGATTCCTACCTAGGGTGGTAGAAAAGTGGATGTACCTATATTGATTGGGGAACCGCTATAGCTCCTTGTGTCTTCTGGTTGCTTGTGTTTCTTTTTGTTTCTGGCTGTGGTTTGTGATTGCTTTGTGATTATTCTATGGTTAGATTTACTTTATATTATTTGCTTCCCTGTTCACATAAGAATATAACAACTGTTGTAAAAGTTTTTAGCAAGCACCATACTCTATTCACCCCCTCTAGAGTATATCAGATCTAACTTGCACTTTCACTCTCTTTGCAGGACAAGTCATGCTTTACCACAATGAAGCAGTGGTATTTGACAGTCATCAAAATCAATAGTCTCAGCCAATTTCAGGGATATATCAGTGGCTGTATACAGAGAAATTGTTTGAAAAAGGCTACAGCAGTAGAGAGACTAATTATTCTAACAGATTATAAAGTCTACTCAGATTTAGGCAAGGAATTTGGGCAAGGAAAAGTAAATAGGGGAGATTGTTTGTTTTACAAAGAGGAAACTGCTTTGAAGGATGCATCAATAGTTTTCTTTTTTTTATTTTATTTTAAAGCACTTTTGTATATCTGCTGAAAACCTTATAATTCAAGCAGATTATTTTTGCTTTGTATTTTATGTATTTTTTATGTAAACAGTGTCCGCACCCAAATAGGGGGAGATTGTTGGAACCCCAGTTATGATTTGGGCAAGGATCACTATTAGGTTTTCTTAGATTGACCCAAAATGTATAGCCATGGGTCATAGGTTTATTTCCAGATGTGCCTCAGAAGAATTCCAAGAAATGCAATTTAGTCAGAAAATCAGGTCGATGGTCGTCGAACTCAGTTCGACGAACGGCAAACTCAGGTCGACGAATTATGAGTTGCTTCTCTGAACTCAGGTCGACGAACTCTGGTCTCAAGCAAGAAGTTCAGCTCGACGAATTCCAGCTAAGCTCAACGAACTCCGAGCTCAGGTCAACGATCGCTAAACTCAAAGATCAACAAAGGAACCAGACTGTGTCGACACACAGAAGAATTGTGTCGACACATAGAATGTCTGTCGACAACAACTGTGTCGACACCTGAAGCCAACTATGTCGACACACAGGGCTTGTGTCGAAACACTCAAGACAGCTCGACGAACTCCAAGTTCAGGTCGTCGAATTATGCGTAATCAATTACAGTTGGCAGAATTAATTGAGGATTAATTACAGTCAACATTCCCAGTGATAATAGCCATTCAAACGGACAATTACAGAAGAATTAAGTCAGGATCAATTCCCAAAGCATCTTCTACTCTCGGGAATGTTTCTTCCGCCATCAAGACTAAGGAATTCAGATGTCCAAACATATACAGAGATAACAAGAAACACATAGACATGAAGAAACACAGTGAAAGGGAAAGTGACAACCAGTGACAGGCAGTGATCAACAAGTAGAACACTCAGGCCAATATCATCAAAGCAACTAGAAGCCCTAGAGCAGAGAAGTGACATCAATCTGAAGAAGAAGAACATCCATTCATATCAAGAGTCTTGTTCTTCCTTATACTCTCCAGGATACTTCAAGGACAACAAACACCTATCAGTCAAGAAGTTCCTGAATCTCTGCTAGTCAAGGCTGCAAGCTTTAAGGCTTATCACCCTGCAGCAAGGCTTCCATATTTCCCTGAACCATTCAATACCTCAGGGGGAGCCATTTGCTACCATCAATACTCCACAAGTCTTCTCTCTGATTGTTGACAGAGAAGACATAATCAACTCTCTCACCCCCACTGTGTAAAGGGTTGTCATCTCCCTTCAAAAGTGATTCTTGGTTACAAGTCACCTGACCAAAAGACTTGAGGTTTGGTTTTTGAGCACCTGATCAAAAGCTCATTGGTGTCAGGCACCTGATCAAAAATCTGAGTGGATTCCTACCAGGGTGGTAGAAGAGTGGATGTACCCAGGTTGAGGAACCACTATACATCCTTTTGTCTTCTATGTTGCTTGATCTTCTTGCTTAATTTTTGTGCTGTGATTTTCTTTATGGAAGCATATAACTCTAATTAGTTGTAGTTAAGATCTATCCCCATAACTTTCAAACAGCCTCGCCACCAAGGAAACTGCCGGACTCAGCGGACAAACCAATCCAGTACGCTCATACTGCGGACAGCTCTAGTCCGCATATCCCTGCAGACAACTCCAGTCCGCATACCCTGAGTCAGCCTTGTCACCAAGATACCTATCGGACTCAGCGGACACTGCTCCAGTCTGCTTACAGCAGACACCTCCAGTCCACATCTTTCGCGGACAGCTCCATTCCGCATATCTCGCAGACAGCTCCAGTCTGCATATCCTGGGTCCACACCAGCACGGTAGCTATCGGACTCAGCAGACACAGCTCCAGCCCGCACGCAGTCACGAACACAATCTCCAGTCCGCTTCTCCAAACTCACAACCAAGGCACACAACACTTCTGTCGAGCTTGGCGGACTGAGGCACAGTCCGCAATCCACTGCGCGATCTCCCCGGACTGAGCCAAACATGGGCTTGGTTCAGAATCAACCAAGTCCACACCACTGGCCACAAGGGCCAGTCCACACTTACTGGCGGACACTGGATCCAGTCAGCCAAACCCGGCGAGCTCCAACACCTGTCTGCACTAACTGGCGATCTCTGCGGCTTCCACTTGCCGCTTCATCAGAGCAAGACCAAGGCTTCTGCCAAGCCAGTCTACCGAGCTCCAGTTCTTTAGTCCGCTTCCTGCCGGACTCCGCGGATAGAGTTGCTATCCGCCCGGTTACCTTCTGGGATCCAACTGCTTGCAGAGCATAAGCCGACCTGGCTAACCTCCGCTGCTGTCCGCGTAGTTTGCGCGAACAGACCGCCCAGTCCGCCATAGAACAAGCCGTCTGCACTAGTCCCACCGACCTGGCTGTCCGCCAACCCTGTCCACGTAGTCCGCGCGGATAGGTTGCCTGAGTCTTCCATTCACCCACTTTCACTTCACAATTTTCAACAGAAGTACTCTCGGGAAGATGTCCCGATCAGGATCAGGGGAGATCCCATGGTCTCTAGGGAGTGCTACCTGAATACCGTCAGTACCATCAGCTGGATGGGGGATGCAGAGAAGTTGGAGGAGCTGTTGGGGAAGGAGAAGTGTTTGTGTGCTAATGAGGAGGTGGAAGAGGTGGAAGTGATCTCTTGAGGAGGAGATCCTGGTCTGCTAAAGGTTGGAGGATCCCTGCAGCTCTGGGGAAAGATAGAGATGGCTGCTTGCATGTAAGAGAACGTCGACATTTTTGCTTGGAGCGCCACCGAGATGATAGGGGTTGACGACGACGTTGCCTGCCATCGCCTCAATCTGGATCCCACAGTGTATCTCGTTCATCAAAAGAAGAGGAAGAGCACTGTCGTGCTGGCTGAACCAATTGGGGAGAAAGTGGAGAAGCTGCTGAGGCCAGGTTTTGTTTCAGAGATCCAGTATCCAGGCTAGGTCTCCAATATTGTAATGGTGAAGAAGCCCGGAGGGGGCTGGTGTCCTTGTATTGATTTTTCTATGTTGAATAAAGCTTGTCCAAAGGATTGCTACCCCTTGCCTCAAATTGACGCGCTGGATGATTCCGCCGTCGGGTTTCCTGTGATGAGTTTTCTTGATGATTTTTCAGGGTATCACCAGATCCGAATGCATCCCCCAACTGCCGCGACGTCTCCCTCATAACCAGCAATGGTTGTTATAGCTACAAAATAATGCCCTTCGGGCTCAAGAACGCAGGGGAGACTTACCAAAGAATGATGGATCAAATCTTCAAGGAGCAGAAGGGGCGGAACTTAGAAGTTTATGTGGACGATCTCCTTATCAAGACCAAAAGCGTTGCGGAGCACATAGCAGATCTAGTGGAGACCTTCGCCACCCTAAGGAAGTACAAGATGCGACTCAACCCGGCCAAGTGGGTCTTCGGTGCAGTAAGAGCAAAGTTCTTAAGTCACCTTCTCAATCCCGGGGGTGGAACCTAATCTGGACAAAGTGAAGGCCATTCTGGAGATGGCGTCCCCGAGAGATCCCAAGGAAGTCCAAAGGTTGATAGGAAGGCTGGCGAGCCTTAGCCGTTTCCTATCCAAGGCAAGAGAAAAGTGTTCTTCATTCTTTAAAACTCTTCGGGGGAATTAGACGTTTGAGTGCACCGCGGAGTGTGAGGAGGCCTTCGAAAAGCTCAAGCAACAGCTAACCCAATCTCCTCTCCTCTAAGGCTCTCATGGAAATGAAAACCTCTTACTCTATTTGGGAGTAGTAGTGGAGGAGGTTAGCTTAGTGTTGGTCCGAGAGGAAGGCAAGAAGCAACTCCTCGTCTACTATGTGAGTAGGGTGCTGTGACATGCGGAAACGAGATATCCTATTCTGGAGAAGTTGGTGTTTGCTCTGGTGGCTTCATCTCGGAGACTCCATCCTTATTTTCAGGCTCATTCCATCAGGGTCGTCTCCGATCACCCTCTACGTAGTATCCTGGATGGAGTGGAGCATTCAGGCAGGTTGGCAAAATGGGCGGTGGAGCTTAGCGAGTTCTATATTTCTTACTCTCCAAGGGTAGCGATCAACGCGCATGCAGTAGCAGATTTCCTGGTAGACTACTCAGCCGAGGTGGAAGGAGATGAAGGCTCTTCTAGCCCAGTCTCTTGGAAGATGTTTATTGATAGGGCTTCTGGCAGGTATTCTGTGGGAGTCGGAGTCGTGCTAGTAAGCCCCCAGGGAACCAGGATCGAGCAAGCAGTCAAGATCCTCTTCCATGTTACAAATAATCAGGCGGAGTACGAAGCTATGGTGGCTGGCTTGCGTCTTGCCAAGGAGTTAAAGATTCGGGATATCAGGGACTTCACCGACTCGATGGTAGTCGCGTCCCAAATCAGATGCGAGTTTGAAGTGAATGATCCGATCTTGCAAAAATATTTAGTCAAGGTGAAAGGTCTGATCGGGGGATTTCAATCAATCTTCCTCTAACATGTACCCCGAGAGGAGAATTCAGAGGCCGACTACCTCACCAAGTACGGTCCCCGTGCTGGGGGCACCGTGATCGAACTGTTCCGACCTGCCATCAAAGAGGGGGAGATGATGGATATCGAGCAGAGGGCATCCTGGAGGGATCCATTTATTTCTTTCTTGGAAACAGGTCAGGTTCCTGCCAGTGAGGGGGATCAGAGGAAGTTCCGCTACGGAGCTGCATATTACTTACTGCAGGAAGGAGAGCTCTATCGTAAGACTATTTCAGGCCCTCTTGCCCGGTGTCTGTCAGAGGTTGAAGTTCCTCGTGTTCTGGAGGAGATTCATTCTTGAGAGTGTTGCAGTCACTCAGAGACTCGCACTCTGGAACAAAGAATTCTAAGGCACGGATACTTCTGACCTACCATTCGAAAAGATGCAGAAGCCTTCTCCAAGAAATGTCTCCAATGTCAGCTCTTCGTACCTCTTCAACTATAACCAACTCAACACTTTCGCTCGATCATTGCTCCATAGCCCTTCGACATCTGGGGAATGGACTTGATCGACCATTTCCCTCAGGCTAGTGGACAGAGGAAGTACATCCTCGTCATGATCGATTACTTCTCCAAATGGATCGAGGGGAAAGCTCTGGCCAGGACCACTTCCCAGATTGTGAAGAATTTCATCCAGTGAAAGATCACATGCAGGTTCAGGATCCCTCTCACCATCGTCACCGACAATGGTCCACAGTTCACCAGCTTGGAGTTAGAGGACTTCTGCAAGCAGCTAGGGACAGATCTTCGATTCGCCTCTGTGCATCATCCTCACAGCAACAGACAAGTGGAGGCCTCCAACAAGTTGATCATCAATCTCCTGAAGAAGAAAGTAACCAACTTGAATTGTAATTGGGCAGAGCAGCTCCCCTCAGTCATTTGGGCTCTGAGAATGACTCCAAACTCGGCTACGGTGGAAACTCCCTTCAAGTTGTCTCACGGGCCTGAGGCACTCATTCCAATGGAGTTTGAGGTTCGGAGCCCGAGAGTCATAGCAGCGGGAGACAGCAATGAAGAATGGCGCTTAGAGAATGAAGAGGCTCAAAGGCTCTCGTTGGATTTTGTTGAAGAGCTTCTTGACTTAGCATCCATCCGGCAGGACGAGATCAAGCGGCTCATGACAAAGCACTTCGAAAAGAATGTCCACCTAAAACATTTCCTCGCAGGGGATCTGGTCATGAAAAAGGTGGAAGCCGCAGGAAGGGGAGGAACGGTTGGCAAGCTACATCCGAATTGGGAAGGTCCATTCATCATCTAAGAAGCCTTGGCTACTGGGGGCTACTACCTTCAAGATCAAGTCAGAGAGCAGCTAGGAGGTACTTGGAGCGGGGATGACCTGAAAATGTTTTATCCCTAGTAGTAATATTGTGTTTTCCTTGTAGATCATGATTACATATATACATACATATATATATATATATATATATATATATATATATATATATATATATATATATATATATATATATATATATATATATATATATATACAGACAATGACAACCTAATGGTTTTTTTGTGCTATTTCATCTGAAGATTTCTGAGGCTTTAGGGTTCAGCTCCGTGCTCGATCCAAGAAACCGGCTGTCGGCCTATTCCTACTAAATAACTCAGGGCGGATGATGGGACAATGCCTCCGAAATCGCTCTTGTAAGACCGAGCCTCTGCACTGACGACTGAGATCAACTCTTCCCCCTTGCATGTCGGCCTAGGTACCCCCGATCGCATCTCTCCTCCAATTGGATAAACTATCAGGAACAGGTCTGGACACCAATCTCCCGGATCCGAGGAAGGGTCGACCTTGCCAAGTCTTCATTTGGGCAACAACATTTCAATTATTTTCAAAGGCAGGATAACCATCCAAGGGGCGGGAATAGGCCTAAGGGAAGATGTTAGTCGCGAGTGCGTCCTGAGGGACCCTTGTGAAAACATTACCCCTCCCTCATACACTTGCGCTTGTAGCCAGGTGGCAAAGCTGAAAATGATCTCCACAGTTGGGTTGGGAAACGAGCCTTTGATTCGTTTCTCCTATATAGCCCAGGGCGGACGATGGGACGATACCTCGGGATGTAAGCAACCTTGTATGACCGAGCCCTTGCATTGATGGCCTAGATCAGCTCCCCCCTTGTACGTCGGCCTAGCTACCCCCGATTGCATCTCTCCTTCGACTGGAGGAACTATCATGAACAGTTCTGGACGCCAACCTCCCAACTCGACAGGGGCAGGATCATCATTCTCTTTATAATTTCTTCGTCCTCAAAGATATTGATGCATTTGACTCATTGACAATCTCCTAAGCAGTAGGGCAAACTACTCCAACAATGTTTAAAGTCCTCGAGTGACAGTGTCATCGTAAGTCCAAGTCCCTGCACGAGATCCTCTCCTACATATTGGCCAACGATCTCCTCGAGTGAGACCAAGTTCCTCATTGGAGTGATGTCGTAGTCTGTGAACTCTGTACGAGCTCCTCTCCTGCAGACCGACTACTTGCGTCCCCGAGTCGACTTACACCACTGTAGTTGAGCAATGCTCCTGAGAGCTGTCTACTCCAACAAATGTTTTAAGTCCTCGAGTGACAGTGTCATCGTAAGTCCAAGTCCCTACACGAGCTCCTCTCCTGCATATTGGCCAATGACCTCCTCGAGTGAGACCAAGTTCCTCGTTGGTGTGATGTCGTAGTCTGTGAACTCTGTATAATCTCCTCTCCTGCATACCGATTACTTACCTCCCCGAGTCGACTTACACCACTCTAGTTGAGTAAGGCTCCTGATAGCTGTCGACTCCAACAATGTTTAAATCCCCCGAGTGGCAGTGTCATCGTATGTCCAAGTCCCTACACAAACTCCTCTCCTGCATATTGGCCAACAACCTCCTCGAGTGAGACCAAGTTCCTCGTTGGAGTGATATTGTAGTCTGTGAACTCTGTACGAGCTCCTCTCCTGCAAACCGACTACTTGCCTCCCCGAGTCAACTTACACCACTCTAGTTGAGCAAGACTCCTGAGAGTTGTCGACTCCAACAAATGTTTTTAGACCTCGAGTGACAGTGTCATCATAAGTCCAAGTCCCTGCACGAGCTCCTCTCCTGCATATTGGCCAACGACCTCCTCGAGTGAGACCAAGTTCCTTGTTGGAGTGATGTCATAGTCCGTGAACTCTGTACGAGCTCCTCTCCTATAGACCGACTACTTGCCTCCCCGAGTCGACTTACACCATTCTAGTTGAGCAAGGCTTCTGAGAGCTGTCGACTCCAACAATGTTTAAAGTCCTCGAGTGGCAGTGTCATCGTAAGTCCAAGTCCCTACACGAGCTCCTCTCCTGTAAATTGGCCAACGATCTCCTTGAGTGAGACCAAGTTCCTCGCTGGAATAATGTCGTAGTCCGTGAACTCTGTACGAGCTCCTCTCTTGCATACCGACTACTGGCCTCCCTGAGTCGACTGATTCCCACCATAGTTGAGCTTGGATCCTGCTGGGTGTCGACTGATTCCCACCCCCAGTTGAGCTTGGCTCCTGCTGGGTGTCGACTGATTCCCACCCCCAGTTGAGCTTGGCTCCTGCTGGGTGTCGACTGATTCCTACCCCCAGTTGATCTTGGCTCTTGCTGGGTGTCGACTGATTCCCACCCCAAACTGAGCTTGGCTCCTGCTGGGTGTCGACTGATTCCCACCACCCAGTTGAGCTTGGCTCCTGCTAGGTGTCGACTACTTCCCACCATCAGTCAAGCTCGGCTCCTGATGGGTGTCGGCTCTGGTATCCAAGCAAGTCGGGTTTAGCTTCGATGAGATAAATAACTATGAAGGTGCGAGTATATCTTGGCGAGTAAGCGAATATGCCTTGGCAAGCGTGCGAGTATGCTATGACAAGTATACGTACGGACACATGTGAGCATCAAGATGCAAATTGTTGGAGCGACTATGTTCGTGCGAGTAATAAATGTGCGACTATGACCAATGACAACGCGCGGGTAAAGAGTCACAAGTACTCATCCTCCCCGAGCCTATGAACCTAGCGAGCGCCATCAACTAACAAACGTGCGAGTAAAGAATAAAAGAGACCGCGATAACTTAAACTTGTATTAATATATATGTCAAAAATTTGTTAACAATCTGTTACATGCGAGCATGACAAAAATCAGCGAGCAACTAGGACTCATCATCGCTAGTATCAGGCCGATATTCGTCAACTCCAATGTCGGCATCTTCCTCTTCCTCGCTGCCTTCATCGCTTTCCTGCCCATCAGTGCTTTCACCGCTGCCGCTGCTACTGCCGCTGCCGCTACTGCTGGAGCCCGATGTCCAGGAAGGGATGTGATTGGGCGAGGTCGAGTCCTCGGTGAGCAGATCGGGAATGAGCTTGTCGACGGTGAGCTGCTTCTCCCCCTTGACGAGTTGGTCGTTGATCCTCAGCCGGGAGAGCGTGATGTTCCCCGCCGCTCGCGCTATCTCACGGCGGACCAACGAACTCTCTTTCCAAAGGACACGAGACCTCTTGACCGCCTAATACGTGTCATCCTCCGGCCGCGATGCATCAGGACATGGAACAGAAGAGCTCACGTGGCCCTCGAAGGCTGTCATGCGAGTCTCCATCTCGGAGGTGCGGACCTGGCTGCCTCCAGCTCCGTCAGAGAATTGGCGAGTTTCTCCTCGCAATCTGAGAGCTTCTTCGAGGCCTCGATCTCGGTAGCCTGTGATTAATAACAGTCAGTCAGCAAAATAAATCCAAGTCCAAAACCATCAATGTCGCATGCGAGAAGCGACTTACCTCATAGTCTCTCCAGCAGACCGACTGCATGTCGAGGTCTATGGCCTTCTTGGTGACTACCTTCAAGGCCTCAGTTGTCTCCAGCAGTTTCCTGGCCGAGTAATGCCCTAGCTCGACAACCCGGGCGAGCGAGCATGAGGTTTGCTGGGCGATTTCCTCCGGGCTGAGCACCAGCATGGACTCGTCGTCAGCCCGCCCGTATAGAGCATGGAGGACGACAAAGGCCTCCCCCTTGTCCTCCCAATCTACTGACCAGGAGGGGAGGTTGGTGCTCAGCGTCACCAAATGGTCGTCTTCCGAACAAGTCACCAGCGGGCAACCATAAGTATCCACCGCTCCTCACCCAAGGTTGAAATTTGGGTGGAAGTGTGTGTGTGTGGGGGGGGGGGGGGGTAGCATCTATCGACGACTCTTGATCGCCAGACTAAGGCGATGATCATTTTCCCTCTTACTCACAGGGCCCGACGACTTGACCTCTTCCTTCCCTTTGGCAAGTTTCTTCTTCTCGCCGACATCTAGCGGGGGGTTGGATTCAGGGAAGGATGTGGTGACTTCCTTCACTGGAGGAAGCGGCTTCTTTGGAAGCTCACAAGCCACTACAAACATCGTGCAACGTATAAGTACCGAGCTCCAATAAATGGAAGCAAGCATGCAAGAAGACGTAATTCTCGCCCAAATCTTACCCTCGTTTGGATGGATCTCTAAGAGCATGTTGACATTGAGCCGCCAGTGGATGACGTCGAACCGACGACCTCGGAAGGACTCGAATAGCTGCACGCGAACACCTTCGAAGATTGGCGGGAGGAAGGCAACATCAGAGGGTTGGTGCGTGTAACACCCCCATATGTCACATGGCATATAACAGAAGGTCCAGCTGGAACCCGACGCCATATACCACAGACAGTCGGAAGGGTTACATAAGAATATTCAAACTATCCAATTAAGACTACACGTCCTACACAGAGCATTCTAGCGGAAGCTTTTAAAGTTGAAAGAACCCAAATCTTAAATCTAATAAGCATGAATGTCCACAACACACTACAGGAATGAAACCCAAAATACACCGAAAAGTGGTACATGGCCTTATGGCCTTACAATAGTTCACTTAATAAATAGTGTTTTCCATACTTCGGCTCGCAGGCCGGCCACACATGACAAAAGTAAAATACAACTATTCTTTACGGCCTTCTAGGGCCAGCACAGCAACATGGGCTCCAGCCCGCTATTTGGTACTCGGCTCCGCAGCACCTGCAAGCACAATTCCACCGCACGGTGGCAAACAAAGCAACGGTCAGCCAAAAGCTGACCAAAATATAATAACTCCTCCCCTATTCTGGACGGCGATGCTCTTTCCCTGCATAACATTAGCCCGGCTAAACAATAAAGTGCAACTATATATTTCGCCACAGGTGTAGGCTCGCACGGCCAAACACCCCGTGCACTCAGGGCACATTAACGGTGAATCCTGACATATCAGCGTCTTCACCACCATCCCAAAGATGGCAACCAAGTGAGCATTTAGCCTTTCTGACCACCGTCTAAGGCTCCCGACTATGCCAACGACCAATTCCCTTTTCGGATTTCTCACACCGTTCCACATAGCCTAGGTCCAATTCCACTTGCCCGTTGCTCACGCCGCATATACACTTTAAGTCCTACGCGCGGGCCAAGCTTCTCTCAGATCCCAAAATTTTCCAAACAATCTCATAACCCAGTTATGATCAAGGTCGGTTCCCAGACTGCCAAGTTAGCAGAACACGTTTTCGCTCAGTTTTCCGGGTGCGCCTTGAAGCTAACCTCCAAGGATCCCTGCTGCAATCTACCGTGTAGAAACTCGAAAAACCAAAAGCGCGGAGTCTTCTCTGGCAAAACATATCAAATGCAACATCACCGATCCAGACAATACACGTCCGGGTAGGCTTCACACACAATGCCTATGACCATACTTACGATTCCGGACTCTATATGCAACACAAGGGGGACTATTCACATCAACCCCAAGGAACACCACGCACTCACCGCACACTCGCGGGAGCGGGATTCCCTATGCAGAAAGAAAGAGCTTCACATGCTCAAGTAGAGAATCGTTATCCTTGTAGTCCGCTTTGGCGCCATGGAAAAACTACACGGATGGAACTCTTCGCAACGAACTTTCTTCCACAAATCCGCTCTCAGATTTCGAAACGGTGCTCTGATGCTCCGCCGGCGGCCGGAATCCCTTCCTTCTTCCTCCTCTTTCCAACTCCTTGAGAGAGAGAATGGTTGGAGAGAAATGAAGGATTAACTCCCCTATTCCCGGCCTTAACAGAGCAGGAAACCATCTGGGCTGTTGGATCTTAAATAAAGAAAATGAACGGCTCATATCCGTTCAAAAATCTCCAGACCTAGGCCGAACACGGCTTGACACACGGCCGTGTCCCAGGCCGTGTGCCTTGCTCCAGGCACGATCGTCGAACGGAGGAAAGAAACACAGGCAAAGACACGCCCGTGTCTCACCTGACATGCCCGTGTCGGGTTCCTCAACACGCCCGTATTCGGGGGCGTGTCATGCATAACCGCCACGGCAACGAACACGGCCCAAAAGAACACGGGTAGGGACACGGGTAGGCACACGCCCGTGTCAAATGACACGCCCGTGTCAAATGACACGCCCGTGTCACTTAGCCGTGTTTCTAGCCGTGTCCTTCTCGGGATGAAACTGGCCAAAAACACCAGCCAGACACGGCCTTGGACACGCCCGTGTCCTAGGCCGTGTACCCCTATACCGGCACCAAAATCCACTTTCTTGCGACCGACTCGAATACAATTTTCGGGGCGTTACGCTGTGGCCTTCCCAAAATGCCTGCAAAGTCTCCATGAACGACGACCAGTTGCTCGCTCCACCGGTGGACTTTATTCGCCGTCCCCACCAAAGTGTAGACATGCCTGCTGAAATAGACGCCCCCTCGACAGTCGCGGCGAAGGAGAATATCTTACGGAAAACTGAGAGGATGAAGGCGACCCTCTCTTCCCGTAGATAGCAAAGGAACCCCATAATGATCGCAACTCCATTGGGCTTGATTTGTGCGGGGACGATACCAAAATACCGTAGGATCTCGCGATATTCTGGCCAGAATGGAAGTCGCAGGTCGGCGTCGAAGTGGCGGAGCGATAAGACCATCACACCCTCGATATGGGCGTTAATTAGCACGCCGCGAGCAGGGAGCCTTGCCAAGTAGCCATCCGACAAAAGTCTCTCCCTGAACGTCTCTAGATCTCGCTCTGTGGTTATAGATTTCTTGAAGATTGCGTCGACAAAGTTGGCGGCGTGTGCTGTCGGCGAGCACTAGCATCGTCCCCAGCATTTTTTGCGTGCTAGCGAGTTGAAGAAGAAGTAAGACGAGAAGAGAAGAAAGACATAAACACGTGAGCAGAAAAAGATACTCGCGAGCTGGGGTTGGAAATTCGCAGTAGCGTACTTATGTCCTACCAACCCCCTCTATTTATAGGTGAAGGAAAAGGGGAGGGGGGGGTATATATCCGTTCCGGCGAGTATCAACCTAAGACGCGGTTTAGGCAAGCAAACAAATCCCGACATCAGCGCTATCTTGCATAGCACAACAGAGAATATCACTACGTTGTCAGAACCTGCATGCTAAACTCAGCATATCGCAGAATGATAGCGAGCAAAACAACAAAGAGGAGAGAAATTAAGGGAGAGATGCAAACTCGCTTATTACAATATAATATCATTTATTACAAATAGTCGCCTACAATGAGTTCAAATAAAGAAAAAGAAAAATCCTAAGTTCTAGGTGGCCGCTCTAGAGGATGAGGATGTCGCCTAGCCCAGCCCATCTATCACGCTCGCCGGTAATGCTCCGTCGCCACCGCCATCGCATCATCACCAAGGCGCAACTGCTCCTCCATCCTCATCAGTCGCCCCACGGAGCCCATACTCGCCCGAATGCCGGTCAGCTCATCGAGAACGAGCAGGAGGCGATGGTTGTTTATCGCCAGCTGGCGATTGTTCTCCTTCACCATGTGGAAGCGGGCTTCGTAGCTCTCCAGGGTGGTCCGAAGCTCTTCTATCTTCACCACCCGCACCTCTAGAGATGAGATCCGATGATGTGGCTCGCAAATCGCCAGCTGGTCTTACTTGCTCTCCAGCTCCAGATAGGCGCGAGCAGCAGCATGACGATACTCGCTGCCCGATAACCCGATGGCGTCGATGAAGGCCGCCACTGGAGACGTCGGGTGATTTGTAAAAATTGATAGAAAGTCGCCGGATCAGAAATGAACACCTAACTCATCAAACGAAGCAACAGTGACAGAGGTTACCACGACGAGGAGACCTTGATCGACGAGGAGAAGGGACGCGACTTGGGGCATCTCGCCGGCCAGAAGGTGGGCCACCCGCACGCTTGGTAGATTTACCCTGCCCGCGACCTCCATGATCGGGGTCCCCGAATCTCGGCGGGAAGTAGCTCGGCCGCGGCTTATCCTGTTTCCGGGCCAAACTCTTCGACGGAGGCGGCGGAGGCTGCGACGAACTCACCGCTGACGCGAGGTCTTCAGCGGAAGAGGCGGGGGAGGTCGTGGCATGTCAGCTTGTTACTGAGCGTTCAGAGGAGGCGGTGGTGGCAATAGGGAACTCGCCGCTGGCGGCGCAGAATCTCGCACAGAAGCGGGTGGGACCTTGCTCGCCGGAAGGTCCTTGCTTGTCGGAGCAACCTTCTTCTCCATAAGTTCCTTACCCACTGGTGGGTCCTTCGCCGGAAGTTCCTTTGCCGGTAGTTCCTTGCTCGCCAGGGGATTCTCCTTCGTCGTGGGATTCGAAGCTTCAGACACTTTCTTGGTTCTAAGATTAATCCTGACCATGTGTGCGGTCCTGAGGGGTTTCTCGGCTGTGAGGGCGAGCAGTGGTGCGGAGTTCAGAAGGGCGACATTCAGAGCTGCGTCGGCAACATCTGGTGGAGAGTTTGCGAGTAAAGAAAACATATCAGCGAGAAGTGAATGACGACCAACCGCTTTAGAAAAATGGCTTAGCAAAATGGTGACCTGGCAGGGAGATGACTTTAATCTACTGTGGCGCCGGCACGTTGGCGACTTCCGGAGTTTTCAGCGGACTGAGGAGGCTCGAGTCAGAGGCGGCCATGTTGGGGATGTCATCTAGCCCAAGGTCGCTGAGAAGCTTCAAGGTGCTAGCAGAGTGCGCGGGATTGCTGGTCGAAGCCCCGACTTGCTTAGGTGGTGGAAGCGGGTTGACCGCCTTGGAGGCGGGTATCTTCTTGGACTTCTTGGTCTTCTTCTTTTTGTGGGGTGGGGGAGGGGGTAAGTCAGCGGTGACGTCTTCCTCCCGCGGCCATTTAGACGTGGCAATGTAGAGAAAGCCGGTCAGAGCGGCAAGGCTGTCCTAAAGAAGTTTCTCGTTGGCGTTCGACATAATGTGCAAGCTCTGGAGAGCCGCCTCAAAAAATAGCCACCCCCTATGTATAGAGATCGGCAGACAGTCGTCAAGGGCTAGTAACTCTGATACTCGGCATAGTAGCTCGCCGAATAAGTGTTGGATGATTCTTTCCAAGCTCCTACATCGCTTGAAAAGAGAGAGCATTATGTAAAACCCATATTCGTTGAGGATGGGTCCTACCACAGGCAGGTAAGCAGAAGTCAATGTCAACAAGTCAAGACAGAAGTCAAAATCAGCGCGCAAGACCGCAGAAGGCCTGGGCGAGTATGGCGAGCTCCCCTCGCATACTCTCTAGGTAGGCGAGTAGGAGAGGTACTTGCCCAACCCGTGTGAGTTTCCCTTGGAATTCGCCTAGTCGCTAGGGGGTGGGGTATAAATATGACCCCCCTCCCCTTGGATTTCCCTATAAATAGGACCCCAAGGTTACGATTTGGGGGACAAAAAATCCTCTATAGGATACTCACGTGCTCTCATTTCGAGATACTAGCCGAGCCTTTGGATTCCTTTTCCTTAGATACTAGGTTGCGACCTTGCGACTTAGTCACTAGCTAGTCTCCCTCATACCTAGTTCGACCATTTTTTGTTGAGAAGGGGCTGCTCCTTTCGAGCATCCGGGTACGTGGTGGGACCTTCCTACCGCAACATCTGGGGTCCTGTTTGCCTTCGTTCTTCATCCTAGTCATCCTAATCATCTGGTCTTACCCATGAACCGGTAACCTTAGGCGGCATTGGTCCAAATTCTGAGGTTGGGAATTTTCTTGGCTTCAACACCGTCATCTTTCCACCAATGCCTGAAGCTCAATGTCAGGGGGACCCAGATCAGAGTACAAGGAGATCCAAAGGTAGCCCGGGAGTGCTATGTGATAGCGATGAATACCATTTCTTGGCAAGGAGAGGCCGAGAAAATGGAGAAGAGGACGAAATAATGGGAATATGAGTTCATAGGTGAAGTAGGGGGAGAAAGGGAGGTCAAAGGAGAAGGAGAAGTAGAGATGGAGAGAGGCATTGCGGTGGAGCCAGAAACGACAAGAGAGAAAGAAGGAGAGATGGGGGTAGAGGAGGAGAAAGTAGAAAGGGAGGTTGAAGGGGAAGGAGGAGTAGAGATGGAGAGAGGCATTTCGGTGGAGCCGGAAATGTCAGGAGAGAAGAAGGAGAGATGGGGGTAGAGGAGGAGAAAGGTGAAAGGGAGGTCGAAGGGGAAGGAGAATTAGAGATGGAGAGAGGCATTACGGTGGAGCCGGAAATAGCAGTAGAGAAAGAAGGAGAGATGGGGGTAGAGGAGGAGAAAGGAGAGGTGGAGTCGAAGGAAAGTGGAGGGGGGAGGAAAGAAAAAAGAAAGATGGAAGAAATGGGGGAGTCATCCAGGGGGGAAGCCCAGATCAAGAAGAGGGGAAGTTCACTATTGAACGAAGGAATACCAAGCGAGGAAGAGATGGAGAAGTTTCTGAAGGAAATGGTTGTGGCTGTTGCGGAGCACGAGTCAGCAGACTATGAGGTCGAAGAACAAGAGGGTATGCTGGGGGAGTAAGAGAAAGAGGAGGAGCCGTCGAGGCTGAATGCAGCAGTGGCGGTGCAAGAGATGGAAGACCTCACCAAGGAAGGGAGGAAAGAGAAGGTAAAAATCAGTGGAGATCTCGGTCTCGAGGACCTGGAGGAGATCAAGGCGTGCATACAGAGGAACATTGACATCTTCGTTTGGAGTATAGCTGACATGCCGGGGGATGCGGACGTGGAGTGCCACCATCTCAACCTCGACCCCAACGCTCATCCTATATAACAAAAGAAGAGAGCCATTGCCACTAAGATGGCCAGACCCATCAGAGAAGAGGTAGAGAAGCTGCTTAAGGCGGGGTTCATATCTGCATGTAAATATCCGGGGTAGGTGAGTAACATTGTAATGGTGAAAAAGGGGGAGGGGAAATGGAGGATGTGTGTGGATTTTTCTCTCATGAATAAAGTATGCCCTAAGGATTGTTATCCTCTTCCTCGAATTGACGCACTGGTTGACTCAGCCGTCGGTTTTTCACTATTGAGCTTTCTACAAGCATTTTCAGGGTATCACCAAATACGCATGCACCCGCCGGGCATCAAAAATGTCACCTTCATCACGAAAGATGGGTGTTTTTGTTTCAACATGATGCCCTTTGGATTGAAGAACGCAGGGGCTACTTATCAAAGAATGATGGATCGAATATTCCGGGAGCAAAAGGGTCGGAACCTCGAAGTTTATGTGGATGAACTGATGATCAAGAGCCGAGATCTTAGGTCTCACATCTTAGATCTAGAGGAGACCTTTGGAGCCTTAAGGAAATATAAGATGAGACTTAACCCCCTAAAATGTGTCTTCGGAGCCAATAAGGGAAAATTTTTAGGGCATCTCCTTACCCCATCTGGAGTAGAACCCAATCCAGCTAAAGTGAAGGCAATCCTAGAATTAAAATCTCCAAAAAATGCCAAAGAACTCCAACGTCTCACCGACAAGCTGGATGAATTAAGCAGATTTCTCTCCCGGGCAGGGGAGATGTGCTCACCTTTCTTCCGAATGCTAAGAGGAGGCCAAAAATTTGAGTGGATCATCGAATGCGAAGAAGCTTTTCAGGCTCTGAAACAACAACTCACCCGGATGCCTCTACTCCAAGGGCCAAGGGAAGGGAGGGTTTGTTCCTGTACCTAGGAGTGGGGACTAGGGCCGTGAGTTCGGTTCTTGTACGAGAGGAAGGAAAAAAGCAGTTCCCAATATATTACGTAAGCAGGGTCCTAAAGAAGGCGGAACTCGGGTACTCTATCCTTGAAAAGCTGGCATTCGCTCTCATCATATCAGCCAGGAAGCTCAGGCCATACTTTCAGGCCCATTTGATTCAGGTAGTGACAGATCACCCCCTTTGCCGCTTCCTCGAGGGGGTGGAGCATTCTGGGAGGTTGGACAAATGGTCAATAGAGCTCAGTGAGTTCGACCTCACTTTTACTCCTTGGCTAGCCATCAAAGCACAAGCAGTTGTCGATTTCCTGGCATATTATGTAGTCGAGGTCCGAGAGGATGAGACACCCCCTCGAGATGCTTGGGAGATACTAGTAGATGGAGTATCGGAAAAAAATATTTTGGAGGAGGGATGATCTTGGTAAGTTCAGAAGGGACCAAAATTGAGCAGGCTCTGAATATCCACTTCACAATCACTAACAACCAAGCAGAATATGAGGCGATTATCGCAGGACTCAGTTTAGCCAGGGAGCTGGGCATACAGGACATTAAGGTCTCCACGGAATCTATGGTGGTTGTAGGGCAAATCAGAGGAGAATTTGAAGCAAGGGAACACACCCTCCAGTTATATCTGATGAAGGTCAAAGACATCATTGGGCAATTCCGCAGCTTTTCGATTCAATACGTCCCGAGGGATGAAAGTGCTCAGGCTGACCTGCTCGCCAAACACAGCCCTCAGGCCAGAGGAACGGTGATGGAACTCTTCAGGCCATCCATAGAGGAAGGAGAATTAATGGAGGTGGACCAGCAAGGGTCTTGGATGGACCCCTTCATCATCTTTTTGACCTCGGGGCAACTTCTCGAGAGGGATCTCGATAAGAAGCGGGTCAGGTATAAATCAACATAGTACATGCTGAAGGATGAGGCATTATACCGTAAGATGCTATCAGGTTTACTGGCTCAATACATATCTGAGGGGGAGGTTCCAAGGGTCCTAGAAAAAATTCATTCAGGAGAGTGCGAGAGTCACTCAGGGAGTCAGACCTTGGAGGGGAGAGTGTTGAGGCAAGTCTACTTCTGGCCTACCGTCAGGAAGGATGCGGAAAAATTCGCGAAAAGATGCCAAAAGTTCTAGGAGTTTGCCCCTCCCCAACTCCTTCCCACCCAAACATTACGTACGATCACAGCTCCTGGCCCTTCGCGATATGGGGGCTAGATTTGGTGGGTCCTTTTCCCCAATCTAGTGGCCAAAGGAAGTTTATGCTGGTCATGGTTGATTATTTTTTAATGTGGCTAAAGGTGAAGGCGTTGGCCAATGTAACGTCACAAGTGGTCAAAAATTTCATATGGGGAGAGATCATCTGCAGGCATGGGCTTCCGCTGGCTATCGTCACTGATAATGGACCATAATTCACTAGCAGGGATTTGTGGATTTCTGTATCTGGCTGGGCATAGACCTCCATTTCGCCTCGGTTCATCATCCTCGCAGCAATGGACATGTGGAAGCGGCAAACAAGATTATCGTGAATCTTCTGAAGAAGAAAGTGGAGAACATAAGAGGAAGTTGGGTAGAACAACTCCCTTCAGTTCTCTGGGCCTTGAGGACCACACCAAACACCGCCACGAGGGAGACTCCATTTAAACTCTCTCATGGCTCGGAGGCCATCATACCGATAGAGTTTGAGGTCACATCTCCAAAAGTAGCCGCTGCAAAGAAGGGAGACGAAGGATGGAGGGCAGAGAACGAGGAGCAAAAACTCTCTCTTGATCTGGTGGAGGAACTCAGGGATTTATCATTGATCTGGCAGAAAGAAGTCAAGTGCCGGATGGCAAGATACTTTGATAAACATATAGGGGTCAAATAGTTCTAGAAGGGCGACTTGGCTCTCAAAAAAGTAAACGCAGCAGGCAGAGGAGCCATGATGGGAAAAATTAATCCCAATTAGGAAGACACCTTTGCAGTGAAGGAGGTCCTGAAGTAAGGAGGGTACCACCTCCAGGATGTGGACATTGTATCCCTCGATCGTTCCCGAAGCGGCGATGACTTAAAAAGATTCTATCAATTACCTTTTTTTTTCATCGTTCAATACTTGTAAATTTATTGTGACCTTCTGATATGATGAAACCACATGTGTTTTCTTTCATGGCATGACAGTGAAAAGGATGGATGGCAAGGCCTCGAGAAGACCCGTTGACCAGGCTCTCACCTAGCTGGCATGGTTGTAGGCTCACTCGGTGGTTGGAGGTTGTTGGGAGATGAGACCCCGAGCAGTCCCACTGACCAGGCTCTCACCTAGCTAGCAGGACTGTAGGCTCACTCGGTGGTTGGAGGTTGTTTGGAGAGGAGACCCCAAGCAGACCCGCTGACCATGCTCTCACCTAGCTGGCAGGACTGTAGGCTCACTCGGTGGTTGGAGGTTATTTGTAGAGGAGATGCCAAGTAGACCCGTTGATAAGGATCTCATCAAGCTGGCAGGACTGTAGGCTCACTGGGTGGTTGGATGTTGTTTGGAGAGGAGACACCGAGAAGACCCGCTGACCAGACACTCATCAAGCTGACAGGACTGTAGGCTCACTCGACGGTTGGAGGTTGTTTGGAGAGGAGACCCCGAGCAAACCCGCTGACCAGACTCTCACCTATCTGGCAGGACTGTAGGCTCACTCGGTGGTTGGAGGTTGTTTGGAGAGGAGACCTCGAGCAGACCTGCTTACCAGACTCTCATCAAGCTGGCAGGACTGTAGGCTCACTCGGTGGTTGGAGGTTGTTTGGAGAGGAGAACCCGAGCATACCCGCTGACCAGGCTCTCACCTAGATGGCAGGACTGTAGGCTCACTCAGTAGTTGGATGTTGTTTGGAGAGGAGATCCCGAGCAGACCCACTAACCAGGCTCTCATTAAGCTGGCAGGACTATGGGCACACTCAGTGGTTGGAGGTTGTTTGGAGAGGAGACCCAGAGCAGACCCGTTGACTTGGCTCTAATCAAGCTGGCAGGACTGTAGGCTCACTCGGTGGTTGGAGGTTGTTTGGAGAGGATACCCCGAGCAGACCCGCTGACCAGGCTCTCACCTAGCTGGCAGGACTGTAGGATCACTCGGTGGTTGGAGATTGTTGAATTTTGACCAAGTCCACATGCATTAAGTGAAGCTTACTCACTAAATGCCATGAGATAGAAAATCTGTCTAAGTGGTTAGGCGTTGAGTGTAGCTTACTCACTCAACGCCATAAGACAAAATCAACCTAAGAAGTTAGGCGTTGAGTGTAGCTTACTCACTCAATGCCATAAGATAAAATTTGCCTAAAAAGTTAGGCGTTGAGTGTAGCTTACTCATGCAATGCCATGAGATAAAAAATTTGTCTAAGTAGTTAGGCGTTGAGTGTAGCTTACTCACTCAATGCCATTAGACAAAATCTATCTAAGTAATTAAGCATTGGGTGTAGCTTACTCACTCAACGCCATGAGACAAAACCTACCTAAGAAGTTAGGCGTTGAGTGATGCTTACTTACTCAATGCCATGGAGCTATAGCATTGACTGAATCCTAGTCAGTCAGAGCCAGTATTCTTCTTGACAAATTTGGCTAAGTCCAAGTGCATTGATTGCGTTTACTTTTCGTCGAGATGAGCTCTGAGTTCGCCGAACTGAGCACTGAGTTCGTTGAACTGAGCTTTCACTTTTCGTCAAACTATGCTTTCACTTTTCGTCGAGCTAAGCTCTGAGTTTGTCGAACTGAGCTTTCACTTTTCATCGAACTGAGCTTTCACTTTTCGTCGAGCTGAGCTCCGAGTTTGTCGAACTGAGCTCTAAGTTCGTCGAACTGAGGCAGAAAATGTTTTTAAGTCTTTTGTCACTAAGTGATGGTCATTCCCTCAATGCCTTCGCCACTGATGCTCGATTTTGTCTAAGTCCAGATAAATGGTGACATCAGCAAAGTAAACAAAGTCAAAGCAGGTTCAAATGTTGCTGGAATGCTGCTAGATGCGCTTGGGGATAGCTGTCATGATTTTCTGCACTAGGAAAGATATTTCTCACTGGGGCCCACACAAAGCAAAGAGCCGTTGAATCAGCCGTCAATGGAAAGTAGGTGGCTGCATGGCAAAATCACAGCCACCAATTCTGGTGGGGCCCACTGCACAATGAGACATTGATTGGCAGACTATAAAAGGAGCAGGATCAGATTGAGAAAGAGAACATCAATAACAATCAACACCAAGAAGAGACATAATTAGGGTTCTCTAGATTCGCAATCTTGCGGCTGGACGACGTCTTCTTCCTCATTTTCTTGTCGAGTCAGAAGAAGAAGTTCAGACCAGAGAACCTGAATGCGAAATGAGTTAGCTTCTGTAATACTCATCTGCAACAACAAGATCAGGATTGCTTCCTGAAAAAGAAGAAGCAGAGTTTTCTACAATTTTCTTCCAAAACAAGTCGTGTTTCAATTGAAGATTTCTTTTCAACTTGTTTCTGTGAAGAAGAAGATAAGGCTGATATCTGCTCAGTCTAGGAAGACAAACATAGAGAAATTTCTCTGGTGTCTGAGTATTTCATCTCTTTAACATTCTCTGTAAGATCCAATTTGGGTTCTGAGGGTAGGATTCTTTAGGGAATTTGAGTGTAGGCCTGTGCTACAAAGGCCAAGGTAGGATCTGTTGTAGATCGGAGAGTAGGATTCTTATTAGAATCTAAGTGGTAAGGCTTAGTGCCTGAGTGTAGGCCTGTGTTATAAAGGTTAAGGTAGGATTCTGGTTAGAATCTGAGTGGTAAGCCTTAGTGCCTGAGTGTAGGCCTGTGTAATAAAGGACGAGGTAGGATCCATTTGGGATCTGAGTGGTAGGGCTTGGTGCTTGAGTTGTAGGTCTTGGATAAGACTGGGTCGTCCTACGGGATCGTGTTGTAAGCTCTTAAAGAGCCGAGGAATTGGTGAAGAGCCTTGTCTAACACACTATTAGAAAGGCGGAGAGGGACAGTGGACGTACCCAAGATTGGGGAACCACTATAAAAATATCTGTGTCGTCTAGATTGTTCTTGAATGCACAAATCAATTGATCACTAAGCACATGAAATCAGTTATAGGTCTGATTAATTAAAAAGAAGGTCTAAAACCTATTCACCCCCTCTTGGTATTTAGTTGACCTTGAAAACAAGACTTTCAAGTGGCAACGGTCTTGACCACGAATGATTTTTCAAAGTTTGTCAAGGCTAGCACTAGTGTCATGGAAACTGCCACTTTGAGGCTATCAAAGGCTCTAGTTGCTTCTCATCCCACGAGAAGCTTGGTTTCTTCTAGAGATTTGTGAGCAGCTTTGCAAGGGTTCCGTACTCCTTTATGAAATGATGAAAATAACCCGTCAGTCCCAAAAAAACCTCGCAGCTTTTTAAAGATGTAGGAGTTGTCCACTCCAGCAAGTCCCAGATTTTTACTGGATCGGTGGCGACACCTTTGTTCGAGATAATATAGCCCCAAAAGTGCACCTCCTATAGCCTGAACCGCATTTGCTCCTCTTCAAAAACAATCGCTGCTCACTGAGAACCTGTAATGTGGCTGACAAATGCTCTAAATGAACTTGCCATGAAGAACTGAATACTAATATATCATCGAAGAACACTAGTATTGACTTGCACAGTTGGTGATGGGATAATTTGTTCATCAAACTCTAAAAGGTGGAGGGGAGATTAATCAAACCAATGGACATGACTAAAAACTAAAAGTTCCTGTAGTGTGTTCAGAAGGCGATTTTGTGCACATATCCTTCCGCCATTCGAACTTGATGATACCATGTTCTCAGATCCAGCTTGGAGAAAAAATGGTGTTGTGTAATTCAGCAATAACCTCCTCAATAGCCGATATCAAAAAATTATCCTTTATGGTGTTTTGATAAAGTTTCTGGTAGTCTGCGCATAGTCTCCAACTCCCATCATTTTTCGTCACTAGCACGACCAAGGAAGTATAAGGACACAAATCGGATGGACCACACCTGTTTCCAACATTTCCTTGACCAACACTTCAATCTCTGTCTTTTATAGTGGAGGGTACCGGTGGGCCATAATTAGATGTTGGCCTGCTTATCCTTGAGGTGAATATGATGTTTGTGTTCACATATTGGAGGAATCCCTCTAGGTTGCTCAAACACATCCTGTAAATTATCCAAATTGCATCCAACTTGTTAACCCCTCAGTCCGCAACATACTGCAAGATTCCAAAGCCCCCCATTCAGCTGGCGCGGACAGGATTTGTCCGTCCGCCTAGTCCGGCACTGCCACCAGTCAGGCGCCAAGGGTGATACTCCAGCAGCGGACGCAAGGACCTGTCCGCTCAGTCCGCCGGCGCTTTGGGTAACAGGTTCTCCAGCGGCGGATGCAGTAACTCGTCCGCCCAGGCCGCCGCCCTCCAGTGGGCGCGCCCAGCAGCAGTGGAAGCTCCAGCTCGCGAGCCCAGTCCGCCACTTCTGTGCGGACTGGCGTGCTCTTTCTTTTTGCTTCCCGTCACCGCTGCCCGGTTCTCCTGTACCCCGGGCAGCCGGTTATTTTAGCCCTGCCCGTTTGGGCAGGCCCCCTATCCTATAAATAGGTGGGAGGTGGTGCACTCAAGGCACGCTGACTCGGACCCAGGAGCCTACTTGTTACAGGCTGCGGACTCGAATCCAGTGCCTTGCGGACCCCCCCTTGCTCTGTTTCCCTCAGTCTTTTCCTTTCACTTGTAACTAGATCCTTCTTCAATCAAGGGAAAGCCCGTCGCAAGAGAGGCATTCAGGCCGCGACGGACGAAGTCTGTTGTTGCCGTGGTTCACGGCCCTGCTCTTCTTCCAGCTCTCATCCGCTTAGTAGATCGCTACTCGCAGTCTCCCTATTCCCCTGTGTTCGAACAGTTAGCTGGTTGTGCTCGACCCCCCTTGTGTTTTCGTGCATCAACAGTTAACACGCGACCTTCAGATCCGAGTAGTGTTTTGAAATCAGCGGACGCAAGATGTCAGACCGCAGAGCCCGCTCTTCAGACCGCTCCAGCTCTTCAGAAGACTCCCTTTGGGACGCGATTGAGCAAGCTCGCCTTGAGGCCGAGCAGTCTCGCCGGCAGACCGACCAACGTCTTGACACAATCAGCCAAGCTCTGCTCGCGCTGGCCCAGCGGCTCGCTCCTCAGGCCGCAGCGGACACAGCGAACTCGCCCGTCCGCCAGACCCCAGCTCGCCGAACTCCGCTTCGGCAGTCGCCAGAAACTCCTCGGAACCATGCTCAGACCGCAGCCCCTCTGCGCCCTCAAGAGGAAGAGTTTGCTTTCAGAGAGTTCTTCAGAGAAGCTGCTAGGGGCACTCCTGCCCACCTACTTCACTTTGCTGACCGCCAGTCCGCCGAGCCCGCGGACTCCTCGGCTCCAGTTCGCCCTTTCTACCCTGCAGAGTTTGACACCCCGTCTCCCTTTGTTGACCGAATTCGATGGGAGTCGGCCCCGAGCAACTTCAGGGAGCCGCGCATCCCGTTCTATACAGGAGCGATAGATCCCGTTTCTCACCTCCAGGCATTTGAGGGGGCAGTTGCTTTGAGATGCCTCTCAGATGCGATTAAGTGCAAGTTGCTGGTTACCACTCTCGAAGGGCAAGCGAGAGAATGGTTCTACGAGCTGCCTTCGGGCACTATCTCTTCTTTTGCCGAGCTTCGTAGCCAGTTACTGCTGAGGTTTGCTACCTCAAGGAAGAGGAAGAATGGGCCAGCTGCCCTATTTGAGATCAAGCAGAGGGATAAAGAATCGGTGGCACGATTCGTTGATCGCTTTCAAAGAGAGATTCAGGGGGTGAGGAATGTGAACCCCGACTACTATAAAGTTGCCTTGATCCACGGCCTCCGGGAAGGCCCTCTGAAGTTTAAGACAACGACCAAGGCACCCGAGACTTATCAGGAGTTGATCGCCATGGTCAACCGTTTCATAGAGGGGGAAAATGCCAATCCGACCTATGTTTCATCCCTGACAGCCAAGGCTGAAGGAAGGGATGCCTCCGCTTCTTCCTCTCGTGGCAGGCCCACTCGTCCAGACTTCTAGCCTCCGTCTCAAAGAGGCAGGAACTTCCGCAACAAAAAACCTTTCCAAGGCCATCAACAGTTTCATGAGCAGAGACTGCCGTTGGCCGCCGCTACCGCCGTTCCATTGCGAGCTCTTCCCATCCATCAGCAGGCAGCCTTGCCTGCCCCGTGCCAATTTGATGAGAGTCCCATGGAGGACCCTGCAGATCTGGACCTTGACGAAGTCATCCAGATCCTGCAAAGGAGATCAGAAGAGAAGAGGCAAGAGCCTCAGAAGCTGTGGAAGCCGAGGAATAATTCACAATACTGCCAGTTCCACAAGGAAAAGGGTCATCTGACTGAAGAATGCAAGGTCCTTCACGCGCTGATAGATAAGTTGCTTGCCGAGGGCAAGTTTGACCTGGCCAAGAAGGATTCTCCTTCCTCTTCAAAACCATCCACCTCAAAAGGCAAAGCGGTAGCTGAGGCTTACCAGGAGTGTGTGGATGTGGAGGATGAAGGCCGTCTGGGGCCGATCAACGTCCCGATAGAGTGCTTCGATGCAAATGATGAGGGGATTCTGGGATGCCTCTTCTTCATCCATGGTGGAGCTGGGACCGAGTCCACCCGGAAGTCATCAATTTCAAGGGTCACCCAGGCAGAGGTGGCCTCTTCTTCCGTTGCTCCTCCAAGGGAAGTCGTCACCTTTGGTCCAGAAGATCTTCCTCGAACAGCCAATCCATTTGATGATGCAGTCGTAATCCAGGCTGGTATTGGGGACTTCACGGTGGATAGGATTCTGGTTGACACGGGCAGTTCGGTTAACCTCCTCTTTAAGTCTACTTTTGAGGCCCTGAGGACCGGAAAGCCTCTGCTTTCCACTGAGGGGCCACTCTATGGTTTCTCAGGAGAGAGGAAAGAAGTGGAGGGCAGCGTAACCTTGCCAGTGAAGCTTGGAGGGGCAACAAAGCAGATACAGTTCATAGTGGTCGACGCCCCCAGCAGCTACCATGCCATCTTCGGCAGGCCCCTGCTGAACAAGTATCGAGCAGTGATTTCCACTTACCACCTAGCCATCAAGTTCTTCGCCGATGGGAGGATGTGCCGGGTCCGGAGTGACCCAAGGAGAGCAAGGGAGTGCTACGTCCGCACTGTCAACATGGTTGAAGCCAGCCCTTCCCTTGCTCCAGCAGAAGCTGCAGAAGCCTCTCCCAGTTTGAAAGTTGTTGCTGATGAAGGTGCTCACCTGGAACCTGCCCAAGTGACGCAAGGAGTCCCCATTGCTGAAGGGGAGGAGAGGAAACTCTCCATCAACTCGGAGCTACCTGAAGATCAAAAGGCTGAGTTGATTTCCTGCCTGCTAAAGAACCTGGATGTCTTTGCCTGGTCAGCAGAAGACATGCCGGGGGTGGATCCTGATGTTGCTTGCCACCATCTGAATGTTGATCCCAGCTGCAAGCCCATCCAATAGAAGAAGAGGGACGTGGCAACAAAGCTTGCAGAACCAATAAGGGAGGAGGTTGCGAAACTCCTCAAGGCGAATTTTATTAAAGAAGTGCAATATCCCACCTGGATTTCAAATGTTGTAATGGTTAAAAAAAACAGGGGGAAAGTGGCGAATGTGTGTAGACTTTACAAAACTTAATAAAGCATGTCCTAAAGATTGCTACCCCTGCCTCGGATAGATTCTTTAGTTGATTCCGCGGTAGGATACTCTTACATGAGTTTTTTAGATGCGTTTTCTGGTTATCACCAGATAAGAATGCATAAGCCCGACGTTCCTCACACGTCGTTCATAACTAACGATGGATGTTATTGCTATCTTGTCATGCCCTTTGGGCTTAAGAATGCTGGCGCGACCTATCAACGGATGATGGACCGTGTGTTTAACCATCAAAAAGGGAGAAACCTGGAAGTGTATGTAGACGATCTCTTGATTAAGAGTAAATCGATTTCGCTGCACTTGCTAGATCTAGCAGAGACGTTCGCTACTCTGCGTAGATACAAGATGAAGCTCAATCCTTTAAAGTGTACTTTTGGAGCGAGTAAGGGGAAGTTTCTTGGTCATCTCCTTACTTCGGAGGGACTTGCCCCCAATCCTGACAAGGTGAAAGCTATTCTTGAAATGCCTACCCCTCGTTCACCGAAGGAAGTTCAGCAGTTAGGGGGAAGGCTAGCCGGTCTTGCAAGATTTCTTTCTCGGGTTGGAGATAGGAGTGCCCCCTTCTTTAAGACCCTCCGACGTGCTTCCAAGTTTGAGTGGACAGAAGAGTGCTCCCAGGCTTTTGAACAGTTAAAGATGCAGCTTACCTCATCGCCTCTACTTCAGAGCCCCCGCCCAGGAGAGATTCTTTTCTTGTACCTAGGGGTTGGCCCTGAGGCCGTCAGCTCCGTTCTTCTTCGGGAAGAAGGCAGAAAGCAATTCCCAATCTACTATGTCAGCCATATCCTGAAGAGTGCAGAGATGCGGTATCCGATCCTGGAGAAGTTAGCCTTGGCACTGGTCATGTCAGCTCGCAGGCTTCGCCCATACTTCCAAGCACATTCAATTCAAATCATCACCGATCAACCTTTGAAGGGTGTGTTGGAAAAGCCCGAGCATTCCGGCAGGCTAGCTAAGTGGGCAATAGAGCTAAGTGAATTTGAAATTTCTTATGTGCCCAAGACAGCCATCAAAGCTCAAGTCCTAGCAGATTTTCCGATTGACATGCCAGAGTCCAGTTCTGATCAAGCAGAAAGGTCACCTTTGGCTTGGACCATCTATGTTGATGGTGCCTCAGGCAGAAGTTCTTCTGGAGCAAGAGTGGTTCTCATCAATCCAAACAGAGTCAAATTGGAGCAGGCCATCAAGTTTTACTTTCCAGTAACCAACAACCAGGCCGAATATGAATCTCTGCTAGCAGGTTTGAGGCTCGCAAGGGAATTAGGAATCGATCATGTCCACATCAAAACCGATTCTTTGGTAATGGCGTCGCAAGTCCTCGACAACTTCGAAGCAAGGGAGCCAGTCTTGAAAAAATACCTAGCTCTTGTGAAAATAGAGGTCGGCAGGTTTAAAAGCTTCACTATCGAACATATCCCCAGAACAGAGAATGAGGAGCCGATTTTCTCTCTAAGCATGGGATGCCTTCAGGAGGCACAACTTCCGAGCTCTTCCGCCCGGCAGTGGTGGAAGGAGATTTGATGCAAGTAGATCAACGCGCCTCTTGGATGGACCCATTCATCCTATATTTGTCAACAGGAAATTATCATCATACAATTAGAGACAAGAAAAAGTTCAGAATAAAAGCAGCTCACTACTTTCTAGTGGCGGGAATCCTTTATAGAAAGACCTTCCTCTCAACCATGGCCCGATGTGTTTCAGAAGAAGAAGCTCACACCATTTTGCAAGAAGTTCATTCAGGAGAGTGTGGAAGTCACTCTGGAGCAAGAACTCTTGAAAGATGAGTCCTGCGGCAAGGGTATTTCTGGCCCACAATGAAGAAAGACTCAGAGATCTACGCCAGAAGGTGTGTTCAATGCCAGAAGTTTGCTCCGCTTCAGCACCAAGCAGCTCAGTCCCTCAGGTCGATTGCAACTCCTTGGCCCTTTGCGGTTTGGGGAATGGATCTCATTGGTCCTTTTCCCTTGGCAAGCGGGCAACGGCGTTTTATCATCGTAATGATCGACTACTTCAGCAAGTGGATCGAAGTCAAGGCATTGGCTAAGACAACGACTCAGATCGTCAAGAACTTCATTTGGGGAGAAATTGTATGCCTGCACGGGATACCAATGGCAATAATCACTGACAATGGGCCACAGTTCAACAACTCAGAGATGATAGATTTTTGCAGGCAGATCGGAACAGAGCTGCGTTTTGCATCAGTTCATCATCCCCGAAGCAATGGCCAGGTGGAAGCTGCCAACAAGCAGATCCTCAACTTGCTCAAGAAGAAAGTGCAGAATCTCAAGGGCAGTTGGGTTGATCAGCTTCCATCAGTCCTCTGGTCCCTTAGGACAACGCCATCATCCACAACCGGGGAGACTCCATTCAAACTCTCTCATGGCTCAGAGGCACTCATCCCGATTGAGTTTGAAGTCCCGTCACCCAGAGTGCTGCTTGCAAGAGAAGGTGTTGATGATTGGGCTGAGTTGAATAATGAGGAGATGAGGTTCAGCTTGGAACACATCGAGGAGGTCAGAGATCAAGCAGCCATAAGGCAGGAAGAGGTCAAAAGGAGGATGGCCCGTTACTTCGATCAGAATGTAAGGATCAAACACTTCCAAGTGGGAGATCTAGTTCTAAAGAAGGTTGATGCTGCTGCACGAGCTGGTTCAGTTGGAAAGCTTAATCCAAATTGGGCCGGCCCTTTTGTCGTCAAAGAAGCATTAAAAAGCGGCGCTTATCGCTTGCAGACATACGAAGGAGAGGATATACCACACACGTTGAGTGGGGATGACCTCAAGCGGTTCTATTCTTAAACCTCCTTCTTCTACTTTGTGTATCCTCTTCAAAAATTGTTATGAATAGAAACTGCTTGCTAACACTTCTTCGAGTGTTTTGTTGTAATCATAACAGATATGGCGCTAAGAGAGATTTCAAAAACGGTTCTACACCCGAACTCCCTTTTTCTTTCTTATGCTTCCTTTGCAAATGCATTTTCTTAATCAAAGAATCCATACTGACATTTTTTCTAGTGTTTTCTCTCTCTCCCAAAGATCTATAACGGTTCCCTGATACCAGGAGACATCGCCGAGTTCAGCTAGACCTCCCCTAGAGCCGTTGTCATTAGCGTAACACCACGAAGACCACGTGTTGTGAGGAGATTTCGCACCGTGTAGTGGGAGCTTGCAGGCTCTAGCGCGGTTGGATTCTGGACTTCGGATCCCGGCAGGTACCTGACCCCACCTTTGCATTATGGAGGGCAAGGTGGGTGTAAAGCTCTACCACGCCGCTTTAGGGATATTATTACAACTTCGATAATCACATGAGGAAAGTATGCCGTTCCGGCTCACCTGCCCGCGGGTCATCTTAGCTTGTAACTCTCGAACACTCCATGGTACCCTCAAGCAGTGCCTGCAGGAGACCCACAGCTTAGACTGTACTCCAGGCAAGAGGGCAGGGAACCGTTCCGCCAAGTGAGCATCTTGCTCTTCGCAGGGAATTATCTGCGGACTGGTCTTCTGCGTCCGCTCAGTCCGCCGGCTTGGGTTGATCTTATAGCTTGTAGCCCGGTGAGGAAAGTATGCCGCCCAGGCTCACCTGCCCACCTGGTCGCGAGTTATAGGTCATTTCTATATCTTTGGCGGACTGATTTTCTCTATCCGCAGAGTCCGCCTGCTTGGGTTGATCTTATAGCTTGTAGCCCGGTGAGGAAAGTATGCCGCTCCGGCACACCTGCCCACCTGGTCGCAAGCTATAGATCATTTCTATCTTTGGCGGACTGGATTCGTTATCCGCACAGTTTGGAAGTTTCCTTGGGATTGCAAGCTGGTTATCTTTAGCGGACTGGTTTTCTCTATCCGATCCGTCCGCCTACTTGGGTTGATCTTATAGCTTGAAGCCCGGTGAGGAAAGTATGCCGCTCAGGCTCACCTGCCCACCTGTTCACAAGCAATAAATCTTTTCTATTATGAGCGGATTGGTTTTCTGTATCCGCTCAAGTAGTCCATATTCAAGTTTATAGATTATTCCTGTTATAAGCGGATTGGTCTTCTATATCCGCTCAGTTCGCAGAATGATTTTCATGTTATATAAGTTTGGTCACTTCTATTATGAGCGGATTAGTTTTCTGTATCCACTCAGTCCGCAGAATGATTCTCGCATTATTTGATAAGTTAATAATCAATGTACTTTTATATTATGCGCGGTCTGGCTTGCGGACCACAACTATAACTCCTGACATTATTATCAGCTGGCTGTTCTCTGAGGCGGATACAGAATGAGTTGATGTCTAATTCTTTAATCGACAAGGTTCACTATAAATAATGTATGTATCATGCGGACTGCAAGTGAAACTCGACAGAGTCCGCCTTACAGTTTCTTGGTCCAAAGTGGAACAATAATTCTCTAATCAGCAAAGGCTCAGGTTTATCAAGCGTGTTGTGCGGACTGCTAAGTATCGGTGCGGTGAGCGTGGAGAAAAAAGAGCATTGCAGAAAGCACACATGCCAAAAAATATCCTTTCTATTTCATCAAAAAATTTACATCATTCAATATGTTCGGCGGACTGCAATCTTGCGTCCGCCACTTTTTACAAAAAACAAGATTACAAAATATGTACATATGCATTGATCAATCAGTCCGCTGTCTCTTCTCAGGAGGTGCAGGGCTGTCACCGATAATGTCGACATCTGGAGAATAGCCCCCCGAGCTGCTCCCGCTGCTACCTGATCCTGTACTAGTGGCGGACCCGCTATGCGAGCTCCCAGTAGCAGAGGAAGATGCAGAGGTGTCGGACTCGGCGGACAGCTCCTCTCCTCGTCGGCTCGATGCAGCATCGTCCGCATTTTCCCTGGCGCCCTGCTCTTCGCCCTGCGAGCCTCCGTCTTCTTTCTCTTCTTCTTCTTCTTCTTCGTCGTCTTCTTCTTCCTCATCTTCACCTTCCTCAATGACATCCTTTCCTTTTCTAGCTCTCTCCATCGCTGCAACCTGAGGGGCCAGCTCAGGGAAGATATCCAGAAAAGGGACGCCGACCACTCCCTCCTTCATGAGGCCATCGCGGGCAAGTCGCTCAACAGCGACCTCGACAGTCTCCATCACAAAAGGGAGCGTGGCGGCCTGGAATTTATTGTTCTCCAAGTCGTAGGCGACCTGCGAAAGACAAAATTAAAAACATCAGACAGATCGCGGCGGATAGAAAATCTAGACCGCGGCAAATGCAACTCACCGCCAGCTCCTCTCTTTGCCGAGCATTCCTTTCTCCCATCCGCGCGTTCCCTTCCTTTAGCACTTTGTTATCCTTCTGAAGCTGTTCATGCTGCCTCAACAGGTCTCTGGCCAGAGTGGCAACATAATGATTTGTCACCGCGCTGTTCGCAGAAGCCTAGGAGGCCAGCAGAGGGAGGTCGGCGGCGGACACCTTCTTGAGGTCTCTCAAGTTGCGCTTTCCGTAAAGAGTGGAGAGCGCAATATGAGCGTGGCGTGTTATCCGCGGACTCCTCCACGAAGGAAGCGCGGTGGATAGGCGGACATGCTTTTTCTTGCTGTGCCAGTGGACCATAGGGTTCCCCCTAAGGTCCCTCTGGCTGATACCGAAGCCGGTCATGGAGAAACTTTCGGAGGAAGAGTAGTCCGCTGCGGGATCCCCTTCCTCTTTCCTCTTTTTTGCAACTGCTTCCTTCTTCTCCCTTTGTGTAGGAGTGAAGCCGCTGGGCATCTGCGGCAAGTTGGCGGGCACCGCCAAGGTCGCTGCAAAAAGAGAACCAGAGTTTAACGACATGGTCGCGGCGGATACAAAAGCTGAGTCCGCTAAACTACTTACTGTCCTCAGGCATAACATCCGCCAAGTTTGCCAGCAGCGGAAGGTAGTATTCGATATCAAGCCTGGCGTTCGCTAAGAATTCGACGATTGCGGACTCCAGGTCGTCCAACTGCACATTTTTAAAGACGGAGTCCGCGCGCACCTGCGGATACGTGTGCGCGAACCCAAGGTCGCCCTCAAAAATTAGGAACCTTGAGGTCCAGTTGTGGATCTTGTTTAAAAGACCCACTACCTTCATCCCCCTGCAGTAGAAGTAGATTACTCCCTTGTAGGGGCAACCTCCGGAGGCAGTTATGGAGCGGACGGAGAATATTTTGCGGAAGATGTTCATCGAGAAAGCAATCTTTTCAGATCGCAGATAAGAGATGTAGCTGCAGATCGCGGCAAGGGTATTCGGCGCGAGCTGGCCAGGGACCATCCCATAGTGCTCAAAGATTGCAGCAAGCTCCCATAGGAGCGGGAACCTGAATCTGCTATCGAAATGATCAACGGGAATGGCGATCTGGGTCGCCGTCGAAAAATTCAACCTTTCCTGATGGGCGGGTAGGCGGACAAGTATGTTTGAGTCCGCCATCTTCTTTTCAACGAAGGCAGCCAGGTCAGCCTCTGTCAAAGTACATTTTTGGTGATCGGCAGAATGAAAGGCGACTGCAGCATCAGTGCGCGCGGACACCATGTTGCAGGCCGCAGGATTCCGTTTACTTCAGCAATTTCCTACATAGAGAAAGCAGAAGGCAGTATTTATAGATAAAGATTCTGACAGCTTTTTGGTCAGTCCGCGAAGGTCGCATATTCAATCCGCACAGTCTGCAAAGAATTAAAAAAGCAGCCAAACAAATAACGCGGATACAAAGACAAATTAACATTCCAAGGGAAATTCAGAACCAAGTTGTGGCCGGTGCAGTTTCCTATCCGCCCAGGTCGCGTATTTTCCCACCTGCAGGTTAACAAGAAGCGGGCACAGCGCTAGTCTGCACAGTCCGCCACAGATCAAGCCAAGGATAGCACCATAAAATTGCGGATTTATAATTTGAGACCGCATAAGATCGCAATAAAAGTTCAATCACACACGTCACACAGCATTGTTCGCAGCGCAATTATACATAATTATACAAATTCAACATAAAAAATAAGCACCGCGGACTCAGCGGTCCCTGTTTTCAGTTCGCTTCTCCGTCCTATCCCGGCATAGATGAGCCGCCTGATCGCTTATCTGAAGAATTTCACTATACACACGACAGAGGTGGTGGTGGATGACATTGATGGTCCGGTGCATGTGGGCGGCTTCCCGGTCTACCCGGCTGAGAGGCACCGTTGGCTCCGCTGCCGGCCTCGGCTCCTCATCCGCAGCATGTGGGACACCACCTGCCGGTGCCGCGATCTCAGGAGGAATGCGATCTGACGCCCGCGGCCTCTGCTCAGCGACTTCAGCAGTCCGCTTCTCCTTTCCTTCACGAGCCGACGCCAAGTGCTTGCCTCTATAGTATCGGACGTCATCCGCGAGCCTTTTCTTTTCCCTTTCAGACCTCTCCAGCGCCCGCGAGATGCTGGCGACCTGGTCTTTGAGGGCCTTCTCGCGTTCCGCGGACGCTTTCTCGCGCGCCGCGGACGCCCTCTCGCGCTCCGCCGCTTTCTCTAACTCTGCTTTGACACATTGCATTTCAGCTTCAAATTTCTTCTCTAACTCTTTTATCGTGCTCAGGCTGGGCGGCTCATCTTCCGCGGACTCCACGTGTGAGACCGCGTCGGCACCAGTGTTGGGTGTGACCACGATCTCGCCACTCTCGATGGAGCCCGGCAGCGACTTTCTACCTGCAACAAATAAAGTCAACTTCGCATTCAAAGGCAGTTCGCGGCGGACTAAGAGAAAGGATAAAAGATCACTTTTAGATATAGCGGCAGCGAGTTTCCGACTATCGAAGATGATTGGCCGCCTTGCCCGCTCCGGGTCAAAGGCGCTTAACCGCTTTTTCCATTCGCGGTGGACCTTAGCCCTTTTCTCAGCAGCAGAGCTCGTCGACACTACAATATCGTCCGTCTCCGTGATAATCTTGACTGGCTTCGATTTCCGAGGCGGCGACCTGTAAAGCCACTTGCGCTGAAAATATTTAGGCGCAGGCTGAAGTTTACCTGACCGCAGCAGCTCCGCGGCAACCCGCATGTCCTCAGCGGCTTTGTCCACCGCGGCCTGCTTCGAGGCCGCCCCAACCGCAGCAACATGAGCGACGATTTGCTTCTTTTGCTCCTCTATCTTCTCCTTCAGCCTCTCCCTCTCCTCTTCCTCCGCAGCGGACAAGGAAGGGAGTTCGTCACCCTTATCTCCAGTAGTCTCCGCCTCGTTCTGCTGCAGCACAACCAGCAAGGATTCCTGGATTAAGTCAAGTTGATCGACGTCTATGGAATCAAATATCTCATCCGTGGAAAGACTGACCGTTGAGAGGGAATTCTCTCCCTGGATTTGGGCCTCCGGAGTAACCAGATCGCCGTCGGGAACTTCTTTTTCGCGAGGCCTGTGTTGTAAGTCCGCTGCCCCAGTCCGCTTAGAGACGTTCTTCTCCTTCATTGCGCGAAGCTTCTTCTCAACCCGCTCGGCGACGGTCGCTCCATCTCTCTTCCTCTTCTTCTTCTTGGCGGTCTTCTCAGCAGCATCCGCGGCGGACCACCCTAAATCGGGCTGGTCAGCGCGGACAGGTTCAGGATTCACAGCAGACAATGCCTTTGAGGGCGCGTCGTCCTCTACCTCAGTCCGCCGGTCTTCTTCGTCCAAGTCAACGATTTGCACTGAGGCATTGGGAGAAGATATGTTAGTCTCCATGTGTTCGCCAGCAGTGTCCGCCGAGGTTGCGGTTTTCTGAGAAGGGGCGGAGTCCGACAAGGTTGCCATCTTCTCGCTCCTCAATGGTTCGGCGTCGACTACGGCATCCCCGCGAGCAGACACATCGACATGACGGACTGCTTTCTCCGCAGGCTTCTGGCTCTGGGAACTCTCTCCTGTGAGGCGGACAAGATCTTTTCTTGCCGACCTCTTCACAATCTTTTTGTCTTCATAGGCGTTGTCGGCTCCAGGTCGCCTTTTGCAGTAACGCTAGATAAGAAAGCTCCAAGCCTAGCCATGCCGGACTGAAAGGTGGAGACCGCAAGTGGTGAATAGCGCCCCGTGTCGATCGAGATTCTCAGCAGATCCAGACCCTCCAGCGATATTTATAGCGTTGGCGACGTTTTCGAGGTTTGCGGACTCGGCGGTTAAGAGAACATTTTCGAAGTTTCCTGGAAACTTAAAAATGTGCGGGGATTATGTTAACCCCTCAGTCCGCAACATACTGCAAGATTCCAAAGCCCCCCATTCAGCTGGCGCGGACAGGATTTGTCCATCCGCCCAGTCCGGCACTGTCACCAGTCAGGCGCCAAGGGTGATACTCCAGCAGCGGACGCAAGGACCTGTCCGCTCAGTCCGCCGGCGCTTTGGGTAACAGGTTCTCCAGCGGCGGACGCAGTATCTCGTCCGCCCAGGCCGCTGCCCTCCAGTGGGCGCGCCCAGCAGCAGTGGAAGCTCCAGCTCGCGAGCCCAGTCCGCCACTTCTGTGCGGACTGGCGTGCTCTTTCTTTTTGCTTCCCGTCACCGCTGCCCGGTTCTCCTGTACCCCGGGCAGCCGGTTATTTTAGCATTGCCCGTTTGGGCAGGCCCCCTATCCTATAAATAGGGGGGAGGTGGTGCCCTCAAGGCACGCTGACTCGGACCCAGGAGCCTACTTGTTACAGGCTGCGGACTCGAATCCAGTGCCTTGCGGACTCCCCCTTGCTCTGTTTCCCTCAGTCTTTTCCTTTCACTTGTAACTAGATCCTTCTTCAATCAAGGGAAAGCCCGTCGCAAGAGAGGCATTCAGGCCGCGACGGGCGAAGTCTGTTGTTGCTGTGGTTCACGACCCTGATCTTCTTCCAGCTCTCATCCGCTTAGTAGATCGCTACTCGCAGTCTCCCTATTCCCCTGTGTTCGAACAGTTAGCTGGTTGTGCTCGACCCCCCTTGTGTTTTCGTGCATCAACACAACTGTGTCTTGCATTCACCCCCCTCCCATATTTTATTCCATCAAAGATGCTTTCCTGGCTGATTCCTTCTCTTGTTCCCAGTTGGCCGACTACTTCCTATTGTAAATGTAGGTAGGCACACTCACGCGCACAAGCACATGAAACCCACTGTCGGTGGGAGCACCACGCAAGACGGGTCCGACGAGTGGACCCGACGAGATGGAACGGGCGAGGGGACCAGCAAGATGTGGGGGTACATCGGGCGAGAAGAACAACCCGGCGAGATGGGATTCGGGCGAGACGGACCACTTGATGCGTGTAATATGGCAAGCGCACCGGTCGCACAAGTAATAAAGTTTTGGGAGTAAATCCCCAAGTGTTGGTCTCTTGAGGAATGCAATTAGCGTAGAACGGCAACAGTACTGAGAATATCGTTATGAGAGTTAAAAATAGAACAAAAAGGAAATAGCGGACTAGGTAAATCGTCGATGTTTGATCTACTGAACTAGTAAAAACTATGCGGGTCGACGGCACCGCTTCGCAAGGTGAAGTGGGTTTGTCGGCCGCTATGCCGAACTTTAGTTGGGCGAGTGGAAGGGAAACTAATGGATTGCAGCGTTCTTGTGTGGATTGCAATCGGACAAGGCACAAGAATGAAGTGGATGTGGGGTGAGTGAGGCGCATTCACAGACAGAACTCACAAGCATAAGAAGAAACTGACATTCCATTAACTAGAAAGTAAACTTGATATTCAGGGATCGAAATGTTCATTACACTGCTCAAAACATTCATAACACAGAGGAAGGGGAAGAGGAGTAAACCAAAAGAGAATGAAGATCCAACGCGGGTCGTGGCTGGAGTAGCGAGTTGTCAATCCGCTTCCGGGCTCAGTCCAAGGAGGCTTCCGGTACCAACGATTTGTCACCTCGAAGTCCTTTAAGTCCGTTCTCTAGGTTATCTACTTCACCAACTCTGCAGGAAAGCTTGGAGTTGAAGTCATCAATGGCCGAGGGCTTCGCCGGAGTGTTGGAAAGCTTCAGAGTAAGTGGAAATGGCTTCCCGACGAAGGTGGAAGTGATGGAGCAGCTGGAGAAGTGAAAAGGCGATTCCCGCGCACTCTCCGATCGCAGCAAATGACAGGCGTTGACCTAAAATGCGGAGCAGGGCCTTATATACGGAGGCAGCAGAAGCAGTGCGCACGATCAGTGGCGCACGACCAGTGGTCGTGCGCACTGTAGGTCGATGATCGTGCGGCTTTTCCAAATAAACCTGCAACCTGGACAAGAAGCATCAACATAAAAGCGCACGAGCAGTGGCGCACGACCAGTGGTCGTGCGCACTATGGCCAGTGCTCGTGCGATTACCGAGACAGGGTTATGAAAAAGGGGGTGTAATGCGCACGAACAGTGGCGCACGACCAGTGGTCGTGCGCAGTAAGACCAGTGGTCGTGCGCTTACCCCAGGCTGATTCTATAGAAAACGTAGAGTAGTGCGCACGATCGGGGGCGCACGACCAGTGGTCGTGCGCATTAGATCCCCTGATCGTGCGCAGTATTCCTGTTTCACAGCCATCCCGGAACACGCACACGACCCCTCTACCAGCAGAAGGGGCAGAAAGGCCACCAGAACGTGCACACATCTCCGAGATAGGGCTAGAGAATAACAACAAAATGGAAACACAGAAAACACATAGAAGCGGGCCTACAGTGCACTTAAGCGTGAAATAGGTACATAAACACAAATAAGCAATAAAGGCTCTCAAGTGTAGTGCTAAGGCGAAAAACCTAGCCCAGATGAGTCCAAAAATCAGTGTAAAATGTGGACTCATCACACCCCCAGACTTAACCATTTGCACATCCCGAGCAAATCATCACTCCATGGACTCGAAGATAGCTAACTGGCTCAGCAATTTCAGAAAGAAGTAAGACGAGAAATCAAATATATCATGAGTATAGAAGATATAATAGAAAAACTTTTTAATTATACAGTGTAGTTTAAACTATTCGACAGACGTAAATAAATATTGTAATTGCTCAAAATTAGAATTCTGGAGAATCGTGCGATCATGTGCAGGAAGAAAGTAGGCAGGCCACTAAGGTGAGCATTGCCAAAGTTCGGGACTCAGGATCACCTCCAAAGGAATCCACCAATGTCGGGGACCATACGCTTGCACGTTCACACTCTCTCCACGGCGCGGGTTAGACTCAAGCGTGAATCTGTAGGACTTATAGGAGGAAATGGGGCTGAGGCAACGACTTGGTGGTCAAAGATAAACATGAAGGCTCTATGCAACCAAAGCGAGCGAAAACAACCCAAACCAAAACATCCACTTAGAAAAGAATGGGGCACACGCCCCCAGACTTAGCTTGAAATCCGGGTGTGAACACGGCTGAACCCGACCAAATTCAAAAAAAGAGGATGGGGATCAAGATCTCAAAGCAATTATTTCATATAAATATTCGTTTTTTCTATTGCGCGAATCAACTTTTTATTTTCATAAACTGTTGTTTTCTTTTCTGCGCTAGCAATCCCCAAACAAAGCAATCAAAACGGGAATAAAATCAGCACCCCCCAAAACAATGTCCACTAATCACAACCTCGGCAAAATAGGAAATACAAATCAGCTCAAGCATTTGATTGCGAAGGTGGGTTTAGCTTCAGGCCTTGGTGAAAGTGAGTGGAGCTGGATCAAAGGAAGGGTAGGAACAAATTTGGCATGCAATGGTTAACAGGTAGGAATGGCTAAACAAGGCTCAAACTAGCCAAAACGAAGGCCAACGTCATGCTCACGCTTAACTAACCGTGCACCAATGCTTCGAGAGTAGCTTAGGGCAAGTTCTTAGCCACCGAGAAAGATGATCCTTCCCCCCGACTCGAGCAATACGAGTCTAGTGGCGGCTACACACATTCCTACACTATCGTTTGATTATCCCAGATTCAGATTTTGAGCAGTACAAACAATATTGACGTGAGCAGAAAAGAATAATTCTACGAGCATAAAGAAAAATTAGTTCTATCATAACTCTACACAAACCATGAGTATTCGATTAGGAGCACTGCATGAGTTTCGAACGACTCAATCCTGAAATCCTAAGCCAGTACCACTATTTTAAAGTTTACACAAAAGCAATAAATTTAACTCGGGTTGTGCGCGTGGGTAAGAGCGCACTCGTGTGGGTGATTCAGTGTGTGCAACTAAAAAGCAAGAAATAAGTAAAAAAGAAACTGAAATGCAACAGAAAGTGCGGTGTAGTGACCACAGGCATACTTCCCCCCCCCCCCCAGACTTAAAGTTGACAACGAATAAAAATAAACATTCCAAAGAGGAGAAATAGCTAGGGTAGGAAGTTACCTATGCTCAAAATTGAGCATACCAGTCGGGCAATGAGATGTCCAAGTGCGGCCACGTTGCCACGCCTCTAATAATCCTGCACCTGCGATTAAAGGATGCAAGCCAAACAAAAGCTGGACACATATATATATATATGAAGAAATAAACCGAAATCAAAACACAGCATAGGACCGAACGGTCCAACTTGGGTTGTCTCCCGAAAGCCCTTTTGTTTACCGTCCTTAAGGTGGACCAAATACCTGTATTAGCAGTTCAAATAGAGAGTTCTTGGCAGTAGAAAAAGGAAACAAAATTAAAAATAGAGCAACCAACATTCAACAAGTAGCAAGAAAGAGGATGGCACAATCAGCTATACGCAGATTTATGGTAAGCTCGCCGGTGGGATGCGAGAGAACAACATAGTGTCTTTTTGCAGTCGGGGTAGGCATTGTCCTATTACTGCGAGTGCACTCTTTCGCGCGCCGGAAGGCAGCGTAGCGCTCTTCGCGTAAGCGCTTGGCCTCTTTCTGTTTCTCCACCGTGGGAGACTTCCAATGAAGGTAGGCTGTGGGGTTTCCTTGTGTCGTGGTTGGCGGCGGCCTATCCGGCACTGTAACGGCAACCGGATATGCCCAAGTTACAGGTCGTTTAACAGAATTATACAAATTATTGTCCAGGGATTTCTCCCGAATAAAACTTAGTTCGCCATGCTCAACAACAGAGTTGGCTGGCAGTAGAAAGGCAGTCGTGGCTTTGGTGCAATTGATCCCTTCGTGGACCAGTAGTTCCTGCTTCTCATCGACTTCCGGAGAAAGTCCGTTCTTTGGCGTCTCCTCCAGATGTGCTTCCAATGCGGGGGGACCTGAATCCAGCTTGACATCTGTGACACTCAGAGAAATGTTATTTGGGATGGAAGAAAAATGTATGGATGTTTTATCGAGGGTGGACTCTTCGTTTGGCCAAGTGACACGGCCTTTGGAAAAGTCGAGGGATGTGCCACTGGCTGTTAGGAATGGGACTCCTAATATAGGAATGGAGTTATTGTCCTGTGGTCCCAAAACCTGAAAGTCAGTGGTGATACTGGTGCCGTTAACCTCGATTTCAACGTCCCGCACACCGCCCTCCATGTCAACCAGATTGCCATTAGCTAAGATAAGTGATTTCCGATTTTCAATGTCAACTTGTAACTGCATCTTTGCAGCATCTTGCAAAGTGAGTATGTTGCTGGACGCCCCGGAATCGCATAATGCTGGAGTGTCGATGTTATTGATTTTACAATTAATGACAAGTTCGTTGCGGTTTCCCGAAGTGTCCTCCACAAGGCGCTTTCCCTGTTCATGGGGGTTCTTTTCAGTGTTGCTCGGTAAGGTGCCTTGGGTGCGCTCGGAAACCACGTGAGCCAATTAGCCCAATTGTGCCTCCAGTTTGCGCATCGAGGCGGCCTGATTTGTCATGTTGGTCTGGGAAATCTCAACAAACTTCTCGAACATTTCTTCCAAAGAATTTTTCTTAACGATGGGGGCCCCTTGGGAATAATTTGGTTGAGGCGGCCGCGGTTGGCTACCGGAAGCATACACATCGTTTTGATGCTGCCCCGGTTGTCATCTTTGGCCAGATGTGTTAGGATTCCAAGAAAAGTTGGGGTGATTTCTCACCCCCGGGTTGTAAGTATTCCCGTATGGCACTCCCCTGTTTTGATTGGCAACAAAATTAACAGATTCATTCAAAAACAAAGATTCGTCTTGTACCTCAACTCCTGAGCATTCAAAGCTGTGATGATCAGTGCTTCCGCACCCTTGACATGAGATTGCCATCACTGGGGCGGCAGGAGCAGGCTTGGGGATATCCAAGGCAAACACTCCACTGGTGCTTTGTGGGATGTTTCTTCCAGCGGTCCAGTACGCACTGTGGGTTGCGGTGTCTTGTAAGACTTTCAGAGCATCATCTGGAGCAAGATTCATGATGGTTCCTCGGGAGGCAGCATCGATCATGGCTCGGTGGTGGGGATCAATAGCAAAGTAGAAACTTTCGACGAGATTCCACGTTTGGAATCCATGATTAGGTCACTTCCTCAGCAGCTCATTAAAACGCTCCCAAACTTCGGCTAAACTTTCTTGATCGGCTTGCCGGAAGTTGGCTATTGCGCGCCTCAAGCTCACGATCCGATCCACCGGATGGAACTTAGCTAAAAATTTTGTAGTCAAAGCCTCCCAGGTGGGGGCTGTTCCAGGTGGAAGGGAGTGAAGCCATGTCTTGGCTTTGTCTCTTAATGAAAAAGGGAAGAGACGGAGCTTGACTGTTTCATCTGGGATTCCAGCGTAGCGGAACGTGGCGCAGATCTCGGAGAATTCTGTAAGGTGAAGATGGGCGTCTTCAGTGGCCATTCCGGAGAACTGAGCATTGTTCCGAATAATATTCAGAATAGCTAGTTTAATCTCGAACTGAGGATTGGTAATAGCAGGTCCGAAACCGGGGTATATACTCCCAACAGTGGGTGTAGTATAATCCATCATGGTGCGGACCTGGGGAGGATTCACTTCATTTTCGTCGTCATGAGGTAGCCCTCCAACTCGGTTGCATGCATCAATATTCAGCTGGTCTCCCATCGGAGCAAAAATGATGGCTGCGGCGCGTCATCTTGCTAAGAGAGTACGTTCGATCTCTGGGTCGTAGGTGACAAAATCTCTTGTAGCTCGGCCTTGCATTCACTACGGCAAACACTACACACTAGAAGAAACAGCAGTCAAAACAAAACAATACTAACTCTGATAACAATATTGGAAGTCATCCGAAGTCGCTCTACAGTTGCATTCCCCGGCAACGGTGCCAAAAACTTGATGCGTGTAATACGGCAAGCACACCGGTCGCACAAGTAATAAAGTTTTGGGAGTAAATCCCCAAGTGTCGGTCTCTTGAGGAATGCAATTACCATAGAACGACAACAGTACTGAGAATATCGTTATGAGAGTTAAAAATAGAACAAAAAGGAAATAGCGGACTAGGGAGATCGCGGATGTTTGATCTACTGAACTAGTAAAAACTATGCGGGTCGACGGCACCGCTTCGCAAGGTGAAGTGGGTTTGTCGGCCGCTATGCCGAACTTCAGTTGGGCGAGTGGAAGGGAAACTAATGGATTGCAGCATTCTTGTGTGGATTGCAATCGGACAAGGCACATGAATGAAGTGGATGTGGGGTGAGTGAGGCACATTCACAGACAGAACTCACAAGCATAAGAAGAAACTAACATTCCATTAACTAGAAAGTAAACTTGATATTCAGGGATGGAAATGTTCATTACACTGCTCAAAACATTCATAACACAGAGGAAGGGGAAGATGAGTAAACCAAAAGAGAATGAAGATCCACCGCGGGTCGTGGCTGGAGTAGCGAGTTGTTAATCCGCTTCCGGGCTCAGTCCAAGGAGGCATCTGGTACCAACGATCAGTCACCTCGAAGGCCTTTAAGTCCGTTCTCTAGGTTATCTACTTCACCAACTCTGCAGGAAAGCTTGGAGTTGAAGTCATCAATGGCCGAGGGCTTTGCCGGAGTGTTGGAAAGCTTCAGAGTAAGTGGAAATGGCTTCCCGACGAAGGTGGAAGTGATGGAGTAGCTGGAGAAGTGAAAAGGCGATTCCCGCGCACTCTCCGATCGCAGCAAATGACAGGCGTTGACCTAAAACGCGGAGCAGGGCTTATATACGGAGGCAGCAAAAGCAGTGCGCACGATCAGTGGCACACGACCAGTGGTCGTGCGCACTGGAGGTCGATGATCGTGCGACTTTTCCAAATAAACCTGCAACCTGGACAAGAAGCATCAGCATAAAAGCGCACGAGCAGTGGCGCACGACCAGTGGTCGTGCACACTATGGCCAGTGCTCGTGCGATTACCGAGACAGGGTTATGAAAAAGGGGGTGTAATGCGCACGAACAGTGGCACACGACCAGTGGTCGTGCGCAGTAAGACCAGTGGTCATGCGCTTACCTCAGGCTGATTCTATAGAAAATGTAGAGTAGGGCGCACGATCGGGGGCGCACGACCAGTGGTCGTGCGCATTAGATCCCCTGATCGTGCGCAGTATTCCTGTTTCACAACCATCCCGGAACACGCACACGACCCCTGTACCAGCAGAAGGGGCAGAAAGGCCACCAGAACGTGCACACCACATCCCCGAGATAGGGTTAGAGAATAACAACAAAATGGAAACACAGAAAGCACACAGAAGCGGGCCTACAGTGCACTTAAGCGTGAAATAGGTACATAAACACAAATAAGCAATAAAGGCTCTCAAGTGTAGTGCTAAGGCGAAAAAACTAGCCCAGATGAGTCCAAAAATCAGTGTAAAATGTGGACTCATCACCACTCCACTCCACCGGCAATCTCTCCTACGTGCTGCACAGGTAGGGTGGCGACACAGGATCAGGATCCGAAAAATGAACAAGCACAAATACTTCCAGCGCTGCAGCACTCTATTCAAGAAGAAAGACAATTTTTTCACTATCTCATCAACTTTAAATGAACTACAACATGCCTATTTATAGGCTAACAAAACCAACCACCTTCTCCCTCCTTTAATGCACTCTCTCCTATTAATCACTCATACATAAAAAAATATTAAAAACAAGTATTGACCTGGTCAACAAAGTCAAAGTCCAACACACTCCCCCTCAAACTTGGCAGCACATGCCAAGTTTGCCTTTGAGCCTTATAAACATCTCCACCTTCAAAGCTTTTGTGAAGATATCCGCAATATGCTCTCCGGTGGGGCAATACACCACTTCAACCGTCTTCTGCTCTACCTGCTCATGGAGGAAGTGGTACCTCGTCTCGATGTGCTTGCTACGCCCATGTAGTACAAGATTCTTTGTGAGCTGGATGTCCGACATGTTATCAACATACATCGTCATAGGGCCATCCTGCGGATGATGTAGCTCCTCCAAAAGTTTCCTTAACCAAATCACCTAGTAGGTACATGCCGCTTTTGCTATATACTCCGCTTCACACAATGACAAGACAATCGTTGCCTGCTTCTTCGAACTCCATGAGAACACTCCTGTTCCCACATGGAAGGAGTACCCAAAAGTACTCTTCCGATCGTTCACGTCACCGCCGTAGTCACTGTCCGAGTACCCAACCAACTTCAGCTCCTCTCCAATAGAATACTTCAGTCCATGGCCTCTTGTTTGTAATGCCCCTAATTTTTCTGTGATTATTTAATCTTTTTTTGGCGTTACGTTGACGCATTTTCGGCCTTTGCCGCTGTTAGAGCGTGGTCTTGGCTCTTTAGACCCTTTGAGTGGCTTGTTTTGTAGCCTGTTTGCAAGATTATTTAGCAAGCCGGAGTCTGTTTTGGTGACTCGGTTGTGCCTTTTCGGGAATGTTTGTGTTTTGGCTTCGGGTAACGTTAGCCCGAGTTTTGGTTGTCGGATGACGATTTTGACTTCGCCACTAGATTCGTAGCGTAGGTATTTATCTACGGTGTGAATTTCAAGATAGTTCGGTTTTCGCATCATTTTGACGTGATATTTGATTAATTATTATAATATGATAATATTATATTAATGGCAGAATTTTCTTTGACCTACGAGTCTTAGATACAATAAGTGTGGCTATTTTATATAGTATATTAATAGCATAGTGGCTGATTTCTATTAATATTTTATTAGCTTAGTGGCTGGAGATATACTATAATATAGCTTATAGCTTATTTTATTATATCCCTCTTCTTCTCCTCCAAGAGAAAGTCGGTAAGCTTCCAGCTCAAGGTTTCGGGCGGCAGAAATTCTGGAGCTTTGGCCGACGATTTCTGGAGGTGTAGAGGTCGGTTTTCTCGGGTAAAGGCAGATTTGGATTGCTCTCACTCAGATCTTCCTTCCTAGGTAAGTTTTGTTTGCTCTAGTGCTGTTTTAGAAGCTAGGGTCTTTCGGGCTGCTCAGTATTTTCCCTGTTTAGCTTCAGGTTGCTATTTGTGGCCGATATTGCCTAGCTGTGTTCGAATTTGGAAGGACAGCTATTGTTTCTTGGAGGTAGAGGCAAGTGGTGCTCTTTACCCTTGCCAAGCTGTTCAATTTCATGTTTTATGTTTCCTGGTTGTTAGTGTACAACAGTTTATTTTGCTCTCCTAGAAGCTAGGGCTGTCCAGCCTTTGACCCGAGCCAAATCACTATATATTTTGCCCATATTTCATTTTGTTGCTCTCTCTTTGTTGCTGATTTTTATGTACAGGTAGTGGCTGGAGGTAGCAGGTTAGTTCCTAAGTTTAGGCTAGCTCGGGTGATAGCTGTAGCCAGGTCGAAGGGGTAGAAAGAATTTTTTTAGCCAAGTATTAGCTCTCGGGTTAGCAGGCGTTGAGTGGAGCTCACTCAACGCCATTGCCCAGAGTTAGGGCGTTGAGTGAGTGGAGCTCACTCAATGCCATTGCCCAGAGTTAGGGCCTTGAGTGAGTGGAGCTCACTCAACACCATTGCCCAGAGTTAGGGCGTTGAGTGAGTGGAGCTCACTCAACGCCATTGCCCAGAGAAAGGGCATTGAGTGAGTGGAGGTCACTCAACATAGTCTGCTTTTGGCGTTGAGTGAGGTGCACTCACTCAACGCCATTGTCCAGTTAGTTTTCTCTAAGTCTTTTGACATTGAGTGAGCCGAACTCACTCAACGCCATCTAGCCAGAAGACTTTTCTCTAAGTATTTTGGCGTTCGACTCACTCAACGCCATCTAGCCAGAAGACTTTTCTCTAAGTATTTTGGCGTTGAGTGAGCTGAACTCACTCAACGTCATCGTCTAGTTAGTATTTTGCGGCTAAGTCTTTTAGCGCCGAGTGGACTCGACGCCTTTTACCTTAACCTGGTGTTTTCTCCCGAGTGTGGTTAGGATTTTGAAGGCCGAATCATGAATTATAGCAAGTGGTTTGCTTGTTGACTCTGTAAGGGGTGGTTTGGGTGTAGAGTCGTGGTCCCACCATTTTGGCCCTGGTTTGGGCTGGTTTTGTTGGTGTGTTGGCACCATTTTGGCCCTGGTTTGGTCTGGTTTTGTTGGTGTGTTGGCACCATTTTGGCCCTGGTTTGGGATGGTTTTGTTGGTGTGTTGGACCTTTAGGCTACCACCGTTGTACCCTTGAGTATTTATGGGTCTGGGTGTTTGGATGAGGACTGTTTTTGGTCACCAACCCAGACCCATGGCTCTGCCACTGCTAATGATTCACAAGTTAGGACTGTTAGTTCCTTTCTTTAAAGCGGTTATGCTAGCATATGCTTGCCTTGTGCTTCTGCAGTTTTTAGCATGGCATGTTAGTTATTTTTTTCTCGCACTTGGTGCTTGGGTTGTTGTCTTGGGCAGTATTTTACCCTTACTGTATTGTTCAGTTCCCTTCTGCTCTTTTGTTGATATCACTTGTTGTAGGGTTGGTAAGCCCTTCCCTCATTACTTATGAATCTAATGCTCTAGTTTTCTTTTGATTATTTGCTTGCTGAGGCGTTCTTTCTTTGAATGCCTTAGGTTCAGGTTGTAGCCGGTTAAGCGGCTAGTGTTCTGGTGGAGCTTGCTTGTGGCTTTCAGGGTAGCTGAGTTGCTGTTCCTCGACCTTGTGAGGTAGTTTTATTCTTTTTGTATAGACATGCATACTCACAAGTGGGTTCGTGTCAGGTTGTTGACGCCCACTGGTGGCTTACTTGTGATGCTAGATATGAACTGAAAACTGCTATTTTTGCCTATTTAGAGGTTGTTTACTTGCTTCTGGGAATGATTTATGCTAGGTTGCATGTTAGGTATTTTAAACCCTAAAAGTATTACGATATGTACCTCGTGCATGTCATGTTTATACAACTAAAACATCACTTTCCTAAGTAACGTACAAGCTATTTTTCTTATACTATGATAAATCTAGAGTCCTGCATTTCATGAGTCGTCCTTTGGGGACGTTTACACTTATGTAGGATGTCAAATCAACTTAACCAAAGTTTTTTCCGCTGTGTATAAATATAGTTTTAATTGTGGACTAGCTGATCCACTGTGCCGAGGGATACGACCATCAAACTTAACTGGATTCTTTAATATTAAACTATGATTTTCTCCAAAAATATAGAGTCTGGGTTTTGCCTGAGCGTGTGCAGTTATCCCCTACACGACGTGGAATCATGACACGTATTTTCTCTTGCCCTGATATGATTTAATTGTTGAGAAAATGCGGGTTGTGACAGTTGGTATTAGAGGGAGGTTGCTTGACAATTGGTCGGGCAACTTTCCCTTGTTAGTGTTAGTTGTTTAGTGTCATATCATACACACAATGATATATCATCAGTGCGTCTTGGCTGAAGCATGAACACTTCACTCATAAGCATGAATAGAAGTACACAGGGCATATTATGTAGTATGAGATGCATAATATGTGTTTGTATATGGATTCACCATAGGAGTCAACATGTGAGGGTTATGTAGTATGCGGTGCATAACCTCACCACATGGATGCGACTAGTACGTTTTCTTTTTTTTTTCGTTGCATGCAAATGTTATGTTGTATGAGATGCATAACATTTTCATGTGTACGCCGCCTATGACATGCATTAAGGCCTTTTTAGAATGCATAGCACAACATGCATAACATAATATTGCATAAGCACAACGTGCCAAGCTAAAGATTTGCATGATGACATATATATATACATGGTTTTGAGTCAAAAAGAATACAAATTCATGCATTCATGGTCTAAGCACATGAGTTAGTGTGATGTTGGTAAACCATCCTAGGTTATGTATAACATTATCATTGTACAAACAAAATCCAAGAGCAAGTTAGCAGTTGAAGCTCATATTTAAGTATGTTTTGTCTATACCTGGTAGTTTTGTGCTAGCAGTTGGGCTAGGTCTTGATTAGTGCTAATTCGATTATAGGATGTCGAAGCATCCTGCGACGAGACAGACTCCCCAATCTGAGGGCGAGTCTTCGGGTGCTTAGAGCAATGCAATGATAGAAGGTCTGCGACAGAGCAATGAGGCCTTGTCAAGGCAGATGGTGGATGTGCAGTCCCAGATCCAGTCTCTGATATCAGTTGTGTCTAGGCTAGCTCCGAGAGTGCAGGACCCTGCTGTGGGTCTAGCTGTTCCTGCCCCTCCCTCTCCTCTGGTGCCTCCAGTAGTGCTACCACCAGAGATGACATTTATCTCTCAGTTTCAGCGACTTGGACCACCTACTTATGATGGAAAAGCAGACTTCATGGTCTTGGATGATTGGCTGATAGCAATTGAGGAGATGTTTTCTTATTCTGGAGTCATAGACGATCAGAGGGTGATGATCACTGCTTATCAGCTTAAGGGGCTAGCAAAGAGTTGGTGGTTATGAGAAAAGGAGCTTGAAGGAAGGATGTTCTTTGGAGTCCTTTAAGGAGATGCTACTGGGAAAGTTTCTACCCTCGGTCAAGCGGGACCGCCTGATGAATGATTTCTTGCATTTGAAGCAGAGGAAACTCACAGTTAGTGAGTATGAGATCGAGTTCAGCAAATTAAGTCGGCTTGCTCCGGGATTGGTGAGTGTTGAAGCAGATCCAATTAAGCATTTTCTTGGTGGCTTAAGAAGTGACATCCAACAGTTAGCTGGTGCTTATGGAGCAATAAGTTATGTCGGTGCGGTAGAAGCTGCCTTGAAGGTCGAGGCAATTGAAAATGCTAAGCACAGAGGCCAGCAGATGAGAAAAGATAAGCAGAAATCTGTTGAAGGAAAGAGCCATCAGGTGCCCGATGCGTCTTCAAGGAAGAAGAGCAAGGAGGTTTGTAGCTTCTGTGGCCGATCAGGCCACCCCTTTGAGAGATGTTTCAAAAGGTTAGGAGCTCAGAAGAAGGAGCTGGTGCATACAATACAAGGTGCTCCCAGGAAAGATTTATTCTGTTCTACATGTAAGTGGCCAGGGCATGATGTTGCCCATTGCTGGGGAAATGATAGGTTTAAGACAAGGAGCTGTTTTCTTTATGGTCAAGATGGGCATATCAAGGCTCAGTGCCCAAAGCTCCAGCCTGTGATGCAGCCAGTGCCACTCCAGGCATTTTCACCGCCTCAGCGATTGGATAAAGGTAAAAGGAAGTTGAACGTGATTTCTTCGGAGGAAGCGCAAACTTTGACTCAGGTCATTTCAGGTTAGACTTTCTCCCTAGTTTTAACATTTTAGTTGTAGTTCTAGTTTTACCATTTGTTTCCTTAGATGCATACGCAACCTTATAGGAAGATTTAAGGAAAAGAACCGCTGGGCATGTGTCCTCTTCGACTCTGGCGCTACCCACTCATTTGTGACTAGAGCCTTCGTGGATCGGTACTATTTGGATCTAGATCAAGTTGGGGATGCCTTTTGCGTCAAGTTCCCTTCCGGTGATTCTGTGGTTCAGATCAGGGCATTCAGGATTGTCCGATTGTTTTAGGGGATTTTATAGCTAAGGCAGATCTGAAGGTGATCGACTTGGAAGACTTTGATGTTATCCTAGGCATGGATTGGTTGTCTAGGTATGATGCAGTTATCCAGTGCAAGAGTAAGCGCTTGGACTTTGTAAAGGACAACGGTTAGCCTGAGAGTGTTTATGGTGATTCGCGCCAGGACTCTCTAGTTATTTCTGCGGTATGTGCTCGGACGCTGCTAGTTTCCGGCTGTTTTGCTTGTTTGGTCTCAGTTTTGGGGACCGTTGGTAGTTTGCCGCATTTAGAAGAGATTCCTGTTGTGCGCGATTTCTCGGATGTGTTTCCTGATAATCTTCTTGGTCTCCTATCTGATAGAGATGTTGAGTTTGTGATTGACTTGGAGTCGGTCACGCTTCCTATTGCGAAGGCGCCGTATCAGATGGCCCCGCGAGAGCTGGAGGAGTTGCGTATCCAGCTGGATGAGTTGTTAGCGAAAGGTTTTATAAGGCCGAGTTCGTCACCTTGGGGTGCTCCTGTTCTGTTTGTTAAAAAGAAGGATGGATCGATGAGGCTTTGCATCGATTATAGAGAGTTGAATAAGGTCACTATTAAGAACAGGTATCCCCTGCCGAGGATTGACGACTTGTTCAATCAGTTGCGCGATAGCGCTGTGTTTTCGAAGATTGATCTTCGTTCTGGCTGCCATCAACTCAGGATCCGTGAGTCAGATATTCCACGGGCTGCTTTTTGATCGAGGCATGGGCATTTTGAAATTCTGGTAATGTCGTTTGGTTTGACCAACGCGCCCTCAGCCTTTATGGATATGATGAACCGGGTGTTCAAGGATTTTCTGGATAAGTTCGTAGTCGTGTTTGGGGACGACGTTATAGTATATTCCCGCAATGCTGAGGAGCATGACCAACATCTGCGTTTAGTTCTCTCTGCTTTAATGGACCATAAGTTGTACGCCAAGTTTAGTAAGTGCGAGTTTTGGTTGCCTCAGGTTTCGTTTCTGGGACATGTGGTGAATTGGCATGGGATTTCAGTTGACCCAGAGAAGATAGCTGCAGTGATGGAATGGAGCAGGCCCGGCGCACCCAAGGAGATTTGGAGCTTCTTGGGGTTGGCTGACTATTACAGGAGATTTATGGAGGGTTTCTCTACCCTGACTGCACCTTTGACTAGATTGACTCAGAAGAATGTGACTTTTGTTTGGAGCGAGAAGTGCGAGGAAGCCTTCCTAGAGCTCAAGAACATATTGTGCACTGCTCCCGTTTTGACTCTGCCTACGGAGGGTATGGATTATGATGTTTTTGTGGATGCATCGCATGTTAGGCTTGGTTGCGTGTTGATGCAAGACGAAAAAGTGATTGCGTACGGGTCCAGGCAACTGAAGACTCATGAGAAGAACTACCCTACGCATGACTTGGAATTTACAGCCGTGATATTTGCGCTGAAGTTGTGGAGGCATCTACTTTATGGCGTGCAGTGCAAGTTTTTTACTGATCATAAGATTTTAAAGTATGTCTTCACCCAGAAGGAGTTGAATCTGCGTCAGCGGCGATTGTTGGAGTATGTTGCCGACTACGATATTGAGATCCAATACCATCCAGGCAAGGCTAATGTGGTGGCCGACGCCCTAAGACGGAAGTCGGGGAAGATTTTTAATCTCTCCGCTGAGCGATTAGTAGAAGAATTTCTTTTGATGGACATTTCTGTAAGGTGCTGCGACTTGCAGAGTAGTTTGGTAGTAGAAGAACCTTCTTGGATTGCGCTTATGAGGTTACATCAGAAAGATGATCCAGATCTGCTGCATTTATATCTTAGAGTTGAGAAAGGGGAGCAACCTGATTTCTCGATTGATGCTACGGGTACGTTGAAGTACCGTGGCAGATTTTGTGTCCCCGCTGTTATGGACATCCGAGATATGTTATGCAGAGATGCTCATGGTTCGAGCATTGCCTACCATCCAGGATCTACCAAGAAGTATCATGACTTGAAGCAGATTGCCTGGTGGCATGGGATGAAGAGTGACATAGCCAGATTTATTTCAGAGTGCTTTACTTGCAAGCGTGTTAAGGCCGATCATGGAAGGCCTGGTGGCAAGTTGACATCGTTGGAGATTCCGACTTGGAAATGAGAGTGCATTTCGATGGATTTCATCACGGGTTTACCGAGATCTCCTAGGGGATATGATTCAGTTTGGTGATTGTGGACAGATTAACGAAGTGTGCTCACTTCGTCCCTTATAAGATCGACTATCCGATGAAGAAGATAGCTGAGCTGTATGTGAATGAGGTTATCTGACTGCATGGTGTTCCAGTCAGCATCATTTCAGATCGAGACTCCCGGTTTACATCTCGCTTCTGGAAAAGTTTGCAGGCAGGTTTGGGTACGAATTTGAGATATTTTACCGCATACCACCCGCAGACCAATGGTCAGACAGAGCGAGTGAATCAGATAGTGGAGGATATGATCAGATGCTATATCTTATACCACGGAGGAGTGTGGGATGAGCGTTTGCGGCTTATGGAGTTTTCGTATAACAACAATTATCAAGAAAGCCTGCAAATGGCTCCTTTTGAAGCTCTTTATGGGAGACGCTGCAGAACTCCCCTCTTTTGGACTGAGATTGGCGAGAAATCTCTGCTGGGTCCGGATGCGCTGAAAGAAATAGAAGTTATTGTAAAGCTTATTCGAGAGAAGCTTCAAATAACTTTTAGGGTTTAGGGTTTAGGGTTTAGGGTCAAAACACCATAGTTGCTGTAAATTCACAAAATTCTTATTAATTTTATTTTTAATCAGGTCAAAGAAGACCTCTCCCCAGTCCAAATTCTTCTTGTCCACTATGGCTCCCATTAAGCATAGCTGATACCTAGAAATGGTATCATGTGCTGAGTGCTTAGCCAACAAAACCTTCCCAACTACATCAGCCAAGAATCTATATTCCACAGACAGGTTTTTCTTCAGCAGCTTGCTAGGGTTAGCCTCAGAATGACCCATTCTTGCAAGCAAATCAGCAAATTTCTCTCCAGATAAATCAGCAGAATCCCTTCCAGAGCTTAACTCAAAAACTTCTGTCAGAATAGTTGGGGTCAAGGGTACCTGGGTGCCAGAAATTGATCCAACTATGGTGTTTTGATCCTGGTTGTGGGCAGTGTAAACCCATTCCTTAATCTCATCAGCAGCAAGTTTAATCCTGGTGGTCATGATAGTAGCAAGTTTCTGCTCCTTGAACAACTCCAAAATGTCCTGGAAAACTTGATCTGCTGTGCTGAAGGACTCCATGTCAATGTCAAAGCCAACATCGAATTTCATTGCAGCAAGAACAGCAACGGAAACGGCCATGGTTACCTGCAAAGATCAATAAACAAAACGACCAAGTGCAGAAATGTTTGGAGGGAAAGAAAGTTTTTGCAGAGAAATCGAAAGCGCAAAAGGAGAACGACGGCGAAAAATGAATTTTATATTAGGGTTCGACGCAGAAAAGGAAAGATCGTTGAACTCAGTTCGACGATCGGGGCTTCTAAAGGAATCTGAAAGGTCTTCAATATCGTCGATCTCCGTTCGACGATATTGGAGAGCGTCGAGCTCTGTTCGACGATAGTTCAGAGAACAAATCGTCGAGCGCCGTCCGACGATCGCTGACCGGAAAAGATAGTTCATACTATCTGAGAAGCGCTGAACTCAGGTCGACGATTTCGGAAATCATCGATCTCCGTTCGACGATCTGGGGGAAAATCGTCAAGCGCTGTTCAGAGACAAAGAAAAACTCTAGACACTAAGAAAAATCAAGATGTTTGCCTAGTCTTGGTCAATTTTTAAACTTTTAAAATCTTGGATATTATTTTAGACTTCCTCCATCTAACATTCCTAATTGATTTAGGAAGAAGATGTGTTTCTTTTCATCCAAGGGCTTGGTGAAAATATCTCCCCTTTGTAAATCAGTTGGAATATATTGCAGTTCAATTTTATTCTTTTCAACATTATCCCTTAAGAAGTGATGCCTAATCTCTATGTGTTTTGTCCTACTATGGAGGACTGGATTTTGAGCTATAGAAATAGCACTGGTGTTATCACAAAAGATTTTATACTTCTCTAAGTTGTAGCCATAGTCTAGGAGTTGGTTTTGAATCCACAAGATTTGTAAACAACAACTGCCTGCAACCATATATTCAGCTTCAGCAGTTGAAGTTGAAACAGAAGTTTGTTTCTTACAAAACCAAGAGACAAGTCTGTCACCAAGGAACTGACAAGTTCCACTGGTACTTTTCCTGTCAATTATGCATCCAGCATAATCAGCATTAGAAAATCCAGTTAAATCAAATGCTGAATCTTTTGGATACCAGAGACCTAGATTTGGAGAACTTTTAACATACCTGAGAATCCTCTTTACTAATGTTAGGTGTGACTCTCTAGGGCTTACTTGGAACCTAGCACATATACATGTAGCAAACATTATATCTGGTCTACTGGCTGTAAGGTACAGTAAATAGCCAATCATTGCTCTATATGTTGTCTGATCAACATGTTTCCCATGTTCATCAGCATCCAATACATCATTAGTAAGCATAGGTGTTTTCATACAAGATGCTTCAGACATGCCAAATTTCTTAACCAATTCATTTGCATACTTGGTTTGAGAAATAAAGATGCCTTCAGCATGTTGTTTGACTTGCAATCCTAGGAAGAAGGATAGCTCACCCATGCTACTCATTTCAAATTTAGAATGCATTAGGTTGGAAAACCTTCTGCACAATTTTAAATCTGTACTAGTAGGGTATGAGACTTATGGGTTCTAATGAAAAGAACAAATGCCCTACTCTGCTTGTATCATCAGGGATACACATTAATGCATCTAAGAGATTGTCTTGTGCCCTATTTGGTAAATGGGACAGGCAGATCATCAAGCCCAGCAGGCCTTCTGCAAGCACACATTCAGGCACCAGGACTGTAATAGTCACTTCCCCCCAAGTCTCTGCCCCTGCAGATGACTTGCCTGCTGCTGCCTCTCCTCCTCCTCCTCCAATTCCATCCACCATTCAAATTCCATCCACCATTCAAACTCCATCCACTATCATCATCTCCAGCCCTTCTCCAACATCAATACCATCTCCAATTTCAACTGTCACAGACGAACCATTCCATCCATTATATTCCTACCCTCCACCAGATATTGAAACATCCACAATTCCATCCTTCAATCTTATTGATGATTCCTTCATGGATGACTCACCCTCCTCTCCTCCTGAGCTACCCTCCTCATCAACATCTTACCAGGAACTTCTACAAGAGATCATTGATCAACCCACCTTCACACCATCTTTCTCAATCCCACTGTCCTCCATCACCACTTTACCCACACATCAACCATCTCTTCCCCAATACACCAGCTCTCCACTATCATCAACAATAGCTCCACCTCCATCCTCTACCTCTGCTCCAGTCACTGCTGAGCAAGTAGATCTTCCAGCCCTAGCTGATAGGATATATGAATTGCTAGCCCCCAGGCTATCTCTTCTATTGGAGACCTCCTTGGCTCCATTACTCCAGTCAGTGGCAGCTCTTTCTGCCAGGCTCTCCTCCTTATTCCCTCAGGCAACCCCTTCATCAGTGTGCCTTGATCCAGCCTTATCTAAATCTAGGCAGGGGGAGATGCCATATGAAGTGAGCTTGCCTGCTGTTTCTTCAGTTAGTGTTGTTGCTGCTGCTGTTCTTCAAGCTCCAGTTCCCCCTCCAGTTGCAGTCTTTTCAATAGACCTCAGGTCTCTGCTATAAGTGTTTGATCCAGCTTACTTCAGTTGTCTTCTAGAGACAGTTGCACTCCAGCCATCAGAGGATTTGTCCAAGGCCATTGTGCCCTTCTCTAGCTGTGACATCAGCATCATTCATTCATTCATAAATACAGTGTTCACTGCTGAGCTGTCTGTTTCCACTGATGCTGCTGTCCCTCCTACTGAAGATATTGTTGATGTATCTGTTGTTATTAGTGCTATCAGTGCTGATGCTACTGTTGTTCCAGTTTCTGATGATATCCTTATGACAGAGGCACATGATTTTGAGCTTTCTGTGTTTGCTGATGATATTCCTGATGTTGCTGATATTATTGTATCTAAAACTGTTGCTGCCCCAACTTTTGCTGATATTACTGCTCCAGAACCTTCTGTGTCTGTTGCTACTGCTACTGCTTCAACTTCTATTGCTACTAGTGTTGTATCTGCTGCTGCCCCAATCACTGCTGCTTCATCTGCTTCAACCCAGCTCAAGAAAGAATTGATGAAAAAGATTGATGCTCTATATGCTGAGCAAAGTTCTGAAAGTGATGAGTTCAAGACTGATTCTGATGACTCCTCTGCCACTATTACCAGGAAGAGAAAGGCAAGGAGCAAAGCCATGAAGAGAGTACCTCCAGCCAAAGTCAAGGACAATAATGACATACCATATTACATTCTTTATGATTGCCCCATAACTGAGCACTGGATGCAGTATTCAAAGAACCAACTCAAAGCAATGAAGAAGAAGAGAAAGTATGAGAAAGGATCTTCTCAATTTCAACATCCTCATCCTCCTCCACCACCTCCTCCTGATGCAGGTGCAGGTGGAAGTTCAGCTGCCCAACCCTCTGCCAAAAGCGAAACCCCCTATCAGCCACATGCAAGATCTTATCATAGGGGAAGCCAGTCTAGAGGTTCTCAATCCAGAAGAGAAAACTATAGAGGAAATCAAAGAGAAGTACAGGTTTATTCAAAAGGTTATTCAAGGCAACATCCTTACTCTAGGGAAGGACAAATCTCATCAGACACAACCTCAGGTCCTTTTCCCTATAAGCTAAATGAAGTAGTTTCATCCAGGCCTGCTCAAGATAATCCATCAAATAGATATGAGCCACCAGTGCCATTTGAAGATCCTAAAAATAATCCAACTACTTGGACTGCTAGGATGAAAGAGCTTGCTGCACTGGACCAGATTAAGAAAGCTAAAGAGCAAGGAAGAGACTCCTCCAACATCACTACATTATCTGAACAGAGAAAGAAGGAATTGGAAAGATATGCTTCAAGCAAATTCTTTGATTCTGATAGATACATGGAGCTGCATCCTGAAGCTGTAGTTCCAAGGCCCAAACAACAAACCTCTTTAGGTGCAGCAGATGACACAAGATCCAAAAAGGAAGCCCTTAACCCCAATAGAGAAATCAAACTCATAAAGAGCAAGGAGAAGAAATGATTATGTAAGGTGACAATCATTCTGATTTCTGTTTATTGTCTAGGATGATATATATCTGTGGTTCTGCATGTCCTGCTTATTATTTTTCTGTTTTGTTGCTGTGTATGTTGTTATTTAATTTTTCCAAGTTCTGTAAATAGTAATCCTAACCCAAATAGGGGAAGATTGTTGGAATACCCTATTACTAATTTGGGTCAGGATCACTATGTCTCTAGGAAACCTGTTTTTGACCTCCTGTATAGATCTAAAGGTCAATTAGAATTGAGTCTAAGGGTTAGAAGTATAGGTTTGGAAGCTGCCCTCAAGACCAAGGATTTTCAGTTTGAGACTAAGTCATATCGTCGAGCTCAGCACGACGATTCGTCGAACTCCAATCGACGATCGTCTAGCTCAACTTCGACAGATCGTCGAACTCCATTCGACGATCGCTGAGCTCAACTTCAACAAATCGTCGAACTCCATTCGACGATCTGCGAGCTCAGTTCGACGATCTTGACTCAGTATTGGATCTCTATCTCTGAGCTCAGTTCGACGATCTTTGAGCTCAGATCGACGATTTTTGTTGCTGTATAAGTCCAAATCGCTGAGCTCAGTTCGACGATAGCAGAGCTCAGTTCGACGTTTTCTGATGAGTTAAAGGATTTTTCAAGATTCAAATTCAGGAGTTATTCAGCAATTAATTCAAAAGATTTTCTAGCCGTTTTCATTTATTTCTAGACCAAGTTTCAAGGGATTATCAAGGAATGTTTCTTTGGACTTTCCTCCAGAAGATAATTGTAATTAAGGATGCAATTAATGACAGGCCAACGGCTATTCTTGACAGAGGATGATTTTCTATTCATTACCAGAGAATAAAATACAAGATTTTTGAATCTCTCTATCACTCAGAACACAGACAAGAAGAACAAGAACAAAATATTCTGTCTCAAAGAATTCTCTCAAGAACACACATCCAAGGAGATCAAACCTTCTGATCTCTCTTGTCTCAAGTGTTCAAGGCCAACATCTTTCAAGACTCCAGACACCTAACATTTCAGCTGTTGCTGAAATCATCATTTGTTGGAGATCAACTTCTGAAGGCCTATCACCCTACAGCAAAGCTTCATTTCCTGAACATCTCAAGAACTCAAGGGGAGCTTTAACAACATCAAATCCACATAGTTTTCTCAGCTGCTTTGAGAAAGAGAAGACTTCCATAAATCTCTCATCCCCATCTCTGTAAAGGGTTTTTCAAACTCCCTTCAAAAGTTTGTGCATGGTTTTTGAGCACCTTGTCAAAAGCTCATTGGTGGCAAGACACCTGATCAAAAAATCTGATTTGGTTTTTGAGCACCTTATCAAAAGCTCATTGGTGCCCAGGACACCTGATCAACTCATCCTGCAGTGGATTCCTACTTAGGGTGGTAGAAGAGTGGATGTACCCAAGTTTAGGGGAACCACTATAGCTCCTTGTGTCTTCTGGCTTGCTTGTCTTTATCTTTTGTTTCTGGCTGTGATTGTTTTGTGATTAGTTTAGATCTGTGATTAATTTCTGTTGTAGGTTATTTTGTGATTAGATTTAATAGTTGCTTCCCTGTTCACTCATATTACAACAATTGTTGTAAAAAGTTTTCAAGCACCATATACTCTATTCACCCCCCTCTAGAGTATATCAGATCTAGCTGCACTTTCACACCATCTTAACTTAGAAGGGCGGAGAGGTTGAAGACAACTAATCTATAGGGCGAAGCCCTAACACGATCCCTTTCCTAGGAAATCTTCGTATTACAAATCAAGACTCTTTTGAGTCGATATCTCTCCTAGGAATAACTAGATATCTAGCACCAAGGGAGAGGGTAGGAAGCTCACCTCGTTTCCGACGGTTCTGAGATTTCCGACCATGGATCTTGTCCTCCTCCTTTGCGGCATCCTCTCCTTCATTGGCGGTGTTCTTCCACGGAAACGGACGTCCCTTTCACCTAGAATCTGGCCCCGACGACTCCGTTTGATTCCTCCCAACAGTTTCGCACAGTGAAGGCTTCAGCAAGATCAAAAGATGCGACAACTAGGGTTTTGCTCTTCCATTTTATAACAATGTGTTAGGTTTAACTCACTTGCCATGTGTCACCGTATTAGTGGACCGCCCATTATTACCCATATTAAGACTTATTTGAAGTGACCGGTCCAAATAAATCATCAAACACGAATCTCGAAGTCCGGTTCAACCCGCCTACACAAGCTAGCAAATTCTTCCTGGGCCAAAAAAATGCACAAGTCAAATTCGCCAAGTATTGTGCTTCAAACTCGACTAATCGACGGATATATCTAGGTATACTCGATGAATTCTTCACTGTTCATCCCGAATAGGCTAAGCGATATTCGTCGAATTCGTCGAATATCCTTAGTTATATTCGACGAATTCTCCATGGCCGAAAATCCAACTTCTATCCCGTCGAATTCCTTAGATGATATTCGACGAATTCATCGAATATCCTTAGAGATATTCGATGAATTCCACTTGGCTATTTCTCCAAATCCTGGTGTCGAGTGTATAGAGTATCACCCGACGATACTCGACAAATAGTGGCCTTACTCGACAAATTCGTCGGTTATCATTGGCGATATCCGACAAATTTCCCTTGGACTTTTCTTGCAACGATATTTGAAGAATTCATCGGATGTCCCTGACAATATTCGACGAATTTCCCTTGGCCATTTTCTCCTATGCTATCCCACTCGATTCGTTGGGTATCACTCGACTCAACACTTTATCCAACGCACTCGGCACCTTTTGCCAGCACACCTCGAGACTGAGTCAAGTCTCTTGACTCAGAATGCGCGCGAGGGGCCTAGCTTGAAATTAAATTAAAATATGTTTTTAAAGTTACCTTGGGGAAACAACTCCGGGTACTTCTTTTGCATCAAGTCTACCGGTTTCCAAGTATACTCCTCCTTCCCATGATTATACCACAAAACTTTTACCAATGGGACACTTTTCCACCACAGGCTCCTCGTCTTGCTGTCCACTATCCGCACCAGCTCTAGTAGAACAGATCTATCATTTGTTATTGCACAATCTATGGTAAGGATATGTTGCTCGGGCCGTTACAGTGCCTTCCGAAGCGACGACACATGGAACATGACATGTAGATTCTCTAGCTCTGGTGGTAGCTCCAACCGATAGGCCAAAGGGCCAATAGTTTCCAATATAGCATAAGGCCCAACGTATTTTGGGCTGAGCTTCTTCACACCACGTACCCGTGATACTCCATGCATCGGCCAAATCTTCAGGAATACCTTATCACCCACTTGAAACTCTACCATCCGGTGCTTCTCATTATGATACTTAGCTTGCCGACTTTGAGCCACAAGCATGCGGTCTTGTACTAACCTAACAACAACATATGTGTCGTTAATATACTCAGCTCTTTTGGATCCCTTGTTTGGATTTGGGCTAGGTTCACTAATTAGGATGTCTAACCCATACTGTATATCCATGGTCATATATTTGAGTCCTAGAGTTTAGAATAAGTCATTATGTTCAACCTTGATGGACCAGTCAGCAGAAGACCTCAGTGGACTCAAGACTTAGAAGAAATCAAAGTTGAGAACTGAAGTTTGACGTTCGTCGAACTCATCTCTACGATAGTTATGCTCTACTCGACAAACTCAGAGTTAATTCTCTGAGTTGAGCTCAATGATATTCGAGCTCAGGTCGACGAAGTCTGGAGTTCAGCTTCATCACATTCTTTCCAGATTACTTTCGCTGAACTCATCTCGACGAAGACAGATTATTAACTCGATGAACTTGGAGCGCATATTAGGCAAGTTTTCTCTAGAATACAGTTCGCTGAGCTCAGGTCGACGAACAGGTTTTCTCAGGTCGACGAACAGGATTTCTCAGCTCGACGAACTTGGATCTTCGGTCAACGAAATCTGTTCAGAGGTCGACGATTTCTATCCAGCGCCTGACTTAGAGTTTTTTCCCACCATTCTGTCCTTATTCCATAAATTATTTAGCAGTAATCTCCTGTGTAATTAATGCTCATATTCTCTGAATATAGCCATTATTGGCAGCATTAATTATGGTCTTCAACATGTTAATTACTTGCTTAATTTATTGGGACAGTTGGGAAAATCATTAAAGACAATATTCTCCATCCCATTTTTATTCTCCAGGCAATCGGCAATTAATGCAGGGAATTCAAAATTCAAAGGAGAATTTCGACAGAGAATATAAAAGAGATTTTTTTCTCTTTTCAACAGACGAGAAGCAGTGATACAGATATACAGAGATAGCAATATACAGAACCAGAGAATACAGTAAAACTCTCAGAAATTCTGGGTAGAAAAAACCTATTTTCACCTTGATCTTACTGAAGACTGAAGAAGAACTACAAACACAAATCAAGAATCTTCTTCAACTTCTCTCCAGGAACATTCAAGGACAACAATCATTCTATCAGTCAGAAGTTTGTGGACATCATTTCAAGACAACGCAGAAGACTTACACCCTGAGCAAGGCTCCAAGTGATTTCTGAAGGAGCTCTTGACAATAACAATCCACTAAGTCTTCTTTATTGATTAGAGAAAGAGAAGACACCATCAAATCTCTCACCTCCTCTTGTAAAAGGGTTTATTAACTCCCTTCAAAAGTTTATTCTTGGTTTTTGGGCACCTAATCAAAAGCTCAAAGGGTTGTGAGATCTCCCTGAAAATAGATCTTATGGTGGCAGTCACCTGATCAAAAACATGCTAATGAATTCCTACCAGGGTGGTAGAAGAGTGGATGTACCCAGGTTGGGGAACCACTATAAATTTCTTGTGTAGTCGGGTTGGCTATTTTCTTTGTGTTGTGATAGATTTTTTTGTTGTGCTATGGTAGATTAGCTTAGATTATCCTTCCTTTCTAATACTACTACTGGTATCACTACTTTACTCTGATGATGTTTAAAACAACCAAAAAGTTTTAATTACTCTATTCACCCCCCCTCTAAAACAAATCAGATCTAACCCTTTTCTTTCATACTCCAAACATCTTTGGATCTTCATCTTGCACCCATGAGAAGGGGGTTCTACACCTTCTTCTATAAAGGGCTTCATGGGGTGCCATCCCAATACTAGCCTGATGATTGTTGTTATATGAAAATTCTACTAGGGGCAAAAGCCTTTCCCACGGCTCTCCTCTATCCAGCACACACAATCTTAATAAATCCTCCAAAGTTCTGATAGTACTCTCAGATTGCCCGCCCATCTATGGATGAAACGATGTGCTTAAGGTAAGGCGTGAACCAAATTATGCCTGTACTGGCTTCCATTCTCTAAAGGTGAAATGACCATCCTGGTCAGAAAAAATTATCTTTGGTATGCCATGGTGCTGTACAAACTGCTCTACAAAGATGCATACCAAAACATCCACATGTGCCTCTTTCTTCATAGGAATAAACCTGGCTACCATCGTTAGGCGATTAACGATTACCCAAACTAAATCATTCCCTGAGCATGAGCGAGGTAAACCGTGAACGAAGTCCATGGAGATATCCTCGAACTTTCACTCAAGGATGGGCAACGACTGTAATAATCCTTCTGGGTTCTTCCATTCTGCCTTCACCCTTTGACAGTCCTCATAATGTGTAACAAAATATCTGACGTCTCTCTTCATTCCTGGCCAACACATGGTCTTTCGCAAGTCAGCATAAATTTTGGCAATCCTAGGAAGCACTGAATACTTAGAGCAATGTAACTCTCTTAAGATATCTTCCCGAATTTTACTGCCTTCGGGGATGTAGAGCTGACGACGGAAATGAACGAGGCCTTCCTTTATGGAATATTTGTCAGTAGACTAGTCTTTAATTTACTTAAACATAAGGGCCACAGTCCATCCTTCCCTTGCTCTGCCCGGATTCGGTCCCGAATGTCACGGACTAAGCCCATTGTGGTTAGGTACTCCGTATACCCTTTAGAATGATCTTTATACACCAGGGTGATCTCCATCTCTTCAAGCATCCGAGCTAATTTCATAATCATTAACCGAGACTCAGAGTTAGATTCTGGAACCTTTCTGCTCAAGGCATCTGCCACGGAGTTTACTTTTCCGGGTTGGTAGTCCAAAGTAAATTCATAATCATATAAAAATTCTAACCACCTCCGCTCTCTCAGGTTCAGTACCTTTTGAGTATGAACATACTTTAAATTCTTATGTTCCGAAATAATTTCATAGTGGACACCATATAGATAGTGTCTCCAAACCTTCAAGGCGAACTGATGCGTGTAAATCGGCAAGCACACCGGTCGCAGAAGTAATAAAGTTTGGGAATAAATCCCCGAATGTCGGTCTCTTGAGAAATGCAATTAGCATAGAGCGGCAACAGTTCAGAAAATATTATTATGAGGGTTATACTTAGAAAAAGAGTAAAAAAGGGACTTGAGAGATTATGATTGCTTGATCTAATAAACTAATTAAAGCTATGCGGGTCAAAAGCACCGCTTCGCAAGGTGAGGTGAGTGTATCGGCCGTGATGCCGAACTTCGGTTGGGCGAGTGGCCGGAAAGCTAATGGGTGGAAGTGTTCTTGTGCGGAGTGCAATCGGGTGAAACAAGGGTATGGAGTGGATGTGGAGTGGTCGAGGCGAATTCACACACACAACTTACAAGCATAAGAAAACTACAAACATCCCATTAGATATAGAATAGAACATGTAGTTCATTACAATGTTATATCATTCCATAAAATAGAGGAAGGGGAAGAGGAGTAAACCAATAGAGGGTGAAAATCCACCGCAGGTCGTGGCCGGAATAGCGAGTTGGCAATCCGCTTCTGGGCTCAGTCCGAGGAGGCTTCCGGTACCAACGAGCTGTCACCTCAAAGGCCTTGGAGTCCGTTCTCTAGGTTTTCTTCTTCTCCAACTCTGGTGGAAAGCTTGGATTTGAGGTCATCAATGGTCGGGAGCTTCGCCGGAGGGTTTGGAAAGCTTCGGAATAGCCGACTACAGACTCCCTGTTGGATCCCTAGTTGATTTGGGCTAGGTTCACTAACTTAGGATGATGTGACCCAACATGTATAGCCAGGGTCATACTTGTGTCCTAGAGTCTAGGCCAAGTCCTTAGAGACAACATCAGATGGAACAACTATCAACAAGACTATTAGAGACTCAAGACTTAGAAGATTTCAAGACTAAGTAAAATGAGTTCGACGTTCGTCGAACTCAGGTCGATGAAAGACGTTCTCAGCTCGACGATCTTGAGATATTTCTCTGAGCTGAGCTCGACGATCTTCATTCTCTGGTCGACGAAAATTGGGATACTTCAACAAACTAAAGTCATGATAACTCCAGATTATTCTAAGTCCAAACTTTGGTCGACGAACAAGATTCGGAGCTCGACAAACTTGGATCTCAAGTTCACAACTTCTCAGGTCGACAAAGTCAACTTTTCAGGTCGACGAACTCAGTACTCTACTCGACGAATTCTGGAATCAGAAGATTTGTGTCGACACTTAGGGTATGTGTCGACACCAACTTATGTCGACACCAGAAAACTTATGTCGACACCAGAAAACCTGTGTCGACACCAAATGATTCATGTCGACACACAGAATATCAGTCAACACAAAATACTTGACTAAGTCCAGAATGGTTGCTGAACTCTAGTCGACGAAGTTACAAACTCAGCTCGACGAACTTCAGATAGAAAAGGCAAAGTCTCTGAAGCATGCAGCTCTGTTATCAGCTCGACATTCTTGGAACTCAGCTCGACGAACAAGAAGCCGTCTGGTCGACGAATTCAATATCTCAGTTTGACGAATTGGTAATTCAGTTCGAAAATTTTGTCAACTGTTCGACGATTACAGACTTAGCCATTTCTGGCCTTCTGTCCCCATTCTAATGCGGAAATTCCTGAGTAATTAATGCTCTACATTCTCTGAATGTATCCGTTAGAAAGAGCATTGATTACGGTCTTTCTCAGGAATATTACTTGCCGATTTTTCACAGGACAGTTGAGGAAATGATTCAATGATGATTATTCTCAAGGCGTCAGCATTAATTACAGAGGATTCAAATTTTTGAAAAGATATAGAAGAAAACAAGATAGAGAATCAGTGTGAGAACAAGAACATACTCAGTCAGAAAAACAGAGACATAGACTGACTGCAAGAATTCATACAGCAGCAAAAAAGCTTTACACAAAAATCAAACTGAAGCTTACAGTGACAGACAGTGATCTTCATTCAGAAGAAGAGGAAAAATTATACAATATCAAGAGTCTTCTTCTTCTTCCATATTCTCTCTAGGACTTCCAAAGGCAACAGATATCAAATCAGTCAAGATGCTCCTGCATCACTGCTTGTCAAGAACTCTGATTGAAGACCTATCACCCTACAACAAAGCTTCCAAATCTTCCTGAACCATTCAATAATTCAGGGGGAGCTTTTGCTAAACATCAATCCACATAAGTCTTCTCAGTTTATTGAGAAAGAGAAGACAAAATCACTCTCTCACCCCCTCCTTTATAAAGGGTTGTCATCTCCCTTCAAAAGTGATTCCTGGTTGCAAGTCTCCTAACCAAAAGACTTGAGTTGGTTTTTGGGGACCTGATCAAAACCCAATGGTGTCAGGCACCTGATCAAAAACCTGAGTGGATTTCTACCAAGGGTGGTAGAAGAGTGGATGTACCCAGGTTGTGGAACCACTATAAATTTCTTGTGTCATCTTGTTGCCTATCTTTTTCTTTTGTTCTTGCTGTATGGCTGTGATTAGGTTTATTATTTTCTATTTTCCAGTTTCTTAGTTACTACACATTTTTAGTTTACAGCAAAAGCTGTAACAGCACCTTTATTGGGACCTAACAAATTTTAAATATACTCTATTCACCCCCCTCTAGAGTATTGTAGACCTAACCCTCAGTTTCAATTTGTATCAGAGCAGGTTCCTTTGGTTGCACAAGTTTAATCTTGAACCAAAAGATCCCTTGTTAGATCTACACATCACCTTCATTCACATTTAACCTTTAAAGTAGAAACACAGCCATGTCACAAAATAAAGATTATGCAAGCACCAGACCTCCAGTTTGCAACTTGCAAAATTTTGGAATCTGGAAGGCAAGAATCAAGCTATATATGAATTCTATTGATGAAGATATATTTGCTTCCATCTAAACAGGAGTACCTCCACCACCTGCTGCTCCTCCAAGCACTTCTACAAATATGACTGCAGTACCTCCTCCAGACTATAATGATACTTACAGGAAAGCCAAGATTGCTGATGTAAAAGCCATGAACATATTGGCACAAATAATGTCTGATGATATTTTTCAGAAAGTTGCTGAGTGCACATCAGCAAAAGCCATTTGGAATTCCCTAAACCAAATGGTTGATGGATTAGCTGATGAAAGGAAGGATAGGAGATCAAATCTCATATCCCAATATGAGAATTTTAAGAAACAGGAAGCTGAGACAGTTTCAGAGATGTATAATAGATTAAGCTCAATCATTAATGAGCTAAAAACTCTGGACAAGGTCATCACTCTCACTGAAGTGAATGACAAAATTCTGATGTGCTTCCCAAGCTTATGGGACACAAGAGTTTGGCCCATCAAGGAGGCCAAATGCCTAAATGAGATTTCAACTGAATCTCTATTGGGTAAACTAAAGTCTTATGAGCAGTTAGTAAAGACAAGGGAGGCTGCTAAACAAAGAACACCTCCAGCAGCTAGAAGAGAACAGAACATAGCTTTCAAAGCCTCAGAAGAATCAGAATCTTCAACATCAAATGAAGAACTTGTAAGTCTCTTGGCTAAGAGATTTTTCAAGATGGCTAGAAAGGACTTCAGAAGAAAGTCATCAAGAAATGATGACAGGCCAAAGTATGATAAGACACCAACAAAGGAAGTGGTGTGCTATGGATGCAGGAAGCCTGAGCACTTTCTCTCTGAGTGTCCAGAGAACCAGAAGAAAGAGAAGAGAAGAGAAAAGAAAAAGGATTCCAAGAGACAGTACACCAGCAAACCCTCTTCCAGCAAACAAAAGAGAAAGGAAAAGGGGTTTGTGGCTGAGACCTGGAGTGAGACTGAAGAAGAGTCAACATCCTCAAGCTCAAGTGAAGATGAGGAAGAAGAAAGAGCAAAGGAGGTTTACCTTATGAGAATTGATGCCTTAAGAAGTAACTTAGAAGAAGGAGATTCAGAAAATGAGGAAGCTTCTGAATCAGAAGCCGATCAGGTATTATCATTGTATGATTATAGTTCAGAATATTTTAAATTAGATTTTAAAATCATGTGTTTAGATTTAATCAACTCTGAGAAGGAAATCAAACTTCTCAGAGATAAACAAGTTAACTATGATAGTTTAGTTTAGAAAACACTAAATTAAAAAATGAAATAGACATGTTTAGTGAACAAATCACTCTTCTGAAAGATGAATCAATTAAAGCAAAACAGTTAGAAGAATCACTAAATGGAAGAAACAAACAACTAGCAGTAATCACCAACATATCTAATGCTAGATTTAATGGATGCAAGTTAGGATTAGGTGCATCATCTAGTGAACCACCTATTATTCAGAAAAACCACCTGTCACAATCCATAAATTTTATCTCTGAGAAAGGAAAGAAGAATACTGATCAAGTATATAAAGTAAATAAAATCCTTGAACAAATTAAAACTAAGGAAAAAATTGAAAAACAGAAAACACCCAATAAAAACAAAGTTCAGCAATTTTCGTTGACCTCAAATCGACAAAAAGGGGCCAGTTCGTCGAACCCAGATCGACGAACTCTGAACGCCAACTATAATTATCATTATTCATTTAGCTGCGATCGACGAACTTGATATGGTTCGTCGAGCAGAGATCGACGAACGTGGGGTACAGAGAATGAACATGTTCATTCTCTGGGTAGAGATCAACGATCTCAACCCAATTCGTCGAACTCTGGTCGACGAACTTACATAAATTCGTCGAACCCAGGAAGACTTAGTCAAAACTATAACTTCAACAGAAACTTAAATACTTCTAGAAAATAATTTAATCCATTGGCTGACTGGACCATTCCACATAGGAGATATCACCCCCTATGATATAAATCCCAGCCAGAATTTTCTGTTATTTCTAGTTTCTCTTATCAGCCATACAAAGGGCCCAAGGTAACCTGTGTCAAAAATAATTAACTGTTTGTATTGTAGGTAACAAATTATCTAGGGGTAAATCAAACTTGGTACCTGGACAGTGGCTGCTCCAAACATATGACTAGCAGCAAGGACATCTTATCCAACTACAAGTCCAAGCTGGGGCCAAAGGTCATCTTTGGTGACTCCAAATGTGGTCAGTAAGAAGGATTAGGAGAAGTAAGAATAGGAGCTCTCACATTCAAAAAGGTGACATATGTAAGTGGACTCAAACATAACCTCATATCCATAAGTCAGTTATGTGATGATGGTTATCAGGTATACTTTAACCCATCCACTTGTTCTATTATTGATAAAAATAACCAAACAGTTTTAAATGGAAATAGATAAGGCAACATATGCTTAGTAAATTTTCTTTCTGCCAAAACATATATTTGTTTACTTAATTTAACTAGTAATAAGAATGACTTATGGCACAAAAGACTAGGTCATGTAAATCCGAAAAATATTACTAGGCTATCTAAACACAACCTTGTTAGAGGTCTACCTTCTGGTCCCTACAAGAAGGAAGGTCTCTGTAGGGCTTGTCAATTAGGCAAGCAAATTAAAACTAGTTTTAAATCTGTTAATAAGAGTGATTCACCTAGGATTTTATACTTGCTATATTTGGATCACTTTGGACCCATTGCTGTACAAAGCCTAGGAGGGAAATCCTACACTTTGGTTATAGTGGATGACTTCTCCAAGTTCAGTTGGGTATTCTTTCTGAGAACAAAGTCAGATACATTCAAGGTTCTCACAGATTTTCTCAGGATCATACAGATTGAGTTCTCTACTCATGTTGCATTGATCAGAAGTGATCATGGCACAGAGTTTGAGTCTCTTCTTATTTATGAGTTCTGTGAGAAGGAAGGTATCAGGCATTGCTTCTCAGCTCCTAGAACTCCCCAACAAAATGGGATAGCTGAAAGGAAAAATAGGACACTCATTAAAGCTGCAGGTACATTGCTTGCTGATGCATACATGCCACTAACCTTTTGCGCAGAGGCTGTAAGCACTGCAAACTATGTCCTGAATAGGAGTTTAATTCACAAACTGAAGAACAAGACTCCCTATGAATTACTCAAAGGGAAGAAACCTAAAATAAATTATTTTAAAGTTTTTGGTTGTACATGTTATATACATAATAAGAACAAGAAATATATTAGAAAGTTTGAAGCTAAGGCTGAAGTGGGAGTTTTTCTAGGATACTCCCAAGTAAGCAAGACTTATAGGGTATTTAATAAATCAACCTTAAAAGTAGAAGAGTCAATTCATGTTTCTTTTGATGAAACTAACATGTATTGCAAGGAGAAAGAAGTTTCTACCAGTAGCAACTTACAGGTACCCCACTTGTGTGAGACATTGGATGGACTAAACCTCACCCAAGAGGTTCCCACTCATCCCTCTCCACAAGTCATTGAAGATAGTGAAGAAGATAAAGCTGAAGAACATGAGCCTCAACCAACAACAAATATAATTCCACAAGAGGAATTTATTCAAAATGTTGTTGCACAACCAACTCCACCCACTGATTTTGTCACACTTAGGGATCACCCTAGATCTCAAGTAATTGGAGACATATCAGCAGGTGTACAGAAAAGGCATCAACTCAACCAAGACTTGATGCATGCCTATTTTCTCTCTCAGGTTGAACCTCTCACCATTCATGAGGCTGAGCAAGATCCCCACTGGATCCTTGTAATGCAAGAGGAACTAGACCAATTTGAGAGATGTAGAGTTTGAGATTTGGTTTCAAGACCCCAAAACTACCCAGTTATTGGAACCAAATGGGTTTTCAGGAATAAGCTTGATGACCAAGGAGTCATTGTGAGGAACAAGGCTAGGCTTGTTGCACAAGGATATAAGCAAGAGGAAGGAATTGACTATGATCAGACCTTTGCACCTATTGCAAGGTTGGAAGCTATAAGGATCTTTCTTGCCTATGCAGCATTCAAAAGGTTCAAAGTTTTTCAAATGGATGTGAAAAGTTCCTTCTTAAATGGAGTGTTACAAGAAGAGGTTTATGTAGAACAACCTCCAGGTTTTGTTTCTCCAACTTATCCCTCTTATGTTTTTAAATTAAATAAGGCTCTTTATGGTCTAAAGCAAGCTCCAAGAGCTTGGTATGAGACCTTAGCAAGTTTTTTTTAGAGCATAAATTTACAAGAGGAACTGTAGATAAAACCCTTTTCACTAGACATCATAAGGACCAAATCTTGTTAGTGCAAATCTGTGTAGATGACATTATATTTGGCTCTACAGATTCAAAATTGTGCAAGAAGTTTTCTGACCTCATGCATTCTAAATTTGAAATGAGTAGCATGAGAGAGCTTTCATATTTCCTTGGTCTTCAAGTGAAACAGCTACCTGATGGCATCTTCATCTCTCAAGCAAAATATGCTAAAGAACTTATAAAGAAGTTTGGGATGGCTGATGCCTCAGCTAAGAAAACTCCCATGGCCACCAATACTGTTGTGGACTCTGATATACCAGGAAAACCTGTAGATTAGAAACTTTATAGGGGCATTATTGGGTCCCTATTATACCTCACAGTAAGTAGGCCAGATATTATGTTTGCTACATGCCTTTGTGCTAGGTTCCAAGTGAACCCTAAAGAATCTCATCTAATTTTCTTAAAAAGGATTTTAAGATAGATAAAGAGTTGTCCTAATCTAGGCCTATGGTATCCTGCTGAATCAGAATTTGAGTTAACTGGATACTCTAATGCTGATTTTGCTGGATGCAGGGTTGATAGAAAAAGTACTTCAGGAACTTGCCAGTTCCTGGGTATGAGATTAGTATCATGGTTCTGTAAAAAGCAAACATCAGTGTCCACTTCAACTGCTGAAGCAGAATATATTGCAGTAGACAGCTGTTGTTCACAGATGCTCTGGATACAGAATCAGCTTCTAGATTATGGGTTCAACTTAAATAATTCAACCCTATTCTGTGATAATACTAGTGTTATAGCCATAGCACAAAATCCAGTTCACCATAGTAGGACAAAACATATTGACATAAGACATCATTTCATTAGGGAGTGTGTAGACAAAAATAAGATTAAACTTGTCTATATCTACACTGATTTACAAAAAGCTGATATATTCACCAAACCTCTGGATGAGAAAAATCATGGTTTCTTTCTAAATCTGCTGGGAATGATCAATGGAGAAGGCTTAGTTTATGCTTTGTCTGCATTCGACGAATTTTCCAGAGTTCGTCGAACGGAGTTCGACGAACCAGGGAAAGTTTGAGAGATATTCATCGAACGGAGTTCGACGAACTCTTTGTGAGTGAAACAATTTTCGTCGACCAGCGATCGACGACCTTTGCTTCAGAAGATATTCGTCGACCTAAGTTCGACGAACCGTCTTCAATTATTTTAATGAGCTCGACGAATTATTTAACTCTAAACTATTTCGTCGACCTCAGTTCGAAGAATTAATTTTATTTTCGTGAAACAGAGTTTGTCGATTCATATTCCGGAAAACCTTATATCTAGGTTATCTTCGACCTCCATCACGCGCTTTCTATTCCCTTGCACTTGATTGCCGTTTCTGTGTCTTTCTTGCAGGTGATTTTAATGGCGGCTCTGGCAAGCAATCTCATAGAAATGAAGTTTAATACAGGATTTGACGTAGATTTCGATTCGTTTCAGCATTCCGATCCAATTTTTCTATATATTCTGGAACTTCTTGAAGAACAAGAACTGAAGACCCTGATGACGAGAAGGATCAAACTGCACAACATGGAAATCCGGGAATGGGTATACACACTGTCGTCCACAGAAGAGAACACCATGATGTGCACCAATTCGGGTAACTCTATCTCTTTAACCCCCGCTATCCTAACTGAAATCTTTGGATTAAGAAATGGAGAAGAGCACCTCGAGATTGAAGCAGAGGAATCGGATATGATGCTCAGCCTCATGGGTTATACTGGAGAAAACCCTAACAAACTGTTGAAGAAACACTTACCTGCGCCCTACAAGTTTTTAGCAGGCTTAGTTGGCAAAGTATTACTGGGGAAACACACTGCAGATGATTATATCACCAAACCACAGTTTCTGGCTATGTGTGCCATTATAAACAAGAAACCAATAAATTGGGCACGGTTTTTGTTTGATCTGATTAAGAAGAAAAACACCAAGAAGGAAGTTTGTTTTGTAAGAATACTAGGAATATTTCTACAGGAAAAGGCTGCAGACTCACTGGTCTCCCAGACCATCTTCATAAATGCCAGTAAAAGGCTTACATGTGCCTTATTTGGCAGGTGGGAGAAAGCCCTCTAAGGCTTCTACATCCTCTACCATACCTTCTGAAGGCACAAGGGCTATTAAGGCCACTCCCCACCCTGTTGCAGAGAACATTCCTTCCGCATCTTCTCTTCCAGCCCCCCTTCCAACAACAACACAATCACCAGTTACTCCATCTTTACCAATCACCATCACTGACATTCCCTCTTCCTCCCTTCAGGAAAATCAACCACTCACACCTCCTGAATCCCCTCATGCCACATACCCTTCTACACCACCACAGTCTCCACTTCCCCCACATTTATCTTCCATACCATCTTACATCCTACCAACAGAAACCATGATGCAAGATGCCACCCTTCCATCCCCATCAGCATCTAACCTTCCCACACATGATGTTCCACCTTCTATTCCATCAATAGTTGCCACCTCTTCCACACCAACTGCAACACCATCTACCACTGTCTCATTGGACCCCTCTACCATCTCATCTATCATCACCATCATCACTCCCCTTCTTAAATCACTTATAGCAAAGGCCATTACACCTCTTGCTACTACCATTACCTCTTTATCTACCCAAATATCTGCTCTCATTGCTGCCCCCTCCTCAGTCAGGGGCCTGGCCTTAGTTTCCACTGAAACCAGGCAGGTGGAGATGCCTGATGATGAAGCAGCAGCTACAGCTTCAGAGTCTTAAGCTCCAGCACTAGCAGATACTCCAGTCTTCACAGCAAAATATACAGACTGTATAGATAAAGATTTGAGTTAGTTTATTGATACTGATATGGATAATGATGAGAATGTTGGTGATTTTATCGTAAATCCCACAGCTAACTTAGAAGAATTGCTGCAAACTTTTGATACTGTATATATGCATCCTCTTCCAGCAAAATTCACTAAGCCACATTTGGCTAGTGTGCCTTATACTTCCCCTGTCAGTCCAGTAGTTGCTAAGCAACTATGTGACAGCTTTGTAATTCCAGTATCTGCACCAACCTCTGTAGTCATTCCATCCCCTCCAGAAGCTATCTCCGCACCAATCTTTGTGATGGATGACTCTCCTATGCCAGATCTAGATGAGTTGATCTTGGCTGACATTGAAGAAGAAAATAAGGCAGCAGTTGAAAGCTCTATCCCAGTTACTTCTAATTCTTGAATAGTCTCTTCTTCAACTCCTGCTGAAACTCCAGCCTTTGAAACTTCTGCTCCTGCTACAGAAAAGACTGCTACTAATGATAAAACCTTGAAAGCATTGGATGCTCTATATGATAACCCTCAGGTTTCTGCCAGTGATGATGATGAAGATGATGATGAAGAAGATTCAGATGAAGAAGCAGCTAAGAAGAAGAAGAAACTGTTGTCAAAGAAAAGGAAAGCCCCTCCACCTCCTCCTGCTAAGCCAAACCCAAAGAATGACACTCCATTCTATATTCTCCAAAATATTACTCCTTACAAAGGAATGCCAGCATGGATGTGGTTGTGTAAAAATCAGCAAAAGGAGAAGAAAAGAAGTATAAAATATTCTCCTCCACCAGTTCAGAGATACAGAAGAGATCCACCTCCTCCACCTCCTCCTGCAGCTGGTGCTTCTGGCTCTAGTTCTCAGAGATCTGCCCCTATTCAAACTTATCAAAGACATCAAGGGAGATCTTTTGGAAGTAGTCAGCAAAGACATCACTCTTCAGGAAATCAACAGAAGCAACATCAACAACAACAACATCAGCAGTAGCAGCAGACTCTCTCTATATAATAGAAAGCTGACAGTCCCAACAGGCCAGATTCACCTCCTGTTCCTTTTGAAGATCCAGAAACAACCAATACAGCTAAAATGGCCAGATTCCAGGAACTTGTTGGTCTCTCTATGATCAACAAAGCAAGAGCTGATGGCAAAGATATCTCAGGATACTCCACTATGTCTAAGTACAGAAAAGAAGAACTCAAGAGATTTAATAAGGCAAACAAATTCTTCAATGTTGAGGGTTCTTGCTTGCGGCGACCTAGCCCACTAGCGGTGGGCTGGAGAAAGCTATCCGCCGAACTAGTCACGCCACCTGCTGGTGCGGACTGGGAATCAGTCTGCGCCATTGCAGAGCTGGCGACTATTAGGCGATTAATCTAGCCGTGCAAACAAAAAAAGACTATCTGCGCAGTTCGGTGAAAAATATGTCGTGAACCCCAGGGATTAGATGTAACATGTTTAGAGCCAGTAGATCCCGTCATGTTTAGAGCGAGTAACAGGCACTACCGCCCATTCAGTCCCTACCCATTTTCAACAGTCGGAATTAGGACAGATTCTTTTGATGATCTTAGACGCAATTAGATCCCTGCAGGCACCGGTACAGTAGCAAGCCCCGGGCTCTAACTGGTTGAGCACCTTCTGAGCACTCTCCCTGCCTGCTTATCATGGTACAGAGTCGGTTGTCCGTACTAAAGAATTGGTAGACACGGTGCAAGAGCTAATTGCCGAAATAAGATGTCCAACAAGTATGGCTGTGACCTTAGCTGTGTCAGTCCTGGAGTCACACGCCAAATGGTGGTGTAAGTCCCTCATGGGTTCCACTTTCCAAGGCTGAGCGTACACAGAGATCAATTGGAGTGAATTCTCAGAAGCCTTCTTGGAGCATTTCATTCCCTCTACTGCTCGAGACGAGCTCGAAAAAAGGTTTCTGCAATTGAAGCAAGTATCCAAGTCCTTGACAGAATATCAAAGGGATTTTTAACACCTTGCAAGATTTGCTGATCCCTATGAATTAGATGACTGTGGGTACGCAAAATGGTTTTACAAAGGCTTGCAAGATCCCCTAATGCAAGCCCTTTTGTTTATAGTGGACACGAGCTTGACGGAGAAAATCAATATGGAGAAAAGGTTCGAGGCAGATCACTTAGGAAGTGGTAAGATACCCTCCTAGGGCGTGATGAAGTCGGTACCAGCTATAGGAAGAGACAAAATAATAGAGGTGGAAGAGGATACCAAAGAGGTGGCGGTAGTTTCCACCAAAATTTTAGGATGGAACGCTCGACCCCGCAGCCAGCACTACCTCCACCTCCACAAATGTATCAGCAGCCTAGAGAGCAGTATGCGTGAGTTTGCTTTTAGTGTAATCAGTCGGGCCACATCCGACTTCACTGCCTGCAACTAGGTGGAGATGCTCCTCTTGTTTTTCCACTGAAAGCTCCGCAAGGATGAGGACAAGGTCGTGGTCGAGGATGAGGACCATGAGGAAGGAATCCTGAACCTGCTAGAGAGCAGGTGTTTGCTCTAGACATGACTCATGAGTGGAATCCTCAAGATGTGATTGCAGGTATGTCATGATTTGATTAATATAATTATGAGCATTCGTATTTACCTTGCTTAAGTTGTTCTAGGAACTTAGCATTGAGGCGTTATAATTTGGCACTTAGGCACCGTAAATGTTAGTGGGAAACCAGCTCATACCTTATTTGATACCGGTGACACGAATTCCTTTATCTCGGTGGACTTCATAAAAGATTTAGATGGTTGGTGCTTACTACATGAAGCTGCACCGAGAAGTAGTTGTCCCCAGGGCCACATCCTTGAAGATTATTGGGGCAGCTGACATGACAATGACTCAGGCACAGACTTTGGATCCAAAGATAGAGATTATGTTTACTAAGCCAGGAGAAAAGACTAAAGAAGATAAGCCCACAGATAAGAAACAGAAGAAATAATATTTGCATTACTTCAATTTTTCTTTCTTCTCTGCATTAGCTTTAAAACTAATTTGTCTGTTTAAAACAAAGCTCATGTACATATATATCTGATGCATGTGTTAGTAAATCTCTGCCAGATATACCTTTTTCCCTGCTTTGTTTATTCTTATATTTTTGTTTTGAGTCTATTAGTAACCTCACCCAAATAGGGGGAGATTGTTGGATCCCTAGTTGATTTGGGCTAGGTTCACTAACTTAGGATGATGTGACCCAACATGTATAGTCAGGGTCATAGTTGTGTCCTAGAGTCTAGGCCAAGTTCTTAGAGACAACATCAGATGGACCAGCTATCAAAAAAACTATCAGAGACTCAAGACTTAGAAGATTTCAAGACTAAGTAAAATGAGTTCGACGTTCGTCGAAATCAGGTCGACGAAAGACGCTCTCAGCTCGACGATCTTGAGATATTTCTCTGAGCTGAGCTCGATGATCTTCATTCTCTGGTCGATGAAAATTGGGATACTTCAACAAACTAAAGTCCGGATAACTCCAGATTATTCTAAGTCCTAACTTTGGTCGACGAACAAGATTCTGAGCTTGACGAACTTGGATGTCAAGTTCACAACTTCTCAGGTCGACGAAGTCAACTTCTCAGGTCGACGAACTCAGTACTCTACTCGACGAATTCTGGAATCAGAAGATTTGTGTCGACACTTAGGGCATGTGTCGACACTAACTTATGTCGACACCAGAAAACTTATGTCGACACCAAAAAACCTGTGTCGACACCAGAATATTCATGTTGACACACAGAATATCAGTCAACACAAAATACTCGACTAAGTCCAGAATGGTTGCTGAACTCCAGTCGACGAAGTTACAAACTCAGCTCGACGAACTTGAGACAGAAAAGGCAAATGCTCTGAAGTATGCAGCTCTGTTATCAGCTCGACGTTCTTGGAACTCAGCTCGACGAACAAGAAGCCGTCTGGTCGACGAATTCAATATCTCAGTTTGACGAATTGGTAATTCAGTTCGACGAATTCTGCCAACTGTTCGACGATTCCAGACTTAGCCATTTCCGGCCTTCTGCCCCCATTCTAATGCGGAAATTCCTGAGTAATTAATGCTCTACATTCTCTGAATGTATCCATTAGAAAGAGCATTGATTACAGTCTTCCTCAGGAATATTTATTGCCGATTTTTCACGGGACAGTTGAGGAAATGATTCAATGCTGATTATTCTCAAGGCATCAGCATTAATTACAGAGGATTCAAATTTTTGAAAAGATATAGAAGAAAATAAGATCGAGAATCAGTGTGAGAACAAGAACATACTCAGTCAGAAAAACAGAGACATAGACTGACTGCAAGAATTCATACAGCAGTAGAAAAGCTTTACACAAAAATCAAACTGAAGCTTACAGTGATAGACAATGATCTTCATTTAGGAGAAGAAGAACAATCATACAATATCAAGAGTCTTCTTCTTCCATATTCTCTCCAGGACTTCCAAAGGCAACAGATATCAAATCAGTCAAGAAGCTCCTGCATCACTGCTTGTCAAGAACTCTGATTGAATACCTATCACCCTACAGCAAAGCTTCCAAATCTTCCTGAACCATTCAATAATTCAGGGGGAGCTTTTGCTAAACATCAATCCACATAAGTCTTCTCAGTTTATTGAGAAAGAGAAGACAAAATCACTCTCTCACCCCCTCCTGTATAAAGAGTTGTCATCTCCCTTCAAAAGTGATTCCTGGTTGCAAGTCTCCTAACAAAAAGACTCTAGTTGGTTTTTGGGGATCTGATCAAAACCCATTGGTGTCAGGCACCTGATCAAAAACCTGAATGGATTCCTACCAAGGGTGGTAGAAGAGTGGACTACCCAGATTTGAGGAACCACTATAAATTTTTTGTGTCGTTTGGTTGCCTATCTTTTTCGTTTTGTTCTTGCTGTGTGGCTGTGATTAGGATTATAATTTTCTTTTGTTCCTGTTTCTTAATTACTGCACATTTTCAGTTTATAGCAAAAGCTATAACAACACCTTTATTGAGACCTAACAAATTTTTAAATATACTCTATTCACCCCCCCTCTAGAGTATTGTAGACCTAACCCTCACTTTCACTCCCGATGAAGGTGGAGGTGATGGAGCAGCTGGAGAAGTAAAATGGCACTTCCCGCGCACTCCTCGATCGCAGAAAATGACGGGCGTTGACCTAAATCGCGGAGCAGGACCTTAAATACGGAGGCAGCAAAAGCAGAGCGCACGATCAGTGGCGCACGACTAGTGGTCGTGCGCACTGTAGGTCGATGATCGTGCTCAATTTCCAATTAAACTTTTAACCTGGATAGAAACATCAGCAGATATGCGCACAATCAGTGGCGCACGACCGGTAGTCATGCGCACTGGATCCACTGATCGTGCGATTGGCTAGGACAGATTTGCAGAAAGCAAGGGGTAAACGTGCACGAGTAGTGGCGCATGACCAGTGGTCGTGCGATTACCCGGGCAGAATTAGGAAAAAGGAGAATGTAATGCGCACGATCAGTTGCGCACGACCAGTGGTCGTGCGCAGTAAGTCCAGTGGTCATGCGCAGTAAGTCCAGTGGTCGTCGGGGTCTCCCGAGCAGTTCCGGAGCACGCACACGAACCCTGCACCAGCAGAAGAGGCAGATAGGACACCAAAAGTGCACACCACATTCTCAAGACACATCTAAAGAACAACAAAAACACATAAATAAATAAAGCACAAAGAAACGGGCCTAAAGTGCACTTAATCATGAAATAGACACTTAAGCAAATATAAGCAGTTATAGCTCTCAAGTGCAGTGCTAAGACGATAAAATTGGCACAGATGAGTCCGAAAATCAGTGTAATATTTGGACTCATCACACCCCCAGACTTAACCATTTGCACGTCCCGAGCAAATCATCACTCCGTGGACTAGAAAATAGCTAGCTAGCTCAGAAATTTCAAAAACAAAGTAAGACAAGAAATCAAATACATCATGGGCATAGAAGATATAATAAAAAAACATTTTAATTATACTACGTAGTTTAAACTATTCGACAGTCGTAAATAAATATTGTATTTGCTCAAAATTAGAATTCTGGAGAATCTTGCGATCATGTGTAGGAAGGAAGTAGGCAGGCCACTAAGCTGAGCATTGCCAAAGATCAGAGCTCGTGATCACCTCCAAAGATATCCATCAATGTCGGGAACCATACGCTTGCATGTTCACACTCTCTCCACGGCGCGTGTTAGACTCAAGCGTGAATTAGTAGGACTTGTAGGAGAGAATGGGGCTTAGGCTAAGGTTTGGTAGTCAATGATAAACATGAAGGCTACACGCAACCAAAGCGAGCGAACAAAAACCTAAACCAATACAGCCACTTAGAAATGTACGTGTAAAAAACCCCCAGACTGAGCTTGAAAACCGGGCGTGTACACGGCCTAACCCGACGAAAATCAATAAATAGGATGGGGATATAATTCTCATAGCAATTCTGTCAGATTTTGCTTTTTCGTTTTTCTTCATTTTCTTTTCTTCGTTTGCAATCCCCAAATGTAGCAATCAAAAAGTTTACGAATTCAGCACCACATTACACGATTTCCACATATCACAACATCATCAAAATAGCAAATTTAAACAGGCTCAAGCATTTGATTGCGATGGTGGGTTTAACTTCAGGCCTTGGTGAATGTGAGTGGAGCTGAATCAAATAAGGGGTAGACACAAATTTGGCATGCAACGGTTAACGGGTAGGAAATGCTAAACAAGGCTCAAACTAGCCAAAATGATGGCCTACGTCATGCTCACTCTTGAATAACCGGGCACCAATGCTTCAAGAGTAGCTTAGGGCAAGTTCTTAGCCACCGAGAAAGATGATCCTTCCTCCCGACTCGAGCAACACGAGTCTAGTGGCGGCTACACACATTCCTATATTATCGTTCGATTACTCCAGATTCATATTTTTGAGTAGTACAAACAATATTTACATCTGCAGAAAAATATAAATCTACGAGCATAAGGAAAAATTAAATCTATACTAGTTCTACACAAACCATGAGTACTCGATTAGGAGCACTACATGAGTTTCGAATTACTCTATCCTGAAATCAGAAGCCAGCACAACTATTTTAAAGTTTACACAAAAACAATACATTTGACTCGAGCTGCGTGCGTGGATAAGAGCGCACTCGTGTGGGTGATTCAGTGTGTGCGACGGAGATCATGAAATAACTAAACAAGAGACTGGTATGCAACACAATGTGTTGTGTAGTGATGTAACGCCCCGAAACTCAAGGGAGCAAAGGGGGACGTTTTGGGCCAGTTTGGGTTCTGGCAGCAGGCACACGGCCTGGGACACGGGCGTGTCCCAGGGCGTGTCAAGCCTGTGTCGACACTCAATCGGGAAGTCGACACTTTGGTCTCGACATTGTGTCGAGACTGGGCACACGGCCTGCGACACGGGCGTGTCGCAGGGCGTGTCGACCCGTGTCGACACTTAGCCCGCGAAGTCGACACTCTGTGTTCGACGAAGTGTCGAGACATGGCACACGGCCTGCGACATGGGCGTGTCGCAGGGCGTGTCGACCCGTGTCGACACTCGCCCCGGGAAGTCGACGCTTTGGTCTCGACATTGTGTCGAGACAAGGCACACGGCCTAGGACACGGGCGTGTCCAAGGCCGTGTCATCAGGTCGACGATCTTCGCTCGACGAAGTGTCGAGTGTCGAGACCGTGTACACGGCCTGGGGTCCAGGCGTGTTGAGGTGACACGGGTAAGGACACGGGCGTGTCCTAGAACCCGTGTAGTGCTCGGGTTGATTTCGGGGAAAAATGATGGGGGTACACGGCCGGCCACACGGTCGTGTCAGGTGGAACACAGGCGTGTCAATTCGAACATGGGCGTGTTCGATACCCGTGTGAGGTTCCATGCGAGCCGATTTTGACGGCGAATGAGGCATACGGCCCTGGACACGGGCGTGTGCCAGGCCGTGTTCAGTTCAGATTGGGCATTTCAGTCCCGAATCAAAGCCGTTCGTTTCCTTATTTTGAGATCCAACGGCTGGGGGTTGTCCCTGAAGGGATATACCCGGGATTGGACTTTGAAACCCTCACTTTTCTTAAGTGTTATCTTTCTAAATCCTTAGAGAGAGAGGAGAGCCAAGGGAGGAAGAAGGAGCTAGATCCCGCCATTGGAGGAGCTTCGAAGCTCCAAATCGCGAGCCGACTCCGGATCCACGGAGGCAAAGCTAGTGCGGTGCTTTTCATCCGATTACTTTTCAATGGCGGCAAAGAGGAACGCTAGGGTAACGATCCTCATCTTGAGCATGAGTAGCTCTCTTTCTTTGCATAGGAAGCCCGCTCTCGCGAGTTTGCGGAGAGTTGGAGGCATTCCTTCGGGTAGATATGTGAAGTCCCCGTTGTATAGAGTCCGTAAGCGAGAACGGACATAGGCATGATGTGTGAAGCCTACCCGGACATATTGGTCTGGATCGGTGATGTTGCATTGCATAATTGCCGGAGAAGACTCCGTGCCATTGATTGTTTTTTCGGGTTTTCTACACGGTAGATTGCAGCAGGGAGCCTTGGGGACTAACCCAAAGGTGCACACAGAAAACTGGGCGGATACGAGATCTTGCCAACTTGGTGGCCTGAGAGCCAACTTGAACATAATCGGGTTATGTGACTTGTGATGGAAATGGGACTCGGTGGAAGTTTGACCCGCGCATATGGCTTAAATTGTCGTTGCGATGTGAGCACGGGTTAGATGGAACTGTACCCGTTCTATGTCGTTCGGTTAAAGAGACCTAAAGGCACGTGGCACTTGCCGTTGTCATAGATTAGGGTCTTCGGCGGTCAATGGCTTAAATTATCGTGACCCAGGCCAGGAAGACAAATTGCTCATAGGTTTGGCCGTCATAGTGGTGGTGGTGAGTCCGGAATGTCTATGGCTTTAATTGACGTGACGTCAACCGGTTCACCGAGAATGTGCCCTGAGAGCACGGGGCGTGTGGCCGTGCGATCCAACGTCTGTGATGAAATGGCTATTTATATATGTTGCTCGCTTATGCTAATGAAATGCAGGGAAGGAGCATCGCCGCCCCGAGTTGGGGGCGGGATCGTTATAATTTGGTCAGCATTGCTGACCGTTGCCTTGTTTGCCACCGTGCGGTGGCATGTTGCTTGCAGGTGCTGCTGGACCAAGCGGTCAATAGCGGACTAAAAGCCCTTTTTGCGAAGCCGGCCCTCGAAGGCCCAAATGGAAGTGTTTACTGCTTTATTCATATATGACCGACCTGCGTGCCGTGGTTTGTAAATCATGTAATGTCAAGTGAAACATTTTGTAAGGCCTTAAGGCTTGTGCGGGTGTATTTTGTAACATTCCTATTTTGGTATTAGTGGACATTCATGCTTTAATGCTGGGTTCTTTGTTACAACTTTTATAAAATGCTTCCGCTAGAATGCTCTGTGTAGGACGTTGATTGGTTGGATGGTTTCCATAAGTAACCACCCGGTCTGTCTGTAGTATATGGCGTCGGGCCCCGGCCGGACCTACTGCTATATGCTATGCGACGGATAGGGGGTGTTATAATTTGGTATCAGACTACTGGTTTTGGTCGGGCTTAAAGTGAATTTGTGGGCGAATTCTTTTTAAGGGGTGGTGAGCACATTGTGTGCGTCATCGTTATAACGGTAAAAAGAACCCATGAATGTCCACTTAGGAATGAAAATACACGTGTTTGAGGAACCTGTGTGTTCCTATAATTGCTGTTTGCAATTTTATTTGGTCGCTTAACGGTGTTTTGTACCACTATAGGTGACCAGAAGTGGTGTTGGGCCGTCAGAACGCCGAGTTTCTGAGGCTAGTAGTGCACCGGATGTTGCTCCTGCAACACCTCTGTCGGCTGAGAACATACGATTGGTGGCTGAAGCGGTGTTGGCCGTGATAAATGCGCAACCTGCAAGGCAAACACAGCAGCCCGCTCCTGTGATGGAGCAGGAACCTCTTCAAGAGGCTGAGCCGAGGAGAGTGGAGCAAGTGGTTGTGGAACCGGTGGTGCCAAGGAGGGCAACTGAGAAGCAGCTTAAGCATATAATGAGCTTTAACCCTCCGTTATTCTCGGGGTTGGGAACCCCATCTCAGGCTGAAGACTGGCTCTCCAGGGTGAAGAGAATCATGACAGCGACGGAGACGGAGGAGTGGCAAATGACCACCATCGCTACGTTCCTTCTGGACGGTGAAGTGAGAATGTGGTGGGAAGGTTTGGAGATGCACCTATTGAGAGGTAGGCAACTTGGTGATGTCTCGATGGAAGAGTTCTCAAGATTATTCTTGGCCAGATACCTCCCTTCGACGCAGAAGATAGCGTTGGAGAATGAGTTTCTGAAGTTGGTTCAGGGTGAGAAGAGCGTGGATGAATATCTCCATGAGTTCACTCGTTTGAGTCGATATGCTAGCTCCACCATCGTGGATGAGGAGCGCAAGACTAATCGCTTCTATGAAGGCTTGAGAGATGAGTTGAGGTTACTACTCTCGGGGCCGATGACGCAGGGTTTCTTAACCTTGGTCAACACTGCCTGGTCCTTGGAGAAGGACATGAAGAATGTACAAGCAAAGAAAAGCTTGGGTGAGAAGAAATCTGAATTTAAAGTGCCGACTACTTCAAAGTCCGTGATGTAGGCCACTACCGCGGACACTAGACGGGTTAAGGGAAAGAAACGAACGCCACGCTCAACCCACAATCCCTCACGCACTAGATTCAATCGCAGCGCACTCGCAAGCGTGTTATCACAGTTCACCAACGTACGGTAGCCACTCCACGGGAAGGTCGAGCGAACGGCGATAGGCCGACATTCTCCCAAGCTAAAAGGACCAATATTGGGTCCGACCGAGCGAAGGTTGTATCATAAGAGATCTACCCAAAGTGCGATCGAAAAATGGTAGATCTCTCCTAACAAAAAATACGGGGTTCGCCAAACCCTTTTCGGAAATAATGCGGTTAAGATCGATGCAAAATCCAAAGGAAAACCCACGAAGAATCTAACGATTCAAATCCAACGCAAAAATTATTCCGTCCACTAGAACAACTAAAGGGAAGCACACGTGAGTGGAGAGGATCGTTACCCAAGTCGGAATAGATGATTCCGACTACCTTTGAAGGGCCGCTCTTCCACGGATGCACCGGAGTCGCGCCGGATGGAGAGATAGATCGTCCGCCTTGGCCGCGTCACGCCAAAGTTCAGATTTTCGCCGTAGAAGGAAGCCTTTCCGGTCAAGCTTCACGTGGAGGGGGCTGCCGGTTCTCTTCAAAGGGGCTGCTCGGTGGAGAAGGTAGGGGGGGCTGGCCGGCTATGGAAGGAGGAGGCCGGGTTGTTGTGGGTGTGTGGTGGTGGTGGCTTGGATGAGGGAGATGGGGGTGCTGGCCGAAGTTTCTAGAGGGAGAGTGGAAGAGGAAGGCGGCGGCTTGTGGAAGAAGGGAAGCAAAAGAGTGCTGGCCGAAATTTTTAGAGAGAGAGAGAGAGGGGGAGGGGGGGTGGCGGCTAGGAGTTGTAGAGAGAGAGGGAGAGAGACTTAGATAGGAAAGATTTAGGGTTTTCTCTTATCATTCAACTTAAGTTAAAACAAAGCATACATGCCTATATATAGGCTTACCAACAAGTCTTGGCTATATGTAGCCCAAAATAAAATAATAAAACTAACACACAATATGGCTACATGCAGCCCACAATAAAATATCCCAAATAGCATACTAATAATAAGATAAAGTTAACTATATATTTGTCTTGCGCCGAGGGCGGAAATTGTAGCGCCGCTCCATATGAACACCACGGCGACGCGAGTCCTTTGTTGGAGACGAAGGAGGGTCTTCCGTTAGCGTGCCGTCATCAACAACTTGGGGGCCGCCGTCCACTTGGGGGCTGTCGTCGCCACCAATCCTCCCCCGCTTGAAAGGACTCATCACCGATGAGTTGTCTTGAAGATACCGTCGGAGAAGAACACCATCCAAGAGAGCCACTTCCGCTTCCGGGAGCCAAGAATCATCAGAGGCGGGGCGATCATGCTAGCGGATCAAGTAGCGGTGCACATCGCCATCAGCAGTGGGAAACACGTCATCCTGGAGAATCCTGTCTGGCAAAAAGGCGGTCCTGGCAAACCTGGGAAAAGCATTAGGCAGCAAAGGGGGAAAATCTATATCATCAACATGTAGCGTACCTCCGTTGGAGACCGACGGAGAGAGCGAGCCCTTACCCCCCTCAACCCCATACCCATGAGAATCTGTAGTGGAACTAAACAGACAGGAAGATAGTTCTAGTGGCGGAGCAATATATGACGTTAAATCCGAAACATTAAAAACAGGGGAAATACCCCAATCAGTTGGCAGTTCCAAAAGAAAAGCATTGTCTCCTAACCGTTTTAAAATCCGAAAAGGTCCAGCTCGCCGATCCGCTAACTTTTTTAAGGTGCCCGTAGGCAACCGTTCAGGGATGAGACGTACCATGACTAAATCACCCACTTTCAAGGGAGACACTCTCTTATGTGCGTTGGCATGAACTTGATAAGATGCGTAGTGAGTGGTAAGCGTTTCATTTATGCGTTTGTGAAGATCATGGATGTGAGAGGCAAAGTCCTGTGCAAATTGACTTGACTTAAACGATGGCGGTAACGGAAGCAAGTCAAGGGGCACGAGAGCTTTATAACCGTGCACGATCTCATTCGGGGACAAACCCGTGGACCTATTTTTGGAATTATTATATGCCAACTGAGCATGAGGGAGGATAAGGTCCCATGTACCCTTGTGGTCTCCCACAAGGCATCGAAGCAAACTACCTAAACTTCTGTTCACAACTTCTGTTTGCCCATCCGTCTGCGGATGGTACGCAGAAGAGAATAGAAGTTTGGTGCCCATAATCCTCCACAGGGTCTTCCAAAAATAACTAGTAAATTTCACATCCCTATCAGTAACTATAGACTTCGGAACTCCTCGATGGCCTACCACCTCTTTAAAATATAATTGTGCGACGTGTGACGCGTCGTTGGTTTTATTGCACGCGATAAAATAAGCCATTTTAGAGAATCGATCTACAACAACTAAGATAGAGTCGTGACGTCGAAATGTGATTGGGAGGCCGAGAATGAAGTCCATGCTAACGTCTTCCCAAGGAATAGACGGAATCGGAAGAGGGGTATAAAGCCCCGCGTTAGTTTTGTTCCCCTTAGCCAGTTGGCACGCTCGGCAACTACCCACGATCTTACTAACCATGGCCTTAAGACCGGGCCAATAAAACTTGTCTTCAACTAACGTGATCATCTTGTCACGACCAAAGTGTCCCCCTAACCCTCCACCATGCAATTCCCACACTATGAAGTGGCGTAGGGAGGAACGGGGGATGCAAAGCTTCGAATGGTTAAATAAGTAGCCGTCCCGAATGTAAAAAGAAGTAATGGTTGTCGGCGAGTCATCTTGGGTGGCGAAATAGATATCCTTAAAATCTGGGCAGTGGACGTACTCGTCCTTAATCCTATCGAAGCCAATCACCTTTACTTCTAGCGTGGAGAGCAATAACGAAACACGACTAAGGGCGTCGGCTACGCGGTTGAGAGTCCCCTTGAGGTGTTTGATAATGAAAGTATACTCCTGTAGATAGGAGACCCATTTGGCATGTCTAGGACTAACCTTAGTTTGAGAGTTAAGAAACCTTAGCGCTTCATGATCGGATAAGATGACAAACTCCATAGGAAGTAAATAATGCCGCCAATGTTGGAGGAAACGAATAACCGCGTAAAACTCCCGATCATAATTGGAATAATTTAATTTTGGACCTGCTAGTTTCTCACTGAAATACCCCACAGGGTGCCCTTCCTGACTCAACACTCCACCAATTCCCACTCCAGACGCATCACATGACAACTCGAAAACCTTGGTAAAATCCGGTAGTCGCAAAAGGGGGGCTTCCGACATGCGCGATTTAATTAATTGGAACGCCGCGGCGGCTGAGTTCGTCCAAGTAAATGCACCTTTTTTCATGCACTCGGTAATAGGGGCCATAATGCTACTAAAATCCTTAATAAATCGCTGATAAAATGTAGCGAGCCCGTGAAAAATCCTAACATCCCGAATGTTGGCGAGCTCAGGCCAATCTCTAATGGCTTGCACTTTCCTGGGGTCTACATGGATCCCCTCCAAACTCACAATATAACCGAGGAACTCAACCGATGTCACATGGAAGGTACACTTCTTAATGTTCACGAATAATTTTTCCGATCTCAGCGTGGTGAGGATGGTTCTTAAATGTGACTCATGATCAATCGTGGAGGCGCTAAATACCAAGATATCGTCAAAATATACCACGATGAATTTTCCCATATAGGGTTGGAAGACGTGGGTCATCATCCTCGAAAACGTGCTCGGCACATTAGAAAGTCCAAACGGCATAACTAACCACTCGTAGAGCCCTTTCTTAGACTTAAAGGCGGTTTTCCACTCGTCACCTTCCCTAATTCGGATCTGATGGTAGCCACTCCTAAGATCCAATTTCGAAAAAATGGTGGCACCGGCTAACATGTCCAATAAATCATCCAAGCAAGGGATGGGAAAGCGATATTTAATAGAGATTTTATTAATAGCTATACTATCCACACACATCCTCCAAGAGCCGTCCTTCTTGGGGGCAAGTAAGGCGGGCACGGTACACGGGCTCTTGCTGTGGCGGATAAAACCCTTTTACAATAAATCTGAGATCTGGGTTTGCAACTCTAAGTGCGCGGAGGGGTTTAGCCGATAATGCGGGAGGTTGGGCAATGAAGAGCCCGGAATGAAATCAATGGCATGTTGGATTTCCCGCAACGGGGGTAATTCAGCCGGTAGCTCTTCCGGGTACACATCCACAAACTCTTCTAGGAGTTTTTTCAACGCCGACGGCAAGTTCTCAAAAGGGGCTGCGTCTTCCTTAACTTGTAGGCACACTAAGGCATAGAGGACCCCATCTACAAGGGTAGTACGCTTCAATTCTTTCCTCCCTATCAGGCTCAACGTCTTCTTCTCGACCGGGACGACCGTATCCTTCGAGGGGGCCGAAGGATCTTTCGGCGGGGCGGGTTTTAAGAGGTTGGTTTGGCCATTAAATTTAAACTCGTAAGTGTTGGCCCGACCAAAGTGGGTGACGTCATGATCGTACAACCAAGGGCGACCCAACAAGACGTGGCACGCATCCATAGGGATGACGTCACACCAAATCTGCTCAGAATAAGCTTTGATGGTAAGGGGTACCAAGCATCACTTCGTCACAGGGAGGGACGACTTGTCTACCCATGCCACTTTATAAGGGTGAGGGTGTGGCTCGGCAACAAGAGACATTCGTCTCACCGCGGCTTCAGAAATTACGTTCTTGCAACTACCGTTATCGATGATCAACCTACACCATTTTTCACCACTCTTAAAATTCAACGTGAAAATGTTCGTCCTATTCCAATCGTCTAACGCTCGAGGGGTCGCCAGGATACACCTCATAACCATCATACGGGGGTCATCCTCCATATCACTAGGCACTCCGTCCGACTCGCTCTCTTCGCCCGCCTCGTAAGTTATGTCGTCAGCCCCACCAGCAGAATCTAACAGGGCTAATGGTCTGGGTGTAGTAGGAAAATCACTAGCATAGTGCTCTTGGACCCCGCAAGCGTAACAGGTGACATTCGTTCTGTTGACCCGACCCACCGCGACTCTCTCACCAGAGGGGTTTCTATCATCCCTAGCCGTTACGACTATGGAGGTCGAGTCGGGGGACTGATACTTTCTTTTAGCCTTATAGGTGGTAGTGGGAGGCGGCCCTAAAATGGACTTCCCCTTTTGGAACGAGCGAGACTTGCCCTTAAGCGCGTTGTGCTGCTCAATATCTAATGCAGCGTTGAAAGTGGTGTGCAAATCGGTGTGACCATGACGCAGAAGCTTTCCTTGGATGTCGGGGTTTAGTCCCTTACGGAACCTGGAGAGGGTGACCTCGGGCATCTCTGTCACGTCACACCTAACCATCATGTCCTTCAGCAAACTCATATACTCAGACACCGACCTAGTCCCTTGCTTAAGGGTGGCTAAATCATCAAACATTTGTGTCCGATGGTAAGTAGGGACGTACTGTTCCGTTAGCCTAGCCTTCATTGCATCCCAGCCTATGGGCAACGCTCCGTTCTCGACCCTCATACGCCGCTCCTCATTCAGCCAAAATATCTTAGCGCGCCCTAGCAACTTCATTCTCGCTACTCGCACCTTATCCGCGTCGTTCAGGGTATACCACTCGAAGTAACATTCGATCTCCATGATCCAGTCCTGGAAGACTTGGGGATCTCCTAAACCATCGTAGGATGGTGGCTTGACTCGGACAGCCCGAGTAACGTCAAACTCGTACGATGCTCGTGGGGCGTTCTCATTAGGAGGGTGGGGGTAAGGGTTGTGATGCTCTCCCACCCGTGGGTGAGCGGGTTGATTACGGGGTGCCCCGTGTGGTAACCCCAATCCGTGAAGTGCTTCCCTAATGGCCGCCAACTGCTCCGTGAAATCCTGACGGAGCTCCTCAATCTCTGTGAGGGGACGACCCTCACCCCGGTCATCATCCATATTAGACGACGAAGGAGGATATTCCGTACCGAGCCTAGTACGCATGCAAATGGAAGACAACAGGTTCAGACAGACCAAAGAAGGAATTAATCCCGCTTAATGGCTATAGGAAAATAAATTTTTTTTTAATTTTCTTGCAGAAAATAAAAAGAGGATTATTAAAAAATTTATTTTGATTTTTTTGGCTGAAATTAAGAAAACTACGCCGCTATTGGCAGACCAAAGATAATTTTTTTTTTGAGATTTTTTTGTGACAACTAACACGCAAACACAAGTGCAGGTTAACGTGCTAAAAGAGGGGAGGGTGCCAATTAAAAAATTGACAAGAACCTCCCTCTGATACCAAAATTTGATGTAGGCCACTACCGCGGACACTAGACGGGTTAAGGGAAAGAAACGAACGGCACGCTCAACCCACAATCCCTCACGCACTAGATTCAATCACAGCGCACTCGCAAGCGTGTTATCACAGTTCACCAACGTACGGTAGCCACTACGCGGGAAGGTCGAGCGAACGGCGATAGGCCGACGTTCTCCCAAGCTAAAAGGACCAATATTGGGTCCGACCGAGCGAAGGTTGTACCAAAAGAGATCTACCCAAAGTGCGATCGAAAAATGGTAGATCTCTCCCAACAAAAAATACGGGGTTCGCCAAACCCTTTTCGGAAATAACGCGGTTAAGATCAATGCAAAATCCAAAGGAAAACCCACGAAGAATCTAACGATTCAAATCCAACGCAAAAATTATTCCGTCCACTAGAACATCTAAAGGGAAGCACACGTGAGTGGAGAGGATCGTTACCCAAGTCGGAATAGATGATTCCGACTACCTTTGAAGGGCCGCTCTTCCGCGGATCCACCGGAGTCGCGCCGGATGGAGAGATAGATCGTCCGCCTTGGCCGCGTCACGCCAAAGTTCAGATTTTCGCCGTAGAAGGAAGCCTTTCCGGTCAAGCTTCACGTGGAGGGGGCTGCCGGTTCTCTTCAAAGGGGCTACTCAGTGGAGAAGGTAGGGGGGGGGGGGCTGGCCGGCTATGGAAGGAGGAGGCCGGGTTGATGTGGGTGTGTGGTGGTGGTGGCTTGGATGAGGGAGATGGGGGTGCTGGCCGAAGTTTCTAGAGGGAGAGTGGAAGAGGAAGGTGGCGGCTTGTGGAAGTAGTGAAGCAAAAGAGTGCTGGCCGAAATTTTTATAGAGAGAGAGAGAGGGGGAGTGGGGGTGGCGGCTAGGAGTTGTAGAGAGAGAGGGAGAGAGACTTAGATAGGAAAGATTTAGGGTTTTCTCTTATCATTCAACTTAAGTTAAAACAAAGCATACATGCCTATATATAGGCTTACCAACAAGTCTTGGCTATATGTAGCCCAAAATAAAATAATAAAAATAACACACAATATGGATACATGCAGCCCACAATAAAATATCCCAAATAGCATACTAATAATAAGATAAAGTTAACTATATATTTGTCTTGCGCCGAGGGCGGAAATTGTAGCGCCGCTCCATACGAACACCACGGCGACGCGAGTCCTTTGTTGGAGACGAAGGAGGGTCTTCCGTTAGCGTGCCGTCATCAACAACTTGGGTGCCGCAGTCCACTTGGGGGCCGTCGTCGCCACCAGTCCGTCTATCGGAGGTCTTTCAAGAAGCATAGGACTTCGGGTCCAGCTCCTTCTGGTGTTTCTGGGGCGACTACGAGTCGGACTCCGGGCGCGTGTTTCACATGTGGAAAGACGGGAAACTTTGCCCGTGACTGTTGGAGCGGACGTCCTAAGTCCGAGAGGAAGCTGGGAGCTACTTATGAAGAGAAGGGAAAGGCGGTGGAGTCGACCGCATCCCATTATGCTCCGGCCCAACCAAGGGTCTACAATCTTGGCCAACAGGAGGCCATCAAACAAGCTAATGTGGTGACAGGTACGGTTTAATTTATAGCAAGTCAATTTCTTTAAATACTTGTTATGCACATGTTACCTTACCACTGCTTGTTTAGAATTTGTATTGATTTGTGAAAATCCGGCACGAGCACTCTTCGATACGGGAGCCTCACACTCCTTCTTGTCTGAAGGATTTATATCACGCATCGGAGTCCCTTCTTCGATGGCGAAGGATAAGTTGGATGTGTTGTTGCCCAATGGTGTTCGGTGCGAGCGGATAGGATCTGCGATGTTAAGATTCATATTGGGGATCAGGAGTTCGATCTGCTGGCGTCTTTACTTCCATTGGTGGAGTTGGACGTCATATTTGGCATGGACTGGCTCTCGGAGCAGCAGACCCATATAGATTGCGGTAGTAAGGAAGTCAAGCTGGGAGCAAGTCGTGAAATGACTTTTACGGGCTTAAGGGGTCGAGCAAGACGTTGATGTCTGCTCTTCAGGTGGTGAAGGCGGTTCGTGCCGGTGCAGAACTGTTCTTTACACTAGTGGAGGTTGCAAAGCCGAAGCCCGCGTTGGATTGTATTTCAGTGGTATCGAAATACCCTGATGTGTTCCCCGCAGATCTTCCTGGAGCCCCGCCTCAGTGGGATTAGATTTTACGATCGAGCTAGTGACAGGTGCAAAGTCTGTGTCACGATCTCCTTATCGGCTAGCGCCTAAGGAAATGGCGGAGCTGAAAGTTCAACTGCAAGAGTTGTTGGAGCAAGGGTATGTGCGCCCGAGTTCTTCGCCTTGGAGCGCACCGGTCCTCTTTGTTAAGAAGAAGGACGGAAGCTTGAGGCTATGTATTGATTATCGGGAGCTCAACAAGCTGACGGAGAAGAACAAGTACCCGATCCCCCGGATTGATGATCTTTTTGATCAGTTAGTCGGGTCGACGGTGTACTCGAAGTTGGATCTCAAGGCTGGGTACTATCAGCTGCGAATAAGGGAGAGTGATATCCCGACGACAGCGTTTAGTACGAGATACGGGCATTATGAGTTTACGGTCATGCCGTTTGGGATGACGAATGCGCCGTCAGTGTTCATGGATTTGATGAACAGGACTTTCAGGGAGTACTTGGACCATTTCGTGATCGTCTTCATCGACGATATTTTGGTGTACTCGCAAAGTGAGGAAGATCACTTCAAGCATCTTCATTTGGTGTTGGAGACGCTAGGAAGAAATCAGTTTTATGCCAAGTTCTCGAAGTGCGAGTTTTGGCTATCCTCAGTGGCATTCCTCGGGCATATAGTGAGTGGAGAGGGTATTGCTGTGGATCCGGCGAAGATTGTTGCGATACGGGAGTGGCCTGAGCTTGCTACTGTAGCGGAAGTCCGGAGTTTTCTGGGGCTTGCCGGCTATTATAGGCGCTTTGTAGAGAACTTCTCGCGGATATCGTTACCTCTCACTACTTTGACGAGGAAGGAGCATAAGTTCGTTTGGACGCCGGAGTGCGCGCGAGCTTTTGAGGAGTTAAAGTGTCGGTTGACCACGGCGCCTGTGCTGAGTTCGCCACGTGGGACCGAAGGCTATGAGATTTACAGTGATGCTTCGGGCAGCGGTTTGGTTGCGTGCTACTCCAACACATAAGTGTAATAGCTTATGACTCGAGACAGCTAAGAGTGCATGAAAGGAACTATCCGGTCCATGACTTGGAGTTAGCGGCCATGATTTTTGCCTTGAAGCTGTGGAGACACTACTTGTACGGTATGAAGATTGATATCTACACCGATCACAAGAGTCTGAAGTATCTTATTGATCAGAAGGATCTGAATATGCGACAGCGTAGATAGATGGAGTTCCTGGGGGACTATACATTCAAGATCCATTACGTGCCTGGTAAGGGGAATGCGGTTGCGGATGCATTGAGTCACCGAGCCCCAGCTCAAGCCAATTGGCTATCGGTGCATGATGAGCGGTTGGTGCGGGAGTTGGAGGCGTTGGAGATTGTTTGTGTGGATAGACAATCAACTGCTGAAGCAGTTCTGAATTGGACTGAAGTCCAATATGACCTGGCTGATCGTATTCGGCAGGCTTTGGATATGGATGCTCATATGAAGCAGTTCATGGTAGAGGCTCTGGATGGGTCAAATTCCCGATTCGTCGTGGAGGACAGATTACTTTGGAAAGACGGTCGTCTGTGCGTCCCAAGTGTTGGCAATTTACGGGTGGAGTTGTTGTACGAGGCACACCATACCAAGTACTCGATTCACCCGGGGAGCACGAAGATGTACCGTGATGTGAAGAAACTGTTTTGGTGGCCGGGTTTGAAGAAGGTTGTGGCGCTATACGTAGCGAAGTGCCAAACTTACGCCTTGGTAAAGGCGGAGTGCCAAAAGCCGGGAGGATTTCTTAAGTCTTTGCCTATTCCGGAGTGGAAATTTGACGACATCTCTATGGACTTTGTGCACGGTTTGCCAAGGTCGCAGAAGGGGAACGACGCCATTTGGGTGGTTGTTGATCGATTAACGAAGGTGTCGCATTTTATTCCGCATAGGTAGGATGATCCGGTGGAGAGGTTGGCAAAGCTTTATGTGGATAACATAGTACGGCTTCATGGTGTGCCCCGCAGCATCGTGAGTGACCGAGATGGGCGGTTCACGTCCAATGATTGGAGGCTTGTGCAGCAAATGTTGGGAACAAAGCTGAAATTCAGCACAGCCTTCCATCCGCAAACGGATGGGCAGACCGAGAGGGTCAATAGAACTATGGAAGACATGCTCCGCATGTGTGTCTTGGATTTCGGAAAGCAATTGGAAGACCACCTTTATTTGGTGGAGTTCACATACAATAATAGCTACCAAGCGAGTATTCAGATGGCGCCTTTCGAGGCCCTATATGGTAGAAAATGTCGCACGTCGTTGTCTTGGTTAGAAACGGGTGAGCCAAAGTTGTATAAGCGATCGGAAGTGGAGGATGCTACTTCTTTGGTGAGAACCATTCGGGAGAGGTTGCTTATCGCTCAGGACCGACAAGCAATGTACTATAATGCCAAGCACAGGAACGTGGAGTTCGCTGTGGGCGATTATGTATACTTAAATATCAAGCTGTTCAAGGGTGTCTCGCGGGTGCGGCGATTCAAAAAGCTAAGCCCGAGGTACCTTGGACCGTTTGAGGTTCTCGAGCGAGTTGGTGAAGCGGCCTATCGGTTGAAACTTTCAGTGGAGCTTAGTGGTTTACACGATGTATTCCATATTTCGGTACTTCGGAAGGCGGTGCAAGATCCTACGCAAGTGATCGCGGTTGATCAAGTGCCGGTGGATAGTGGGCTGATGACAAAGGTCAAGCCCGTGCGGATTGAGGACTCGGAGGTCAAGCGGCTACGCAATAAAGAGATCAGGATGGTCAAGGTCCGGTGGGACAATTGCGGTCGTGAGGAGCTCTCTTGGGAGCGAGAGCAGACTATGCTTGACGAGTATCCGGAATTGTTCCACTCAGGTACAAATTTTGATTTTGTACATGTCTTTCCTTTATATAATTTCGTGGACGAAATTCTTTTAAGAGGGGGACAGTTGTAACGCCCCGAAACTCAAGGGAGCAAAGGGGGACGTACCAGATCATCAAGATCCCTTCTGCGATGCGCTGGTCATCCAGATAGCCATCGAGAATTTCACAGTCTCCCAGATCCTCATTGACAATGGAAGCCCTATCAACGTCATCTTCAAGAAGGCTTTTGACGCAAAGAATGTGGAGTCAAAGAGGGTGATGGCTTTAGATGGCCCCTTGTTTGGGTTCTCAGGGGAGAGGAAGGAGGTAGAAGGAGGGGGGCTCCATGTCACCCTGGGGGGGGGGGGGGGGGAGTACCGGAACTACTGGTTCGTCATCGTGGATGCCCCCAGCAGCTACAACACCATATTCGGAAGGCCCCTCATCAGCGCCTTTCGTTGCGTCCCCTAGTCATTCCACCAATGCTTGAAGTTTAATGCTGAGGGGATCCAGGTCCGGGTGCGGGGTGACCCCAAAGTAGCAAGGCAGTGCTATGTCACCGCCGTAAAATCTATCTCCCGGTAGGAGGGGGCAGAGGAGATTGAGCGGAGTATGGAGGAGGCGCAAGAGGCTGGCAGGGAGGAGATGGAGGTGGAGAGCTACACCGAGGTAGAGGTGGTAGGAGGAGGATAGGAGTTGGCTGAGGCAATGGTCGTGGAGGAAGAGATGGAAGCAGAGGTTCCCGTCCCGCAGGAGAGGGACATCGAAGAATGGGGGGAGCAGTCCAGGCTGGAGGCTGTAGAAGAGGTGGTGGAGATGGAGGTTCTTACCCTTGGAGGAAGGGTGGATAAGGTTCGCATCAGCGGGGGGCTGACCCCGGAGGCTCATGGCAGGATGCTGGCATGCATCCAAAAGAATGTGGACATCTTTGCATGGAGCGTCGTGGACATGCCGGGGGTTGACGCGGATGTGTCTTGCCACCACCTCAACCTAGACCCGGTAGCACGCCCCGTTCAGTAAAAGAAGAGGTCCATCACGGACAAGCTGGCCGATCCCATCAGAGAGGAGGTGGCCAAACTTCTCAAGGCCGGCTTTGTATCTGAAATACAATAACCCGGCTGGGTCTCCAATGTTGTTATGGTTAAAAAAGGAGACAGTCGGTGGCGTATGTGTGTTGATTTTTCCTTGCTTAATAAATCATGACCTAAGGACTGTTATCCCTTGCCTCGGATCGACGCGCTGGTTGACTCAGCCGTCAGTTTTTTCTTTAATGAGTTTCGTAGATGCGTTTTCAGGTTACCACCAGATCAGAATGCACACCCCGGACGTCAAGGACGTCTTATTCATCACGGGTGATGAGTGTTACAGCTATAAAATGATTCCCTTCGGGCTGAAGAATGCAGGATCGACCTACCAAAAGATGATGGACATGGTCTTCCAGGAACAGAGGGGGAGGAACTTTGAGGTGCATGTGGATGACCTCATGATAAAGAGTCAGGATGTGGACTCTCACCTTCAGGATTTGGAAGAGACCTTCGCCACCTTGCCTAAGTATAAGATGCGGTTGAACCCCCTGAAGTGCGTCTTCAGGGCCAGTAGGGGAAAATTCTTAGGGCATCTCCTCACCCCGGCAGGGGTCGAGCCGAATCCTGACAAGGTCAAGGCCATCATGGAACTGGGGTCACCGCGGAATGCTAAGGAGGTGCAATAGTTGACAGGGAAGCTGGCAGGGTTAAGGAGTTTCCTCTCCCGGGCCGGGAGAAGTTCCCCCCTTCTTCAATACACTAAGGGGGCCAGAAATTTGAGTGGACCAAGGAGTGCGAGGAGGCATTCCAAGCTCTTAAGATGCAGTTGACGCAGGCTCCATTTCTATAAGGGCCGAAGGAGGGAGAAGACATATACTTATATCTCGGGGTCGGGGCAAAAAGCTTGAGATTTGTCCTGGTCTGTGAAGAGGGGAAGAGGCAGCGCCCCATATAATATATGAGTCGGGTCCTGAGGAAGGCCGTGCTTCGATATTCGATTTTGGAGAAGCTGGCCTTCACCCTGATCGTCACGATCCGGAGACTTCGGCCATACTACCAGGCACACTCCATCTGAGTGGTGACTGACCATCCCCTCTGCAACATCTTCGATGGGGTGGAGCATTCGGGCAAGTTGGCCAAGTGGTCGGTGGAGTTGAGCGAGTTCGACATCTCCTTCATCCCCCGCCTCTCGATCAAGGCCTAAGAAATGGCCGACTTTTTGGCCGATTATGTGATCGAGGTGGTGGAGGAAGAGCTCACTCGTCCGACTCCATGGAAGGTAAAGGTAGATGGCGCTTAAGGGAGGCATTCCCTGGGGGTTGGGGTGATCCAAGAGAGCCCCCAGGGAACTAAAATCGGACAAATGGTGGTGGTGCACTTTCCCATCACCAATAACCAGACCGAGTACAAAGCTATAATAGCAGGGCTACGCCTGGCCAGGGAGCTGTTGGTGCTAAACGTGGAGGTCCTCACGGACTCCATGGTGGTGGCTTCACAAATCAACGGGGAGTTTGAGGCAAAAGAGCCTACCCTACGGCTATACTTAGACAAAGTGAAGGGAGGCATCGACACGTTCCAAACCTTCTCCATCCGAACGTGCCCCGAGAAGAAAACGAGCAAGTCGATCAGGTGGCAAAGCACGGCCCCCGGGTGGGGGGGGGGGGGGGGTACTATCACTGATCTGTTTTGCCCTTCCATTGAAGAGGGAGAACTAATGGAGGTTGATCGACACCCATCGTGGATGGACCCGGAATCTTCCTCTCATCGAGAGAGTATACAGAGGGGATGGACAAGAAGAAGCTCAGGTACAAGTTAACATACTATCTCCTCCAGGGCAGACAGTTGTATTAGAAGACTCTCCCGGGAATGTTGGCCCGTTGCGTGGTCGAGAGGGAGGTACAGAGAATCTTGGAAGAAGTCCACTCCGGGGAGTGTGGGAGCCATTTTGGGAGTCGGACCCTGGAAGGGAGAATCGTCAGGCAGGGATACTTCGGGCCAACCCTGGGCCATGACGCCGCAGAATTCACGAATAGGTGCCACAAATGCCAGCTGTTTGCCCCCCTCGAACTGCAGCTGGCCCAGCGCCTCAAGAGCATCACAGCCCCCTGGCCCTTTGCAATATGAGGAATGCACTTGTCTGGGCCGTTCCCACAGGCCAGTGGGCAGAGAAGGTTCCTGTTGGTGATGATTGACTATTTTTCTAAGTGGCTGGAAGTAAAGGAGCTGGCCAAAGTGACCTCCCAAGTCATCAGAAATTTTGTTTTGGGGGAGATCATCTACCGCCATGGGTTGCCACAAGCCATCGTCATGGATAATAGGCCTCAGATCGCCAGTGCAGAATTCTCTAGCTTCTGCGAGCAACTCGGGATTGACCTCAGGTTTGCCTCGGTCCACCACCCCAAGAGTAACGGGCAGGTAAAGGCCGCAAATAAGATTATTGTCAACCTCCTAAAGAAGAATGTAGAGAACCTGAAAGGGTGCTGGGTGGAGTAGTTTCCCTCGATCATCTGGGTCCTAACGACCACCCCTAACACAGCCACGGGGGATACCCCTTTCAAACTCTCCCATGGATACAAGGTAGTGCTCCCCGTAGAATTTGAAGTTCAATTGCCTCGGGTGGTCACGATAGGGGAAGACATGGAAGAATGACAGGCCGAGAACGAGGAGGAGCTGCGACTCTCCCTTGATATGGTGGGGGAGCTACGTGACCTCTCCGCCGTCCGATAAGAAGAAGTGAAGAGGAGAATGGCCAAGTACTTTGACAAGCACGTCAGAGTCAAATAATTTGTGGAGGGGGACTTGGTCCTGAAAAAGGTGGATGTAGCAGGAAGATCGACAATCGTGCGGAAGCTCAACCCCAACTGGGAAGTTCCGTTCATTGCAAAAAAACATTGAGATCAGGAGGGTATAGTCTCCAAAATGTGGACGACGAGACCCTACGTCTCACCTGGTGCGGTGACGACTTGAAACGCTTTTTTCCTTGAGATATGTAAGTGATGTTTCGTTCTTAATAAAACTTCTTGAAGTATTAATCTTACTGCAATGACTCGTATGAGAGGGGGAAGTGTTCATTTGATAGACCTCGAGCAGATCCCGCTGCCAAGCTCTCACTTAGCTGGCAGGGCTGGATGTCACTGGAAGGTGTCTACCCAGATCCCGAGCAAATCCCGCTGCCAAACTCCCACTTAGCTGGCAAGGCTGAATGTTACTTTATGGCGTCTACCCGGACCCCGAACAGATCCCGCTGCCAGGCTCTCACCTTGCTGGCAGGGTTGGATGTCACTCGATGGCGTCTACCCGGACCCCGAGCAGATCCCGCTACCAGGCTATCACTTAGCTGGCAGGGCTGGATGTCACTCGAAGGTGTCTACCCAGACCTCGAGCAGATCCCGCTACCATGCTCTCACTTAGCTGGTAGGGATGGATGTCACTTGATGGTGACTACCCGGATCCCGAGCAGATATCGCTGTCAGGCTCTCACTTAGCTGGTAGGGCTGGATGTCACGCGAAGGTGTCTACCCGGACCCCGAGAAAATCAAGCTGTTGATGCATGTAAATCGGCAAGCGCACCGGTCGCACAAGTAATAAAGTTTTGGGAATAAATACCCGAGTGTTGGTCTCTTGAGGAATGCAATTAGCGTAAAGCGGCAATAGTACAGAAAATATTGAAATGAGAGTTATAAATAGATAAAAGGGTAAAAAGAGGACTTGGGATATTGTGGGTGTTTGATCTACTAAACTAGTAAAAGCTATGCGGGTCGAAGGCACCGCTTCGCAAGGTGGAGTGGGTGTTTCGACCGCGATGCCGAACTTCGGTTGGGCGAGTGGACGGAAAGCTAATGGATGGAAGTGTTCTTTACAATATTTTATATCTAATGGATGCAATCGGGTGAAACACGGGAATGGAGTGGATGTGGGGTGAGCGAGGCGCATTCACAGACACTACTCACAAGCATAAGAAAAATACTAACATTCCATTAGATATAAAATAAACTTGATGTTCATGGATGTAAGTGTTCATTACAATGCTTAAACCATTCCATACTATAGAGGAAGGGGAAGAGGAGTAAACCAAAAGAGAGTGAAGATCCACCGCAGGTCGTGGCCGGAGTAGCGAGTTGTTAATCCGCTTCCGGGCTCAGTCCCAGGAGGCTTCCAGTACCAACGAGTTGTCACCTCGAAGGCCTTTAAGTCCGTTCTCTAGGTTGTCTTCTTCACTAACTCCGGTGGAAAGCTTGGAGTTGAAGTCGTCAATGGCCGAGGGCTTCGCCGGAGAGTTTGAAAAGCTTGGAGTAGCTAGCTATGGACTCCCGACGAAGGTGGAGGTGATGGAGAAGCAGGAGAAGTGAAATGGCGATTCCCGCGCACTCCCGATCGCAGCAAATGCCAGGCGTTGACCTAAATCGAGGAGCAGGGCCTTAAATACGGAGGCAGCAGAAGCAGTGCGCACGATTAGTGGTGCACGACCAGTGGTCGTGCGCATTGTCGGTCGATGATCGTGCGCCATTTTCCAATTAGACCTGCAACCTGGATGAAAACATCAGCATAAATGCGCACGATCAGTAGCGCACGACCAGTGGTCGTGCGCACTAAATCCACTGATCGTGCGATTACCCGGACATGATTAGGAAAATGAGAATGTAATGCGCACGATCGCTGGCGCACGACCAGTGGTCGTGCGCAATAAGTCCAGTGGTCGTGCGCAGTATTCCTGCATCGTCGGGGTCTCCCGAGTGGTTCCGGAGCACGCACACGAACCCTACACAAGCAGAAGAGGCATAAAGGCCACCAAACGTGCACACCATATTCCCAAGATAGGGTTAAAGAACAACAAAAACAAAGAAGCACAAGAAGCACACAGAAATAGGCCTACAGTGCATATAATCGTGAAATATGCACATAAACAAATATAAGCAATAAAGGCTCTCAAGTGTAGTGCTGAGACGATAAAACTGGCCCAGATGAGTCCAAAAATCAGTGTAAAATGTGGACTCATCACACCCCCAGACTTAACCATTTGCACGTCCCGAACAAATCATCACTCAGTGGACTAGAAAATAGCTAGTTGGCTCAGAAATTTCAAAAAGAAGTAAGATGAGAAATCAAATACATCATGCTCATAGAAGATATAATAGAAAAACTTTTTAATTATACGACGTAGTTTAAACTATTCAACAAACGAAATTAAATATTGTAATTACTCAAAATTAGAATTCTGGAGAATCTTGCGATCATGTGTAGGAAGAAAGTAGGCAACCCACTAAGGTGAGCATTGCCAAAGTTCGGGACTCAGGATCACCTCCAAAAGAATCCACCAATGTCGGGGACCATATGCTTGCACGGTCACACTCTCTCCACGACGCGGGTTAGACTCAAGCGTGAATCAGTAGGACTTGTAGGAGAAAATGAGGCTTAGGCGAAGGCTTAGTAGTCAATGATAAACATGAAGGCTACACGCAACCAAAGAGAGCTAATAAAAATCTAAACCAATACAGCCACTTATAAATGAATGGGGAACACACCCCCAGACTGAGCTTGAAAACCGGGCATGAACACGGCCTAACCCGACCAAAATCAATAAAGAGGATGGGGATAGAATTCTCAAAGCAATTCTTTCAGATTTTTCTCTCTTTTGCGCTTATCAGCTTTTTATTTTTTTTATTTTTTTTCTTTTCTGCGCTTGCAATCCCCAAACGTAGCAATCAAAACGTGAATGAATTCAGCACCCCCAAAAACAATGTCCACCTATCACAACCTCGGCAAAACAGTAAATACAAATCAGCTCAAGCATTTGATTGCGGTGGTGGGTTTAGCTTCAGGCCTTGGTGAATGCGAGTGGAGCTGGATCAAAGGAAGGGTAGGCACAAATTTGGCATGCAATGGTTAAGGGGTAGGAAAGGCTAAACAAGGCTCAAACTAGACAAAATGAGGGCCTACGTCATGCGCACGCTTGACTAACCGTGCACCAATGCTTCGAGAGTAGCTTAGGGCAAGTTCTTAGCCACCGAGAAAGATGATCCTTCCTCCCGACTCGAGCAATACGAGTATAGTGGCAGCTACACACATTCCTACAATATCGTTCGATTACTCCAGATTCAGATTTTGAGTAGTACAAACAATATTTACGTTTGCAGAAAAATATAAAGATACGAGCATAAAGAAAAATTAATTCTATCCTAGTTCTACACAAACCATGAGTACTCGATTAGGAGCACTGCATGAGTTTCGAACTACTCAATCCTGAAATCCTAAGCCAACACCACTATTTTAAAGTTTACACAAAAACAATACATTTGACTCGGGTTGTGTGCGTGGGTAAGAGCGCACTCGTGTGGGTGATGCAGTGTGTGCAATAGAAATCAAGAAATAAGTAAACAAGAAACTGGTATGCAACAGAAAGTGGTGTAGTGACCACATGCATGCTCTCCCCCCCAGACTTAAAGTCTACAACTAGTAAAAATAAACATGCCAAAGATGATAAAAAGCTAGGGTAGGAAGTACATATGCTCAAAATTGAGCATACCATTCTTGCAATGAGATGTCCAAGTGCGGTTAAGTTGCCGCGCCTCAAATATTACTGCACCTGCGATTGAAGTATGCACGCCAAACAAAATATGGACATATATATATATATATATATATATATATATATATATATATATATATATATATATATATATATATATATATATGAATAAATAAACAGAACTCAAAACACAGCATAGGACTAAACGATCAAACTTAGGTTGTCTCCCGAAAGCCCTTTTGTTTACCGTCCTTAAGGTGGACCAAATACCTGTATTAGCAGTTCAAATAGAGAGTTCTTGGTAGTAGAAAAAGGAAACAAACTTAAAAGTAGAGCAATCAGCATTCAAAAAGTAGCGAGAAAGAGGATGGAAAGAGGAATGAGGGTGCTGCAATCAGCTATAAGCAGATTTATGGTAAGTCACTCCGGTGGAATGCGAGAGGACAGCAGATTGTCTTTTTGCATTGGGGGTAGGCATTGTCCCTTTGCTTCGAGTACACTCTTTCTCACGTCGAAAGGCCGCGTAGCGCTCATCACGTAACCGCTTTGCCTCTTTCAATTTCTCCACCATGGGAGACTTCCAATGGAGGTAGGCTGTGGGGTTTCCTGGTATCGTGGTTTGTGGCATCCTATCTGGCACCGTGACGACAACCGGATGTGCCCAAGCTACAGATCGTTTAACAGAGTTATACAAATTAGTGTCTAGGGATTTCTCTCGAATAAAACTTGGTTCGCCATGCTCAGCAACATAGTTGGCTGGAAGTAGAAAGGCAGCCGTGGCTTTGGTACAATTGATCTTGTCGTGGACCAGCAGAACTTGATTCTCATCGACTTCCTGAGAGGGGCCTTTCTTTGGTGTCTCCTCTAGATGTGCTTCCAAAGTTGGGAGACCTGAATCCAGCTTGGTATCTGTGACACTCAGAGAATTGTTATTTTGGATGGGAGAGGAAGGTATGGATGTGTTATCGAGGGTGGACTCTTCGTTTGGCCAAGTGACACGGCCTTTGGAAAAGTCGAGGGACGCGCCACTGGCTGTCAGGAATAGGACTCCTAATATAGGTATAGAGTTATTGTCCTCTGGTCCCTAAACCTGGAAGTCAGTGGTGATACTTTTGCCGTTAACCTCGATTTCAACTTCCCGAACACCTCCCTCAGTGTCAACCAAATTGTCATTCGCCAAGATAAGCGATTTTCGATTTTCATTGTCGACTTGTAGGTGCATCTTCGCAACATCTTGCAAAGTGAGGATGTTGCTGGACGCCCCGGAATAGCATAATGCTGGAGTTTCGATGTTATTGATTTTACAATTGATGACAAGTTCGTTGCGGTTTCCCAAATTGTCCTCCCCAAGGCGCTTACCTTGTTCATGGGGGTTCTTTTCGGTGTTACTAGGTAAGGTGCCTTCGATGCGCTCGGAAACCACTTGGGCCAATTGGCCCAATTGTGCCTCCAGTTTGCGCATCGAGGCAGCCTGATTTGTCATGTTGGTTTGGGAAATTTCAACGAACTTCTCGAACATCTCTTCCAAAGAACTTTTTTTTTTACGACGGGGGGCCCTTGGGAATAATTCGGTTGAGGCCCTCGGTTGGCTTCCGGAGGCATACACATCGTTTTGATGCTGCCCCGGTTGCCATCTTTGGCCAGATGCGTTAGGAATCCAAGAAAAGTTGGGGTGATTTCTCACCCTCGGGTTGTATGTATTCCCGTAAGGCACTCCCCTATTTTGATTGGCTATAAAATTAACTGACTCATTCATAAACAAAGATTCGTCTGGTACCTCAACTCCTAAGCATTCGAAGCTGTGGTGGTCGGTGCTTCCGCACCCTTGGTATGAGATTGCCATCACTGGGGCGGCAGGAGCAGGCTTGGGGATATCCACGGCAAACACTCCACTTGTGCTTCGTGAGATGTTTCTTCCAGCGGTCCAGTAAGCGCTGTGGGTGGCGGTGTCTTGTAAGACTCTCAGAGCATCATCTGGAGCAAGATTCATGATGGTTCCTCTGGAGGCGGCATCGATCATAGCTCGGTGGTGGGGATCAATAGCGAAGTAGAAACTTTCGACGAGATTCCACGTTTGGAATCCATGATTAGGGCACTTCCTCAGCAGCTCGTTGAAACGCTCCCAAACTTCGGCTAAACTTTCTTGATCGGCTTGTCGGAAGTTGGCTATTGCGCGCCTCATGCTCACGATCCGATCCACCAGATGGAACTTAGCTAGGAATTTTGTGGTCAAAGCCTCCCAGGTGGTGGCTGTTCCAGGTTGGAGGGAGTGAAGCCATATCTTAGCTTTGTCCCTTAATGAAAAAGGGAAGAGGCAGAGCTTGACTGTTTTGTCTGGAATTCCAGCGTATCGGAACGTGGCGCAGATTTCGGAGAATTCGGTAAGGTGAAGATGGGCGTCTTCAGTGGACATTCCGGAGAATTGAGCGTTGTTCCGAATGATATTCAGAATAACTGGTTTAATCTCGAACTGTGGGTTGGTGATAGCAGGTCCAAAACCGGGTTATATGCTCCCGACAATAGGTGTAGTATAATCCCTTATGGTGCGGACCTGGGGAGGGTTCACTTCATTTTCGTCCCCATTTCTGTCGACATGAGTGTTGGAACACCCTATTACTAATTTGGGTCAGGATCACTATGTCTCTAGGAACAAATGCTTGACCTCCTGTATAGCTCAATAGGTCAATTAGAATTGAGTCTAAGGGTTAGAAGTATAGGTTTGGAAGCTGCCCTGAAGACCAAGATTTTCTGTTTGGAGACTAAGTCATATCGTCGAGCTCAGCACGACGATTCGTCGAACTCCGATCGACGATCGTCTAGCTCAACCTCGACAGATTGTCGAACTCCATTCGACGATCGCTGAGCTCAACTTCATTATATCGTCGAACTCCGTTCGACGATCGGTGAGCTCAGGTCGACGATTTTGACTCTGCTTTGGATTTCTATCTCTGAGCTCAGTTCGACGATCTTTGAGCTCAGATCGACGATATTTTGCTGCTGTATATTTCTAGATCGCTGAGCTCAGCTCGACGATAACAGAGCTCAGTTCGATGTTTTCAGATAACTTCAAGGATGGTTCTAGTGTCAAATTCAAATCAGTTAAGGCATTATTCTACAATTAATTCTGAAGATTTCCTAGCCGATTTCACTCATTTCTGGACCAAGTTTCAAGGGATATTTCTATGGACTTTCCTCCAGATGAGATTTTGCAATTAAGAATGCAATTAATGCAGATCAACGACTATTCTTCTCAGAGAATGTTTTGTTCAGTACCAGAGAATAAAAGACAGAATTTTTTTTGAGTCTCATATAGAATACAGAGAGAGACACACAGATTACAGAGATACATTCAAGAATATTCTGTCTCAAAGAATTCTCAAGAACACACATCCAAGGAGATCAACCTTTTCTAAAAACTTCAGATCTCTCTAGTTTTCAAAGTGTTCAAGGCCAACATATTTCAAGACTGCAGACATTCAACATTTCAGCTATTGCTGAAATCATCTATTGCTGGAGTTTAATCTTTGAAGGCCTATCACCCTCAGCAAAGCTTTTCTTCCTGAAGATCTCAAGGATTCAGGGGGAGCTTTGACATCAACAATCCACATAGTCTTCTCAGTTGTTTGAGAAAGAGAAGACTTCCATCACTCTCTCACCCCCTCTCTGTAAAGGGTTTCTCAAACTCCCTACAAAAGTTTGAACTTGGTTTTTGAGCACCTTGTCAAAAGCTCATTGGTGACAAGACACCTGATCAAAAAATCTGCTTTGGTTTTTGAGCACCTTATTAAAAGCTCATTGGTGCCCAGGACACCTGATCAACTCATCCTGCAGTGGATTCCTACCTAGGGTGGTAGAAGAGTGGATGTACCCAAGTTTAGGGGAACCACTATATTTCCTTGTGTCTTCTGGTTTTGCTTGTCTTTATGTTTGTTTCTGGCCTTGATTATTCTGTGATTAGCTTTTGATTAGTATAGTTCTGTGATTAGATTTATTTACTGCTTCCCTGCTCACTCAGATTACAACAATTGTTGTAAAAAGTTTCAAAGCACCATATACTCTATTCACCCCCCCTCTAGAGTATATCAGATCTAGCAGCACTTTCAATTTGTATCAGAGCCAGGTTGGTTAAACATACCATACCTAATTGGTTGTACAGGCTAACACATGAACCCAAAGATCCCAAGTTAGATCTGCTTTCTTTTGTATTTTATTATTAGATTTGGTTTTCACAAATCATGACCCAAAACAAAGATTATGCTTGCACCAGACCTCTAGTGTGCAATCTATCCAAGTTTGCACTTTGGAAAACAAGGATCAGACTATACATGAATTCTATTGATGAAGATATTTTTAACTCTGTTTTGATAGTGTGTCCAAGACCCCCAGAGAACACAAGTACAAATGCTGTTCCACCTCCATCAGGAACAGATGCTGATATCAAGAGATGGAAGGTAGCTGATGCCAAGGCTATGAACATCTTGGCCCAGACAATGTCTGATGACATATTTCAAAAGGTGGCTGAATGCAATTCAGCAAAGGAAATTTGGGACAAACTCTCAGAAATAGTCTCAGGCTCAACTGATGATAGAAAGGATAGGAGATCTCATCTCATCTCTCAATATGAGAATTTCAAGAAGGGAGAAACTGAGTCAGTGGGAGACATGTACAACAGGTTAAGTCTAATTGTCAGTGAACTCAGGACATTGGACAAAGAGATCTCTCTAACTGAACTCAATGACAAGATCCTAATGTGATTCCCTAGCACTTAGGATTCAAGAATCTGGCCAATTAAGGATGCTAGAAGTCTGAATGAGATCACTACTGAAGCTCTATTGGGTAAGCTCAAATCTTATGAGCTACTCATCAAAAATAGAGAGTAAGAATAGAAGGCTGCCTCACCAGCCACAAGAAAAGAGAAGACCATAGCCTTCAAGGCAACTGAAGATCTGCCTGAAGATAAAGCCACAGGCAATGATGAACTACTCAGTCTGCTGGCCAAAAGATTTTACAAAATGGCCAGAAAGGACTTCAGAAGGAGATCATACAAGGAGCAGGATAAGCCAAGGTATGACAAGTCCATTAACAATAATAAAGACATTATTTGCTTTGGTTGCAGGAAACCAGGACACATAGTTCCTGACTGTCCAGAGAACAAGAACAAGGACAGAAGGGACAGGAAAGAAAGAAGAAAGGAGAAAGACTCCAAGAGGAATGACAATGACAAACCCTCATCAAGCAAAAACAAACATACAAGAAAGGGGTTTGTTGCTGAATCCTGGAGTGAGACTGAAGAAGAGTCAGAAGCATCATCCAGCTCCAGTGATGATGAAGATGATGCAGAAGAGAAAGAGTTCTGCATGATGGCAATCAATGCCTCACATCACAATTCAGAAGAAGAGGAGTCAGAGTCAGACTCAGAGACTCAACCTGAAGAAGATCAGGTAATTGGTTCTTTTGATTTTAGTTCAGAGGATTTTAAATCTGAATTTAAAGCACTGTGTTTAGACCTGCTAAAGTCTGAGAAAGAAATTATCTCTCTCAGAAATCAATTATCTGAACACAATACTTTAAAGTCAGAAAACCTCAAACTCTCTCAGGAGTTGGAGTGCTGTAGGGAACAAATAGCTTCACTGAAAAGTGAGCTCTCTGAGGCCAAGAAGCTTGAAGAATCCCTTAATGGGAGAAGCATCAAGCTGATGGACATCACAAGCACAGTGAACTCCAGATTTAACAGTACACTGGGCTTGGGTGCTTCATCCAGCCAACCCATAGTTCTAACAACTCCAATCAAATTCATTTCTGACAAAGGAAAGGGAGTTGTAGAGGTTGCTAGGAAAAATTCTGATCTGCCCCAGAAAACAAAGTCCCAGCAGAAATCGTTGAACGGAGATCGACGATCGCCGAATGAAGATCGACGATCGCCGAACGCAGCTCGACGATCTCAGCCAAAATCGTCGAACGCAAATCGACGATCTCAGCCAAAGTCTTCGAACGTAAGTCGACGATCTCAAGTGCCTGATCTCACCCATAGTCGACCGTCGAACGGAGCTCGACGATCTGACCCAAGATCGTCGAACGCAGCTCCAAGATCGTCGAACAGAGGTCAGAGCTCTGGAAAATTTTTCAAGGGCAAATCAAAATTCAATCCTAAGGGTCCTTCATCCCAAATCTTTAACCCTTATACTGAATGGATTATACCTCCAAGGAGATATCATCCTGAAGGGTATAAGAGTCAACCTGGGATGTCTTTCATTTCAGAATTTAAAGGTTATCAACCTAGGCCCAAGGTAAACTGGGTCAAAAACAAATGAACTGTCTTATATGCAGGTGAAGACCTATCCAACATCTAACCAGCAATGGTACTTGGAGAGTGGGTGCTCTAAGCACATGACAGGGAACAAGGACAACCTCACTTCCTTTAGAGCCAAGCTTGGACCCAAAGTTATCTTTGGTGATTCAAACTTTGGACAGACTAAAGGATATGGTGCAGTCCAGATTGGTTCAGTAACTTTTAAGAAGGTAGCTTATGTGGAAGGACTGAAGCACAACCTAATTAGCATCAGTCAGCTGTGTGATGAAGGCTACCAGGTGACCTTCAGCAAATCCTTATGCAAAATCAAGTCAGAGAACAACACAACTGTGTTGACAGGTAAAAGGAAAGGTAACATCTATTTAGTAGATTTTCTTTCAACTAATGTAGATATTTGCTTGTTTAACTCTGTCTGTAGACCAAATATTTTATCGCATAAGAGATTAGGACACCTAAACCTTATAACTATTGCTAGGCTATCCAAGGACAACCTTGTTAGAGGACTACCTTCTGGCCCCTACAAGAAGGAAGGACTCTGCAGGGTTTGTCAATTAGGCAAGCAAACTAAAAACAGCTTTAAGTCACTTAATAAGAGTGATTCACCTAGGATATTGTATCTATTACATATGGATCTCTTTGGACGCATCACAGTACAAAGCCTAGGAGGGAAATCTTACACTTTAGTAGTTGTAGATGACTTCTCTAGATTCACTTGGGTGTTCTTTCTAAGGAAGAAGTCTGATAACTTTAAGTGTCTGACAGAGTTTCTCAAATGTATACAAATTGAGTTCAATACTCACATTGCCCTGATTAGAAGTGATCATGTGACAGAGTTTGATTCTCTTCTTATGCAAGAGTTCTGTCAGAGTGAAGGGATCAGACATACTTTCTCAGCTCCTAGAACTCCTCAACAAAATGGGGTAGCTGAAAGGAAAAATAGAACCCTTATTGAATCTGCCACTACATTATTGTCAGATGCTCACCTTCCTCTATCCTTCTGGGCAGAGGCAGTGAACACCTCCAACTATGTGCTGAATAGAAGTTTGATACATAAACTAAAGAGAAAGACTCCCTATGAATTACTCAAAGGGAAGAAACCTAAAGTTTACTATTTTAGAGTCTTTGGTTGCATTTGCTATATTCATAATAATGACAAGAAATATTTAGCAAAATTTCAGGCTTAAGCTGATGAAGGAGTATTTCTGGGATACTCCATGATCAGCAAGCCTTATAGGGTCTATAATAAATCATCTTTAAAAATTGAGGAATCTGTTCATATATCATTTGATGAATCTAACATGTCTTTCAAGTAGAAGATTTCTTCTACCATAGAACCTTTGCAGGAACATTCTCTAGTTGAAGACTTGAACAAGTTACAGGTTACTCAAGAGGATGAAAGCAGTGAAGATGAAGTAAATGCTCAACATATTGAAGAACAACTTGAAGAGCCAGTTGTTGTACCACAAGAGGAAACAACAACACAGGTTGGTGAATAATCAACACCCCCTGTTGATTTAGTAACATCAAGAGACCATCCAATTTCCCAAATAATTGGAGAAATCTCAGCTGGTGTGCAAACCAGAAATCAGGTCAACCAAAACCTGTTGCACACCTGCTTCCTATCTCAAATTGAACCTCAGTCCATTCAAGATGCAGAGCAAGATCCACACTGGATCATTGCAATGCAAGAGGAGTTGCATCAATTTGAGAGAAACAAAGTATGGGAACTAGTGCCAAAGCCTAAGGATCACTCCATTGTTGGAACAAAATGGGTATTCAGAAACAAGTTGGATGATCAAGGAGTAATTATAAGGAACAAGGCAAGGCTAGTTGCTCAGTGATATTCTCAAGAAGAAGGGATAGACTACGACCAGACTTTTGCACCTATTGCAAGATTGGAAGCCATCAGAATATTCTTAGCTTATGCAGCACATAAAGGCTTCAAAGTATATCAGATGGATGTCAAAAGTGCATTCTTGAATGGAGACATCAAAGAGGAAGTTTGTGTCAGACAACCTCCAGGTTTTATCTCTCCAACTTATCCTGATTATGTTTTTAGACTGAACAAAGCATTATATGGTCTCAAGCAAGCTCCTAGAGCATGGTATGAGACCCTAGCATGCTTTCTTTTGGAAAATGGTTTTATAAGGGGTAGAGTAGACCAAAATCTTTTCATTAGAACCCATAAGTCCCATACCCTACTGTACAAATTTGTGTAGACAATATTATTTTTGGTTCTACTGACTCCAAATTGTGCAGAAGGTTTTCCAACCTAATGCATTCTAAATTTGAGATGAGTAGCATGGGTGAGCTATCCTTCTTCCTAGGATTGCAAGTCAAGCAACATGCTGAAGGCATCTTCATTTCTCAAACCAAGTATGTACATGAATTGGTTAAGAAATTTGGTATGTCTGAAGCATCTTGTATGAAAACACCCATGCCTACTAATGCTGTATTGGATGCTGATGAACATGGGAAACCTGTTGATCAGACAACATATAGAGCAATGATTAGCTCTTTACTGTATCTTATAGCTAGTAGACCAGATATAATGTTTGCTACATGTATATGTGCTAGATTCCAAGTAAGCCCTAGAGAGTCACACCTAACACTAGTAAAAAGGATTCTCAGGTATGTTAAAAGTTGTCCAAATCTAGGTCTCTGGTATCCAAAAGATTCAGCATTTGATTTAACTGGATTCTCTGATGCTGATTATGCTGGATGCAGAATTGACAGGAAAAGCACCAGTGGAACTTGTCAGTTCCTTGGTGACAGACTTGTCTCTTGGTTTTGTAAGAAACAAACATCTGTGTCAACTTCAACTGCTGAAGCTGAATATATGGCTGCAGGCAGTTGTTGTTCACAAATTTTGTGGATTCAAAACCAACTCCTAGACTATGGCTACAACTTAGAGAAGTCTAAAATCTTTTGTGACAATACTAGTGCTATCTCTATAGCTCAAAATCCAGTCCTCCATAGTAGGACAAAACACATAGAGATTAGGCATCATTTCTTAAGGGATAATGTTGAAAAGAATAAAATTGAACCACAATATATCCCAACTGATTTACAAAGGGGAGATATTTTCACCAAGTCATTGGATGAAAAGAAACACACCTTCTTCCTAAATCAGTTAGGAATGTTAGATGTAGGAAGTCTTAAATAATATCCAAGATTTTGAAAGCTTAAAAATTGACCAAGACTAGGCAAACATTCTGATTTTTCTTAGTGTGTAGAATTTTTCTGATCTCTGAACTGCGCTCGACAATTTGCCCCAAGATCGTCGAACGGAGTTCGACGATTTCCGAAATCGTCGAACTGAGTTCAGCGTCTCTCAGATAGTATGAACTATCTCTTCCGGTCAACGATCGTCGAACGGCGCTCGACGATTTTGTTCTCTGAACGATCGTCGAACGGAGCTCGACGCTCTCCAATATCGTCAAACGGAGATCAACGATATTGAAGACTCTTCAGATTCCTTTAGAAGCCTTGATCGTCGAACTGAGTTCAACGATCTTTCCAATTCTGCGTCGAACCCTAATATAAAACTCATTTTTCGCCATCGTTCTCCTTTGCGCTTTCGATTTCTCTACAAGAATTTTCTTTCCCTCCAAACAGTTCTGCACTTGGTCGTTTTGTTTGTTGAACTTTTGCAGGTACCCATGGCCGTGTCTGTTGCCGTTCTTGCTGCCATGAAGTTTGATGCCGGTTTCGATATTGACATGGAATCCTTCAGCACAACTGACCAGGCTTTTCAGGATATTTTGGGATTATTCAAAGACCAGAACTTGACTGCCATTATGACCACCATGATCAAGCTGGCTCTGATGAGATAATGGAATGGGTCTATACTGCCCACAATCAAGATAACAACACCATTGTTGGGTCTATATCTGGAACTCAGGTACCCTTAACCCCAGCAATTCTATCAGAAGTTTTTGAGTTGAGGAATGGTGAAGATACTACTGACTTATCTAGAGAAGAGTATTCTGAACTGCTTGCCAGAATGGGTCATTCAGATGGCAACCCTAGCAAGCTCTTCAAAAGGAACCTTTCTGTGGAATATTGATTTATGGCAGATGTTGTTGGGAAAGTGCTACTGGCTAAGCACTCTGCCCATGATACAATCTCAAGGTATCAGCTCTGCCTCATGGGAGCTCTTGTGGACAAGAAAAATCTGAATTGGGGAGAAGTCTTCTTTGACCTTATCAAGAAGAAAATCCACAAAAGTTTTGTTAACTTTGGAATGATCATTGGAGTGTTTCTGCAGCACAGGTGCCCTGCCTTGCTGGTCTCCTCTGTAATTCACATCAATGCTTCCAAGAGACTGTCTTGTGCCCTCTTTGGAAAGTGGGATAGACAAATCAGCAAGTCCAGCAGGCCCTCCTCCAGTACTCCTTCAGGCACAAGGACTCTAAGAGTCACTCCTCCACAGGTCTCTGCCCCTGCAGATGACCTGCCTGCTGTTGTTGCCTCTCCTCCTCCTCCAATTCCATCCCTTCCCATACTATCTACCATTCCAGCTCCATCCACCATCATCATATCCAGCCCCTCTCCAACATCCACACCATCTCCAGTACCTATTCTTCCACCACCAGAAGACCATTTCCATCCATTATTCTCCTACCCTCCACCAGATGTCACTTCATCACCCTCCCATCCATCCTTCACCCTAATTGATGATTCCTTTATGGATGATTCACCATCCTCTCCTCCTGAGCTACCCTCATCCTCCACTTCCTTTCAAGACCTTCTACACCAAATTATTGACCAACCAACCTTCACCCCATCAATCTCCATCCCTCTGTCCTCCATCTCCACCTTACCAACACCTCAGCCATCCCTTCCACAATTCTCCAGCTCTCCACTACCCTCACCATCAGGTGCTCCTCCATCTTCTACCTCTGCTCCAGTCACCCTTGAGCAAGTAGACCTCCCAACCCTTGCTGACAGGTTGTATGAGTTGCTTGCCCCCAGGCTCTCTTTTGTTGGAGACCTCCTTGGCTCCACTACACCTGTCAGTGGCAGCCCTCTCTGCCAGGCTCTCATCCCACTTCCCTCAGGCATCCCCTACAGCATTGTGCCTTGATCCAGACTTTTCTGAATCCAGGCAGGGGGAGATGCCCTATGAAGTGAGCCTTCATGCTGCTGCTGCTGCTGCTTCTGTAAGCCTGTCTACTGCTACTGCTGCTGTTATTGCTGCTTCTTCAGCTTCTCCTCTTGCTGCTGTTGCTGTGCCTCAAGCACAAGTTCCTCCTGCTGCAGTCCTTGTAATAGACCTCAGGTCTTTGTTATCAGATTTTGATCAGTTTTACATCAGCTGTCTGCCAGAGGTCAATGCTGTCCAGCCTCCAGAGGATCTATCCAAGGCACTTGTGCCATTTTCTTGCTGTGACCCAAGCATTATCTCCTCCTTTGTCAATTCAGTTTATGCTGCTGCTTCTTCTGAAGAAAGAATTGTTGTTGCTTCTGATATTATTGCCTCTACTGCTGCTGAACCTTCTGATACTGCTGCTGAAGTTTCTATCATTACTGATGAACCAATTTCTAAGGAAATTCTTATGTCAGAGGCACCTGAATTTGAACCTTCTGCAGTTTCTGATGATATTCCTGCTATTGATGCTGTTGTCAGTGAATCTGTTGTTACTGCTGTTGTCACTTCTCCAGTATCTGCTGCTGTCACTGCTATTACTACTTCAACACCTGCTGCTACAACCTCTGCCTCATCTGCTTCTGTACAACTCAAGAAGGACTTAATGAAGAAAATAGATGCTTTTTATGATGACCAGAGTTCTGAAAGTGATGAATTTAGAACAGACTCTGATGACTCTTCTGCTACCATTGCCAGGAAAAGAAAGGCAAGGAGCAAAGCCATGAAGAGAGTACCTCCTGCTAAAGTCAAAGATAACAATGACATTCCATACTACATTCTACATGACTGCCCTATTACTGAACACTGGATGCAGTACTCCAAGAATCAGCTGAAGGTAATGAAAAAGAAGAGAAAATATGAAAAGGGTTCCTCCCAATTTCAACACTCTCATCCTCCTCCACCACCTCCTCCTGATGCAGGTGCAGGTGGAAGCTCTGCAGCTCAACCCCCAGCCAGAAGTCAGGCCCCCTATCAGCCTCATGCCAGATCTTATAATAGGGGAAGCCAATCCAGGGGATCTCAATCCAGGAGAGGAGGATACAGAGGAAATCAAAGAGATCTTCAAGTCTACTCTAAAGGTTACTCAAGGCAACACCCATACTCTAGGGGAGGACAAATTTCAACTGATACAACATCTGGTCCTTTCCCTTATAAGCTGAAAGAAACTGTGTCTTCCAGGCCTCCTCAAGACAATCCCTCCAACAGATATGAGCCACCTGTACCTTTTGAGGATCCTGAGAACAATCCAGCTGCCTGGGCTGCAAGATTAAATGAACTAGCTGCACTGGATCAGATCAAAAAGGCTAGAGAGCAAGGAAAAGATTCCTCCAACATCTCAACAATGTCTGAACAGAGACAGAAGGAGCTAGAAAGATATGCTTCAAGTAAATTCTTTGATTCTGACAGGTATATGGAATTACATCCTGAAGCTGTAGTTCCCAGGCCTAAAAAGCAAACATATTTAGGTGCAGCAGATGATACCAGATCAAACAAAGAAGCCCTCAATCCTAACAGAGAGATTAACTTGTTAAGGGCAAGGAAAAGAAATGATAATGTAAGGTGACATTCTCTGTGTTTTCTGATTATCTGGATGTTATATATCTCTGTGGTTCTGCTTTGTCTAGCTTGTTGCTTTTCTGTTTTGCTGCTTGTATGTTGTTATTTAAATTTTTCCAAAGTCTGTAAATAGTAATCCTAACCCAAATAGGGGGAGATTGTTGGAACACCCTATTACTAATTTGGGTCAGTATCACTATGTCTCTAGGAACAAATGGTTGACCTCCTGTATAGCTCAATAGGTCAATTAGAATTGAGTCTAAGGGTTAGAAGTCTAGGTTTGGAAGCTGCCCTGAAGACCAAGATTTTCTATTTGGAGACTAAGTCATATCGTCGAGCTCAGCACGACGATTCGTCGAACTCCGATCGACGATCGTCTAGCTCAACCTCGACAGATCGTCGAACTCCATTCGACGATCGCTGAGCTCAACTTCATTATATCGTCGAACTCCGTTCTACGATCGGTGAGCTCAGGTCGACGATTTTGACTCTGCTTTGGATTTCTATCTCTGAGCTCAGTTCGATGATCTTTGAGCTCAGATCGACGATATTTTGCTGCTGTATATTTCTAGATCGCTGAGCTCAGCTCGACGATAGCAGAGCTCAGTTCGACGTTTTCAGATAACTTCAAGGATGGTTCTAGAGTCAAATTCAAATCAGTTAAGGCATTATTCTGCAATTAATTCTGAAGATTTCCTAGCCGTTTTCACTCATTTCTGGACCAAGTTTCAAGGTATATTTATGGACTTTCCTCCAAAAGAGATTTTGCAATTAAGGATGCAATTAATGCAGATCAACGGCTATTCTTCTCAGAGAATGTTTTGTTCAGTACCAGAGAATAAAAGACAGAAATTTTTTTGTGTCCCATATAGAATACAGAGAGAGACAGACAGATTACAAAGATACATTCAAGAATATTCTGTCTCAAAGAATTCTCAAGAACACACATCCAAGAAGATCAACCTTTTCTAAAAACTTCAGATCTCTCTAGTTTTCAAAGTGTTCAAGGCCAACATATTTCAAGACTCCAGACATTCAACATTTCAGCTATTGCTGAAATCATCTATTGCTGGAGTTCAATCTTTGAAGGCCTATCACCCTCAGCAAAGCTTTTCTTCCTGAAGATCTCAAGGATTCAGTGGGAGCTTTGACATCAACAATCCACATAGTCTTCTCAGTTGTTTGAGAATGAGAAGACTTCCATCACTCTCTCACCCCCTCTCTGTAAAGGGTTTCTCAAACTCCCTTCAAAATTTTGAGTTTGATTTTTGAGCACCTTGTCAAAAGCTCATTGGTGGCAAGACACCTGATCAAAAAATCTGCTTTGGTTTTTGAGCACCTTATCAAAAGCTCATTGGTGCCCAGGACACCTGATCAACTCATCCTGCAGTGGATTCCTACATAGGGTGGTAGAAGAGTGGATGTACCCAAGTTTAGGGGAACCACTATATTTCCTTGTGTCTTCTGGTTTTGCTTGTCTTTATGTTTGTTTCTGGACTTGATTATTCTGTGATTAGCTTTTGATTAGTATAGTTCTGTGATTAGATTTATTTACTGCTTCCCTGCTCACTCAGATTACAACAATTGTTGTAAAAAGTTTCAAAGCACTATATACTCTATTCACCCCCCTCTAGAGTATATCAGATCTAGCTGCACTTTCAATGAGGTATCCCTCCAAGGTGTTGACTCATGTGTAGCCTCTCTATTTGGATACACTTCATATTCAAGCTCTAGGACTAAGTGAAAAGACTTGATGCTGGTTTCACCTTAGAAGAAGATAAAATTCTGTCAATAAAATTTCCTAAGTAAAGTACTCGAGTAGTTCTTTACTTACTCAAGTAAGTTACTGAGTTCATACTCAAGTAATAATACTCTTACTCGAGTAGTTAAGATATATCTTGATAGTCAATTATGGCTCTCGGGTAGTTAAGACAACTACTCGAGTAGTTTCTTTTCTCCTCTCGGGTTTTACAGAAATTCTCTTCTCAAAATTTCCTAAGTTAAATACTCGAGTAGTAGTGTATAATACTCGAGTAGTTTTATTTTGTCTCGAGTAGTTTTATCATATATACTCGAGTAGTTACATTTGTCTTGAGTAGTTCATCTACTACTCGACTAGTCCAGTGTTTACACTCGAGTAACCCATAATTCCATTCCAGAAAATTTGTCCAAGTGAATTACTCGAGTAGTCATCTCCATATACTCGAGTAGTTCTATTCGTCTCAAGTAGTTCAACTTCTATACTCGAGTAGTGCTGTTTTCCAGTTCCAGAAATTTTCTAAGTCATTGTCTCGTGTAGTTTCTTATATACTCGAGTAGTTCATTCAGATATACTCGAGTAGTATTTCTTATACTCGAGTAATCTTCTCCACCTCTCGAGTAAGTACTTAGGTACTCGAGTATATTATTCTTGTTACTCGAGTAGCTGATTCCTTTTCTTCTTATTTACTCGAGTAGTTGACTCCATGTACTCGAGTAATTATCTCATTCCCTCTCGAGTAGTTCTTCTCATATACTCGAGTAGTCATCTTCTACCTACTCGAGTAGTGCTGCATGTACTCGAGTAGTATAACATCTCGAGTATTTTACTTTGACTTTTCCGAAAATTCTTTAAGTCTAGTCTAACGGTCTTATTCATAAACTTTGACGTGATTGGTCCACGTGTCTCTGATAATGACTCAATTATGTCTAATCTTTTCTGATCCTATAAATAGTCTTGTCTAAACCGACAAACCCTAATTTCTAAGAAGATTATTTTAAAGAAGTTTTATAGTCGTACTCTCAAGCTTTCTGTCTCCTCTTTCTCTCTCCAAGAAACGAAAACCGTCGCCGTCGCCATTGCTGATTCCCGATTGGCTAGGGTTTCATCTTTTGAGGATTTAGATCAAGAACGGTTTCCAGATCGAGATTTGCTCAACTCCTCAATCTTCCGATTCGATCGATCTTGTGAAGCCAAGAAGTTTCAGATCCAATCTAGCAGAGATTTCTCTTCATCATTCTAATAAAGCCGTAAAACCTAGAAGAAGAAATTTCTGGCCGACAGTTGCAAATCAGAAAAAGAAGATTCACTGTTTGTATTTCTATACAAAATTTATTTCATTTTTGTAGGAGAAATTTCTCCGAGCGTAGGAGCTTTTGTCTCCGAGATTGTAGGAAGTTTTACCTTCCGAGTGTAGATCCGTTTTGTGGATCGAGATTGTAGGAACGTTGTTCTGAGGGCAGGATTGATTTTCAATCGGAGATAGTGGAGTAGCCAGTATAGTATATTGCTAGATCTGTGAGGGAAAGTGGATGTACCCAAGGTTGGGGAACCACTATAAATCTTGCCTCGTTTGTGTTTGATTGGTAAATAGATATGTGCTTTGATTTTTAATTTTTTATTCTGCAAAAAGAAGCACAATTCACCTATTCACCCCCACTAGGTGATTTAGGTAGGCAACTATAAACTTTCAGGCCGTGGGTATGGAAGAATGGCTCGACACAATGCAGAAGTTGCTGGCAGGATCCGTTGTCCAGCTAGCATGGCGGTGACATTAGCAATGTCTGTCCTGGAACTACACGCCAAGAGATGGTGGAAGTACCTCATGGGTTCCACCTACCAGGGCCGAGTTTATACGGAGATCAGTTGGAAGGAATTCTCTGGAGCCTTCTTGGAACGTTTCAGCATTTGGCAAGGTTTGCTGACTCCTACGAGTTAGATGACCGAGGTTATGCTAAATGATTCTACAAAGGATTGCGGGATCCCATGAGGCAAGCCCTTTTGTTTATAGCAGATTCGAGTTTAGCTGAGATCATCAGCATGGTAAAAACGTTGGAGGCAGATAGATCATTTGGGGAGTAATAAGAGACCCGCAGAGGGTATGATGGAGGTCGGTCCTAGTTACAAAAGGAGGCAGGATAACCGGGGAGGAGGAAACAATAGAGGTGGAGGTCACTTCCGTCCGAATTTCAGAATGGAACTTCTGACACCGTAGCCAACACTACCTCCACCACAACCATAATACCTACAGCCTAGGGAGCAACACGAGCGAGTCTGCTTCCAGTGCAACCAACCGGGCAACATCTGACGCTATTTCCCATAGCTAGGTGGGAATGCTCTCCCTGCCCTTCCTTCGGCAGCTCCACGAGGTCGGGGGCACATACGTGGACGAGGACGAGGACCACGAGTAAGAAACCTCGGGCCTACTCGGGATCAGGTGTTTGCGCTGGACATGGTACAAGAGAGGAATCCTCAGGAGGTGATTGTAGGTACATCGTAATTTGGTTAATATGTTATGAGCATTTCCTTTCAATTGCCTAGGATATGCTAGGAGTTTTGCTTTGAGTCGTTATAATTGATACCTAGTCACCGCGATGGTTGGTGGAAAACCGGCCTATACTCTATTTGATACCAGTACTACACATTCGTTTGTGACGGCAGACTTCAATAAAGACCTAGAAGGAGTGCAATACTTCACTGGTATTGCTCAGAGAGTACGCCTCCCAGATGGCTTTGAGATGATTGCAACCGCTAAGTGCGAATTGGAGATACTTCTTGGAGTAAGGACCTTTGAAACCCCGACCACAGTTTTGAGAATGCCAGAATTCGACCTCATTCTGGGCATGGCATGGTAGGATTGGCATTACACAAAATTTATTGTGCGGAGAAGCGAATTTACTTGAGACATGGAGACTCTGAAATAATTTTCAAGGTATTAGATTTGCACCTCGTATGTTACTGTCCTCAATTCAGGCCTTAAAAGCCCACATGAAGGGGGATGGAGTCCACATGATTTATTTCGAGTTAAAAGAGATGATAATAGATATGAAAGTGTGCGAGTGGTGCGGGATTTCCCCGAGGTGTTTCCCGAGAAGCTGTCGGGATTACCCATGCATCGAGAAGTGGACATCCAAATTAAGCTAGTACTGGGTGCCAAGCCCGTCTCCAGGACCCCTTATCGTACGGCCCCGAAGGAACTTGCTGAGTTTAGAGTTCAGTTGTATGAATTAGTAAAGTCGGGGTTCATTCGCCGCAGTTCATCACCTTGGGGAGCCCCTGTTCTATTCATTAAGAAGAAGGACAGAACATTACGGTCATGTATAGATTACTGGGAGCTCAACCGTTTAACAGTGCGGAACACCTACCCTCTATCCAGAATATATGAGTTATTCGATCAACTGGTAGGAGCGCACTGGTTTTCCAAGTTGGATCTACGCTCGGGATATTACCAATTGAGGATACAAGAGGATGATATACAGAAAATGTCATTTAGCTCAAGATATGGACTACATGAGTTCACTGTGATGCCTTTTGGACTCACGAACTCCCCTTCAGCATTCATGAGTCTGATGAACAAAGTGTTTGAGCCATACCTAGATGTCTTCGTCATCGTATTCATCGATGACTTTTTATTCTATTCGAAGACAGAAGAAGATCATGTTGAACACCTGACCTTGGTGCTGAAGAAGTTAAAGGAGTATACCTTGTTTGCCAAGTTCAGCAAGTGTGAATTTTGTCTCCGAGAGGTTGCTTTCTTAGGCCATGTGATTAGTGGTGCCGAATCAGCTGTGGATCCGGCCAAGGTCTGTGCTGTGAAGGAATGATCGCCACTGAAGTCAGCAACTGATGTGTGGAGTTTCCTTGGACTTGCTAGTTATTATCGCAAGTTCGTGAAAGGATTCTCAAAGATAGCCCTCCCTCTCACAGCTCTAACAAAGAAAGGTGTGCCGTATGAGTGGACACCCCAGTGCGAAGCTGCATTCCAAGAGCTGAAGGATAGGATTACCTCCGCACCCATCCTAGCCCTTCCATTTGGGAAGGAAGGATTTCAAGTTTATACCGACACATCATATCAAGGGATGGGGGCAGTGCTGATGCAACACGAGAATGTGATCACTTATGCTTCGAGGCAACCGAAGAACCATGAAGCTAATTACCCGGTTCATGATTTGGAGTTGGGGGTAGTGGTGTTCGTGATGAGTCCAAATATTACACTGATTTTTGGACTCATCTGGGCCAGTTTTATCTTCTTAGCACTGCACTTGAGAGCTATAATTGCATTTATTTGCTTACGTGCCTATTTCATGATTAAGTGCACTTTAGGACCATTTCTGTATGCTTTATTTGTTTCTGTGTTTTTGTTGTTCTTTAGCCGTGTCTTGAGAATGTAGTGTGCACTTTTGGTGGCCTATCTGCCTCTTCTGCTGGTGCAGGATTCGTGTGCGTGCTCCGGAACCGCTCGGGAGACCCCGACGATACAGGAACACTGCGCACCACCACTGGACTTACTGCGCACGACCACTGGTCGTGCGCCACTGATCGTGCGCATTATATTCTCCTTTTTCCTAATTCTGCACGGGTAATCGTACGAGCACTGGCCGTAGTGCGCACGACCACTGGTCGTGAGCCACTACTCGTGCGCGTTTACCCCTTGCTTTCTGAAAATCTGTCCTAGCCAATCGCATGATCAGTGGATCCAGTGCACACGACCACTGGTCGTGTGCCACTAATCGTGCGCATATCTGCTGATGTTTCTATCCAGGTTGCAGGTTTAATTAGAAATTACGCACGATCATTGACCTACAGTGTGCACGACCACTGGTCGTGCGCCACTGATCGTGCGCTCTGTTTTTGCTGCCTCTGTATTTAAGGGCATGCTCCTTAATTTAGGTCAACGCCCATAATTTTCTGGAATCGGGGAGTGCGCGGGAAGTGCCATTTTACTTCTCCAGCTGCTCCATCACCTCCACCTTCATCGGGAGTCCATAGTTGGCTATTCCGAAGCTTTCCAAACCCTCCGGCGAAGCTCCCGGCCATTGATGGCCTCAACTCCAAGCTTTCCACCGGAGTTCGAGAAGAATACAACCAAGAGAATGGACTCAAAGGCCTTCGAGGTGACAGCTCGTTGGTACCGGAAGCCTCGTCGGACTGAGCCCAGAAGCAGATTAACAACTCGCTATTCCGGCCACGACCTGCGGTGGAACTTCATCCTCTATTGGTTTATTCCTTTTCCCCTTCCTCTGTTGTATGGAATGATATAACATTGTAATGAACTACTTGTTCTATTCTATATCTATTGGGATGTTTGTAGTTTTCTTATGCTTGTAAGTTGTGTGTGTGAATGCGCCTCGCCCACTCCACATCCACTCCATACCCTTGTTTCACCCGATTACACTCCGCACAAGAACACTTCCACCCATTAGCTTTCCAGCCACTCGCCCAACCGAAGTTCGGCATTGCGGCCGATACACTCACCTCACCTTGCTAAGCGGTGCCTTTGACCTGCATAGCTTTAATTAGTTTATTAGATCAAGCAACCACAATCTCTCAAGTCCCCCTTTTACTCGTTTTCTATGTATAACCCTCAAAACAATATTTTCTGAACTGTTGCCGCTCTATGCTAATTGCATTCCTCAAGAGACCGACACTCGGGGATTTATTCCCAAACTTTATTACTTGTGTGACCGGTGCGCTTGCCGATTTACAGGCATCAAGTTTTTGGCGCCGTTGTCGGGGATTGCAACTATAGAGCGACTCAGGATGACTGAAAATATTGTTATAAGAGTTCGTGTTTTTGACTGTTGTTTCCTTGTCTAGTGTTTGTCGCAGTGAATGCAGGGTCGAGCCATAAGAGATCATGTTGCCTATGACCCAGAGATCGAACGTACTATCCTAGCGCGAAGACGCGCCGCAGCCAAAATGTTTGCCCTAATGGAAGACCAGCTGAATATTGATGCAGGCAACCAAGTTGGAGGGATACCTCATGGCGACAGAAATGGCGATGAAAATGAAGTGAACCCTCCCCAGGTCCGCACCATGAGGGATTATACTACACCTACTGTCGGGAGCATATACCCCAGTTCCGGACATGCTATCAGCAACCAACAGTTCGAGATTAAACCAGCTATCCTGAATATCATTCAGAACAATGCTCAGTTCTCCGGAATGGCCACTGAAGAAGCCCATCTTCACCTTGCAGAATTATCCGAAATTTACGCCACGTTCCGCTACGCTGGAATCCCAGACGAAACAGTCATGCTCCGCCTCTTCCCTTTTTCATTAAGGGACAAAGCCAAGACATGGCTTCACTCCCTCCCACATGGAACAGCCACCACCTGGGAGGCTTTGACCACAAAATTCCTAGCTAAGTTCTATCCGGTAGATTGGATCGTGAGCATGAGGCGTGTAATAGCCAACATCCGGCAAACCGATCAAGAAAGTTTAGCCGATGTTTGGGAGCGTTTCAACAAGCTGCTGAGTAAGTGCTGTAATCATGGATTCCAAACGTGGAACCTCGTCGAAAGTTTCTACTTCGCTATTGATCCCCACCACCGAGCCATGATCGATGCCGCCTCCGGAGGAACAATTAGGAACCTTGCTCCAGATGATGTTCTGAGAATCTTACAAGACAACGCCACCCACAACGCTTACTGGACCGCTGGAAGAAACATCCCACGAAGCACAAGTGGAGTATTTACTGTGGATATCCCCAAGCCCGCTGCCGCCGCTCCAGTGATGGAAATATCATGCCAAGGGTGCGGAAGCACCGACCACCACAACTTCGAATGCTTAGGAGTTGAGGTACCAGACGAATCTTCTTTTCTGAATGATTCAGTTAATTTTGTAGCCAATCAAAACAAGGGAGTGCCTTACGGGAACACATACAACCCGGAGGTGAGAAACCACCCCAACTTTTCTTGGAATCCAAACGCATCTGGCCAAAGATGGCAACCAGGGTAGCATCAAAACGATGCGTATGCCTCCGGAATCCAACCGCGGCCGCCTCAACCGAATTATTTGCAAGGGCCCCCCGTCGTTAAAAAAAGTTCTTTGGAAGAGATGTTCGAGAAATTCGTTGAAATTTCCCAAACCAACATGACAAATCAAGCCGCCTTGTTGTGCAAACTGGAGGCATAATTGGGCCAATTGGCCCAAGTGGTTTCTGAGCGCACCCAAGGCACCTTACTTAGTAACACCGAAAAGAACCCCCATGAACAAGGTAAAAGTTTAGGGGAGGAAAATTTGGGAAACCGCAACGAACTCGCCATCAATTGTAAAATAAACAACGTCGAAACCCCAGCATTATGCGACTTCGGGGCATCCAGCAACATCCTCACTTTGCAAGATGTTGCGAAGATGCACCTACAAGTCGACATTGAAAATCGGAAGTCACTTATCTTAGCGAATGGCAATTTGGTTGACACCGAGGGAGGCGTTCGGGAAGTCGAAATCGAGGTCAACGGAAAAGGTATAATCACTGACTTCTAGGTTTTGGGACCAAGGGAAAATAACTCTATTCCTATATTAGGAGTCCCATTCCTGACGGCCAGTGGCGCATCCCTCGACTTTTCCAAAGGACGTGTCACTTGGCCGACCGAAGATTCCTCCCTCGATAACACATCCATACATTCCTCTCCCATCCAAAATAACAATTTTCTGAGTGTCACAAATACCAAGATAGATTGAGGACTCCCAACTTTGGAAGAAGCACATCTGGAAGAGAAGACAAAGAAAGGACTCTCCCAGGAGATAGATGAGAATCAAGAGCTATTGGTCAAAGAAGAGATCGAGTGCGCCAAAGCCACATCTGCCTTTCTACTTCCAGCCAAATATGTTTTTGAGCATGGCGAACCGAGTTTTATTCAGGGGAAATCCCCAGACACTTATTTGTATAACACTGCTGATAATTCTGTTAAGCGGTCTGTAGCTTGGGAAGATCCGGTCACTTTCACGGTGCCGGATAAGACGCCACAAACCACAAAAACAGGAAAACCCTCATACTACATCTATTGGAAGTTTACCACGGTGGAGAAATTGAAAGAGGCAAAGCATTTACGTGACGAGCGCTATGCTGCCTTCCGACGCGAGAAAGAGTGCAATCGATGTAAAGTGAAAACCCCTACCCCCAATGCAAAAAGATAATATGCTATCCCCTCGCACCCCACCAGAGAGACTTACCATAAATCTGCTTATAGCTGATTGCAACACCATCATTCCACTTACCCTCCTCTTTCTGTTTTCTCGCTGCATATGGAACGCTGGTTTGCTCTGTTTTTAATTCTTCCTTTTTCAACTGCAAAGAACTCTTTATTATAACTGCTAATACAGGTATTTGGTCCACCTTAAGGCGTGTAAACAAAAGGGCTTTTACCCAAGTTGGACAATTTGGTCCTATGCTGTGTTTTGAGTTCTTTATATATATATATATATATATATATATATATATATATATATATATATATATATCTGTGTCCATATTTTATTTTGCGTGCATATTTCAATCGCAGGTGCAGGAATGTTTGAGGCGCGGCAACTGGGCCACACTTAGACATCTCGTCGCACGACCGGTATGCTCAATTTTCAGCCTAGGTACTTCTTACCCTACCTCTTTTTCACATTTGGAATGCTCATTTTTACTAGTTGTCAAATTTAAGTCTGGGGGGAGAACATGTCTGTGGTCACTACACAACACATTGTGTTGCATAACAGTCTTTTGTTTAGTTATTTCATGATCTCCGTCGCACACACTGAATCACCCACACGAGTGCGCTCTTATCCACGTGCGCAGCTCGAGTCAAATGTATTGTTTTTGTGTAAACTTTAAAATAGTTGTGCTGGCTTCGCATTTCAGGATAGAGTAGTTCGAAACTCATGCAGTGCTCCTAATCGAGCACTCATGGTTTGTGTAGACCTAGTATAGATTTAATTTTTCTTTATGCTCGTAGATTTATATTTTTCTGCAGATGTAAATATTGTTTGTACTACTCAAAAATATGAATCTGGAGTAATCGAACGATAATATAGGAATGTGTGTAGCCGCCACTAGACTCGTGTTGTTCGAGTCGGGAGGAAGGATTATCTTTCTCGGTGGCTAAGAACTTGCCCTAAGCTACTCTTGAAGCATTGGTGCCCGGTTATTCAAGAGTGAGCATGACGTAGGCCATCATTTTGGCTAGTTTGAGTCTTGTTTTGCATTTCCTACCCGTTAACCGTTGCATGCCAAATTTGTGCCTACCCCTTCTTTGATTTAGCTCCACTCACAATCACCAAGCCCTGAAGCTAAACCCACCATCGCAATCAAATGCTTGAGCTTGTTTAAATTTACTATTTTGATGATGTTGTGATATGTGGAAATCGTGTAATGTGGTGCTGAATTCGTAAACTTTTTGATTGCTACATTTGGGGATTGCAAACGAAGAAAAGAAAATGAATAAAAATGAAAAAGCAAAATCTGACAGAATTGCTATGAGAATTATATCCCCATCCTATTTATTGATTTTCGTCGGGTTAGGCCGTGTACACGCCCGGTTTTCATGCTCAGTCGGGGGGTTTTTTACACGTACATTTCTAAGTGGATGTATTAGTTTAGGTTTTTGTTCGCTCTCTTTGTTTGCGTGTAGCCTTCATGTTTATCATTGACTACCAAACCTTAGCCTAAGCCCCATTCTCACCTACAAGTCCAACTGATTCACGCTTGAGTCTAACACGCGCTGTGGAGAGAGTGTGAACATGCAAGCGTATGGTTCCCGACATTGACGGATATCTTTGGAGGTGATCACGAGCTCCGATCTTTGGCAATGCTCACCTTAGTGGCCTGCCTACTTTCTTCCTACACATGATCGCAAGCTTCTCCAGAATTCTAATTTTGAGAAAATACAATATTTATTTACGCTTGTCGAATAGTTTAAACTATGTAGTATAATTAAAAAGTTTTTTTATTATATCTTCTATGCCCATGATGTATTTGATTTCTCGTCAAACTTTGTTTTTGAAATTTCTTAGCTAGCTAGCTATTTTCTAGTCCATGGAGTGATGATTTGCTCGGGACGTGCAAATCGTTAAGTCTGGGGGTGTGATGAGTCCAAATATTACACTGATTTTTGGACTCATCTGGGCCAGTTTTATCGTCTTAGCACTGCACTTGAGAGCTATAACTGCTTATATTTGCTTAAGTGCCTATTTCATGATTAAGTGTACTTTAGGCCCGTTTCTTTGTGCTTTATTTGTTTATGTGTATTTGTTGTTCTTTAGATGTGTCTTGAGAATGTGGTGTGCACTTTTGGTGGCATATCTGCCTCTTCTGCTGGTGCAGGGTTCGTGTGCGTGCTCCGGAACCGCTCGGGAGACCCCGACGACCACTGGACTTACTGCGCATGACCACTGGACTTACTGCGCACGACCACTGGTCGTGCGCCACTGATCATGCGCCACTGATCGTGCGCATTACATTCTCCTTTTTCCTAATTCTGCCCTGGTAATCGCATGAGCACTGGTCGTAGTGCGCATGACCACTGGTCGTGCGCCACTACTCGTGTGCATTTACCCCTTGCTTTCTGCAAATCTATCCTAGCCAATCGCACGATCAGTGGATCCAGTGCGCACGACCACCGGTCATGCGCCAATGATCGTGCGCATATCTGCTGATGTTTATATCCAGGTTAAAAGTTTAATTGGAAATTGAGCACAATCATCGACCTACAGTGTGCACGACCACTAGTCGTGCACCACTGATCATGTGCTCTGCTTTTGCTGCCTCCGTATTTAAGGGCCTTATCCACGATTTAGGTCAACGCCCGTCATTTTCTGCGATCGGGGAGTGCGCGGGAAGTGCCATTTTACTTCTCCAGCTGCTCCATCACCTCCACCTTCATCGGGAGTGAAAGTGAGGGTTAGGTCTACAATACTCTAGAGGGGGGGTGAATAGAGTATATTTAAAAATTTGTTAGGTCCCAATAAAGGTGCTATTACAGCTTTTGCTGTAAACTGAAAATGTGCAATAATTAAGAAACTCGAACAAACGAAAATTATAATCCTAATCACAGCCACATAGCAAGAACAAAAACAAAAAGATAGGCAACCAGACGACACAAAAAATTTATAGTGGTTCCCCAAATCTGGGTAGTCCACTCTTCTACCACCCTTGTTAGGAATCCACTCAGGTTTTTAATCAGGTGTCTGACACCAATGGGTTTTGATCAGATCCCCAAAAACCAACTCAAGTCTTTTGATTAGGAGACTTGCAACCAGGAATCACTTTTGAAGGGAGATGATAACTCTTTATACAGGAGAGGGTGAGAGAGTGATTTTGTCTTCTCTTTCTCAATAAACTGAGAAGACTTATGTGGATTGATGTTTAGCAAAAGCTCCCCCTGAATTATTGAATGGTTCAGGAAGATTTGGAAGCTTTGCTGTGGGGTGATAGGTATTCAATCAGAGTTCTTAACAAGCAGTGATGCAGGAGCTTCTTGACTGATTTGATATCTGTTGCCTTTGTAAGTACTGGAGAGAATATGGAAGAAGAAGACTCTTGATATTATATGATTGTTCTTCTTCTCCTGAATGAAGATCACTGTCTATCACTGTAAGCTTCAGTTTGATTTTTGTGTAAAGCTTTTCTACTGCTGTATGAATTCTTGCAGTCAGTCTATGTCTCTGTTTTTCTGTCTGAATATGTTCTTGTTCTCACACTGATTCTCGATCTTATTTTCTTCTATATCTTTTCAAAAATTTGAATCCACTGTAATTAATGCTAATGCCTTGAGAATAATCAGCATTGAATCATTTCCTCAACTGTCCCGTGAAAAATCGGTAAGTAATATTCCTGAGGAAGACCGTAATCAATGCTCTTTCTAACGGATACATTCAGAGAATGTAGAGCATTAATTACTCAGGAATTTCCGCATTAGAATGGGAACAGAAGGCCGGAAATGGCTAAGTCTGGAATCGTCGAACAGTTGGCAGAATTCATCGAACTGAATTACCAATTCGTCAAACTGAGATATTGAATTCGTCGACCAGACAACTTCTTGTTCGTCGAGCTGAGTTCCAAGAACGTCGAGCTGATAACAGAGCTGCATACTTCAGAGCATTTGCCTTTTCTGTCTCAAGTTCGTCGAGCTGAGTTTGTAACTTCGTCGACTGGAGTTCAGCAACCATTCTAGACTTAGTCGAGTATTTTGTGTTGACTGATATTCTGTGTGTCGACATGAATATTCTGGTGTCGACACAGGTTTTCTGGTGTCGACATAAGTTGGTGTCGACACATGCCCTAAGTTTCGACACAAATCTTCTGATTCCAGAATTCGTCGAGTAGAGTACTGAGTTCGTCGACCTGAGAAGTTGACTTCGTCGACCTGAGAAGTTGTGAACTTGAGATCCAAGTTCGTCGAGCTCAGAATCTTGTTCGTCGACCAAAGTTTGGACTTAGAATAATCTGGAGTTATCCTGACTTTAGTTTGTTGAAGTATCCCAATTTTCGTCGACCAGAGAATGAAGATCGTCGAGCTCAGCTCAGAGAAATATCTCAAGATCGTCGAGCTGAGAACGTCTTTCGTCGACCTGAGTTCGACGAACGTCGAACTCATTTTACTTAGTCTTGAAATCTTCTAAGTCTTGAGTCTCTGATAGTCTTGTTGATAGCTGGTCCATCTGATGTTGTCTCTAAGAACTTGGCCTAGACTCTAGGACACAACTATGACCCTGGCTATACATGTTGGGTCACATCATCCTAAGTTAGTGAACCTAGCCCAAATCAACTAGGGATCCAACAATCTCCCCCTATTTGGGTGAGGTCACTAATAGACTCAAAACAAAAATATAAGAATAAACAAAGCAGGGAAAAAGGTATATCTGGCAGAGATTTACTAACACATGCATCAGATATATATGTACATGAGCTTTGTTTTAAACAGACAAATTAGTTTTAAAGCTAATGCAGAGAAGAAAGAAAAATTGAAGTAATGAAAATATTATTTCTTCTGTTTCTTATCTGTGGGCTTATCTTCTTTAGTCTTTTCTCCTGGCTTAGTAAACATAATCTCTCTCTTTGGATCCAAAGCCTGTGTCTGAGTCATTGTCATGTCAGCTGCCCCAATAATCTTCAAGGATGTGGCCATGGGGACAACTGCTTCTGGGTGCAGCTTCATGTAGTCATCAACATTGAAGAATTTGTTTGCCTTATTAAATCTCTTGAGTTCTTCTTTTCTGTACTTAGACATAGTGGAGTATCCTGAGATATCCTTGCCTTCAGCTCTTGCTTTGTTGATCATAGAGAGACCAACAAGTTCCTGGAATCTGGCCATTTTAGCTGTATTGGTTGTTTCTGGATCTTCAAAAGGAACAGCAGGTGAATCTGGCATGTTGGGACTGTCAGCTTTCTGTTCTGCAGAGAGAGTCTGCTGCTGCTGCTGATGTTGTTGTTGTTGATGTTGCTGCTATTGATTTCCTGAAGAGTGATGTCTTTGCTGACTACTTCTAGAAGATCTCCCTTGATGTCATTAATAAGTTTGAATAGGGGCAGATCTCTGAGAACTAGAGCCAGAAGCACCAGCTGCAGGAAGAGGTGGAGGAGGTGGATCTCTTCTGTATCTCTGAACTGGTGGAGGAGAATATTTTCTACTTCTTTTCTTCTCCTTTTGCTGATTTTTAGACAACCACATCCATTCTGGCATTCCTTTGTAAGGAGTAATATTTTGGAGAATATAGAATGGAGTGTCATTCTTTGGGTTTGGCTTAGCAGCAGGAGGAGGAGGGGCTTTCCTTTTCTTAGACAACAGTTTCTTCTTGTTCTTAGCTGCTTCTTCATCTGAATCTTCTTCATCATCATCTTCATCATCATCACTGGCAAAAACCTGAGGGTTATCATATAGAGCATCCAATGTTTTCAAGGCTTTATCATAAGTAGCTGTCTTTTCTGTTGCAGGAGCAGAAGTTTCAAAGGATGGAGTTTCAGCAGGAGTTGAAGAAGAGACTATTCAAGAATTAGAAGTAACTGGGACAGTGCTTTCAGCTGCTGCCTTATTTTCTTCTTCAATGTCAGCCAAGATCAACTCATCTAGATCTGGCATAGGAGAGTCATCCATCACAAAGATTGGTGCTGAGATAGCTTCTGGAGGGGATGGAATGACTACAGAGGTTGGTGCAGATACTGGAATTACAAAGCTGTCACATAGTTGCTTAGCAACTGCTGGACTGACAGGGAAAGTATAAGGCACAATAGCCAAAGCTTAGGTATCCAGGAATGGGTATACACACTATCGTGCCATTGTTGAGCACGAAGCATTTACAGCCAAAGATTTAAAAATATGAGACTGTTAGTTTCCTGCCTTTCAGAAGTTCGTAAGGTGTCTTAACGTGGTTTTTATTTTTGAGGGCTCGATTTTGCACGTGGCATGCAGTGTTGACGGCTTCAGCACAAAAGTACTCTGGAAGTGAAGCATCACTCAACATGGTCCTGCAGGCCTCTATGAGTGTTCTATTCCTTCTCTCAACCACTCTATTTTGTTGAGGAGTGCGAGGAGAGAAAAACTCATGAAAGATACCTAAGCTTTCACAAAATTCTGTCATGGCCCCAAACTTAAATTCAGTTCCATTGTCACTTCTGATTTTGACTATGGAGCAGTTGTACTCGTTCAGAACTTGCCTGACAAAATTAGTAAAGATGTCGAAGGTATCTGACTTGTGTTTCAGAAAGAACACCCATGCAAAGCGTTTGTAATCATCAACAATTACTAACGTATAATCCTTACCTCCCAAACTTCTAATTTGTAGTGGACCAAATAAGTTCATATGCAGTAGATGAAGACATCTATTAGAATCCTTGCCAATAACGCTTTTAAAGGTAGCCCTTGTTTGCTTGCCTTTTACACATGCATGACAAGGTCTATCATTGACGTACTTGACATTTTGGGCATCACGTACTATGTTCATTGAAAATAATTTATTAATAGTTTTGAAATTAATACGTGCTAGTCTCTTGTGTCATTGGTCACCAAGCGACGCACTATCTTTTGCTAAAAAGCACACTGGTGTCGAAGAATCTATACAAATGAAATTCAAGCAAAATATGTTTCTGCTTCGAGTGCCGGATAGAATTGTTTCCATATTATCAACAGATTTTATCAAGCACTTATCAACATGAAACTCAACTATGTATCCTTTATCGCAGAGTTGGCTTATGCTTATAAGGTTAAGTTCCAAACCTTCAACGTAAGCCACATTTGAGAATGATACATTACCGTTCGTAATCATACTGTAACCTTTAGTTATTCCACGGTCTGAACCTCCAAAGATGACCTTCGGTCCATTCACGACTGGAGTAAAGTTCTGAATTATGCTTCTTCTCCCGATCATATGCCGAGAGCATCCACTGTCCAAATACCAGATTGGCGTTTTGGTGGCCTTTTGACATACCTGCAATCACGATCAGTTTGCCTTAGGAACCAAAATACGTTTGGGTCCTTGGTCTCGTGTTAGAACACTCCCCCTACGAATATTAGCATTAGGAGTGGTCTTGCTCATATTGCCAACATGTGGGGTTGCAGCATTTCTGGGATTAAACCAGCAATCAATGGCAAAGTGACCAATTCTACCACAACACCAACAGTCAAATATGTTGTATCTTTGCCTTATGTTCTCCTGCTTGACCTTTTGGAATTGTGGTCTAGCAGGGGCTGCATTCTTGGAGGAAGAAGCTTCATGATGATGACAATCACATGTTTTCTTCTCCTTCACTGGCTTTTCTACAACAGGCTTTGCCTTTGGTGCCTTCTTAAAGTTATGGCCATGATTGAAAGGGTCATAGCTCTGAAGAATGACTTCTTCATAAGGTGCCTTAAACACACTTTTGCTAAAGTTTCTGGGTCGAGTCCATCCGTGATAACAGGACTTTGGCTCTACATAGGTAGGCCTAGCAAAGTGTCCGTATGATGAGTCAAGATCAAACTCATTTAAGGGAAATATGACCTTTTTGAAGGAGGTTTGATCTTGAGGGGCTTTCCCCTTCTCTTTGGCTAAGGCCTTTTTGGCGGCCTTATTCTTCCATTGAGCCTTGTTTCTCCCTGAAGACTTACTAGGAGCTTCTTCATGGCTTAGTCCAACACCCTTGACCTTAGCTGAGAATTCATCAACGAATGGAAGAACAGTCTTAGGCTTCGAGAAACTTTCAACAAGTTTCTTTTCAACGACGAGTTGTTCTTCCAACTCTTTGATGATTTTATCTTTAAGGTCAAGATGCTCAAGAGCTTTGTTATATTCTTCAATAGCATTATTGAAGTTCTCTTCAAGCGAGCCAGTGTTTGCGACTTTCTCTCTCAAGGCGCTCTTTTCAGATTTGAGAGACTTTATCTCTTTAGCCTGAGTTTTCACCACTCGGTGACATTTGTCGTAAGCCATGATTAACTCCTTATATTGGGCCATGAGTTCTGACTCATCGTCAGAAGAGCTATCCTCACAATTATGTTCAGAAACTTCAGAATCAGAAAGAGGAGTGTGAGAGTTTACCTTCCCTGTGAACTGGGGCTCTTGTTCATCATCAGTTTGAGCCATGAGCCCAAAATAGGCTTCTTCTTCTTCACTCGACTCAGATGAGTCAGAGTCACTAAGAGTCTTGCCCTTTTTGGCCATCATGCTCTTCTCTATCCTCTTCTTATTGTACGAGGACTTCTTTTCCTCTCTTCTACCACTCTCTTTCATCTTGTGAGGGTAGTCAACAATGACGTGTCCTGACTTATTACAACAATAACAAATAATGTCAGTAGAAACATGTTTGTTCTGTTTAGAATTATACCGGTCATGGCTGCTTGAACCTGTTCGTTGACGATCACCATCGTGTTGTGATCTTCTATAGGAGGCATCCTTACCTTTCCATTGCTTCTTCTTGTTCAAGAATTTCTTGAACTGTCGAGATAGTAGTGAGAACTCTCCTTCTGATAGTTCAGAGCCTGAGGTGCTTGGATCTGAGGTTTCTTCTTCAGTAACTTCTTATGCTGGAGTAAGAGGAACAACCTGTCTTCTTAGAGGTGTCTGCCTTTAAAGCAACAAACTTCTCTTTGAATTCAGACCTGCTCTTCTCTTCTTCAGCCTTTCTGGTGTTGAGTTGAAGCTCATATGATATAAGCTTCCCGAAGAGATTCTGAGGATCTGTCTTGGCCAGTTTTCCAAACTCCCTTATGACACAGATCTTGTTATCCCATTCCTTAGTTAGGGATCTCAAGAAGTTATCATTTAATTGACCATTAGTGAAGACTCTGCCATAGACACTTAACCCATTCACTATCTTGAAGAAATTCTCAAAGGTGTCAGCAATGGTATCTTTATTTCCTTGTCAGAAAGCTTCATACTTTTGATTAAGAAGGGATCTTCTATCATCCCTCACTTCTTTGGTGCCTTCCATTAAGGTAACTAGTGACTGCCACATCTCCTTTGCAAACTGGCAGTGAATCAGGTTTTGCAGCATTGAATCATCGACTGCACTTGCTATAATATTTTTTGCCTTTTTTTCCAATGAGACAAGTGCAATCTCATCCTTATCTAGATCCATAAGTTTCTTTGGGACTTTCTTAGTTGGATCTATAGTGGAGACGGTCATGGGAATGTAAGGACCTTCTTCAACTATCATGAAGATCCTTGGATCCACAGCATCCATAAAGAACTTGATTCTCTCTTTCCACATGGGAAAATTATTTTTGGTGCACAAAGGAAGCTTGGCAAAATATTTAGCCTTGTCCATTTTTGGTAGATCTCAAAAGACAACTATTGAAGGATCTGATCAAGGTGTTAACCTTTTAACGATCAACCTCCCTCTAATACCAATTGAAAGTTTATAGTTGCCTACCTAAATCACCTAGAGGGGGGTGAATAGGTGAATTGTGTGTCTTTTTGTGGAATAACAAATTACAAACCAAAGCACAGATCTATCTACCAATCAAACACAGACGAGACAAGATTTATAGTTGTTCCCCAACCTTGTGTACATCCACTTTCCCTCACCGATCTAGCAATACACTAGACTCGGCTACTCCACTATCTCGGATTGAAAATCAATCCTACCCTCGGAATAATGTTCCTACAATCTCGATCCACAAAATGGATCTACACTCGTAAGGTAAAACTTCCTACAATCTCGGAGACAAAAACTCCTACACTCGGAGAAATTTCTCCTACAATAATGAAATAAATTTTATATAGAAATACAAACAGTGAATCATCTTTTTCAGATCAGCAACTATCAGCCAGAAATTTCTTCTTCTAGGATTTGCGGCTTTATCAGAATGATGAAGAGAAATCTCTGCTAGATTGGATCTGAAACTTCTTGGCTTCACAAGATCGATCGAATCAGAAGATTGAAGACTTGAGCAAATCTCGATCTGGAAACCCTTCTTGATCTAAATCCTCAAAAGATGAAACCCTAGCTGGTCGGGAATCAGGGACAGTGACAGAGGCAGTTTTCGTTTCTTGGAGAGAGAAAGATGAGACAGAAAACTTGAGAGTACGGGTGCAAAACTTCTTAAAAATAATCTTCTTAGAAATTAGGGTTTGTCGGTTTAGACAAGACTATTTATAGGATCAGAAAAGATTAGACATAATTGAGTCATTATGAGAGACACGTGGACCAATCACGTCAAAGTTTATGAATAAGACCGTTAGACTAGATTTAAAGAATTTTCAGAAAAGTCAAAGTAAAATACTCGAGATGTAACAAACTACTCGAGTACATGCAGCACTACTCGATTAGGTAGAAGATGACTACTCAAGTATATGAGAAGAACTACTCGAGAGGGAATGAGATAATTACTCGAGTACATGTAGTCAACTACTCGAGTAAATAAGAAGAAAAGGTATCAGCTACTCGAGTAACAAGAATAATATACTCGATTACCTAAGTAATTAGTCGAGATGTGGAGAAGATTACTCGAGTATAAGAAATACTACTCGAGTATATCTGAATGAACTACTCTAGTATATACGAAACTACTCGAGACAATGACTTAGAAAATTTCTGGAACTGGAAAACAGCACTACTCCAGTATATAAGTTGAACTACTCGAGACGAATAGAACTACTCGAGTATATGGAGATGAATACTCGAGTAATTCACTTGGAGAAATTTTCTGGAATGGAATTATGGGTTACTCGAGTATAAACACTGGACTACTCGAGTAGTAGATGAACTACTCCAGACAAATGGAACTACTCGAGTATATAAGATAAAACTACTCGAGACAGAAAATAAAACTACTCGAGTACTATACAGTACTACTCGAGTATTTAACTTAGAAAATTTTGAGAAGAGAATTTCTGTAAAACCTGAGAGGAGAAATGAAACTACTCGAGTAGTTGTCTTAACTACTCGAGAGCCATAATTGACTACTCGGTATATATCTTAACTACTCGAGTAAGAGTATTATTACTCGAGTATGAACTCAGTAACTTACTCGAGTAAGTAAAGAACTACTCGAGTACTTTACTTAGGAAATTTTCTTGACAGAATTTTCTCTTCTTCTAAGGTGAAACCAGCATCAAGGCTTTCCACTTAGTCTTAGAGCTTGAATATGAAGTGTATCCCAATAGAGAGGCTACACATGAGTCAACACCTTGGAATACACAATGAGGGATTACATTGTATGGTCCTGTGTTTGGTGACCCATTGTAGACTGACATTGGTCTAAACTTCCCATAAGACTCCTACAAACACATAACTCAAACCAAGCATCAAATACAACTTAATTCATCTTAGTTCAAGGGTGACTTCATCAAATCTGGGTTAGTGTGGATACAATACCCAACACGGTCCAAGGTAGGGAGGTGGGGAGAGAGCTCAGAAAGTGCTCAACCAATTTGAGCCCGGATCCTGTTGCTGCAATGGGGCCTGTTGAGACCTAAAGGCATCCAGGATGGCTGTCAGCGTCTGTCCCAGCTCTGATTGCTGGAACTAAGTGGGTACAGAAGTGGCTGGAGTGCTCCTACTGGCTCTACTTGTGTAGGGGCCTACATGTAAGGCACAAACCTACGATCAAGTTGGCTAATCATAAGATCAAAATTGGACATACTTATTATGAATTACATATGGGCATACCACTGCTTTCGCTAAGTCAATTTGTCCCCAAACTGACTAATCGAACGGGGTGGCTCCATTTTTGAATGACTTCTTTAATTCAGGATCGTAGCAAGCTGATACCACTTGTAAGACCCCCTGGAAAACAGAACACAGCATGATGCTAGTCTTATGCACAGAACAGCCACCTTGCTGTAGCATTAGCACACGAGCTAACATGTACTACAAGATGCCTACCCTGCAGGCTAAACATTTCATCAATGCCAACCATCTCAAAGAATAAAGAGAAGTCAAAATGCACGCTAATATATAAGTCCAAAATAGTACATCAAATAAAGAAACAAAAGGCTTCTATAGTATCAGAGTATGAAAGGCCAAACGGCTACAACATGAGTCTCTCAACAACACACATCAGTCACTGATGGCTGTGATGGAACCATCATATCAGGCCTTGTCTCCCTAGCCTGGCTGTCCTCCTGCAAAACCTATTGTTGCTCTATCTATGGGGTTCCCTCCTAAAAAAATGAAGATGTGGCAACCATTAGTTATAAAGACTAAGTGGCTATAACATCTGCTCCCTCGGTGACTCCTCGGCACCGGACGGAGAAAGTAACAATGTATAATATACATATTTAGACAGTAGTACAAATAGTTTGTATAGAATCGATCAACATCATAGTATATCAGTATTTACAATAAATGAGTACATAAATCTACTTTAACAGTTCTACCATCAGCATCAATAAATAGTGTAAATCTACGACAGAAAATAACTTAACTTATATGAAAGCCCATACAGACATATAAGTTAAGGATTGGCTCAGCAGTAAAGTAACTCATCGTATAAGAGTGCTGATGGCGATGATGCAGATGCGGCCATTAATCCCCATCAAAGTGAGTTCGTGGATTGGGATGATCGTTGTCGCAAGCTCGAGGATGGGATTCTACCACGACGTCCTCGCCATCGCCGCTACATGATTTGCACGTCGTCCGCCGCCATTAAATAAAATATATAATTATAAATTAAATAATTATAATTGTATATTTTAGCAAATTATATTTTAAGCAATTTTATATTTAGTATTTATTTCATGTTTAATAATTTCATTTCATGTGTAATGATGGGTGCCTATAACCATCAAGAGTGTTTTCAATTTCATGCATTTAAATTTTGTATTGTTCTTATTTCATGTTGGGTGCATATAACCATCATGAGTGGTTTAATTTTCAAGGGTGGAGATTTAAGTGTGTAGGCTATATATATCCATGGTTATGAAGAGTAATGTAGAGATGAATTGGAAAAGAAAACCTAAAATTTCAAGTGAAATTTTCTCCTTCCTCCCTCTCAAATATTCGGCCCCCTTGCTTCTCTCTTCTCCCTAGCCGCCGGCTACCTCCTCTCCTCCTCCTTCTTCTCCTCCTATTTCCCCCTCAAGATCTCTACCAACACTCCTTCAAATAAATTCCGGCCAACCACCTCCACCACCCAAAAAAATCGAGCCCTCTCCTCCTTGCCAACCCTAGCCGGCCTAGCCTAAGAAGCCACCCTCTCTCCCACCTTTTCTCTCTCTCGGACACCCTCATCCACACCACCCGACCCATTCATCACCAAAGCCAACCCGACAACCTTCATCCAAACAAAAAAAATCTGGCCACCCCACATCTCTCCCCTAGCCGCCACCTCCCCATCATCTTGAGGAAAATATTCCACCACCTTTTCTCTCTCCATTTTCCTTATATATTTTGGGTTTCAATTTTATCCCTCTTGTAGGGTTTATTGCAAAGGGAAGATGGCTCGTGTCTTCCTCGTCCGATGCGGATCCATGGAGTTTGCGTGGAAATAGAAAATCAACCACCGTTATGTGTGATTCCTCCACTCATCTTGTGGACGTACTTCTTGGGATTGGGTAACGATTTACTAAAACCTTTTTGTGTGATTTCTTCTATATTATTTGTGAGGTTTTGGTGGAATTAGAAGGTTAGTATTTAGTCCTGATTTATATTGAAATTGTGCCAATTAAAATCTGAATTTTCAAGCATTATTTTCCCTAATATTCTCGTATATTTTGGAGTGGGTAGATCTCGTGAACACTAGAAGAAATCAGGTTCATCACCCATGATTTCCCCTTGAGTTCATGAGATTTGGTATACCCTCATATTAATTATTTCTGAGATTGATTTGGACTTTATTTTGAATCATTATTTTAGTCTGGATCCTCTCGTATTGATTTGTGATTTTGCTAGTGAATAATTTTATTTGGAATTGCTAATTGTCCGGATCGGGTAGGTCCTTTTCGCTTGAGCGAACATTGGCCTATAACCCTTGTTCAATTTATAAAGGGGTAGCATCCCTTTATTTTTTGTGTTGCAGAATTTGTTGGATAGTCGGTAGAATTGTTTAGAGAAAATATTGCTCGTTGCGTACTTAATTTAATTGTTGAACATAAGAACGCATAGTGTTTCCACCATTGAAACTCTAGGCCTGCATCAATTTGGTATCAAAGGAGGTTCACGTCAATTTCTTAATTGACACCCTTCCCCTTTTATTTAGTACGTCGACCCGCACTTGTCCAACACTATTTATTTGTCAAAAAAAAATACAAAAAAAATTTCTTCTGCTCTGCAAATAGCGGCCTATATTTTTATTTTTCTACAAAAAAATTAAATAAAATTATTTAATATTCTTCATAATATTCTCAGCAATAAATTCAAAACTATTTATTTAGTACCCTAGTTACTAAGCGGGAACAATTCCGTCATTCCTAGAGTTTAGTGAGTCAGGTTCATATTTCATTGCATGTGCAACTAGATATGAGTAGAATCTTCTGTCCCGTCACCACTAGAAAATGGCCTATGACGTGTATGCTAGAAGACATGCACCTACTTATGATGGTTTAGGGTGTCCACAAGTATTCCTAGACTGGGTTAAGAAAATAGAGTGCTACTTTGAGTGGTACAAATCGACTGATGCAGATAAGGTGCGTGTGGCGAGAATAAAGTTGTTAGGTAGAGCTAAGATATCTTGGTTGAAAGAGGAACGACGTCTGAGAACCGAGAATGGTAAATTACTTATTGGTTGGGCAGACATGAAGGTCATACTAACAAAACAGTACATCTCTACGTACCATCGAACGCAGATGTTAGATGATTTGGCTACCCTTAACCAAGAGAATAAGTCGGTCTCTGCGTAAATGAGTCTTCTTAAGGATATGATGGTTAGGTGTGGTGTGAAGGAGGTCCTAGAGCTCACCCTCTCTTGGTTTCGTTAGAGGTTAAACCCCTACATCCAGGGTAAATTACTGTGTTATGGTCACACCGACCTAAATACCACTTTTAATGATGCATTGGATATTGAGAAGCACAACATTTATAAGAATAAGACTCACTCGTTTCAGAATGGAGAGTCCGTGTTAGGACCACCACCCACTTTTAGGGAAATCGTTTCTAATAAGTCTTATGTCTTGGACTCCAAAAATGCTACTACTAGGGTGTTGCCTTCGTTAGCCTCGACGACTTAGCCTCCGTTAGCCTCGACGTAGGTGAGAGTATTCCGACATGTACGTTAGTGCCGAACGATTCAGATGAGTTAGAAATTGAAGGAATACCTAGTGATTTAGAAGATGATGTATGTGATGATTACGTTCCGATCTGTGAGAGTATTACTTTGTCTATTACATGCCCTACTAGCATTGTATCTGGTCACCCTAGTATTGAGTGCCCTCTGCAGGATACGATCCTCGCCGTGATAGAGCCTACGATTACACCCACTGAGATTGTATCTGAGTTATCTAAGGAGTCTGCAAGTGAAGATGCCCCTAGTGATATTTGTGGATGATTTACCATCTGAGGGAAGGGAACTTTTGGACGAATATTTGGTACATCCGGCTGAGAGTTCTTTGATAATATCACCGTTGTGTGAAAATTATATTGATTTGGATGTTATTCTGAGTTTAATTTTGCCAACCCTTTCTCCTGTTCATTTGCCCACATTGGATGACTTTTTAGGACGTGAAACCGGTAGTCCTAGTATGAGTTTTTTTGTATGACGCCCACTTTATTAGTTCTTACATTGGCGTCATCTCAGCGTATAGATATTACTAGGTTGAGTGCACTAGTATTTGGTCTATTCACCGCACCTCGTAGATCCGACTACATGTCACATTTGACTATTTATTTTTCTGTGTGTACGTCTACATTTCTGTCCTCATCTATTTCTGACTCCTTGGCTATTGTGCCTCTGGTTGCGGTGTCCCCTAGAAATACTTATATACCACACTCGGTGGCACGCATTTACCCACCACCTTTCGATGACCCTCATTTCTACTCGTTAGTGACTTTAGAAAATCCCCTTGGGTTGTATCGCTCGCATTTCCTTTCACATCTGGGAGTGTCCAACTCCATTATTTATGATGAGCGGTTCTCCTTGGCATATCTTCATGTCAAGCATGAATATATTAAATATAAAATTAAAATTACGAGTTTTGAGCCCAATGATATCATTTTTAATTATAAGGCTCCCGTGCCACATGACTTACCCCCCTTATCCTCTACTTCTGGGTCAATTTATGTAGCACATGGATTTTCTCCTCATGTATCTAGGACGTTAGTGTTTCATTTTAAGTTATGTCGCATGCACTTCCACTCCTTTCTAAGACCGTCCGATGCTAGATTTAGTTATTTGGGTTTAGTCTGGTCAGTCCCCGAGCGGAAGCCTTCTGGCTCCGTTAATAAATTAATACGTAGGAATGCCGACCCATCGATGATTATGAAGAACGTCAGATTTCATGCTTTTATTTTAGATTTTTATATAGCACGAGATGTTTCACTTTATTTCAAGTTTTCAGACTTTTTACTGTACATCTCTGTTCCACACGAGTGGCTTTCTTCGTCGTTTTTCTCTACCACATGTTCTCTTGGGATGGGGAGTGTTAGTTCTGTCGTGTTTATTTCCTACATTGATTCCATGGTTCTTGAACCGGATGGTAAGATTCAAGTTTTATTTCTTTTGCTTAACACCCATTCGAGTTTCCTCGGAACTTTTGTTGTTTCTTTGCAAGACAGGTTCTCAGTGCTGATGGATGTACATGCTATTACAACATGGATAGCGGGGCCAGATTTGCCCCATGTTGATGCTGCTTTAGACTGTTCTTCCCTCACAGGCCACTCATGGGTGATGAGTAATTTTGAGTGTGGGAGGATTGATGGCGATGATACTGATACGGTCGTTGATCCCCGTCAAAGAGAGTTCATGGATTGGGATGATCGTTGTCGTAAGCTCGAGGATGAGATTCTATCACGACGTCCTCGCCATCGCCACTACATGTTTTGCACGTCGTCCCCCGCCATTAAATAAAATATATAATTATAAATTAAATAATTATAATTATATATTTTAGCAAATTATATTTTAAGCAATTTTATATTTAGTATTTATTTCATGTTTAATAATTTCATTTCATGCATAATGATGGGTGCCTATAACCATCAAGAGTGTTTTCAATTTCATGCTTTTAAATTTTGTATTGTTTTTATTTCATGATGGGTGCATATAGCCATCATGAGTGGTTTAATTTTCAAGGGTGGAGATTGAGTGGTGTAGGCTATATATAGCCATGGTTATGAAGAGTAATTTAGAGATGAATTGAAAAGGAAAACCTAAAATTTAAGTGAAATTTTCTCCTTCCTTCTCAAATATTCGGCCCCCTTGCTTTCACTCTTCTCCCTAGCCACAGGCTACCTCCTCTCCTCCTCCTCCTTCTTCTCCTCCTATTTCCCCCTCAAGATATCTACCAACACTCCTTAAAAAAAAATTCCGGCCAACCACCTCCACCACCCGAAAAAACTGAGCCCTCTCCTCCTCGCCAACCCTTGCCGGCCTAGCCCAAGCCGCCACCCTCTCTCCCACCATTTCTCTCTCTCGACCACCCTCATCCACACCACCCGATCCCTTCATCACCAAAGCCAACCTGACCACCTTCATCCAAATAAAAAAATTCGGCCACCCGACATATCTCCCCTAGCCGCCGCCTCCCCATCATCTTCAGAAAAATATTCCACCACCTTTTCTCTCTCCATTTTCCTTATATATTTTGGGTTTCAATAGTATCCCTCTTCTAGGGTTTATTGCAAAGGGAAGATGGCTCGTGTCTTCATCGTCCGGTGCGGATCCGTGGAGTTTGCATGGAAATACAAAATCAAGCACCATCGTGTGCAATTCCTCCACCCATCTTGTGGACGTACTTCTTGGGATTGGGTAACGATTTACTAAAACCTCTTTATGTGATTTCTTCTATATTATTTATGAGGTTTTGGTGGAATTAGAAGGATAGTATTTAGTCCTGATTTATATTGAAATTGTGCTAATTAAAATCTGAATTTTCAAGCATTATTTTCCCGAATATTCTCGTATAATTTTGAGCGGGTAGATCTCGTGAACACTAGAAGAAATCGGGTTCATCACCCTTGATTTCCCCTTGAGTTCAAGAGATTTGGTATGTAACATCCCTCAAACAACTAGACCCCTAGGAGTGGTTTTGTCATGACCAGGTCATGACAAAACACTAGGAAGCCCAAGAAGGCTAAGTTGACCAAGGACCACTCTAGGCCTAAATTGGGCAAGGTGTCCTAATTAAGGGCAGCGTGCCCTAGTTAAGACCAACTATCCCTACCACGGTCTTCCTAGACCTAAAATGGGGTAAATGGGTCACTAAGGACCCATGGAGGGCAGTCAAAGTGGTTAAGTTGACCAAAGTCAACTCTGGCGCTAAATGAGTCAAACTGAACTATATTGGGTCAATTGACCATCCCATAGCCAAGTGGACCCCACTCATACCTCTTAACCGTAAGGTGAGGTCCATGGGTCACCAAGGACCCATTGGGGTCAGCCCTAGTGGCTAATTTGACCAAAGTCAACCCTAACCTTAATTTGAGCAAAGTACCCTTCCTAAGGGCAGGTGACCTCCAAAGTGCCAAGTCAACCCTACCCATCTCTACCTAGACCCTAGGGGAGCCCAATAGGTCACGAAAGACCCAATGATGGTAACAAAAAAGGTCAATTTGACCTAGGTCAACTGTAGTCAAGATTAAGTCAAACCTAGCTCAAATGGGCTAACCTAAGCTCACGCCCTCTTTCCTTTTGGGCTAGCCTTAATACCATGAAAATTATGAATGAGTGGGTTGCCAATAGGCTGGAGAGGTCAGCATAGTCAACCTGGATGAATAGGAGAGAGAAAACATCAACCTCACTTAAATAGAGGAGAGAGAGAAAGGTGAAAGGGTGCCATTCATGGCCAAGGAGGCTAAATGCCACTCCTCATTGGCTGACCCAGCTCCACATTCAATTCAGGAAGACCAGGGGGCCAGTTTGGAGGTTGTCCATGGCCGGAACAGTGCACCATGCCATGGCCGAAAAATGCTTCAATGGCCATTAATGGCCATTAAAGCATTGGACCTTCCCTCCACTTCTAAACGGCTGGATTCAACTCCTCTGGGGAAGAGCAGTAATTTCCAGCCATTTCCCGGCTGGATTGAGCCTAGATTCACCCCCCCCCCCCACACACACACCATGGCCGAGAGCCACCTTAAGATGCCATTAATATCCACCACCAGCCAGACCCCTCCCCTCCCTCTTTTAATTGTCTTAAAAGCTTCCCTAGACTCCAAGCTTTCGGTTCCACATCTTGCCCGAAGAAGACGACCAACTTCGTAGTGCTGTTGTAGAGTGCCGGCGACATCTCCTCCACCAATGGCTTCCCGGTGATCGACGCATCTCCAGGCCGCAAGCAAGGTCCTCCTCCACTCCTTTTTCCATGGGTAGTTCATAGCAATCTTTAGGGCCAAGGATCGGGCTCAATTGAGCCCGATCGGGAAGCTTCTCTCCATGATTTTCCGCAAACAAATACTTGTCGAGTTTGCCTGTATAAGCCCCTCCGGCTGCTGTACCGCCTCCTGGCGACAGCCACCACCTCAACAGAGGTGGTGGTGGCGGTGGCCGGCCGGGGAGGTGGCCGGATGGCCGGCAGCAGCGGTTGGAAATGGCTCCAGGCGAGTTGAATCCGGACTGTCGTCTGGAGGTGGAAGACAACCAGATGTCGTCCAAGCTGCACCAAGATTCGCGCTTTAATGATTTTAAATAATAGGTTTAATTATTCTGATTATTTCAATTATGTTACATTAGTACTATTTAATGTTTTAAATTACTAAAAATAGTTAGAGGCTCTGTAGGAAACAATGTCAACACTTGATTTGTATCCCTAAGGGTCTACTATATTTTAAAATTAGTTTGAACCAATTTGGGTGCCTGGTTTGAGCAAGACAATCATTTTGGTGGGGTCTATAACTAGGGCTAGGCAGAAACCAAAATAGATGCTCACCCCACATATCTGGTCCAAATGACTTGAAATTTGGACAGGGAGTCACCCTAGTCCATATCTAGGTCTTGCCCAAAAATGAGAATTTTTGGGGATAATTTCTTTAGAGTTTTGGAAATAATTTAATTTCCCAAGGGAAATTTAATTTAAGGACCAAATGACCTCCAAACTCACCCAAATTTTGGTGAGTGGTTCTAGGGGTCATTATAAAGCTTTGGTTAAAATTCATCACATTTGGAGGTGGTTTGAATTGAAATCATGCAAACCCTAGCCTTGCCATTAAACAGGTATTTTTGTCAAAAAGTGCACTTTGGGTTTTGAGTGACCAAATCACCTCAACAGAGCCTGAAATTGGGGACACTAACTTAGCATGGCTTGTAGCACCTCCCCATGGAAGATGGGGTAGATTGGAATTGATTTGCCCTAAGATCTAATGCCAAACCCTAAGGAAGGACTTTTACGCCTTGTGAAGGACATGGGGTCAAAACACCTTGACTGAACTTAAAATTTGGTAGGGAGGGTGCTAGGGTAGATAAAGCCCTCTGGTAAAAATAGTATTGGATTTGGGAATGGGTAGGCCCCACAAAACTCTAACCCTAGTTTGAGGCATAAACATTTTAGTGCTAGGAAAGGTTAGCAAAACTCCTTGAACAACAATGAAATTTTTGTGGCGTGGTCATAGGGGTAGAATAAACCTTTGGTAGTTTAATTGAGAATTTTGGGTCATAAATTTTAGTACCTTCTTTATAAATGCATTAGTTGGCCCTAATTATTTATCTTGATTTTATGATCCCACTGCCAATTGGAAGTTCATGAAAATTTGGCAGAGGGAATTTCAGACCTTATTGCTTATGTGTGAATTTTGTTAGGATTTTTGAGTATATATTTGCAGTACTTACTTCACAAGCTCATTAATTTGGAAAATTATTTAATAATTTTCTTAGAGCTTATTCCTTGCTAAAAAATTATAAACATTGAACCAGAGCCTTTATATGTCCTTACTATCATTCCTAAATTTTCTCAGAATTTTTGGAAATGTTTTTACTACACTTGCCTCTCAAAATTGATAAATAGGATATTTTCAGAAACTAGAATATGAGGCTAAACCTTGCTGGAAAATTGGGAGACTCTGGATTTCATTTTAAGTAGGTATTTTGAAAATATCATAAATTTTGTGGAGCATTTGCTTGTCTGAAATTGGTACATCATGTTCAACTTGGGGTCTTTGATTACTAGGTTAATTAAATAAATTATTAGATAAAATTGGAACATTATAAATTTCTGGGTATAGGATAAAAATGTCATGATAGCCCTCCAGTAATTATTGTGGGGGTATTGGGTGAATATTTTGTGTACCTCCCATTTTAAATGTCATATGACTTATCATAGACTTCATTTAGTAAAACTGCAGAAATTATGTAGGAGTATAAATTTGGGCACATGAGTTGGGGTTAGATGTTTGCTGCTTTGGATGAATAAAAATGAGTTCATCGTTGGGAGTTGGGATGAGTAAGGGGTTGGATTGGCTAGTGTCCGGCGGTGCTCGGGATCGACGAAAGATCGTCTTTCTCGTAGGGAGGAAGTGTCTAATGCACTAGGGTTAGATCCAGTAAAACAATTAAGGGTTGGGAAATCTAGTAGCAAACAATAATAGTAAGTGCCTTGCGAAAGGGAGCTTTGGGTGTAATCTCATCGTAGTTCCTAGTGCCTTCGAGAGCCCTTCACAGGGTATACCTTGGGCAGTTATGGGCTAACCTAAACTGTAGGTAAAACTAAATTGCAAGAGTAACTAGTGTAACTAGGGGTTCACTTTCACTCCCCTCGATGCCTCGAGACATTAGGTTGGGTCACTCGGGCAGTAGGCTCGGTGGATTTAGTGATGGGCAAGTTGGCCCGATGAGCTTTTGCTCGGTTGATGTTTGTGATGGGCGGGTTGGCCCGGCGAGCTTTGGCTCGGTTGCTGTTTGTGACGGATGGGTTGGTCTGGGGAGCTTTAGCTCTGTGGTTATATATCAAGGTTGCATATGCATAAAGTATAAGGTGGTGGGTCTTCGGTATTGGAGAGTCGATGCACCGATGACAATACGTTGACTCGGGAAGTGTGGTTTAGCACTTGGCCAAATAAAGTCCGGTGCGCCAGCCGGCAAGAGTATGCAGGAGCTTCGCTTAGTGCCCCAGCATCGAGGCATATGATAGGTCTGACTGGTAGTGCAATTACCGATTTAGAGGGGGGTGAGGCCCAACCCATCGCTTCCGTTTGCCACTATGGAGGTATCCTGGGAAGTTCGGCTCCAGAAAGGGGGAATTAAAGGTCTGTGTACACAGAGTCGAGTGGGTGAGTTGCACTTGCATGTTCATATCATGGCATAATTGTATTTCATAGCATATTCATTGCATATAACCCGACACCTATTGTATAAGTGGTATGGGACTCTTATACAATAGGCCCTACAAAACGACCCCTTGGTTTATAAGTTCGTGCGAGTGTGCTTATAAGTTAATGTTTATTTCAGAAATCTTTATATGTATGCTTATTAGAAGACCGACACCTTATCGTATAAATTGGTATGAGATGTTTTATACGATAGGAGCCCTGCAAAAGATCCCTTGGCCTTTGTATTCTTGCATAAGTTAAGGTTACCTTTCTTGTTCAGTTTTTCTTGCTTTTATTACTGCCTTATATACTATTGGACTGCTAGATTAGTTCCTCCACCATCTACTAAATTGTTATTCTCCACTTTCATGTCCTCTCCCTTCCTCCTCCCCACTCGGTGCCTAGGAGCCATGGGGGAAGGGGCGGGGATGATAGGGCTTAGTCTTTTAGACTAATGGTTTTCGAACCACAACATTTTAGGGGACCGTGGAGCCAAGCATGGAGGAGCAGCCCCGGAGGTCGGCACCCTTGGAGATGGGGCAATCTAGTACCGGAGTTCAGACGGCAGAGACTGTAAGTCCTGTTCGCTTCTAGTTTGTTTTAGTTTTGCTTCCGCTATAAGAGACATGTAGTGAGGATCTGATGTACTGGGCATGAGCCCAAGATTTTTAATATTTTTTATATCTGTGGACACTCCCTTCGTGGAGATTAATATTATATATGTGATTTTCTGTGGACTTGCCTTTTATTACTGATAAGCCCGGAATCCGCGACCTGCCCGCGCAATTTTCCAGACCGGGCGGCCTGCCTATTTAAGCCGCCAAGCCTCCCAAGCCGGGCGGTCTCCATGTCAGGCCGCTGCCAGCACCGACCCTGCTCAGCGACAAGGCCCAAGGACCCAGCCGTCAGCTCGCCAGGAGGAATCCGCCAGGCCGCGCGGCTTCCCTCCTTTCTTGTTTCTTTCTCTTTTGCTTCCCCTCACCTCTGCCCGGTTCTCCTGTACCCCGGGCAGCCGGTAATTTTAGCCCTGCCCGTTTGGGCAGGCCCCCGAGCCTATAAATAGGGGGAGGGTGCACTCCCCAAGACACCATGACTGGGATCCAGTAGCTCGCCTGTTAAGAGCTGCGGTCTCAAGTCTAGTGTATTGCGGCTTGTAGCCCGGCCGGCTTCTTCTTTTACTCGTTGTAACTGTCTCATTTTTAAGTAAAGGAAAGCCCGCCGCAAGAGTGGCATTCAAGCCGCGGCGGGCGAACTCTGCTGTTGCCGCTGCCAGCGGCCCCCTCCTCTTTTCTGCCCTTTAGCCGCGACCGCTAGTAACCGATTAGTCGACAGTCTCCTCCTTTCCTTCCCTATTCCCCGGTGTTCGAACCGTTAGCTGGTGGTGCCCGACTCCCTGTCCGTTTTCGTGCATCAACAGTTAACACGCGACCTTCAGATCTCGACTAATCGATGAAATCAGCGGTCTAGCTAATTAGACCGCTCTATCCTCTAGAGTTCGGCGGCCTGTCTAGCAAGCCGCGACTTCGCCGGCTAAGTCTTTCAGCCCGCCTCCCGCACTGTGGAACCTGGCATTCTATCCGCTCTCTTTTCAGCCAGTCTTCTTATCGGTTTGCAGTATCGCCTAGCCGCCGCATTAAGCCGCCGCTGTTCTGCGGTCTCTTGCAAAAGTTCGGCTTTTTCTCTCTTTTCAGGATGAATCCTGCAAAGGGTCATGATAAATCGAGCCGCATCTCAGTTATTACAAATCTCTCAGAAGTGCAGGATTTCTCGAATTTTAATAGTGAGGTTGTTGACCCTCATAAAGAAATTTTTGCAAACAGTGTTGAGCGTGGACTAAAATCTGTTGCAAATGAACCTCTTTGTGAGGAAGAGGAAGAGGCCCCTTCTCCATTCACTAATCAAATTCGGTGGGATACTGTCTCCGATGATTTCAGAGAACCACGTCTCCCAGAGTATTCTGCATGTGATGATCCGTTTTCTCATTTGCAAGCTTTTGAATCAGCTATTTCACTTAGAAAAGTGTCAAATGGAGTAAAATGCAAACTCTTTGTTATATCCTTTGGCAATGTTGCGAGAGAATGGTTTTATAGCCTCCCACCTCGATCAGTAACCAGCTTTAAGGATCTTCGAAGTCAATTTATTTCTAGATTCTCTATTTACAGGAAGCGGAAAAGAGACGTTGGAGCTCTCTTCCGAATCAAGCAAGGAATTGACGAGTCTAATTCAGATTTTGTTGATCGGTTTCAAAAGGAGGTTCTCGATATTTGTAGCGTCCATCAAGACTATTACTTGCATGCTTTCATAAATGCCCTTCAAGAAGGCCCATTGAAATTCAAGCTCACCACAAGATATCCCAAAAGCTATGGAGATCTTATTGATACAGTTAATACATTCATAATGGGCGAAGAGGCAAATAAAGATTATGTTTCATTTCTGAATCAAATGGCTAAACAATCTCAAGGGAATTCTGGTCAACAGCAATCTATTTCCCCTCAAGATGTCTTGCAAGTTGAATATTGCAAGTCTCCTTATATTCTCCAGGATAAAACTCCAAAGTATGAAAAAGATTCAGGTAAGTGTGTTAAGTTCAAAATTCCTATGGAAGATCTTTTGATAATCATTCAGGAAATGCCTGAGTTCAAGAAGCCTCGGCGTATGAAATCCAAAATCAAGTATCGGCACGAGCAACTTTTTTGCAAGTATCATAAAGATATTGGTCATCTAGCAGAAGATTGCATAGCTCTCAGGAAATTGGCTAATCAACTTGTAAAAGCTGGAAAGTTGCAAGAATATGTTATTTAGTGACTCTCTAAGGCAATCTTCCGTTTCTTGCTCAATGGATCAAGCAGTTATTCCTCTCTTTCTATAATGAAAAGTGCTTATGTTCAGAATAATACATAACATCTCTCTCTTTCTATAAGGCATGATAAAATTGCAGATATATATCCTTTATCACTTCCTTAACATCATGCAAATGTTACATTTTCATTTAAAGCTTATTTTTAGCTTTACCTTTTTATGCCTATATGCATGCATGTAGGGGCAAGAGCCCCTTTCGAATTCTTAAGCCCTCCACATCCTGCTCGACTTCAGTAGCAGATGTGTAGTGGGTTTTCAGCTTGACCTTCAGTCGCAGGCATTGCGTACCCGTCACGCATGACTTCAGTCACAGACAGGCTTTACGTACTTGTCCCGCTTGACCTCGGTCGCAGACATTGCGTACTTGTCCTGCTTGACCTCAGTCGCAGACGTTGCGTACTTGTCCCGCTTGACATTGGTCATGGAATTTAAGAATTTCAATCCCGCTTATGTGTTTTTGTGAGGAAAGCAATGCCACGCGCACCTGCCCACATTGACATATAAGTGCATGTCTTCACCTATTTTTGCAGGACAACACGCGCCTATCTGCTGTCTCGCGGTTTTATTTAGCGGTCTGTGCAGGTTTTACAATTAATTACACAAGCCGCCCGGTTTCAGTTTCCGGCTCAAGTTTATTAACTTTCCTGTTCCTACCTGCCGGATTATCTTTAATATATTTGGGAACTCGGCCGACTTACGTCCGCTTATCCGCTATTCAGTATCTTATTCGGCTTATGTATATCAATTGCCGGTTTGTTATTCATATGAAAAAGAGGTCGCCCGACCTGTTTCAGTTACTTAATTCCTGGCTATTGATCTGCCGACTTATGGTATTAATTATATCAGCTAAATCAGCGAACTATCGTCACAAGAGTTCCCGGCTCCCATATGGCTATATCGGTCTGTATTATCGGAAGCCGGAGCTTATTTCTCTATTTCTGTTCCTTTAATCAAATGGGCAATTCGCTTCAGAGTTTGCCCTAGCCGCAATCTAATATTTCAATGTGATGGATGTTTGCCGACTTCGACAGGTGGCCGCGCGGCTTAGCGGTCACGGTTTAAGTATGAACAAGCCGCGGCAATTCAGCTCTTCTAGCAGATAACGTTGAATAATTCATCAAGGAAAATTGCGGTTTAAATTATTAGCCGCTCGGCTTATTGTTGACGTGCACTCCGGTAGAAACCGCAGGGAAATGTCTCTCTCTTGCGGACAGCTTTGATGAAGTCGCAGCGCAAACTCAGTCGGTTTACATACCTATATTCTAAATCGGAAGCTAATCTGAGACCGCGCGGACTTAGTCAAGTAAGAAAAGTAAGATTCACAACAAAGAGTAAGGTAAAAATGCTTTCATTATTATGTCATTAAGTATTACAAAATGTTAATCGCGCGGTTATAAAAACAATGCCGCCGATTTCAAAAAAGTTCAAAATACAAAACCAAGTTATAAATTTTTCTAATCGTCCGGTTTGAGCTTTTTAGTCGCAGGAGCATCCAAATCACTGCCATCGCCAACATCGACAGATGATAAAGAGTACCCGCTGCTAGTTGCGGAGCTCGCTGAACCATCAGAAGATGTCGACTCTGGCCGCGCGGTCTCCGACTCTTGGCCGCCGGACTCAGGAGATGTGCGTGGACTCCGGCTTCCCTGGCCGACCTCTTCCACGGCGTCTCCCACCACCTCGACGACTTCTTCCCCGACTTTGGCCTTGCCTTTGATCGACTTATAGACGTCGGCCACCTGCTCCTTCAGGGAAGGGTAGATGTCGGCGCATGTGAAGTTGGTGAAGCCGGGGGCCAAGCCGCCAATGTCCCGGAGGCGGTTAAGCGCTCCATCGATTCCTTGGACGAGTTGGGGGAAGACTTGGTCTTGGAAGATCGGGTTGGCGGGGTTGTACATTTCCTGCAAAGCAAAGGTGAAGGTAAGGTCGCGCGGTTACATAATTCTAACCGCGCGGGTATTGGTAATGACTTACCGCCTCTTTCTCTTTAAGCCGCTTGTTCTCTTCTTGCTGTTCGCCTAACTGCGTCTTCAGGCCGCTGTTCTCTTTCATCAGCTCCTTGTAGGCAAGCCCCATGAAATGACTTGCCACGAAGCTCCTCGCGCCGACTTGCGCGGCTAGCCGCGACAAGTCGTCTGGAGGAACTCGTCGCATAGCCCTCAAATTGCGCTTGCCGTACAGCGCGCCGCCAACCGCATTAGCATGGCGGCTTACTTCTTCGGCTCCCCAGTAGGGGAGGGCGGTGGAGATCGTCACCGACTTGCCATCCGGACTCCACCGCAAGGCCGGGTCGCCATGGACGTCCTTCAGGCTGCTGCCGGTTCCTTGCAGCATGAAATCCCCAGAGGAGTCCGACTCCTCCTCCGCAGCCCGCGCCGGCTTGACCCGCTTCGCCCTCTTTTCTCTTTGAGTGAGGGTCAAGCCGCCAGGCGTCTGCGGCTTATTCAGCGGGACCGCCATAGCAGCAGCAAAGATAGAAGGCAAAGTTAGTTTTCAGGCCGCACGGCTAAGAATTCAGGTCGGCCGGCTTAACACTTACTGTCTTCCGCTTCGACTCCTACTAGCGACGACAACAGCGGGATGTAGTAGTTCACATCAAGCCGCTCGCCCCTGAAGAAGTCGTAAATCTCCTTCTCCATGCCATCCAAGCCGCTGCTGCCGAAGGCGGCTTCTTCGCGGATTTGGGGGTCGACCGGCAGCAACCCCAAGTTGCCCTCGAAGATCAGAAACCGCTCCGGCCAGTTCGCGATCTTGTTGGCCAAGTTAACTATCTTCAGCCCTCTGCAGCCGAAATAGAGGTGCCCTCGGAAGATCTTTGTCCCGGAGTCCGGGATAGACCGCACCGAGAAGCACTCTCGGAAGAGCCTCATCGAGAAGCGGACTCTTTCCGACCTGAGGTAAGAGATGAAGCTGTATATTGCGGCTATCGAGTTCGGGGGAAGTTGTCCGGGCACAACTCCATAGTGGTCGAAGACCGCTACGGCCTCTAGCAAGACCGGGAAGCTGAAGCCGCAGTCGAAGTGGTCAATGGGGACGGCGATCTGATTCGCGTTGGAGGAGTTAATCCGTTCATCCTGCCGGGGAAGCCGCGCGATCAGCGGACTTCCTTGCATATGTTTCTCGACGAAGTCATCCAGCTCGGCTTTTGTAAGCCGGCATTCTTTGTGGTCAGCTGAGTGGAAGGCGGAGGCCGCGTCTGTCCTAACGGCTGTGGCCTTGTCAGACCGCAACGACTTGGACTTAGCCCGCATCTTTCTTGATTTGTGATGAACTCTGCGGTGTCTGCGCTATTTATAGAAAATCCGTGAAGCTACAGTGCCCAACGTCAAATTGCGGCTAGTCGTCACGCCGCGCGGCCTAAGTCCGCTGGAAGTGCAGAACAGCGTAGTGATCAAGCCGCCTTTTAGTCCGTCAGTCCGCACGGCTATTTCCCTGCACTTAGAAAAATTCTATGGCAAATCATGTGGATATCAAGTATTCAGGCCGGCGATCTGTTCGCCAGACCGCGCGGCTACTTTCCAAAACTTTAAATTTCTCAGAACAAAGCAGCAGACATGTGGATTATAAATACAAACCGCATAAGCCGCATTCAGTTCGCAGCATAATAAAATACAACAGTTTACAGCAATCAAATTGTTCAACATCCAGAGAAAAAATATATATTACAACATAATATACGAATGTCCGCGCGGCTTAGGTCTCTCAAGTCGCTCAGGATCGTTTGTCGTCTTCCGGCCTATCTCGTCCCATGTGCGCGACCTGTTCACCGGTCTGCACAATCGCAACATACACCTGGCTAACCAGATTATGAAGCGCATGCAGAGACCGATGAACTCGCGCAGCGTCGCGCTCAACTCTCGCAAACGGAATCATATGGATCGCCTGGGCCCCCGGACCGCTTGGAACTGCGACCTGGTTAGGCGCCGCGGCCACTGGCGGATGCGAACTCTCGCCAGAGGCCGGGCGGCTAGTTCCCGGCAACTCTGCAGGAGTTGGTGGTGCAGGCCGCAGTTCTCTGCCGGTCTCCGCCGGCAAGTCTTGGTTTTCGCCGCCTCCGGCATGCGGGATCTGTTCTCTGTCTCGTTCCGGCCGCGCGGCCATCAGCAAGTACTTCTCCGCCCTTTCCTGCTCCAAGACGACCTGCATCTCAGCAATCTTCGCTTCAGCGGTTTCCATCGCGGTCTGGTACCTGGCGGTCTCTTCCTTCATCGCGGTCTGGAGCCTGGCAGTCTCTTGTTCCATCGCAGTCTTCATCCTCGCGGTCTCCAGCTCAAGCGCTCTTTGCAACCTAGTGGTCTCTTGCTCCAGGGTGGTTTGCAACTCTTGGATCCTTTTTTCCGCGGCCTCCTGGGTAACCCGCTGCTGTTCGTCTTTAATCCGCAGTGTTTCGGTGGCCGCGTTCAAAGCCGCCTGCAGCGAGCCGACCTCCTTCTGGAAGTCGGCCATCTCCTTCTCGCGAACACTTGGAGGCGGAGGCGGTGGCAGCATAGACAAATACGACGTCAAGTCGCCCGGTTTCATCGCGGTCTCCGGTACACCTGCAGGTGAAAAACCGCAGTCAGGTTCAACCGGATTATTGCGACCTTCTAGTAAGGAAATCGGTAGGATGAGACCGCCGGTTTGATGTTTATCTTCTCCAGAGGCCGCGGTATGGATTTTAATCACTGGCCGCCTGAGCCGCTCAGGATCTATCCTCTTCAGCTTTTCTTTCCATAGCCGCTCGGTTTCCTTAGCTCGGCTTTTCAGTTGAGCCGTGGTCAGGAAAAAGCTGGCCGGCGGATTTAATATTATATTCGCCCCCTTCTTCCTTGACCGCGACTTGTAGAATTTAATAATTCGCCTAACGTCCCGGTGTTTACCTTGCAGTAATGGATGTGCGGTCTCCACCGGCTTATTGGCGATTAGTTTCTTCATCTCCTCCATCTTCTCGCAGAGCTTCAGTTTCTCGGCTCCTTCAGAAGCCGCGGAAGCCGGTTCGCCAGGCTTCTCCCCAATAACCTGGATGTCCGGGCGGTCAACCTCCTCAGAGGCCGCTGGTGTCGACAACAGCGCGTCTTGCCGCTGGAGGGTCTCCATGCCCTTCAGGAGCTCGCTGAGCGAGTCGCTAACCGCGGGCATATTCTCCAGTTCGCTCGGCTTGTGATCCGGTGTAGCCGGGTCCTCGGGTACCTCCTTCTCGTGCGGCCTGTGTTGAAGACTGTCCGCTCCGGTCTTTTCAGAGATATTCCGGTTTCTGGCATACAGCTTCCTCATTTTCTTCTTCATCCTTTCTTCAAGGGTTTCGCTCCTTTCTTTCCGCCGTTTCAGGGAGACGGACACCTTTTCAGTCCGCTTGCCCTATTCACCAACAGTCCGCTCGGGTTCCTGCGCCTTCTCCGGCTCGTTGTCATCCACAACGATTACGTCGACCTTGCCCGGCAATTCGGACGGTTTCCCAGACTCAACACTCTTCTCCTCCGTCCCACCGATTTTTAGGAGTGGTTCTCCTGATGGAGAGAAAGTCATGTCGAAGGATTTGGCAGTTCCGGTTTGCACTGGAGCAGCCTTCGAAACCGCTTTGGGATCGGCTGCGACCTGCGATGGTCCGCCGACGATCTCTGTCGGCCTCCTTTCAGCTCCAGAAGCCGCTGATGTCTCCGGCTTCCCGGTCTTCTTGGCAGTCTGACGTGCAGAATCATTCGAGTTCTCGCTCCAGCTCTGTTTAGCTTCTGGCGGTTTCTTGTTGCGAGCTAACATTGATGACATCACATCCATCGCTAAAGAAATCGTGTCGGCTTGCAAAATTCTAACCGCAAGTGGCGAGTAGCGACCCGTGCTTGGCAGGAATCCTGAAGAATGTCAAGGGTCAGGGGATTTTATAGACAACGATGAAGCAGTCGCGGTCTCCGGCTTAGTTCTACATTTTCGAAGTTTTTTTGGAAACTTAAAAATGTGCGGGGATTATGATAAGCCCGGAATCCGCGACCTGCCCGCGCAATTTTCCAGACCGGGCGGCCTGCCTATTCAAGCCGCCAAGCCTCCCAAGCCGGGCGGTCTCCATGTCAGGCCGCTGCCAGCACCGACCCTGCTCAGTGACAAGGCCCAAGGACCCAGCCGTCAGCTCGCCAGGAGGAATCTGCCAGGCCGCGCGGCTTCCCTCCTTTCTTGTTTCTTTCTCTTTTGCTTCCCCTCACCTCTGCCCGGTTCTCCTGTACCCCGGGCAGCCGGTAATTTTAGCCCTGCCCGTTTGGGCAGGCCCCCGAGCCTATAAATAGGGGGAGGGTGCACTCCCCAAGACACCATGACTGGGATCCAGTAGCTCGCCTGTTAAGAGCTGCGGTCTCAAGTCTAGTGTATTGCGGCTTGTAGCCCGGCCGGCTTCTTCTTTTACTCGTTGTAACTGTCTCATTTTTAAGTAAAGGAAAGCCCGCCGCAAGAGTGGCATTCAAGCCGCGGCGGGCGAACTCTGCTGTTGCCGCTGCCAGCGGCCCCCTCCTCTTTTCTGCCCTTTAGCCGCGACCGCTAGTAACCGATTAGTCGACAGTCTCCTCCTTTCCTTCCCTATTCCCCGGTGTTCGAACCGTTAGCTGGTGGTGCCCGACTCCCTGTCCGTTTTCGTGCATCAACAATTACTTTGCTACAGTTGTGATCGATTTGGCCGGCAGGATCGTCATTTTATAGCGATGACCTTCCCAGGTGTGAAGGTATCACCGCAAAGCGGTGGTTCTGGGCCTAAGACCACGAAGTTTAAAAAAAGGGTCTTACAAGTGGTATCAGAGCAGACCTCGATCGAAAAGTAGCAGTCCACAACCCCTGGGTCACCCCCGCATGAGTTTAATTTGGGGACAAACTAAGCAGCGGAAGCAGTGGTGTGCCCATATGGGGGATCACATGTAAATTGTCCACCGCTAATTAGGTTTGAGTCGATTATTTACTATTGGATTTTATTACACAGCCCCCAGCACAGCATACACCACAGGGCGGAGTCTAGCAAACTCCCGATGTTGCACTACCTCCCCCGGTTCCCACTTCGTTCCTATAGTCAGAGATGGGGCAGACTTTGACAGTTATCCTGGAGGCCTTTAGGGCACAACAGGTTCCGGCTCCGCAGCCAAACCCGGGGGCCAACTGGCTAAGTATTTTTCGAGGACTTTCTCCCCCATCCTACTTGGGGACAGAGTCGGCCGTTCGGACGGAGGAGTCGCTGGACATTATGTATGAGATGTTGACCGGGATCCGGTGCCCATGGGAGGAGAGGGTGCCCTTGGTCGTCTCTTGCTTGGAGTCCCATGCCAAGAGGTGGTGGAAGACATCGCTGGACACGATATTTGCTGACAGAGAGGTTGCTGAGATAGCTTGTGGGGAATTCAGGGCCGCACTGTTGGAGCCTTTTATCCCGCAGTCGGCCAGAGATGTGTTGGAAGATAGATTTCTACAGTTGAGACAGGGTAGCAAGAAAGTGGTGGTGTATCATCGGGAGTTCAACTATCTGGTCTGGTTTACGGATTCTTACCAGTTGGATGAGGCAGGTTACACAAAGAGGTTCTATAAGGGTCTGCGAGAGGATCTGAGGGAGGCACTGCTGTTCGTGTCCGACGGACCTATTCCTCGGATATTGGAGATGGCGAAAAGGATCGACCCAGATTGGCATACTACCCGAGGCCGGAAGCAGCCAACCGAGAACGAGGGCCGAGGAGTCAGGAATGATCAGCGGCAGGGCCGCATCACAGATGGGAGAAGAGCAGAAGACCAGCCTCGACAGGAGGTGAGACAAGAGCAGAGGGAACCAGTAGTGGTGGCACCTCAGCCACCCTAGATGCGGGAGGTGCAGAGACCCGGGGGTATGGCATATCCCCTGCCAGAATGCTTCAATTGTCATCAGGTGGGGCATATCTGGAGGAACTGCCCCATGAGGGGGGCACCGCCACCAGCACCACCGGCTGCCCCGCCAGCTCAGTATTTTGGAGGCCTAGGACGTGGCCGAGGTCATGGATATCATGGCAGAGACCACAGGCAGGAGAGGGAGCAAGTATATGCATTGGATCTGACTCCATAATAGAATCCAGAGCAAGTGATCACAGGTACGCCAGTTAATTTTAAGTCTTCTCTTTCCTAGATAATTAAAGTTATGGATATAGAATTGATAGACTAGGAAAGGAAACCACAATTAGATTTCTAAGACTTTAAGTTAACCCCCCTAGCATAGTCTTCATCAGCGGCAAGCGCGCCTATACACTGTTCGATACGGGGGCTTCACACTCGTTCGTGTAGAAAGACTTCGTGGACGGGCTGGAAGGTGTGGAGCGGTTCACAGGCCTGATGATGAGGATACGGCTACCTGACGGATCAGAGTTATTCACCACCGCCCGCTGCAACATGGAGGCAGCGATCGGCGGAAAGATATTTGAAGCACCAGCGACGATCATGAAGATGCCATTCTTTGATTTGATCCTAGGAATGACATGGTTGTGCTGGAACCATGCTCATATTGACTACATGTCCAAGAGGATTACTATGAGGCATGGGTATTCCTTCATCGTCATCGAAGGTATTAGATCTATTCCCCCTCTCTTGTTGTAATCCGTGCAGGCCATCAAGGACCAATTGCAGGGGGAGGAAGTCTATGAAGTGTTGTATGAGATGACCGAGGCTAAGGGTTCCATCTCGGATATTCCGATGGTGCGAGATTTTGCCGACGTATTTCCAGAGAAGCTGCCAGGGCTACCCCCGCACCGGGAGCAGGATTTCCGGATACAGCTAGTGTCGGGGGCTAAGCCAGTGTCTAGAGCCCCTTACCGGATGGCCCCAAAGGAGTTGACAGAGTTTCGGAGCCAGCTCCAGGAACTGGTGGAAGCCGATTTTGTCCAGCCAAGCTCTTCACCATGGGGAGCCCCGGTGTTATTCGTCAAAAAGAAGGACGGGACACTCAGATTGTGCATCGACTACCGGGCATTGAACCGACTGACAGTCCGGAATACCTATCCACTACCAAGGATAGATGAGCTATTTGACCAGCTAGAGGGCACGCATTTCTTTTCAAAACTGGATTTGAGGTCGGGGTACTACCAGCTACGGATCAAGGAGGAGGACATACCGAAGACTGCCTTCAGTAGCAGATATGGGCTGTTCGAGTTTACCGTGATGCCCTTCGGGCTCACGAATGCACCGTATACATTCATGAGCCTCATGAATCGGGTGTTCGAGGCATACCTAGATGTGTTTGTCATCGTATTTATTGATGACATCCTCATCTACTCGAGGACAGAGGAGGAGCACACACGACATTGGATGCTAACCCTGGAGAGACTACAGGAGCACCAGCATTATGCGAAGTTCCGCAAATGCCAGTTCTGGCTGAAGGAGGTGGCTTTCCTAGGCCATATCATCAGTGGTGCTGGCTTGGCAGTGGACCCGGCCAAGATTCAGGCAGTTCAGGATTGGCCGCAGATGAAGTCGGCCTCAGATGTGCTGAGTTTTCTAGGACTTGCCGGTAACTACCGGAAGTTCATGGAGGGATTTTCTCGTATTGCCCTGCCACTCAAATCCCTGACAAGGAAAGATGTGCCCTTTGTATGGACCCCGCAGTGCGAGGTTGCCTTCCAGGAGCTAAAGGATCGACTCACCTCAGCTCCTATACTAGCCCTTCCTTCGGGAAAGGAAGGATTCCAGGTCTACAACGACGCTTCCTACCAGGGCATGGGTGCGGTGCTGATGCAGAATGGTCACGTGATAGCATACGCTTCTCTATAGCTGAAGAAGCATGAGCAGAACTACACAGTTCATGACTTAGAGATGGGAGCGGTCATATTTGCTCTGAAAGTCTGGCGACACTATCAATACGGTGTCCACTGCGACATTTACTCCGATCACAAGAACTTGAGGTATGTGGACACGCAGAAGGAGCTGAATATCAGTCAGAGGCGATGGGTGGAGTTTCTAGCAGATTACCAGCACAAGATGCACTACCACCCAGGGAAGGCAAATGTGGTGGCCGATGCACTGAGCCGGAAGGCCACAAACACTGCAGCAGGAATGCAGTTGATGGCCTTGGAGTTGGTCCAGATGTTTGAAAAGATACAGATATCCTTTATGTCCGAGGATCACCTTGAGCTGTATCGGGAGTACCTAGCATCATTGGTTGCCCCAGATGATATTAGAGATCGAGTCAGAGATGGGCAGAGGCAGGATGCCCAGCTCGAGCCAATATTCCGGGCCTTAGAAGCAGGCACTGCTGCAGATTACTCATTAAGGGATGGTCTAATTTGTTTCAGAGGACGGATTTACATACTAGAGGGAGGCCAGGTCCGGGAAGATATCATGTCGGAAGCTCATTACAGTCGGTATTCAGTATACCCTGGAGTTATGAAGATGACTGCGGATCTGAAGAAGACCATGTACTTGCCAGGCATGAAGAAGGATATCACCTACTTCGTGACCCATTGCGAGGCATGCCAGTTGGTGAAGGTAGAGTGCAGAAACCCCGCAGGATTATTGCAGGCACTCCCAGTGCTGGAGTGGAAATTTGATGATGTCGCGATGGACTTCATATATGGGCTTCCACGATCGCGGACGGGAAACGATTCGATATGGGTGATCGTCGACCGGCTGACGAAGGTATCCAGATTTATTCCGATCAGGAAGGATGACTCGGTTGGTGTGCTTGTTCGGAAGTTCGTGCAATAGTTCATCCGTTATCATGGCGTGCACAGGTCTTTATATCAGATCAGGATGGACGGTTTATGTCTAGGGAGTGGAGATCAGTGCAGACGTACTTGGGCACTCAGCTGACATTCAGTACAACATTTCATCCCCAGACTGATGGGCAGACGGAACTCACCAATCCGACCTTGGAAGATCTGCTGTGACTTTGTATATTGGATCGCAGTGAGCCCTGGGAGAAGCTGTTGCCACTGATCGAGTTCTCATATAATAATAGCTACCAGTCCAGCATAAGGATGGCTCCTTATGAGGCCATGTACGAACGAAGGTGTAGGACTCCACTGTCATGGATACAGGACGAGGATCTGAAGGCTTTGGGTTCGGAGTTTGTTGAGGACACCAAGGCTCCGGTGAGATTGATATGGGATGGGATGCTTGAGGCACAGAGCTGACATGCTAAGTAATACGATGCTAGGAATCATCAGGTGGAGTTCAAGTTTGCGTACCAGGTGTTCTTGAAGATCCTACCAATGCATGAGGTTTCACGGGTGCGCGGTCGGAAGAAGAAGCTCAACCCAAGATATATGGGACCTTATAGGATCCGGGAGCGGATCGGTACCTTGGACTACAGGCTGGAACTACCGCCGGAGCTGGCGAACCTGCACGACGTGTTCCATGTATCCTCTCTCAGGAGGTCTCTACTACGCCCAGAGCAGCCGATTACGACCACGGATGGGCCGGTAGCATCTGATCGGTCAGTTCACTTGGAACTGGTCCGGATCGATGACAAAGTGGTACGAGTCTTGCGCCGCAAGAAGGTTCCATTGTTCAAGGTCCCGTGGAGGAATCATGGGCGAGTGGAGCACACGTGGGAGCCTCAGGACTTGATGCAATAGAGGTACCCGGAGCTTTTCAGTCAGGTATTACTCACAACCTCTCAGGATGTTACAATTTTCCTTTCATATTTGAAACCCCGTAGGCCTAACTAGAATTTTGAGGACGAAATTTTTTGTTTATATATTGGGATTTGTAACATCCCTCAAACAACTAGACCCCTAGGAGTGGTTTTGTCATGACTAGGTCATGACAAAACCCTAGGAAGCCCAAGAAGGCCAAGTTGACCTAGGACCACTCTAGGCCTAAATTGGGCAAGGTTCCCTAATTAAGGGCAGTGTGCCCTAGTTAACCCCAACTTACCCTACCAGGGTCTTTCTAGACCTAAAATGGAGTCAATGGGTCGCTAAGGACCCATGGAGGGCAGTCAAAGTGGTTAAGTTGACCAAAGTCAACTCTAGCCCTAAATGAGTCAATATGAACTATATTGGGTCAATTGACCATCCCCTAGACAAGTGGACCCCACTCATACATCCTAACCCTAAGGTGAGGTCCACGGGTCACCAAGGACCCATTGGGGTCAGCCCTAATGGCTAATTTGACCAAAGTCAACCCTAACCTTGATTTGAGCAAAGTACCCTTCCTAAGGGCAAGGTGACCTCCAAAGTGCCAAGTCAACCCTACCCATCCCTACCTAGACCCTAGGGGAGCCCAATAGGTCACCAAATACCCAATGATGGCAACAGAAAAGGTCAATTTGACCTAGGTCAACCCTAGTGAAGATTAAGTCAAACCTAACTCAAATAGGCTAACCCAGGCTCAAACCCTCATTCCTTTTGGTCTAGCCTTAATACCATGAAAATTATTAATGAGTGGGCTGCCAATAGGCTGGAGAGGTCAACATAGTCAACCTAGATGTCTAGGAGAGAGAATACCTCAACCTAACTTTAATGGAGGAGAAAGAGAAAGGTGAAAGGGTGCCATTCATGGCCAAGGAGGCCAAAGGCCACTCATTGGCTGACCCAGCTCCACATTCACTTCAGTAAGACCAGTGGGCCAGTTTAGAGATTGTCCATGGACGGAACATTGCACCATACCATGGACGAAAAATGCCTTCAATGGCCATTAATGGCCATTGAAGCATTTGACCTTCCCTCCACTTCTAAACGGCTGGATTCAACTCCTCTGGGGAAGAGAAGTAATTTCCAGCCGTTTCCCGGCTGGATTGAGCCCAGATTTACCCCCCTCCCCCCACACACCATGGCTGAGAGCCACCTTAAGATGGCATTAATGGCCACCACCAGCTAGACCCCTCCCCTCCCTCTTTTTATTATCTTAAAATATTCCCTAGACTCCAAGCTTTTGGTTCCACATCTTGCAAGAAGAAGACGACAAACTTCGTAGTGTTGTTGCAGAGCACCAGCGACATCTCCTCCACCAATGGCTTCCCGGCGATCGACACGTCTCCAGGCCACAAGCAAGGTCCTCCTCCACTCCTTTTTCCATGGGTAGTTCATAGCAATGTTTAGGGCCAAGGATCGGGCAAAATTGAGCCCGATTGGGAGAACTTCTCTCCATGATTTTCCGCAAAAAAAATACTTATAGGGTTCGCCGGAATAAGCCCCTCCGGCGGCTGTGCCGCCGCCTGGCGACAGCCACCACCTCAACGGAGGTGGTGGTGGTGGTGGCTGGCTGGGGAGGTGGCCAGATGGCCGGCGACAGCGGTTGGAAATGGCTGCAAGCGGGTTGAATCGGGACCGTCGGCTGAAGGTGGAAGACAACCATATGCTGTCCAAGCTGCGCCAAGATTCGTGCTTTAATGATTTTAAACTATAGGTTTAATTATTCTGATTATTTCAATTCTGTCACATTAGTACTATTTAATGTTTTAAATTACTAAAAATAGTTAGAGGCTCTGTAGGAGAAAATGGTCAACACAAGATTTGTAGCCCTAAGGGTCTACTTTATTTTAAAATTGGTTTGACCAATTTGGGTGCTTAGTTTGACAAGGGCATTCATTTTGGTGGGGTCTATAACTAGGGCTAGGCAGAAACCAAAATGGATGCTCACACTTCATATCTGGTCCAAATGACTTGAAATTTGGACAGGGAGTCACGCTAGTCCATATCAAGGCCTGCCCAAAAATGAGAATTTTTTGGGACAATTTTTCTATTGTTTTCGACATTATTTAATTTCCCTTGGGTAATTTAATTTAAGGGCTGAATGACCTCCAAACTCACCCAAATTTTGGTGATTGGTTCTAGGGTTCATTATAAAGCTCTGGTTAAAATTCATCACATTTATAGGCGGTTTGAATTAAAATCATGCAAACCCTAGCCTTGCCATTAAAAGGATATTTAGGTCAAAAAGTGCACTTTGGGTTTTAAGTGACCAAATAACATCAACAGAGATTGAAATTGGGGTCACTGACTTGGCATTGCTTGTAGCACCTCCCCATGGACGATGGGGTAGATTGGAATTGATTTGCCCTAACATCTAAGGCCAAACCCTAAGGAAAGACTTTTGTGACTTGTGAAGGACATGGGGTCAAAACACCTTGACTGAACTTAAAATTTGGTAGGGAGGGTGATAGGGTAGATAAAGCCCTCTGGTAAAAATATTAAGGGATTTGGGAATGGGTAGGCCCCACAAAACCCTAACCCTATTTTTAGGCACAAACTTTGTAGTGCTAGGAAAGGTTTGCAAAACTCCTTGAACAATAATGAAATTTGTGTGGTGTTGTCATAGGGGTAGAATGAACCTCTGGTAATTTAATTGAGAATTTTGGGTCATAAATTTTAGTACCTTCTTTATAAATGCATGAGTTAGCCCTAATTATTTCTCTGGATTTTATGATCCCACTGCCCATTGGAAGTTCTTGAAAATTTGGCAAAGGGAATTTCAGACCTCATTGCTTATGTATGAATTTTTTTAGGATTTTTGAGTATATATTTGCATTACTTACTTCACAAGCTCATTAATTTGGAAAATTGTTCAATAATTTGCTTAGGGCTTATTACTTTCCAATAAATTATGAAACTTGAAACACAGCCTTTATATATCCTTGCTATCATTCCTAAATTTTCTCAGAAGTTTTGGAAATGTTTTTGCTGCACTTGCCTCTCAAAATTGATAAAAATAGGATATTTTCAAAAACTAGAATTTGAGGCTAAACCTTGCTGAAAAATTGGAATACTTTGGATTTTATCTTAAGTAGTTATATTGAAATTATCATAAATTTTGTGGAGCATTTTCTTGTCTGAAATTGGTACATCATGTTCAACTTGGGGTCTTTGGATTACTAGATTAATTAAATAAATTATCAGATAAAATTGGAAAATTATAAATTTCTGGTTCTAGGCTAAAAGTGTCATGACAGCCCTCCAGTAATTATTGTAGGGGTACTGGGTGAATATTTTGTGTACCTCCCATTTTAAATGTCATATGACTTATCATGGTTTGCATTTAGTAAAACTGCATAAATTATGTAGGAATATGAATTTGGGCACATGAGTTGGGGTTAGATGTTTGTTGATTTGGATGAATAAAAATGAGTTCATCGTTGGAAGTTGGGATGAGTAAGGGGTTGGATTGGCTAGTGTTCGGTGGTGCTCGGGATCGACGAAAGATCGTCTTTCCCATAGGGAGGAAGTGTCTAATGCACTCGGGTTAGATCCAGTAAAACAATTAAGGGTTGGGAAATCTAGTAGCAACCAATAATAGTAAGTGCCTTGAGAAAGGGAGCTTTGGGCGTAATCCCATCGTAGTTCCTAGTGCCTTCGAGAGCCCTTCACGGGATATACCTTGGGCAGTCCTGGGCTAACCTAAATTGTAGGTAAAACTAAATTGTAAGAGTAAATAGAGTAACTAGGGGTTCACTTTCTCTCGCCTCGATGCCTCGAGACGTTAGGTTGGGTCACTCGGGCAGTAGGCTCGGTGGATTTAGTAATGAGAAAGTTGGTCCGATGAGATTTTGCTCGGTTGATGTTTGTGATGGGCAGGTTGGCCCCACGAGCTTTGGCTCGGTTACTGCTTATGACGGACGGGTTGGTCCGGGGAGCTTTACCTCGGTGGTTATACAACAAGGTTGTATGTGCATAAAGTATAAGGTGGTGGGTCTTCTGTATTGGAAAGTCGATGCACCGACGCCAATACATTGACTCGACAAGTGTGGTTTAGCACTTCGCCAAATAAAGTCCGGTGCACCAGCCAGCAAGAGTACGCAGGAGCTCCGCTTAGTGCACCAATGTAGAGGCATACGATAGGTCTGACTGGTAGTGCAATTATCGGTTTAAAGGTGGGTAAGGGCCAACCCACCGCTTCCGTTTGTCACTACGGAGGTATCCTGGGAGGTTCGGCACCAGAAAGGGGGAACTAAAGGTCTATGTACACAGAGTCGAGTGGGTGAGTTGCACTTGCATGTTCACATCATGGCATAATTGTATTTCATAGCATATTCATTGCATATAACCCGACACCTATTGTATAAGTGGTATGAGACGCTTATACAATAGACCATGCAAAACGACCCCTTGGTTTATAAGTTCGTGCGAGCGTGCTTATAAGTTAAGGTTTTTTTCAGAAATCTTTATATGTATGCTTATTAGAAAACCAACACCCTATCGCATAAATTGGTATGTGACTTTTTATACGATAGGAGCCCTGCAAAAGATCCCTTGGCCTATGTGTTTTCGCATAAGTTAAGGTTATCTTTCATGTTCAGTTTTTCTTGCTTTTATTACTGCCTTATATACTATTGGACTGTTAGATTAGTTCTGCCGCCATCTGCTAAATTGTTACTCTCCACTTTCATGTCCTCTCCCCTCCTCGTCCCCGCTCGGTGCCTATGAGCCATGAGGGAAGGGGCGGGGGATGATAGGGCTTAGTCTTTTAGACTAACAGTTTTTGAACCACAACATTTTAGGGGACCGTGGAGCCCAGTATGGAGGAACAGCCCCGGAGGTCGGCACGCTTGGAGATGGGGCAATCTAGTAACAGAGTTCAGATGGCAGGGACTGTGAGTCCTGTTCGCTACTAGTTTGTTTTTGTTTTGCTTCCGCTATGCGAGACATGTAGTGAGGATCTGATGTACTGGGCATGAGCCCAAGATTTTTAGTATTTTGTTATATATGTGGACACTCCCTTCATGGAGATTATTATTATATATGTGATTTTCTGTGGACTTGCCTTTTATTACTTTGCTACAGTTGTGATCGATTTGGCCGGCAGGATCGGCTTTTTGTACCGATGACCTTCCCGGGAGTGAAGGTGTCACCGCAAAGAGGCGGTTCTGTGCCTAAGACCCCGAAGTTTCAAAAAAAAGGGGGGTCTTATATGGTATACCCTCATATTAATTATTTATTGGATTGATTTGGACTTTATTTTGAATCGTTATTGTTAACCCCTCAGTCCGCAACATACTGCAAGATTCCAAAGCCCCCCATTCAGCAGGCGCGGACAGGATTTGTCCGTCCGCCCAGTCCGGCACTGTCACCAGTCGGGCGCCAAGGGTGATACTCCAGCAGCGGGCGCGAGGACCAGTCCGCTCAGTCCGCCGGCGCTTTGGGCAACAGTTCTCCAGCGGCGGACGCAGTATCTCGTCCGCCCAGGCCGCCGCCCTCCAGTGGGCGTGCCCAGCAGCAGTGGAAGCTCCAGCTCGCAAGCCCAGTCCGCCACTTCTGTGCGGACTGGCGTGTTCTTTCTTTTTGCTTCCCGTCACCGCTGCCCGGTTCTCCTGTACCCCGGGCAGCCGGTTATTTTAGCCCTGCCCGTTTGGGCAGGCCCCCTATCCTATAAATAGGGGGGAGGTGGTGCACTCAAGGCACGCTGACTCGGACCCAGGAGCCTACTTGTTACAGGCTGCGGACTCGAATCCTGTGCCTTGCGGACCCCCCTTTGCTCTGCTTCCCACAGTCTTTTCCTTTCACTTGTAACTAGATCCTTCTTCAATCAAGGGAAAGCCCGTCGCAAGAGAGGCATTCAGGCCGCGACGGGCGAAGTTTGTTGTTGCCGTGGTTCACGGCCCTGCTCTTCTTCCAGCTCTCATCCGCTTAGTAGATCGCTACTCGCAGTCTCCCTATTCCCCCTGTGACCGAACAAGTTAGCTGGTTGTGCTCGACCCCCCTTGTGTTTTCGTGCATCAACAGTTAACACGCGACCTTCAGATCCGAGTAGTGTTTTGAAATCAGTGGACGAAAGATGTCAGACCGCAGAGCCCGCTCTTCAGATCGCTCTAGCTCTTCAGAAGACTCCCTTTGGGACGCAATAGAACAAGCTCGCCTTGAGGCCGAGCAGTCTCGCCGGCAGACCGACCAGCGTCTTGACACAATCAGCCAAGCTCTGCTTGCTTTGGCCCAGCGGCTTGCACCTCAGGCCGCAGCGGACCCAGCGAACTCGCCAGCCCGCCAGACCCCAGCTCGCCGAACTCCGCTTCGGCAGTCGCCAGAAACTCCTCGAAACCCTGCTCAGACCGCAGCCCCTCTGCGCCCTCAAGAGGAGGAGTTTGCTTTCAGAGAGTTCTTTAGAGAAGCTGCTAGGGGCACTCCTGCCCGCCAACTTCACTTTGCTGACCGCCAGTCCGCCGAGCCCGCGGACTCCTCGGCTCCAGTCCGCCCTTTCTATCCTGCAGAGTTTGACACCCCGTCTCCCTTTGTTGACCGAATTCGATGGGAATCAGCCCCGAGCAACTTCAGGGAGCCGCGCATCCCGTTCTATACAGGAGCGACAGATCCCGTTTCTCACCTCCAGGCATTTGAGGGGGCAGTTGCTTTGAGATGCCTCTCAGATGCGATTAAGTGTAAGTTGCTGGTTACCACTCTCGAAGGGCAAGCGAGAGAATGGTTCTATGAGCTGCCTTCGGGCACTATCTCTTCTTTTGCCGAGCTTCGTAGCCAGTTACTGCTGAGGTTTGCTACCTCAAGGAAGAGGAAGAATGGGCCAGCTGCCCTATTTGAGATCAAGCAGAGGGATAACGAATCGGTGGCACGATTCGTTGATCGCTTTCAAAGAGAAATTCAGGGGGTGAGGAATGTGAACCCCGACTATTATAAAGTTGCCTTGATCCATGGCCTCCGGGAAGGCCCTCTGAAGTTTAAAGCAACGACCAAGGCTCCTGAGACCTATCAGGAGTTGATCGCCATGCTCAACCGTTTCATAGAAGGGGAAAATGCCAATCCGACCTATGTTTCATCCCTGACAGCCAAGGCTGAAGGAAGGGATGCCTCCGCTTCTTCCTCTCGTGGCAGGCCACCTCGTCCAGACTTCCAGCCTCCGTCTCAAAGAGGCAGGAACTTCCGCAACAAAAAACCTTTCCAAGGCCATCAACAGTTTCACGAGCAGAGACTGCCGTTGGCCACCACTCCTGCCGTTCCTTTGCAAGCTCTTCCCATCCTCCAGCAGGCAGCCTTGCCTGCCCCGTGCCAATATGAAGAAAGTCCCATGGAGGACCCTGCAGATCTGGACCTTGACGAAGTCATCCAGATCCTGCAAAGGAGATCAGAAGAAAGGAGGCAAGAGCCTCAGAAGCTGTGGAAGCCGAGGAATAATTCGCAATACTGCCAATTCCACAAGGAAAAGGGTCATCTGACTGAGGAATGCAAGGCCCTTCGTGCGCTGATTGATAAGTTGCTTGCCGAGGGCAAGATTGACCTGACCAAGAAGGATTCTCCTTCCTCGTCGAAGCCATCCACCTCGAAGGGCAAAGAGGTAGCTGAGGCTTACCAGGAGTGTGTAGATGTGGAGGACGAAGGCCGTCTGGGGCCGATCAACGTCCCAGTGGAATGCTTTGATGCAGATGATGAGGGAGTTCTGGGACGCCTCTTCTTCATCCATGGTGGAGCAGGGACCGAGTCCACTCGGAAATCTTCAATTTCAAGGGTCACCCAGGCGGAGGTGGCCTCTTCTTCCGTTGCTCCCCCAAGAGAAGTCGTCACTTTTGGTCCGGAAGATCTGCCTCAAACAGCCAATCCATTTGACGATGCTGTTGTGATCAAGGCTGTGCTCGGAGACTTCACAGTGGACAGAATTCTTGTTGATACGGGCAGTTCAGTCAACCTCCTCTTCAAGTCTACTTTTGAGGCCCTGAGGACCGGAAAGCCTCTGCTTTCCACTGAGGGGCCACTCTATGGATTCTCAGGAGAGAGGAAAGAGGTGGAGGGCAGCGTCACCTTGCCAGTGAAGCTTGGAGGGGCAACAAAGCAGATACAGTTCATAGTGGTTGACGCCCCCAGCAGCTACCATGCCATCTTCGGCAGGCCCCTGCTGAACAAGTACCAAGCAGTGATTTCCACTTATCACCTCGCCATCAAGTTCTTTGCCGATGGGAGGATGTGCCGGGTCAGGAGCGACCCAAGGAGAGCAAGGGAGTGCTACGTCCGCACTGTCAACATGGTTGAAGCTTCCCTTGCTCCAGCAGAAGCTGCAGAAGCCTCTTCCAGTTCGAAAGTTGCTGCTGATGAAGGTGCTCACCTGGAACCTGCCCAGGTGACACAAGGAGTCCCCATTGCTGAAGGGGAGGAGAGGAAACTCTCCATCAACTCGGAGCTACCTGAAGATCAAAAGGCTGAGTTGATTTCCTGCCTGCTAAAGAACCTGGATGTCTTTGCCTGGTCAGCAGAAGACATGCCGGGGGTGGATCCTGATGTAGCTTGCCACCATCTGAATGTTGATCCCAGCTGCAAGCCCATCCAACAGAAGAAGAGGGACGTGGCAACAAAGCATGCAGAACCAATAAGGGAGGAGGTTGCAAAACTCCTCAAGGCAAATTTTATTAAAGAAGTGCAATATCCCACCTGGATTTCAAATGTTGTAATGGTTAAAAAACCAGGGGGAAAGTGGCGAATGTGTGTAGACTTTACAAAACTTAATAAAGCATGTCCTAAAGATTGCTACCCCCTGCCTCGGATAGATTCTTTAGTTGATTCCGCGGTAGGATACTCTTACATGAGTTTTTTAGATGCGTTTTCTGGTTATCACCAGATAAGAATGCATAAGCCCGACGTTCCTCACACGTCGTTCATAACTAACGATGGATGTTATTGCTATCTTGTCATGCCCTTTGGGCTTAAGAATGCTGGCGCGACCTATCAACGGATGATGGACCGTGTGTTTAACCATCAAAAAGGAAGAAACCTAGAAGTGTATGTAGACGATCTCTTAATTAAGAGTAAATCATTTTCGCTGCACTTGCTAGATCTAGCAGAGACGTTCGCTACTCTGCGTAGATACAAGATGAAGCTCAATCCTTTGAAGTGCACTTTTGGAGCGAGTAAGGGGAAGTTTCTTGGTCATCTCCTTACTCCGGAGGGACTTGCCCCCAATCCTGACAAGGTAAAAGCTATTCTTGAAATGCCTACCCCTCGTTCACCGAAGGAAGTTCAGTAGTTAGGGGGAAGGCTAGCAGGTCTTGCAAGATTTCTTTCTCGAGTTGGAGATAGGAGTGCCCCCTTCTTTAAGACCCTCCGACGTGCGTCCAAGTTTGAGTGGACAGAAGAGTGCTCCCAGGCTTTTGAACAGTTAAAGATGCAGCTTACCTCATCGCCTCTGCTTCAGAGTCCCCGGCCAGGAGAGGTTCTTTTCTTGTACCTAGGGGTTGGCCCTGAGGCCGTCAGCTCCGTTCTTCTTCGGGAAGAAGGCAGAAAGCAATTCCCAATCTACTACGTCAGCCATATTCTGAAGAGTGCTGAGACGCGGTATCCGATCCTGGAGAAGGTAGCCTTGGCACTGGTCATGTCAGCTCGCAGGCTTCGCCCGTACTGCCAAGCACATTCAATTCAAGTCATCACCGATCAACCTTTGAAGGGAGTGTTGGAAAAGCCCGAGCATTCCGGCAGGCTAGCTAAGTGGGCAATAGAGCTAAGTGAATTTGAAATTTCTTATGTGCCCAAGACAGCCATCAAAGCTCAAGTCCTAGCAGATTTTCTGATTGACATGCCAGAGTCCAGTTCTGATCAAGCAGAAAGGTCACCTTTGGCTTGGACCATCTATGTTGATGGTGCCTCAGGCAGAAGTTCTTCTGGAGCAGGAGTGGTTCTCATCAATCCAAACGGAGTCAAATTGGAGCAGGCCCCCTATCCTATAAATAGGGGGGAGGTGGTGCACTCAAGGCACGCTGACTCGGACCCAGGAGCCTACTTGTTACAGGCTGCGGACTCGAATCCTGTGCCTTGCGGACTCCCCTTTGCTCTGCTTCCCTCAGTCTTTTCCTTTCACTTGTAACTAGATCCTTCTTCAATCAAGGGAAAGCCCGTCGCAAGAGAGGCATTCAGGCCGCGACGGACGAAGTCTGTTGTTGCCGTGGTTCACGGCCCTGCTCTTCTTCCAGCTCTCATCCGCTTAGTAGATCGCTACTCGCAGTCTCCCTATTCCCCCTGTGACCGAACAAGTTAGCTGGTTGTGCTCGACCCCCCTTGTGTTTTCGTGCATCAACAGTTATTTTAGTCACAATCCTCTCGTATTAGTTTGTGATTTTGCTAGCGAATAATTTTATTTGGAATTGCTAATTTTCCGGATCGGATAGGTCCTTTTCTCTTGAATGAACGTTGGCCTATAAACCTTGTTCAATCTATAAAAGGGGTAGCATACCATTATTTTGTGTGTTGCAAAATTAGTTGGACAGTTGGTAGAATTGTTTAGAGAAAATATTGCTTGCTGCGTACTTAATTTAATTGACGAACCTAAGAACGCGTAGTGTTTCCAACGTAGAAACCTTAGGCCTGCATCAAGTGCTCATACAAACATATACTATAAGGATCTTGTATATGTAATGTAATGATATATATGCAATTCAATGACTCACCCTTAATCATTCACATGCAACTGCTATGTCGACACAGACTTGTAGTTCCCACTTTTCGAGCAGGTGGCTAATCTTTCAGGCACCATCTGTCGTGGCCAGACGGTGACAGTGTAACAGGCTTTTCACCACTAGGCGGGCATCCACACTACCTGGCCTAGGTCTCAATATGCCTCAACGCTAATAACACAATAGCAGAGCTCACATGCGTACTACGTTTCAGAAGGATCCTCGGGTAGGTGTGCACCGAGTACCAAGCCCAACTAGCCTATCATCGTGGCACGAAAGGAGCTTATGGGAGCATATCACCAAAGGACCAAGCCCAAACGTCCACCTGTCATGGAAGGAGCCCCGGGAATGAGCACCGAGGTCCAATCCCAACAGCACAAGGTCTATCTGTCAACTCCCATCTGTGTGATGACAGGTGAGCCCGTAGACCTACCACACTATCCTTACCCAGGATTACGATACCACATGTCGACTCACACAGAATGCAGTTTCACATCATTGTGGCACAGAAGGAGCCTATGGGAGCGTATCACCAGAGGACCAAGCCCAACCGCCCAAAGTCTCTTTTCATCATTACCAAACTAGTGTCGACAAACACCCGCACATACCCCCTTTTCACATTCTCGAGCTCCAAGGAACTTAACGGTTCGTCATCAACACAGCTGGCAAACCCCCTCATACAACATACAATCCACACTGCTACCCGTAATGAGACATGACTCTAAGCAGTGGACCACTTTACACCTTCACTTATTTAATGCTTCTCATGGCCATTCATCAACCTCCTCCGATTTCTTTTAAATATCGAGCATCCATCTACCGTTATGTTTCCATGGCGGTAATCTCATCAGCATAAAATAGTTCACCCCTCTCATTAACATGAATACACGGTTTACTTGTTCGATTACCAAGTGTTGCATCTTCTTCCAAACCTATTCTGTTTCTCAATTACGATCATACCACATTATGGTTTCCAACCAAATATTTATCACATTCTCATATGGCCAAATTCAATCAAAACCCCAACAATTATTCATATCATTTAATTACTCAAACCAAGCCAAATACTATACTAACCCGAGAGTATTAAATACAAGGACTTGACTGTACAGCCACTTCGAACGGACATTCCTGAGTCTATGGGACTCATGTTAAGGTGTGTAACAATCTGTTGTAAAGGTATGTCAAAGTACTACAACTTTTATATTTGGTCCATCACCCAGATCAGAGAGTAACACACTTGAAATCGGCTTTCAAGTCTGCTGCGTTTAGAAAATAGTTTTATGCACGATTAACTTGTCAGCCAGAAAGTTCGATCAGACTGTCCCGTGGATACAGACATCGAATGAGGATGTGTAACCATTCGTTGGAAATGTATTTCCAAGGGCTACGACTTTCATGTTTAGTAAAAAGCCCAGATCTTGCGTATTATATCCGAAAATGGCCTCAAAGTTCGTTACGCGGAGAAAACTAATTTCTGCGGGCATCTTAAGGCAAAACAAATGGCATCGGTTCGTCTTCTTACTCTTGCCATTCAGTCAATAGTTCATTCAGAATTTCCTACTCCCTTATTCACCCTCATCGGACCATTCTTCTTCACGAAACTAGGTCCACCGTCATCACTTGCAAAGGCGGAGAGGTTGAAGACAACTAATCTGTAGGGCGAAGCCCTAGCACGATCCCTTTCATAAGAAATCTTCATCTCACAAATCAAGACTATTTTGAGTCGATATCTCTCCTAGGAATAACTAGAGATGTAGCACCAAGGGAGAGGGTAGGAAGCTCACCTCGTTTCCGATGATTATGAGATTTTCGACCATGGATCTTATCATCCTTCTTTGCGGCATCCTCTCCTTCGTTGGCGGTGTTCTTCCACAGAAACGAACATCCCTTCCTCCTATAATCTGGCTCTGGAGATTACGTTCGATTCCTCCTGACGGTTTCGCATAGTGAAGGCTTCAGTAATATCGAAGGATATAATGGCTAGGGTTCGACTCTTCCGTTTTATAACAAGGTATTAGGATTAACTCACTTGCCACGTAACGCCATATTAGTGGACCGCCCATTTTTACACATATTAAGCCTTATTTGAAGTGATTGGTCCAAAGAAATCATTCAGCACGAATCTCGAAGTCCGGTTCAACCCGCCTACAAAAGCCAGTGAATTCTGCCTGGGCCGAAAAAATGCAAAAATCAAATTCGACGAGTATCAGGCTTCATACTCGACGAATCAACGGATATAGCTAGGTAGAGTCGACGAATTCTTCACTGTTCTTGCCGAATCGGCTAAGCGATATTCGCCGAATTTGTCAAATATTCTTAGTGATATTCGACGAATTCTCCTTGGCCGAAAATCCAACTTCTATCTCGTCGAATTCCTTCGACGATATTTGACGAATTCGTCGAATATCCTTAGTGATATTCGACGAACTCCACTTGGCTATTTCTCCAAATCCTGGTGTCGAGTGTGTCGAGTATCACCCGGTGATATTTGACGAATAGTGACCATACTCGATGAATTTTTCGGATATCATTGGCGATATCCGACGAATTTCCCTTGGACTTTTCTTCCAATGATATTCGACAAATTCGCCAGATATCCATGACGATATCCGACAAATTTCCCTGGCCATTTTCTCCTAGGCTATCCCACTTCGATCTGTTGGGTATTACTCGACTCGACACTTTATCCAACGCACTCGGCACCTTTTGCTAGTGCACCCTAAGCATGAGTCAAGTCTATTGACTCAGAACACGTGCGAGGTGCCTAGCGTGAAACGGGACGTTATAGGATCAACCTCGGACGCATATGGAATGGTGATGACCTGAAGCGCTTTTATCTTGAAATTGAGTAATGAAAATGTTTACTTTTGGAACATCCTCTTTCCTGCTTGTGTTCATTTATATGAAAAGGATATGTAGAAATATGTCCCCGAGCAGTCTCGCTGACCAGGCTCTCACTAGCCAGTAGGGATAGAATGTGGAATTAAGGTTCACATGGTGGTAGGTTGAAATAAGATAAAATGTGGAATTATTCCCCCAAGCAGATCTTGCTGATCGGGCTCTCACTAGCCGGCAGAGCTGAAGGTTCACTTTAGGGCAGGTTGAAATGAGATATTATGAGGTTTTGATAGCTCCGAGCAGATCCTGTTGACCAGGATTTCACTAGCCGACAGGGCTGAAGGTTCACTCTGTGGCAGGTTGAAATGAGATACTATGTGTTATTGATGGCCCCGAGTAGATATCGCTGATCGAGCTCTCACTAGCAGGTAGGGTTGAAGGTTCACTCGATGGTAGGTTGAAATAAGATAGTTTGTGGAATTATGACCCTGAGCATATCTCGCTGACCAAGCTCTCACTAGCCGGCAGGGCTGAAGGTTCACTCAATGGCAGGTTGAAATAAGATGGTGTGTGGAATTATAGTCCGGAGAAGATCCTGCTAATCGGGCTCTCACTAGCCTGCAGGGCTGAAGTTTCACTTGGTGGCAGGTTGAAAAAAGATAGTATATGGAATTATGGGCCTGAGCAGATCTCGTTGACCGGGCTCTCACTAGCTGGTAGGACTGAAGGTTCACTCGGTGGACGGTTAAAATAAGATACCATGTGGAATTATGGCCCTGAGCACATCCCATTGATCGGGCTCCCGCTAGTCAGTTGGGCTGAAGGACCACTCGATGGCAGGTTGAGAAAAGAAGTTGTGGAATTATGGCCCCGAGCAGATCCCACTGACCGGGAACTCGCTAGCCCACGGAGCTGAAGATTCAGTCGGTTGCAGGTTAGAATAAAGGTTATATGGTATTGGTGGCCCCGAGAAGATCCTGCTGAATGGGCTGTCACTGGTCAGTAGGGCATAAGGTTCACTTGGGGAAGGATGAAGGGAAACAATGATCGGATTGAAAGCTAAGTGAAAAAATGAGAATGCTAGAAGGTCGGCGAGTAGGGACATCCGCGACCCGCTCGCCAGAGTAGATCTCGCCCACCCCTTAAGAGGGTTGGCACCAAAGGAAGGAAGAGACTGATAGTTTGTTGTTGTGGTAGTCTAACTCACCTATAAGGGGGTAAATAGGTGGCTATGTATTATTTTACTACTTATCCATATTCTACAATTTATAAGAAATGTAAAGCACATGAAGTAAACACAGATAATCACATCAATGTTTATAGTGGTTCCCTAAAGTCTGGGAACATCCACTTTCTCTCCACACCTATATAGCAATGTGATATACTAGGTAAACTCCTTCAAAAACTCAGCTCCTTGAGCTTACATTCAAATCCCTCGGGATTTCTCAGATCTCCTCCAAGATCAGACCTCAGCCACATTGGTCCTACAGCTCAGAGTACTCCAACTCCTATAACTGAGAAACACTTTTGGTTTCCTACCTCATACCTATCTCCAAGTCCTACCTTAGAC